>CM053031.1:112690201-113318486 GCA_028564925.1 Lithobates sylvaticus
TTTAAAATTAATTTGGCTCACCCTTTGCAGCTATACCAGTTTTAACTCTTCTGGAAAGGCTGTCCACAAAGTTTTAGGAGTGTGTCTATGGGAATGTTTGACCATTCTTCCATTAATGTAATTTGTGAGGTCAGGCACTGATGTTGGCCGAGAAGGCCTGGCTTACAGTCTCCGCTCTAATTCATCCCAGAGGTGTTCTGTTGTGTTGAGGTCAGGACTCTGTTGCAGGCCAGTCAAGTTCCTCCACCCCAAACTTACTCATCCATGTCTTTATGGACCTTGCTTTGTGCACTGGTCCAAATCATTTGGTGGAGGGGGATTATAATGTGGTGTTATTTTTCAGGGGTTGGGCCTGGCCTCTTAGTTCCTGTGAAGGAAACACTTAAGTCATCAGCATACCAATACATTTTGGACAATTTCATACTCCCAACTTTGTAGGAACAGTTTGGGATGGCCCCTTCCTGTTCCAAACATGACTGCGCACCAGTGCACAAAGCAAGGTCCTTAAAGACATGGATAAGCGAGTTTGGGGTGGAGGAACATGACTGGCCTGCACACCTTTTGGCTGAATTAGAGCAGAGATTGCAAGCCAGGCCTTTTCATCCAACATCAGTGCCTGGCCTCACAAATGCACTTCTGGAAGAATGGTCAAACATTCCCATAGACACACTAAACCTTATGGACAGCCTTCCTAGCCTTCCCAGAAGCTGTTCTAGCTGCAAAGGGGGGGGGGGGGGGGGGGTCAAATCCATTTTTAACCCTACGGACTAAGACTGGGCTGCCATTAAAGTTAATTTGTGTGTAAAGGCAGGCATCCCAATACTTTTGGCTAGGTAGTGTATCTGGCAAGATGTACAATGGTGATTGAACCCTCCTACACATAAATACTACATAGTTTTATGACCTGGGAGATGAGACAACTTCTCTACATGAAGCAGCATGTTTGGGATTTGAACCCAGACACTCAGGGATGCCAAGCAGAAGTTCTAACCTCTAAGCCATGGAGCTGCTACATGTGGGAATCCTACACACAAATACTGTAAGAGTCCAGTACGCATGTACCAATGGCGTGTTGCCGCAAGAGGAAATCCGTGCCAACTGAGCATGCGCCAAAGATGGCTCAGTGCGCTAACCTGCACCTTAGCAGAAGACTTGATGGAAAAAGGCAGGAAAATGCCCCGGACGCATACAGGAAGTGACTTCAATCTAAAGGAAAAAGGCGGGAAAATGTGCAGGAGGCGCACAGGAAGGGACCTTAACCTGATTGAAAAAGGTGGGAAAATGCCCAGGAGGTGCACAGGAAGTGACCTCAAACTTCCCTATATAAAGCCCACCCCAGACACTGCCAAATTGCTGGATTATCTTCAGTCCCCCCATTCCTGTGCTAGTGTGTGACCTGGAAACCTATTTGACTACTTGTGATTAGGGATGGGCCCGGTGTTCGATTCAAACCCACGTTCGAATCGAACATCGGGCGTTCGCCCGTTCGGCGAGCCCAGAACTATTTGGGCCGTTCGCATCACATTTGTGTGATGCGAACGGCCCGCAATGCACTGCGCCAGTCGCAGTGCATTGCTGGCTGATGATTGGCCAAGCATGCACTGTGACCCCGCATGCTTGGCCAATCACAGCGCCGGCAGCGAGGGGAGCCATAATTGGCTACAGGCAGATGCCTGTAGCCAATTATAGCTCAGGGGGTTTAGTACACGCCCCACAGTATAAAAGGCCGCCGCGCCGGCGGCCTCGTTATATTGTGTTCCAGCGTGTCAGTGTTATGTGCTGCTGACTGCTGACATTATCTGCTGTATTTCTGGGGATTAGTGTGTGCGTGCTGTTAGTACAGCATTGCAGTATCACATCTTGGGGGTGTCTATAGTATGCCTGTGAAGGGGCGCATGTTTCCCGTGCTTAGAACTGTCCCTGCACAAAGTGTATTTTTTGCAGGAAAAAAAGCTATTTAAAATCACTTGCGGCTAATGAATTGACGGATCCCGTAACATAGAGAAGAGTCATTCATTGAAAGCCATTGATAAAAAAAAGTCATTGATAAAAAAAAAAGCGTGGGGGTCCCCCCAAATTCACTAACCAGGCCCTTCAGGTCTGCTATGGATATTAAGGGGGACCCCAGCCAAAAAAAAATTAAAAAATGGCGTGCGGCCCCCCTCAAAATCCATACCAGACCCTTGAGGTCTGGGATGGATTTTAAGGGGAACCCCAGCCAAAAATAAATAAATGGCGTGGGGTCCCCTCAAAATCCATACCAGACCCTTATCCGAGCACGCAACCTGGCAGGCCGCAGGAAAAGAGGGGGGATGAGAGCGGCCCCCCTCCCTCCTGAACCATACCAGGCCACATGCCCTCAACATTGGGAGGGTACTTTGGGGTCCCCCCCAAAGCACCTTGTCCCCATGTTGATGAGGACAAGGGCCTCTTCCCCACAACCCTGGCTATAGGTTGTGGGGGTCTGCGGGCGGGGGGCTTATCGGAATCTGGAAGCCCCCTTTAACAAGGGGACCCCCAGATCCCAGCCCCCCCTGTGTGAAATAGTCAGGGGGTACAAAAGTACCCCTACCATTTCACCAAAAAAGTGTCAAAAATTGTAAAAATGACAGGAGACGGTCTTTGACAATTCCTTTATTAAAATCTTCTTTCTTCTGGTCTTCTTCTTCCTTTCTTCATCCTTCAGTTTCTTCATCTTCTCCTTCCGACATCTTCTTCCATCTTCTTCTTCCATCATCTTCTTTAAAATTAGCACTTTTGATTTTGAACGTTTGCATCCATTGTAACTAATAGGGTTCTTATGTTCGCACGGACTTTCACATCAGGTCCATTTGTACGAGGGTTCTGGTGCGAACCGAACCCTTTCATTTTTTACCATTTTTTGGGGGGGGGGGGCGGGGGATCTGGGGGTCCCTCTTGTTAAAGGGGCCTTCCAGATTCCGATAAGCCCCCTACGCCATAAAACATGTTCAGACCCCACAACCAATGGCCCGGGTTTGTGGGGATCATCAACATGGTGCTGCTTGTGGTACGGTTCAGCTCCACGCCCCCCTATTTTCCTGCGACCTGCCATTGACTGGTATGGATTGGGGGAACCCCACACCATTGTACTTAATAATAGCCATTAATTGAATTTGGGGACCCCCACGCTACTTCTTTGCCACACACTAGATATTACAGTGGTGTGAAAACAGTTTTGTACCTGTCCTTTGCACAGCTGCCAACAACAAGTAAACACAAAATGAATTTGTTGGAACCGACCCCCTAAACCTAATAACTGGTTGGGTGCCACCCTTTAGGCTTGGATCTCAATGAGGCTTTTACAGCGTCCTGGAGGAATTTTGGCCCACTCATTCTTTGCAGAATTTTGAGCCATGACGGCCTTTTAAGGTCATACCACAACATCTCAATAGATATCAGGGTCTTCCAAAGTCTTCATTTTGTTTTTCTTCACCATTCGCGTGGTGTGACTTGCTGGTGTGTTTAGGAATCATTGTCCTGCTGCAGAACCCAAGTCGTTTCAGCTTGAGTACACGAACAGATGGTCGGACTTCTCCTTCAGGATCTCTTGGCTACCCTGAAGCAGCAAACAGCCCCCAGACCATTATACCTTGTGCAGTGCCCTAACTGGACACACACCTTCCAAAGAGTTGATCGGTCAACAGAATGTTGTCCCAAAAGGGGATCATCAAGGATCTCTTTTTTGGACTAAGCCATGCAGGCCATTTTGCTTGTGCGGTGCAAGTGAGCCGCACCCTGGCACGGCCGGCCACTCCTGGGATTCAACCACTGTTCCATGTCTACTCGCCATTTGTGGATAATGCTTCACTGTGGTTTTGCTGGATTCCCAAAGCCTTTATAACTTTCGGTGTCTCAATTACTTTCTTTCCATTGTTTCCTGAATTTCTTTGGTCTCGGCATGATGTGTAAGCTTTTAAGGATCTTCTGGTGGAACCTTACTGTGTCAAGCAGCTCCTATTTTAAGTTGATTCCTTGATTGTGAACAGGTGTGGCAATAATCAGGGCCTGGGTTTTGCTAGAGAAATTGCGAACTCCGGTGTGACTAGAGAACAGGGGGCAATTGAACAGGGCCAAGTGGTGGACACCTTACCACAAATTGCATTTTTGGTTGTGTTTACTTGTGTTTGTCCTGAACTATTGTATTGTTTTGATGTTCGAAACAAGGGGGCCACAACTGGGCCAGTCTCTGTCTCCATCTCCAGAGGCTTCAAAAACACTTAAGTGTGACAAACATGCAAATGGAACAGGGAAATGATGAAGGGGGCAAACCACTTTTTCACTCCTACTGTACGTGGTGAGGCCGTATCGCGGGGTCCCGCGGACTCGTTCGCCGCGGGGACACCCACGATCTTTGCACGAAGGCCTGAACGGAGATGCGGAAGTACACAGCATCTCCCCGTTCTGCCTAGCAACTATGATGCCGATCTCTGCTCCCTGGATTGGAGCAGAGATCAGCATTCACTTAGCTAACAGCCACGCCCCTCCCTTAGTAAGAAACACACCCCTAGGCATACTTAACCCCTACACTGCCCCCTTTGTGGTTAACCCCTTCAAATGCCTGTGTCATTTATACAGGAACAATGCATTTAAATAGCATTGATTGCTGTGTAAATAATGACAATGGTCCCAAAAATTGTCAAAAATGTCAGGATGTTTCCAGCCATAATGTCGCAGTCACGTAGTAAATAAAAATAACGCTGATCGCCCGCCATGACTAATAAAAAAATTATTAATAAAAATTGTATAAAACTATCCCCTATCTTGAAACGCCTATAACTTCTGCGCAAACCAATCGATAATCGCTTATTGCGATTTTTTTACCAAAATATGTAGAAGAATACGTATCGGCCTAAACCTGAGGGAAAAAAAATTGTCTTTATATATTTTTTGGGGATATTTATTATAGCAAAAAATAAAAAATAATGCTTCTTTTTTGTTTATAGCATAAAAAATAAAAACCGCCGGGGCAATCAAATACCACCAAAAGAAAAGCTCTATTTTGTGGAAAAAAAAGGACGTCAATTTTGTTTGGGAGCGCACGTCCGCACGACCGCGCAATTGTCAGTTAAAGCGACGCAGTGCCGAATCGCAAAAAGGGCCTGGTCCTTTGGCTGCAAATTGGTCCGGTCTGAAATAGTGGTTAATAATCACTGCTCCTGAAAAAACGGACACTTTTTATGACAATAAATATGCATATTAGCCTTTTAAATTAGCACTTTTGATTTTGAACGTTTGCATCCATTGTAACTAATAGGGTTCTTATGTTCGCACGGACTTTAGGTCCGATCGAGGGTTCTGGTGCGAACCGAACCCGGGGGTGTTCGGCTCATCCCTGCTTGTGATTGCTGCTTGCCATTGACCTTGGATTTGTACTTTAAACCATTCTACTTCTTTGCCCCTTTTGTACACAGCTGCCAGATTGGAACCGACCACGGCTTGGATCTCGACGATTCTTCTTCTGATTAACCCTTTTATACCTTGTTGCCCAACTGGACTTGACTTCGGCTCGGATCTCGGACTAAGGCTTGTGCGGTGCTCCGCACCCCTGGCACCCATGCCACTCGGTGTCCACCAAGTCTCTGTCTCCATCTCCAGAGGCTTCAAGGACCAGAGGTGCAAGGGAGGCCTCCCCACTACTTCGGTCTCACATCAGGTACCTGGCTCTCATGACAGAATAATCCAGCCATGTCTGAGACTGAGGGGAGTGCTTCCGCCTTCGAGGCCCTGTATCAACAAGTGGCCTCTGTGTCTCAGGCCCTGACGTTCATACAAGAGGGGTACTTTCAACTGGAAGGTTGACTGACTACAATGGCTAATCCCGCAGTTCTGAGCCCTGCGGAACCACCTGTTATGGCTATGGAGCAGCCCATCTCTACTCCAGCTCCAACTTTACCTTACAGCCTAGGACCTTCTCTTCAGAGAATATAAAGGTCGGGTTCATGGTTGCCTTACTTACAGAAGAACCTCAAGCATGGGCTTGTCAGCTATTGGAAAGGGAGAGTCCTATACTACACTCACAGTCTTCTTTTTTCAATGCCATGGCAATGCTCTATGATGACCCACAATGAGCCACCACGAGATATCACGTACCATCCGGGATCCAAGAATTGTAAACCTGATGCTCTGTGTATCCCACATCAGATAACTCACCAACGACAGAAGCAATACTCCCTGCCTATAATTTCTTCCTACTTACGGATAACCTCTTGTCCAGGATTAAACTGGCCTCCTCTCTAGACCAACTGCCCTCAGGAGAACATCTGCAAGAAAAGGACGTACTTTTCTTCCATGACCATGCTGTGTTTGTGCCCCTTCAACTGAGAGTTCCTGTGCTCAAACTCTGCCATGACAAGTTAGCAGGGCATTTTGGGGTGACCAAAACCATCGATCTGCTTTTGCGAATCTTTGGTGGCCTACCCTCAAGGTAGACTGTCACGCTTACATCAATTCCTGCCCGGTATGCAATCACAGCAAAACGGAAAAGAATAAATCATGGGGTCTCTTACGCCCCCTGCCTGTTCCCTCCAATTTGGACATTTTCACTTAGGGGTGTACTCACTTTTGTTGCCAGTGGTTTAGGCATTAATGGCTGTGTGTTGATTTATTTTGAGGGGACAGCAAATTTACACTGTTATACAAGCTGCACACTCATCAAAAGTGTAATTTCTTCAGTGTTGTCACATGTAAAGATATAATAAAATATTTACAAAAATGTTAGGGGTGTATTCACTTTTGTGAGATACTGTATATATACACTCTGCAGCATCCAGTGTAGCGTATATCTACAGTGCATTCTGTGGTGTATTGTTTCTACTACTTTTCTGGTGGTGTACACAGCACACAATACAGTGCAGCCATAGTGCAGTTGCTCATACTTTTCTGGTGGTGTACACAGCACACAAAACAGTGCAACCGTAGTGCAGTTCCTCCTACTTTTCTGGTGGTGTACACAGCACACAAAACAGTGCAACCGTGGTGCAGTTGCTCCTACTTTTCTGGTGGTGTACACAGCACACAAAACAGTGCAACCGTAGTGCAGTTGCTCCTACTTTTTTGGTGGTGTACACAGCACAGAAAACAGTGCAACCATAGTGCTATTGCTACTACTTTTCTGGTGGTGCACACAGCCCAAAAAACAGTGCAACCACATGTTGTAATGTGTTGAACGATTTCTGTGGGATTTTATATTATTATATTATATTATTATTATTTTATATATGTACACATACAGTACAAGATTGGCCAGGCCAGATTTCAGTTGACAATGTTATCTGTTAACCTAATTACACATATCAAAGGGGACTTGTTGATCAAAGGGGAAGTGGCCAAACAAGAATTACTCCACATATCAAAGGGAACAGATAGTGACTATAGGCTATGTTAATGTTAATATGCAAGAATATAGATTGGGGATTCCATACAAGTAAGGTGGTATCTGTTAATCTAATTGTGCATACTTGTTGATGGTAATATGCAAGAATGCAAATTAGGGCAGTTTATGACTGCAGCTAAATATAACCTTGTAGTCAGACTATTCTGTCTCAGGAGGGTGTGTGATAATGAAGACACCAAAGGTCTAGCAAATATGGGGCTCTAAATATTTACTAACACTGTCGTAATTATACTCTGTTGGATTACTATCATCCGTTGCAAGACTTTGTTCTGTTTTGGAAGTCAATAAAATGCCTCTCTGGAAGAATTGGGTTGCTGCGGAACAATACTTATTAATAACTGCAAAAAGTGTTTGCCCCCCTTCCTCATTTCCTGTTCCTTTGCTTTTGTTCACTGTTTTCGGAAGTCAAACCAATTTAAAATAGTCAAGGACAACACAAGTAAACTCAAAATGGTAAATGAAGGTGTGGGTTGTGTGAAAAAGTGATTGCCCCCTTGTTAAAACATACTATAACTGTGGTTGTCCACACAGTTCATTTCTCTACCACACCCAGGCCTGAGTATTAACCTGTTCACAATCAAACTTAAATAGGAGTGCTTGACATCTCCTAAAAAGCTCCATCATAGACCCAAAGAAATTCAGGAAACAATTATAATCAGTCTGGAAAGGGTTTATAAAGCCATTTCCAAAGCTTTGGGAATCCAGCGAACCACAGTGAGAGCCAATTATCATTGGAACAGTGGTGAACCGTGTCATTACCCCAAGAGTGAGGTCACAAAAGACCCCACAACAACGTCCAGCAGGCCTTTCAGTTAAGGTCAGCGTTCATGCCTCCACCATCAGGAAAAGACTGGGCAAAAATGGCCTGCATGGCAGAGTTCCAGGAGAAAACCACTGCTGAGCAAAAAGAACATCAAAGCTCGTCTCAATTTCTCCACAACACATCTTGATGATCCCCAAGACTTTTGGGACAACATTCTGTGGACCGATGAGACAAAAGTGGAACTCTTTGGAAGGTGTGTGTCCAAGTATATCTGGCGTAGAAGGAACACTGCATTTCAGAAAAAGAACATTATACCAACAGTAAAAATATGGTGAGGTGATGATCAGGACCTGGAAGACTGCCGTGATAAAAGGAACTACCCTGTCTACAAGAGCTGAAGAGAATGCTCTGTGTGTACTCAAGCTGAATTGGGTTCTGCAGCAGGACAATGATCCTAAACACACCAGCAAGTCCACCACCGAATGGCTGAAGGAAAAACAAAATGAAGACTTTGGAGTGGCCTAGCCAAAGTCCTGACCTGAATCCTATTGAGATGTTGTGGTATGACCTTAAAAAGGCCGTTCATGCTCGAAAACCCTCTAATGTAACTGAATTAGGACAATTCTGCAAAGATGAGTGGGCCGTTCAAGTGACCAGAAGAGCATTTTCAGGACTTAGTACCAGAAGTTGGTGGTGACAACAGTCCTGTGAGGTGGAAAAACACTTTTTCAGAAGTGTGATGGAGACCCAAGAGCTGTGCTGGTGTGACTCTAATGTCTGGTTGTGACAGAAAAGAGTCTGATCTACAAAATCAAACAAGTTTGGAACCCCAGAATTATTCTTTGGAGACTGGAAACAACAAAAAAAGGACTGTCGTGTACCAGAAGACCTGAGCTGAAAGCTGAAAGAGTAACTAATGCGGTGAGTAAAATATTTCCTTTTTTTTAAATTAATAATAATATAGTCAAAATGCTTACTCAGTGTGAAGCTAGTGTCAGTTCTGATAAAGTTAACAGATGGGTGTTAAAATGTATTAAGCGTCATGGCGGTCCTTATGAAGTTCCAGAAAAATGTAAGCAGACGTGGACTATGATGAACAAATTTTTAGAGAAAACTGTTTTTGATAGCAAAATTTCAGAAAGTAAAAGAAAGGTTGTATTGTACAGGGCTTGTTATCTTGCTGTTTAACAATGGAAAGTTCTTTGAAGGATAAGGTTGAGGAAATTACCCAGTTACAGAGTGCAGTTGATAATAGCAACAAAGTTTGTCAGAGGTGACAAAACCAATCAGAAACTGAGACCGTAAATTTAAAATTGCATGCAGTTACCATTGGGGGAGCTTTGCTTGAGAAATCTAAATGCTGTGATAAATTATCAGAGGAAAATAAGAGATTGAAATTAAGAATTATGGAATTAGAGAAGGGATCTCAGGAGTGCAGATATGCATCAAATCTTGGATTCAGCAATCTGCAGCAAAATACAAACACAAACTTTCTATCAAATGAAACAGAACCTCATATTAAATCTGATAATTCATTGCCAGCTGCACCACTGTGACCACCACAGTTTATAACAATAATAATAATACAGGTGAAGTTCAGCTTGTAACGAAGCCTTTGAAACCAAAAGAATTAGATGCAATTCTTAAAGAAATAGGAATGGTTCCCTGCTATGATTTAAACAGATTTTTAAAATGGTTTTGTGACTTGCAGAATGTCAGAGATATGTACAATCGCAACCCATCTGATTTAGAAAGAGTCATACAACATTCTATAGGAAGTGGTCTTTGGATGAGAATTAAACAAATCTGTATTCAGCCTCTGAGGACAAGGGACATATTACTGGAATTATTATGTGTTTTGTATGGTGTACGTTCTGATGTTACTTTTCATGGGAAGATCAAACAAATGCAAAGTGAATCTCCCTATGAATTGTCACACAGGATAGCAACTATTATGGAATTATTGGTCGGTAATAATCTTGCATTTGAGGGTGGTGGCTTGATACATATGAGTATGTTTCTAGATGTTTTGCATGAAGATATCAAACAAAATATTTTACTAGTTACCCCATATCCTCATGATTTAAAAGACGTATTGTTGAGAGCAGACCATTTATGGAGAAAGTCAAATGAGCAGGCTGTCATAATTGATTTACCCACATTGTTTAGGACATATACTGAACATAAAGGTCAAAAGATAATATCTTATGATAACACCCAGAGAGGAGACACCGGGTCAAATATAGGTGATATTAATATGAAAAACAGAGCTGACCAAAATAATAATAAAATGTCCAAGACCTGGATACCGTTTTCCCAGTTAAAACAGAAATATGACCACCTGAAGATTGAGTATGATAAGATGAGAGGGGAACGTAATACATTATTAGAGCAGTTGAAGGGGGTACAGGGTGTCATAAATGCAGAAGATGTACATTCTCCAGATCTGTTTTTGAATGCAAATGACACTTCACTTGTTATAACTTCAAACAATGTTTAAGGACCTTGCTAATTAGTTTTTGTTGGAGAGTTTTTTTTGTCTTTCAGATATTGCCGGAGATACTCGCTTGCATGTGAATAGCAGAAGGACAGTCTGAAATTGCTGGCTAGTGAGGGAGAAATGCTGAATAGACACATGTACTCTCTCAATATTCATGAAGCAATGGACCCTTTTTTTTTTTGAACATTCATGTTTTTTTTCTTGTCAATGGACTGTTCTTCCCCAACGCCCTATTTTTTATTTTCATTTTTCACCCTTTCCCAGATATATTTTGCTTTTAATTTTTTATTTTCATTATGTTGTATTTCTTCAACTTGATCTTAAAACCAGAGCGAACCATTTAAACCTAAAATAATTTTAATAACAAGTGTACATATTACATAATGCATATTGATCAATATATTTGACATCTAAGGTGAGATGCTGCACAATGGCTTGGCATAGCATAAATTATAGTATGTTGGGTGGTTTTCCTAAATTTATAAGAGGGGTGAGTGAAATTCATCACTCCAGTCATGATTTGAAACTTTGTTGAATCAGTAGTTGATAATATGCTAAAGGCTATGACATATATGGATGAAAAAGACCTAACTTTACTGGCAAGATTTTCCACTGCTGCTTTGTCTGGATAGAAGATCTGATAAACACTGATGTCAAGCTGATTCTATCTGAACCATTGTGTGGGGGTATATGGATTATAGATTGGTATATCATTCAGGTGGAATTATGGACTGAATGATCAAGTAACTGCTCTATTGAAGGCAATGTGGAGTCGGCCTACAGCAAATTACAAAAGCAAATTGTGGCTGGCAATCAACAAATTCAGGTACTTGACAGGTACACAACAGGTCATCATTGCTCAAATAGGAAATGGAAAGAAGAAGACGTGAATTGTAAAATGCTTGCAAGATGGACTCATGAATGTCAAGTGCAAGGAAAGAGTTTGCAGCACGGTTTTTACTGTCGTATTCAAACCTTTTGACCTTGAAAGTGAGTGCTGGTACATTGATGGTTATTTCAGGATTTGCTGGTGTTTGTGCAAAAACATCTTTAAAAATGAAAACCTTGAGCCTGGAGATGAGAGAATCCTGGATTTATGTGGATCGGCGCTCCCAGAGCATGCCAAGTTTACTTTCAGTGAGATGGTGAGAGATGTGATGAAGTCAGACCGAAGAATGGACTGTGACATCAGCTCATCTTTGCGCAATATTCAAGATCTTGATGTGATATAATAAGGCCTAACAGCTACCCTGTTTCCTCGAAAATAAGACCTAGCGTGATTGTCGGTGATGGCTGCAATATAAGCCCTACCCCCTGTAGTGATCTAATATAATCGTCGTTCCTCGTAGATGGAATATGGTTATTAATAAAAGTATTGTCTCCGCAGCAAAACCCGATTCTCCCACAGAGAGATTTTATTGACTTCCAAAACAGAACATTATTACAGATGACAAAATCCACCAGAGTACATGACAAGGAATACCTTCTCCTAGAGAGAGATTTCAGACCCTTCTCTCATAGACATATCTTCTAGACTAGCTGACAACCTGCCTGTCTTCTCATATACTGATCTGACACTGGGGGGGGGGTCAACCAAATGTTTTCCATGAATAACCCCCCCCCCCGGGTTAGGCCTCAAGGTCTAATTACCATCAGTAAATACTCCCTTTGAAATGTTCATCTAGGTTAAAAGGCTATTCCTCACACACACACAACTTGCATAAGATTTACACATCAAAGGGTAACAGATAACACTGTCAACTGATATCTGGCCTGGTCACTAATACTGTGTGTGGAATATATATATATCCAATACAAATATATATAATACATAAAGTCCCACATAAAATCGGCCAACACATTACAACACCCCCCAAATAAGCTCCTACCCTGTTTCCCCAAAAATAAACCCTACCCTGAAAATAAGACCTACAAGGACTTTAACTAGGGCTTATTTGGGGGGGGTAGGGCTTATATTGCAGCCATCACCGACAATCACGATAGGTCTTATTTTCAGGGAAACAGGGTATATGGGCCACGGATGTTTACCGAATCCTTTTGCAGTCATGGTCTAAAGTTATATTATCTAATAACTGTTTCATGGGGATATTTTAGAGGCTGGTGAAGAGAGATGTAACCAGTTTCAACTTTATATTTTATATGAGCCATTGTAAAGCATCCAGTACCTCAAATCATAATGATATGTTTGTTGCTTGATTTATGGGTCAGTTCTAGTAGTTAGAAATGACCCAAATGGGGGTATATGTTGTAATGTGTTGGCCGATTTATGTGGGATTTTATATTATTATTTTATATATGTACGCATACAGTACAAGATTGACCAGGCCAGATTTCAGTTGACAATGTTATCTGTTAACCTAATTACACATATCAAAGGGGACTTGTTGATCAAAGGGGAAGTGGCCAAACAAGAATTACTCCACATATCAAAGGGAACAGATAGTGACTATGGGCTATGCTATTGGGGATTCCATACAAGTAAGGTGGTATCTGTTAATCTAATTGCGCATACTTGTTGATGTTAATATGCAAGAATGCAAATTAGGGCAGTTTATGACTGCAGCTGAATATAACCTAGTAGTCAGTCTATTCTGTCTCAGGAGGGTGTGTGGTAATGAAGACACCAAAGGTCTAGAAAATATGGGGCTCTAAATATTTACTAGCACTGTCGTAATTATACTCTGTTATATTACTATCATCCGTTGCAAGACTTTGTTCTGTTTTGGAAGTCAATAAAGTGCCTCTCTGGAAGAATTGGGTTGCTGCGGAACAATACTTATTAATAACTACAAATCATCTACCCACTATATATTATATCACTACACCATAGTGCAGTTTGCTCCTACTTTTCTGGTGGTGTACACAGCACACAAATCAGTGCAACTGTAGTGAAGTTGCTCCTACTTTTCTGGTGGTGTACACAGCACACAAAACAGTGCAACTGTAGTGCAGTTGCCCCTACTTTTCTGGTGGTGTACACATTACTTAATACACTGCAGCCATAGTGCAGTTGCTCCTACTTTTCTGGTGGTGTACACAAAACAGTTCAACCGAGGTGCAGTTGCTCTTACTTTTCTGGTGGTGTACACAGCACACAAAACAGTGCAACCATAGTGTAGTTGCTCCTACTTTTCTGGTGGTGTACACAGCACACAAAACAGTGCAACCGTAGTGCAGTTGACCCTACTTTTCTGGTGGTGTACACAATACTTAATACAGTGCAGCCATAGTGCAGTTGCTCCTACTTTCTGGTGGTGTACACAGCACACAAAACAGTGCAACCGTAGTGCAGTTGCTCCTACTTTTCTGGTGTTGTACACAGCCCAAAAAACAGTGCAACCATAGTGCAATTTGTTCCTACTTTTCTGGTGGTGTACACAGCACACAAATCAGTGCAACCATAGTGAAGTTGCTCCTACTTTTCTGGTGGTGTACACAGCACACAAAACAGTGCAACTGTAGTGCAGTTGACCCTACTTTTCTGGTGGTGTACACAATACTTAATACACTGCAGCCATAGTGCAGTTGCTCCTACTTTCTGGTGGTGTACATAGCACACAAAACAGTGCAACTGTAGTGCAGTTGCCCCTACTTTTCTGGTGGTGTACACATTACTTAATACACTGCAGCCATAGTGCAGTTGCTCCTACTTTTCTGGTGGTGTACACAAAACACAAAACAGTTCAACCGAGGTGCAGTTGCTCTTACTTTTCTGGTGGTGTACACAGCACACAAAACAGTGCAACCATAGTGTAGTTGCTCCTACTTTTCTGGTGGTGTACACAGCACACAAAACAGTGCAACCGTAGTGCAGTTGACCCTACTTTTCTGGTGGTGTACACAATACTTAATACAGTGCAGCCATAGTGCAGTTGCTCCTACTTTCTGGTGGTGTACACAGCACACAAAACAGTGCAACCGTAGTGCAGTTGCTCCTACTTTTCTGGTGGTGTACACAGCCCAAAAAACAGTGCAACCATAGTGCAGTTTGTTCCTACTTTTCTGGTGGTGTACACAGCACACAAATCAGTGCAACCATAGTGAAGTTGCTCCTACTTTTCTGGTGGTGTACACAGCACACAAAACAGTGCAACCGTAGTGCAGTTGCTCCTACTTTTCTGGTGGTGTACACAGCACACAAAACAGTGCAACCGTAGTGCAGTTGCTCCTACTTTTCTGGTGGTGTACACAGCACACAATACAGTGCAGTGTGGTGTTGCCAAACAAAATATACATCATGTCCGGAAGGCCACCAAGGAGAGGAAGAGGCTCACAGCCCACTAAAAGAGGGCAAGCAGGCTCTGTGTCTACAGTCAACAGTGCTGGTCACGGACATGGTGCATCCTCTGCAGGTGGCCGTGGGGCATGCTTGTCTTTTTTTCCTGCTGCTGGGCGTGTTATTGAGCTAGAACATGCAGAAGAGTTGGTGGAGTGGATAACAAAGCCGTCCTCATCCTTCTCATCCTCTGTCACCCAGGCTCGGAGTAGTTTGCCTTCCAATGCAGCTGCCAAAGTGGCTTATTCCACCGGCTCCTTGTCCACAGTCACTCCTTTCGTAGCCCCACCATCATGCACAGAGGAGTCCCCCAAACTATTTGACCACAGTGTCTGGCACATGCTGATGGAGGATATGCAGCGATTAGAAGGCTCCAATTTTGGTTCCCAGGTTGAGGAAGGGAGTAACGTGAGTCTAGAGAGAGGGGGTGCCCAAGAAGGACTAGAAACTGGTAGTCATGTTTCCCCAGCCGCAGCATACTGCCAAGTTTGCTCCAGTGACGAGGAGGGAGGGGATGATGAGGTCACTGACTCTACTTGGGTGCCTGATAGAAGAGAGGAGGAGGAAGCACAACTCCAAAGAGGCAGGATGTCCTCTAGGGGGCAGCCACCCTACCGCATCACACCGCAGAGCTCCGCAGATGCAGGGCGCTGCTAACTACCCTCTGATTTTGAAAAGTTCCTTGGTGTGGGCCTTTTTTGACACGTGTGCAGCAGATCGCACCGTTGCTGTTTGCAACCTGTGTCTGAAGCAGATAAAGCGTGGCCAGAACAGCAGCCGCTTGGGCACCACATGCTTGACCAGACATATGACGACCTCCCATGCAGTCTGTTGGCAACAGCACTTGAAAGACCCACATCAAAGAAAAAAGGCGGACTTCTCCTTGCTCCTCATCTGGGATCTCAAACCCCACTATACCTCCAGTCCTCTCAAAAGCCTGCACTGAGAGGAATGAAGGTATAGCAATAGGTGTCCCAAGTACTTGCAGCCAATCTGCTATTAGTACACCTCCATCTGATTTTAGCAGGCAAATTTCCCTACCCCAGTTGCTAAACCAGAAAAAGAGATATGGTCCCAGCCATCCACATGCTCAGCGTCTGAATGCTAGCTTGGCCTAATTGCTAGCACTGCAATTGCTGCCTTTTCAGCTGGTAGATTCTACCCCCTTCTGTGAATTTGTGGAATGTGCTGTACCTTAGTGGCAGGTTCCAAAATGCCCTTTCTTTTCACAGAAGGCCATTCCGGCTCTCTACCGCCATGTGGAAGGCAATGTTTTGGCCCTCGTTGGACAGGGCGGTCAGCAGTAAGGTGCATATTACCGCTGACTCATGGTCCAGCAGATACGGGCAGGGATGTTACCTTTCCTTTACAGTCCACTGGGTACAGGGCCGTCTTTAATATGGACTGGACCCTGGGAAAACATTTTCTTGGGCCCCCTTTTCCATGCAATTTCACTCTCCACCTGCTTTGAGACATACAATAAGTAGCAGCTAGACTCAAAATCAATTTACTGAATGAAATAAGGCAATTGCGATTGGTTGCCAGAGGTTACAGTGTATCATTACTGGTCACTGACTGGCTGCTGGAGGTTACAGCACACATTATGGCTCACTGTTATTTTCTAGAGGTTACAGCACATGACTTCTGCTTGTTGATTGGTTGCTAGAGATTACTGTACATCAATACTGCTCACTGATTGATTGCTAGAGGTTATTGAACATCTATACCACTCACTAATTGGTTGTTAGAGGTTACTGCACATTATTACTGCTCACTGATTGGTTGCAAGAGGTTAGTGCACAGAATTGCTACTCACTGATTGGTTGCTAAAGGTTACAGCACATCCCTCACTGCCTGCCTGCATATTCACATGCACCAAAATTTAGGGTGCTGTGGCACCATGTTATTTTAAAGAATGGTTCTGCCTCCAATTTGCTGACTTTTGCAGAACTTTTGCTGATGTTAGGCTTAATGACCACAGTTGTAGGCAGGACTTTCAAGCAGGCTCCTTTACCTCCCCAGTGGGAAGCATTCAGCAGAAGTGATGGTGGATGTGACCTCAGGGGGACATGATATACATATGAATGCCTACTAAATTACATATCAATGACGCGGTCCACGGCTATTTACATATTAATCCTGCTGCTATTTACATATCAATGCAGGTTATTTACATGTAAACACAGGGTCTGCAGGTGAGTCATCTGTAAATGGCAATAGGGCAGAGCTGGGCAGCAGCAACAGAAGTTTACACTGAGATAACGGGACACAGCACAGGACTAAAACTTCAAGGAATAAGGGGATTTTAACTGGGCTAGTTGGCAAGTATGAGGCAGCTGCTTTGGGCCCCACTACAATGAAAGGGCCCTGGACAGCTGCCCCTTTTGCCCTGCCTTAAAAACGGCCCTGACTGGGTAACTCTGCTGGCAGCTGGGAAGGATGCAGGACAGGGTTCAGTATTGTTGGAGCTTGTTCCACCACCATGCCTCCAAAATGCTAGTGGTCATTCTGCCACAGCTCTCTCCTCCACTCCCCCCTCTTCTTCTTTCTCTATGGCCTCTTCTGATTTCTCCTCTGAACCAGTGGTGCTCCGTAAGCGGTCAAGGGCCTACGCAAGCACTCAGGCAAAAAGATGCCATGCAGTGCTTGAGATGGTCTGCTTAGGGGACAGGAGCCACACTGGGGCAGAGATTCTGTCAGCTCTGCAGGGGCAGGCTCAGAGGTGGTTGTTGCCACGCCAGCTTCAGCCAGGAATGGTTGTATGCGACAATGTCACCAACCTTCTCTCCGCCTTCTGACAGGGACACTTGACCCATGTTCCATGTTTGGCACAGGTCCTAAATTTGGTGATGCAGCGGTTCTTGAGCAGGTACCCAGGCTTACAGGATCTACTGAGGCAGGCCAGAAAAGTCTGTAGTCATTTCCTCCGGTCATACAATGCCAGTGCTCGGCTGGCTGACATTCAATGGGAATGCAACCTGCCCACCAACCGCCTTATTTGTGACATTCCCACCAGGTGGAACTCAACGGTGGCAATGCTGCAATGGCTGTACTCGCAGCAGAGGGCCATCAATGAGTACCTGTGTGAGTATGGCACCAGGACAGGGTCAGGGGAGCTTGGCTTTTTTTCGCCACGCCAGAGGCTACTGATCAAGGATGCATGCACTGTCCTGTCTCCATTTGAGGAGGCCACGAGGATGGTGAGCAGCAACAATGCATGCATCAGTCAGTCATACTGTCCCTCTTGTCTTCCTGTTTGAGCACACGCTTTGTGGAATAATGGACAGGGCACTTGCGGCAGAACAGCGAGAGGAAGAGGAGGACTTCCTTACCTCTCAAGGCCCCCTTCATCCAGATAGCATTCCTGTGGGCCTGCCAAACACACAGGAACAAGAGGAGGAGGATTGTGTCAGCATGGATTTAAAGGATAACTCAGCAGCAGTCTTCAAGGGATGTGTTTCAGTCCCCAGAAACCCAAAGAGTTCGTGGTTGGGAGGAGGTAGTTTCTGACAACGTCATCCTCAGTGACCCAAAGGACTCAGAATGGAATGCGTCTGCAAACTTACACTGCATGGCCTCCCTGATTCTGCAAAGCCTGTGAAAGGACCCTAGGATTTGTGGTATCAAAGAGAGGGATCACTACTGACTGGAAATCCTTTGAGGGATCACTACTGGCTGGAAATCCTTCTTGATCCACATTACAAGGGTAAGGCTGCAGAATTCCTCCTGCCTTCGCAGAGGGAGCAGAGGATGAAATATCTTCATGAGGCCATGAAGAAAGGTTTTTGCAATGCGTTTCTAGACCCTGGGAGGTTACAATTTCCTGGTGCTGGACAATGTGTTGCTGAGGCTTTGGTCAGTCAGAGGAAGAGCGGTGGAGAAGGTGACCAATGCCTTTAGACAATTTTTTAGTCCACAGCGCCAAGGTCTGATAGGTTCAAGCAACCATCGCCAATGTCTCCATTACATTGTGCAGTTATATCTTGGGACAAGAGCAGACTTGGAGACCTTCCCAACAGGCCATCCACTGGGTTACTGGGTCTTGAGGATGGAACACTGGCCAGAACTTGCTCAATATGCAATTGAGCTACTGGCGTGTCCTGCATCCAGTGTTCTTTCTGAACACACATTCAGTGCTGCTGGAGGGTTTGTAATGGATCGTAGACTGTGTCTGTCCACAGACTCCATTGATAGGCTCACATTCATAAAAATGAATCAGTCTTGGATCAGCAGCAGCTATTAAGCACCTGATGCTGATGTGACTGATTTATTTTTCTATAGATGTGGGATCCCTTGAAGACTGCCTATGCTGAGTGACTATCCTATTCTTCCTCAATCTTGATGATGCTAGCTGACCAACAATATTTTTGGTTTAGGGCACCACCACCACTGCCTAAGGCCCAATTTTTATGCCCCTGTTTGACAGGGGCATGTAATTACAATTCTTGATATAATATTTCACAGCAGGGCCCGTTACTGCACCCACCAAGAGTAACTGTGAGGGCTTATAGTGCTGTGGCACAACCACCACCACCCAAGGCCCAATTTAGCTGCCCCTGTTGGGGCATGTAACTACAATTTTTGATAAAATATTTCATAACAGGGCCCATTCCTGCGCCCAACAAGCGTAACTGTCAGGGGTTACAGTGTTGTGGCACCACCACCACCACTGCCTAAGACCCAATTTTTCTGTCCCTGTTTAACAGGGGCAAGTAATTACAATTTTTGATCAAATATTTCATAGCAGGGTCCGTTCCTGCGCCCAACAAGCGTAACTGTGAGGGGTTACAGTGTTCTGGCACCACCACTGCCTAAGGCCCAATTTTTCTGCCCCTGTTTAACAGGGGCATGAAATTACAATTCTTGATATAATATTTCATAGCATAGCATAGCATTCCAGTGGGGGTTACAGTGTTCTGGCACCACCAACACCTAAGGCCCAATTTTCCGCATAGTATTTAGGGCAGGGCGTATAGTATATATACTTCTGTTCAGAGTATATAGTGCCTGGGGCATTTAGAAATGTAATTGCATATTCAAACTAACTTTTTGGCATGTTCGAATGTTCTGGGGGGGGGGGGGGGGGCAGGGTGTTCTGCTCATTCCTACAAATTATGTATTTGTATGGAATTTCCTAACTGCTACCATAATTGCAATGCATTTAATTGACATTTATATGTCTATATACTTAAAAATTATTTTACAAAGGGCAAATTCAGGTTTTGTTCTGCATTCTTTTTATACTTTTTTTTTTTTTACATGGAATTCTTAGTAAGCAATTAGAGACAATGACCTTATGTAAGCACAGAACAGTCTAAACCACAACGAATGAAAGAGCCATACATTTACCTTACTAAACACAAAAACAGTTGACATCTGACATTCAGTGCATTCAGGCATCAGCAATTGCAGTTGTATATAAGGACAGATATACAGTACTTTGCACTAAGCATCGTCAATAACTTACTCCGCCATCAACAAAAATGGGGAAGGTAATATGATTTTTTTTTTAGAAGTATCACCAGTGTACAAATGTATTTAGAATCACAGTTTAATTTGTGTGATATACAAAGCTAGGTTCGAAAGAGAATGAGAAACAAATATGAACAGTATGAGCACTTCTAAATGAATACGCGGCAGTGAGAAATAGTTATGAGTATGGTCTTATTATAGAGTTGTAAAATTAGTTTATAGGCCTATGAACATTTTTTTTAAATGTATGAAAACTGTGACAATGAATTTCTCCTCTTGTGTGCTAAATATACCATTAAAAGTTTGTTGTAATATCTGTTGAAAAAAATCTGATTTATCTAGTGAAAAAAATACCTGTTGATTTTACCAGAAATGTTGTGATAACTTCCTGTGCTCCCTACCTGTGCACAAGAACCGGTTAGAGGGATGGGGAGAGAAAAGGCAGACGAGGAGAGGTCTGTGTTTTTTGTAATGCTTTAGAAATTAGGCAGGAGGAATCAACAACACATGCTTAGTAATTTAGAGATGAGCATGTATTTCAGAGTTGTATGAAATATTTTTTTTAAATTTAGCTTTTTGCTATTTTGACAAAGTATATGGACACAGATATGTACCAAAAAAACAGTGTAGTGCAATACCTAACCAGACTATCAATATCAATAAAATTATTCTGTGTGCTTAAAATCTATTGTTAAACCATTTTCAGTCCCGGAAGGTTTTACCCCCCTTAATGACCAGAGCATTTTTGGCGATTCAGCACTGCGTTGCTTTAACTGACAATTGCACGGTCCTGCGATGCTGTAGCCAAACAAAATTGACATACTTGTTTCCCCACAAACAGAGTTTTCTTTTGGTGGTATTTAAATACCTCTGCGGTTTTTATTTTTGTGTTATAAACAAAAAAAAACTAAAATTTTGAAAAAAAAAGCAATATTTTTTACTTTTTGCTATAATAAATATCCCCAAAAAATATATATAAAAAAGTTTAGGCCGATATGTATTCTTGGTAAAAAAAAAATCCCAATAAGTGTATATTGATTGGTTTGCGCAAAAGTTATAGCGTCTACAAAATAGTAGATAGATTTATGACATTTTTATTACTACTATTATTTTTTTATTAGTAATGGCGGTGATCTGCAATTTTTATCAGGACTCCGACATTACAACGGACAGATCAGACACTTTGGACACTATTTTGGAACCACTGACATTGATACAGCAATCAGAACTAAAAATAGCCACTGATTGCTGAATAAATGCCACAGGCAGGGAAGGGTTTAAACACTAGGGGGGCGATAAAGGGGTTAAATGTGTTTCCTCAGCGTGTTCTAACTGTAAGGGGGATGAGCTACCACTGACATGACAGTGACCACTGTTCCCAATGACAGGGAACAGAAGATCTCTGTCATGTCACTAGCAGAACAGGAAAATGTCTTGTTTACATAGGCATTTGCCAGTTCTGCCTCTCCTCGTCATGATCGCGGGTCACCGGCGGACATCGAGTCCACGGGATCCGTGAGGATGCTCATGCGGCAGGCAGCAGGCACACGTGCTCGCCCCCCGCTACAAAGGGGGGCGTGTACGCCCTTTAGGGCACCGTGACGTATATAGGCGTGTGGCGGTTGGGAAGTGGTTAAAAATATTGTGTTCCAAAAATGTCTATAGTTCACCAATAAATAAAAAATGAAAAAAGGGAAGAAAACATCCCCTCATGAAGGATATACACTGATGCAATATTAAGTGAAGACACTAGGTGTGTTTTTTTCCCATTTTTGTAACACAATATATTTAAACAATACAGTTTATGTACATACAATAATTATATTGATATTCATTGTTTTTTTGTTTTTTTTTTCATTTTTTCATCTGGTGAGGTGTTGAGCTACACTGTATTTTGGTACATTTTGATTTGTTAGTGTTGTGGAATTACTATACGTACAGTGTTTGGCTGGGCAACCATTTACATTTTTGGTCATTTTGTTTACACATATATTATTTGCGCTGATTGCGATTTTTACTTTATATGGACACAGATAGCCCCTGTTTGTGTACAGTGCACACATGGTTCTTATGCCAACTTTAAAGTGTATCTCTAGTTTTCTTTTTAGCTTTAGATCAACTGATGAAAATTAACTGGTTAGAAGTCCTGTTAGGTTTTAATTTGCTGTCTGTGTCTCATTGAGGAGCTTTTTATTCATGTTCTATCCCAGAGACAGAACAGGAAGTGAGAGAAAGGGTAAATCCCCTCTTAAGTAGTTGTCACTCGAACAAATGTCTCCATTGGAAGATTTCACCTCATCTCCTGTTCTGGTAACAACTGTAAAATGTTTGATTTTCCATCATTTTCTGTTACAATGACAATGATCACCAGGGCAAATGGACAAACCCTTCAAACCCTTCTCTTTACTATTTAGAACTGAATAAAAAATAGTATAAGCTAAAGCTATACTTTAAAATGCAATGCAGAAGTAGTGTTGACATTGGAAGATCTACTAGTCTGTATTAATAATTTATATGATTACCTTCAGCAGCAGTGTTCATTGTGAATTCTTTTGGAAAACAGTGTCAAAACAAAGCTACTAAAATCACTTCCTCTGTAGCCGTACATACAGGTGTTTCATGTTTCTTTACTGTTTCTTTAAGTGGTTTACTTCTTTCTTTTGAGTGAAATGCCACCCTGAAACAGTTGAGGCCCAGTGAGCTAGTTGGTGATCCTTGGTACTAATAATTTGACAAATAATTAGTGTTGAAGTAAAATATTATGAAGCACAGGTAACAATATATTATAACTTTTTTTTCTACAGATCATATTTTATGAGGACAAGAATTTCCAGGGCCGCTCCTATGAGTGCAGCTCTGACTGTCCTGATATGACCTCCTTTTTTAACCGCTGCAACTCCATTAGAGTCGACAGTGGAAACTGGATCCTCTATGAGAATCCCAACTACAGGGGAAACCAATATTACCTGAGGCGAGGAGAGTACCCAGACTTCCAACAATGGATGGGGTTCAATGATTCTATCAGGTCATGTCACCTGACCCCTCAAGTGAGTATTTGTACATACATTTAAAGTTCCAGAAGAATTGCATACTATTTATCAGAATGGGTCAATAGGGACAGTTAAATAAAACATACAACAAGGCTGAGATAATCTCAGCAAGGGAACATTTTTTTCTGCAGGTCCTTCAGTGTGGTGTATCTGATAATGTGTATGTGATACCCCAGCACAGATCTTTATGTGGGTAAAATAAAGACCAGAAGAACTCACATCAATTTACTATTAACAACAGCAGGATCAGTTATTGCAGAACACATTTGAAGATCTGACTATAAATTTTAAGATCTAAAGCTTCAAATTCAAATATCGGACTCAACTGCAGGAACCAGATGACATTCGGACAGTGTGTACAGCTTCCTGTCCGACAAAAGCCGGTTTTACCAGCAGCCTATCAGCGCTGGCAGCACTGATCAGAGTGTTCTGGTGGGGGGGTCCCCCCATCAGAGCACAATAGCACATACCACACTGACATCGCTTAGTTAGTTTTGTCGACCTCTCAATCCGCTGGGTTGAACAAAAAAGCTTGTGTGTACATATTATAATGGTCACTGTTCTGATGAGGAACTTTAGTTTGCAGAGAGAGAAAAAGAATGGGAATAGAACATGTAGCAGAAAAATAGCACACTATGTTTTGGCCTTACTATGGATAATGTGCCACTATGACCCCAATTTAGATGTTGGTTTTCAACTTCTAGGCAAACAACAGATACAAGGATAAAATGCCACGACCAAATGTGATTATTGCCTGGGTTCATTTGTAAATAACTCCCATGCCCTACTGATCAGTATCTTTGCCTCATTGTTTGTTTTTGGTTTAATTAAAGTGTTACTAAACCCAAGACCCCGCATTCACTATATCTGGCCTCCCACAGTACACAAAACCCAAATGCAATTATTTTAGTAAATATAAACTGGGAAATACCTTTTCTCATCAGCAGTATGAGCATCAGAGTTTTCATTCTACTCTGACAGTCCTATGAGGCCCTGTGCCAATCACATGCACCCTCCCAAGAATAAAAAAAAAAAAAAACTAGTAATACATACCAAACTGAGCATGTGCAGAGTGTCCCCAAGACTCTCTTCTATTAGGAGTTAAATTGGGGGCTGCGGAAGAAGGAGAGGATCACATAAGACAGGATGAAACAGCCTTTTTACACAATGTTTAGGTTCCACAGTGAGGATAACAAGCATGCTTTATTGCATATACAGACTGATTTTACTGGTGTGGGTTTGGTAACACTTTAAGTTGTGTTCTTGGTGCTCACTATACTTGCATGTGTAATTAAGTATGGTTTTTCAATTATTTATATGAAAAACTGAAGAAGAAATCGACTTGTTTTCAAAAGCTTGCACCTGAAAATATATTCAGTTGGCCAATACAAAGTATTGGCTACTTTCATATTTTTCCAGTGTGAGTATCTAGAGGACTCTCTGAAGTGCCATATTTTGGAAGTATGGATGATTAGGTGTCCAAATATAATTTCTGCTATACATACTAAATTGAAACTCACGAATACACATGTTGTCCTGCATTTCCAGGGATGCTAATTGGGAAGTATGTAAGCTGTTGTAACATAATAGGGAATGCAGTGATCAGTATAATTAACCACTCGACCTCCGGAAGGTTTTCCCCCGTTATGACCAGAGCATATTTTGCTATTCAGCAATGTGCTGCTTCAACTGGCAAGTGCTCTGTCTTGCAACACTGTATGCAAATGAAATTCATATATTTTTTTCCCACAAGTAGAACTTTCTTTTGGTGGTATTTGATCACCACTGTATTTTTTTATTTTTTATTATATAAACAAAAAAAAAGGAAGATTTTGAGGGGAAAAAAAGGATATGTTCTACTTTCTGTTTTAAAAACATATCAAATAAGAAAAAAATCTTTTTTTTTTTATAATTTTAGGCCAAAATGTATTTTGCTACATGTCTTTGGTAAAAAAAAAAAATCCAATGAGTGTATATAAATTGGTTTGCATGAAAGTTATAGTGTCTACAAATCATGGTATAAATACTGGATTGTACACAGCTATAGATGCTATACTGTAATGACAGTCATCTGCAACTTCTAGTGAGACTGTAATAGTGTGGCAGGCAATCTAGTGGTAACAGACCCTTGCTGGGAGGTACACTAACTGATTAACTGACACTGACATCACTAGTAACACTAATACAGTGATCAGATATAATACTGTACACTGATAGCGTACTAATGACACTGATTAGGAAGAGGTTAACATCTAGGAACAATCAAAGGGGTTAACGGGGTGCCTAACAAGTGTAAGGTGTATAATATGTGCTGCATTTAATTACAGATCTGGCTGTTTTTTCCTCCCTGCAGGGAGAAGAAACAGCTAGATTGCTGCTCTGGGTACAGTTTGTAAACATAGGTCTCTGTTCTGTGATTGGTTACAGCCAATCAGCAAGTCCATGTCCAAAATCATTTGCCGAGAGTGTCTAACAAAATTAAGCTGTAGCCATGTACAGAGCAGTTGAGCACATGTGCCCCCTGAACCCAGAAGGAGATGGAAGAAGTACATGTAGGTGACCCAGCCTGGCTGTGCCGCCCGCCCACAGTAAGTCTACTGTGGGCAAGCGGTAAGCAGTTAATGTGTGTAGTTAGTGTTCTGATATGTGTTTGCAATCTTGACTCTTGAAACATGGATTTGGTTCTGCTAACTGGGGGCTTGTGAGTAGCAGCATTCAGCTATGATGAAGTAAGTAATTCCAGAATCTTTGCTGTATTTTATGAACATGCCTCCTAATATCTTTTTTTTTCTTAAAGCACCGTGGTCCATTCAGAATGAAGATTTATGAGAAGGAAGAGTTCAGAGGTCAGATGATGGAGTTCACTGAAGACTGTCCCCATGTCTTTGAGCAGTTCCGATACAATGATATCCACTCCTGCCATGTATTTGATGGTCACTGGGTTTTCTATGAAGAACCAAACTACAGAGGACGTCAGTATTACCTGAAACCTGGAGAATACAGAAGACATACTGAATGGGGTGCCTCAAATTCCAAAGTTGGTTCCTTCAGAAGAGTTCAATTTATTCAGTAAAAATAAAACCAACATAATGTTTAATTTTCAACAATAAAACTTGATCTTTAAGGCTTGGTTTATGCTTTTTTAACTTCTGAATTTGCACTAGTTGAAATTAGCGATGTGCGAATCTGCCCAGGTTTGATTTACTAAGGGTTAGGGGAATTCTGCTGCTAAATTGTGATAATTGTTTGGGTTAATAGGCAAACTATTGTCAAACAATTCATTCATTCATTCATTCATTTATTCATTCAACAAGGTATGGGGGGGGGGGGGGGGGGGACAGGTCACTGTGTTGCAGAACATTTGACATTGCAAAAAAGTTTTAAAACATATTGTACTGGGGAAAAAAGCCATTTTAATCCAAATTGACATGAACAAATTACCAATACGTTAAATGACATGCTTGGGAGATGCCTTTACAGCCCACTTCCAGGTAAAATTCAAAATCAATCTGTAAATTGGCAGTAACATATTTATTTCCTTCCAAAAATATATATTTGTGATTACCCTCATTCATAGTCAATGTTTCCTTGCATTGTCATACTTATTTCCTGTTCTGGGGACCATTCACATTTGCCTGCTCCTTATCTGCACAGGGACTAGTCCCTTCACTGCCCCTTTTTTTCTCAGCGTTGCTATGTTTGCTATAAACACATTAGTGGGAAGTGTATTGTGAGTGGGATTATTACAGTACTGATATGTATGGTCTGCCTGTACTGTTTCCACTCCACTTCCCTTTTGGTGCCAATGCTGCATTCCTCCTCTTGTCTATAGTAAGTGAAACTAAACCCATCAATTTAACTGTTTTCACAAAAACTCTGAGGTGAAAAATGCGATTTACCCTGCAGAAAACAATCCCCAGACTGTCGAAGGACAGAGAGATTCACCCCTCAGTTACAAAACCTATTGCTCCATAACGAACACTATTTGCCACAAATTGCCTAAAGCAGAGGACCCCAAGTCCTCAGTGTTGCTGAAGAAAACTCAATCAATGTGTTGCTGAAGTTAACTCCATTCCTCAATACAATAATATCACCCCACCCACATATAACACTAATGGTTTGGAAAGGGTGAAATATCTCTCATGAAACCTGTCCCATTTCCTTCTCCTCCTCATTGCCTGCGCCTCAACTCTCCTCTTTTTCTGACTTCTGCTGCCTTTGCAAAGGGAGGAAGGCAGTAGGCAAAGGTTCCTGCTGATCCTGAAATAACAGCAAGTCCCCTTCTCCCTTCTTCTTTGCTGCCTCCAATGCCAAGTTTATCAGGCCACTCTGTGTGTTTCATGACAAACACAAGAGGGGTCAAATCACCAATCTCCTCACTGCAGCTCACCATTTCAGTTGTCTCTTTAAAAGGTGCCAAAATTCTGCACACATCCTTATTGATAAAATATGGAAACTATCATAGTACTATAAATACCAGGTAGTCGTTGATGCACACTGCTGCAGTTGCTGCATGGCCAATGTTGGGTTCCTTTGTGTGACATATCACAGATAAGAAAGTTGGCAGGCAGCTGATGTTGTCACTGCATTTCTGCAAGTTTAGATATGGCCAGGTATACTATCTAAAGTATCTACAAACCCTTCTGACCTGACAAAGGACCTGAACCTTCAGGTTGAGGATGTGTACCAGGCAGGGTACATGCAGGATTTTTCCCAGGCAAAGGTTGGCCAAAAGGTTAGTGCCATTATCACACACAACCTTATCTGGCTGAAGGTGGAGTGGAGTCAGTCATCTCTCAGCCTGTGCCTGAAACACTGGCTCAGTGTGGCTCCTGTCCTATAGGCATACGATGATGTTGCTAATGCTCTGGGTTGCTTGGTTGGAACAGCTAGTTACAAGAAGTTGGAGAATGGCATTAGGTCAGGGAAGAAGTGGTGCTAAGAGAGACTGCGCTGTCACCATCAAACAGGACACATGGCAGTACTAACAATTTCAGTGGTCTGCCCAATCCTGAATCCTTCCTAACCATCAGAAGATTGACCCAGTGTGTCATTAAGGATATGTAGTACCTCTTCCTCTTACTGGACCAAGTGTGTGCCTGCCAATGACAGCGTGGTCCAGTTACACAGACACATTAACCGCTTGCCGACCAGCCGCCGTCATTTTACTGCGGCAGGTCGTCACGATCCCGCAAGCCATCGTAGATATACGTCGGCTCGCGGGATCGGGATACCAGGCACTGATGGCCACAAGCAATCGCGGGCATGAGAGGCAGAACAGGGAAGTGTGTGTGTAAACACACAAATCCCTGTTCTGTTCTGTGAGGCATGAAAGATTGTGAGTTTCTATTAGCTAGAAACCACGATCTGTCACTTCCACTAGGTCAGTCCCCTCCACCTACAGTTAGAAACACACATAGGGAACACAGTTAACCCCTTTATTGCCCCCCTAGTGTTAACCCCTTCCCTGCCAGTGAAATTTTTACAGTAATCAGTGCATTTTTATAGCACTGATCACTGTATAAATGCCAATGGTCCCAAAAATGTGTTAAAAGTGTCCGATGTGTTCGCCATAATGTCACAGTCCCAATAAAAATCTCAGATTGCCACCATTACTAGTAAAAAAAATAATAAAAATAAAAATGCTATAAATCTATCCCTTAAATTGTAGACGCTATAACTTTTGCGCAAACCAATCAATATACGCTTATTTAGATTTTTTTTACCAAAAATATGTAGAAGAATACATATCTGCCTAAACTGAGAAAAAAAATAGCTTTAAAAAAAAATGGGGATATTTATTATAGCAAAAAGTACAAAATATTGTATTTCTTTCAAAATTGTTGCTCTTTTTTGGTTTATAGCACAAAAAAAAAAAAAAAAAAAACGCAGAGGCAATCAAATACCACCAAAAGAAAGCTCTATTTGTGGGAAAAATGGACGTCAATTTTGTTTCAGTGCAGCATCGCATGACCGTGCAATTGTAAGTTAAAGCGACGCAGTGCTGAATCGCAAAAAATGGCCCTGTCATCCAGCAGCCAAATCTTCCGTAGCTGAAGTCATTAAATTACACATGCTGTCCCTATCCCTGTCTCATTAAGATGCTCATCTATTATATTATTATTTTTATTTAAGGTACCCATATAGCGCTGTCAATTTTACACAGTGCTCCACACATACATTGCACACTCACATCGGTCCATACCCTCAAGGAGCCCACAATCCAAGGTCCCCAACTCACATTCATATACTAGGGCCAATTTTGGACATAAGCCAATTAACCTACCAGCATGTCTTTGGAATGTAGGAGGAAACCAGAGTACCTGGAGGAAACCCACGCAGGCACGGGGACAACATGCAAACACCAGGCAGGTAGATGTGACAAGATTTTCTCTTGTGGAGCACTTTTTGGTTCCAGAGAGAGAAGAGACAAGACGCAGTGAGTAAAAGCAGCACACAAAAATATAGTAAAACACTTTTAACCCCTCTGATTTCCCCCAGTTAACCCTTTCACTCCCTGTCACAGTGTCTCAGTGACAGATTTACACCTCTACTACTAGTATAGTGTCTGAACGGATCAATATCTTTGATCAGATTAGAACTATACTAGCATCCCCAATGGTATAGTGTTCCCAAAAATGCAGCATTAGCAGGATCAGCCAAGACACCTGCCATCACTTACATTTTGCCCCTTCGCCCTCTCCAACAAGTGTAGTGTCAGTAGATCACTGTCACTTCCAATACACAGCACACAAAAACACAGTGTTAGTAGAGTCAGGCCTGATCTCTGCTAGCACTAGCTGGTACTTTTTATTTTCTGCAGTTCAAGCAGTCCCTGACAGCCAGGTGCTCTTTTACCCATAAGTCGCACTAGATACCTAATAAAATTTAGTGTCCAAAATGTCAAACGAAAGGTACACTAGTGAAGAGGCCTACAGGATTCTGAGCATGACAGATTAAAACGATAGGGAAGCTTCACTGTCAGAATCAGGCTCACCTGTAGAGAGCAGCTGGACTCTGACAGATAGCTCTGACGACACAGTAGAGGTCCCTGCTAAGGTCATGCGTACCGGACCCCTAGCCCAGGTTGCTGAGGCGGTACAATCTCATGATTCACATGTGGTGCAGAGTGCTAGTACTAGTGCTGCTCTACCTTCTAGTGAACTGGTGAGCCCCAGCGGCCTAATACAACCTGGTCTTAGACAAACCAGCACTGTAGTAACACTTGGTGATGTGGCGAGTCCCATGAGTGCAGTATAAGCTGCTTAGCACAAGTAGTGTCCCACAGCCACCAAGAATACAAATGCAGGCCTGTAAAGCCCATAATGCTGTTCCTGATGCACTTGAAAATCCTGATTCGGAGCCCACAGATTTTGCAGTGCTTGTATTTCACCCATTCACTGGCCAACCCAGAATTCAGGTGGAAATAGCACCCTTGGTTTTTTGGAGCTGTGTTTCATGGAAGATCTGTACGGATTTATTGCAGACCCAAGCAATTTGTTGAAAAATTTATCGTTGCAAACCCAAATTTGAACCTTGCCAGACAATTTGAATGGAAACGTATCTCGGTTTCCAAATTTAAGATGTTTTTGGGCCTAACCCTCAACAAAGACATTAATAAAAAGACACAATTCATCATATGCCCATGTTCTCTGCTGCTATGGCCAGGCATAGATATGAGAATATTATGCGATTTATGCAATTTGGCAATGATGAACTCTGTCATCCTTGAGGTGACCCTGAATATAATCGACTCCACAAAATTCAGCCCCACGTAAATCATTTTAACCCAAAATTTTCAGCCTTGTAAACAAGTTGTCTGCGTAGATAATTCCCTCAATAATTTTTATGGCTGCCTTGCTTTCAAACAGTTTCTCCCCAGCAAGCGTGCCAGATATGGGGTCAAAAAGGGAAGATATAGTCACATGGAGTCCCCTGACTGCCCAGAATACATAGAAAGCAGTAGCAAGATTGTTTGGGACTTGGTGTCACTCTTATTCGGAAAGGAGTACCACTTGTATGTGGACAAATATTATACAAGCTTGCCACTTTTTAGACACCTTTTTGAATTTGGAATTGGCTCCTGTTGCACCGTGCGACTTAATCGCCGAGGCTTCCCCCAATGGCTTGTAAATACTTAGATACTTAGACAGGGGGAGAGAGCCTGCTTGAGAAATAGAGAATTGCTTGCAGTGAAGTGGAAGGACAAACTGAATGTTTTTATTCTGTCTTACATTCACGCAGATATGACAGTCCAAATTGAAACAGCAACTGGTGTTGTTGATAAGCCCCTCTCTGTCCCCGACTACAACATTAACATGGGAGGGGTGGACTTCAACGACCAGATGATGACATTGTACTTAATTTCCTGTAAAGCCAGAAGCATGTACAAAAAAGTGCCTGTATATTTATTCTAATTGGCTGTGCTTGTACTATACAAAGCGACAGGAAAAAGTGGATTCTTCCTAAAATTCCAAGAAAAGTTCATCACAGTCCTTTTGCATCCAGAAAGTGCTGTGACCCAATTTCCCAATCCAGATGCAGTGAGCCGGCTGCATAAGAGGCATTTTCTGGAGGTTCTCCCTGCTACCCAAGGAGCACCACAAAAAAGATGTTCTGTCTGTAGTAGATGCGGATACAGGCGTGACACCAACTATTTTTGTCCCTCCGGTCCTGGCCAACCTGGTCTCTGCCTCAAGGACTGTTTTGGTCGTTACCACACACTAAGGCAGTATTAGTATAGGGTACAGCACGACACAGTCTAGGGCACACATTCACACAGGGTCTCGAAAGATGTTAGATGGCTATTGTATTTTGAGAGACCCTAGCCTGGTACGTTTAAAGTGTTTTACAGTTCCAAAAAAGTGTAAAACAAAGTTTAAAAAAAAAACATAAAAAATTATAAATATAAAAAAAAGCCATGTCATTTTATTGAGTTAATGTTCTGTCCTTACTGTTATACTGTACTGTATACTATAATGCTATACTGTGATGTTTCATTTTTACTGTGTTTTATTGTTAATCATTGTTTGCTTTGCAGGTACACCATTCTACTGTTTTACTGTACTGTATACTATACTGCTATATTGTAATGTTTTATTTGTTACTGTGTTTTATTGTTAACAATTGTTTGCTTTGCAGGTACTCCATTCAGCTGCAACACTGATCTGTTTATTCTGACAGCAACAGGGTTTGCATTCACAATACATAAATCAGTAACTACAGTACTGTAGGAGGTGATTTCACCACCACAGTTTAAAAAAAGAGCATATATGGTGAAGCATAGGGGCTAGGGTGAATAGAGGGCAGATCCCAAGAATGCAGCCAGTGATTCCACCAGCTGACCATAGAGCTGATCAGAAACCGGAAAAGCTCCAATCATCTCTATAGCCTAAGAAACTGGGAGTTACGAGCATTTCATTGCTTCGGTTTTGCCGGATATAAACAGGGCAATTTTTAAATTGGGAAAGCATCTTATCACACTGATCTTTGTGTGGTAAGATGCTTTAAGGGCAGAGGAGAGATCAATAGCCCCAATTTTTTTTTAAAAGAGTACCTGTCACTACCTATTATAGGGGATATTTACATCCCCTGTGATAACAATAAAAGTAATAAAAAAAAAATGAAAGGGACAGTGCTCACATGCATAGGCAAACACAATCATCGGTCTTTTGAAAGTGTATTTTTTCCAACAAAATTTCATTTGGAAAATCACTGCGCAAACACAGTGTGACCAAAGAAATTGCAACAACCACTATTTTATTCTGTAGGGCCTCTGTTTTGAAATAATAGATAATGTTTTGTGGTTCAGAGTAGTTTTCTATCAAAAAAAATATAATTTTTTCATGTAACAAAAAAGTGTCAGAAAAGGCTTGGTCTTCAAGCAGTTAGAAGAGTGGGTGATGTGTGGCATAATCTTCTAATATTGGGCATAAAATGCCAGGACAGTTCAAACACAGCCAAAATGACCCCTTTATGGAAAGTAGACACCCCAAGGTATTTGATAAGAAGCATGTTAATTCCATGGAATATATTTTTTTTCCATACGTTTCTGGAACATGACAAAAAATGTTTTTACACAAAGTTACTGAAATGATATATTGCTCACACATGCCATGGGTATATGTTGAATTAGTCCCCAAAATACATTATGCATGTGTGAGATTTTTTGGCAGTCTAGCTGCATACAGACCCTGAAAATCAATCACCGTTGTCAGCCCTTCTAAGGCAATTAATTGCTCTTTTCACTTCCTCACTACCTATTACAGTTTTGGAGGCCCTGAAATGTCAAGATAGTACAACCCTCCCCCAAGAGGGTGGGCTTTTTTTTCTCTCTCTCTTTTTTTCTTTCTCTCTTTATAAGAGGACGTGATCAAGGATCTGGTGTGTTTCCTAGGGTGGGGTTAGTGTGGTGTATGTTAATGAAAAGATTTATATAGATATATTGTGCAATGTGTATTTCTATGTTGTATGTTGGAATTTGTCTTAATAAAGAAAAAGTGATTATAAAAATAAGAAATATTCATTTTCGTAATGATTAATTTTCTGAATTGATTAATATTTTTGGAATTTCTGTTATTCTTTTGCTATTACAGAAGATTTGCTATATTAGTTTTAAAGCAATAATTTGTTAGTTCTATAAATTAGTCATTAGTCAGACTTATATGTTTTATTTAGATGCAAAAAAACTCTTCAATAGAATAATCAAATAAATCTTCCACCACACCAACTTGTGTTCCCTCTCCCAATGAGACCGCACTCACCGGATGGTATTGCCTCGCACTCTCGTGGTTGGCAAATATAGCGATTAAACCCCACCTGGGTTACTTGTGCGATCAATCCAAACTTGCAAAATCCATATGTGAAAACAAATAAAAATGTTTTATTTAGATGCAACGGAATTAAAGTGGTTGTAAAGGCTAAAGAAACCTTTAGTGTGCAGCTCCCCCACAGCCCCCTCTAATACCTAACCAAGCCTGATCCCAATCTAGCTGTGCGTGAAAGCAGTGGCTCTCCTTGGTCTCTCTCTCCTCAATGGCTAAGACACAGCAGTGGGAGCCATTGGCTCCTGCTACTGTCAATCACAGCCAGTGAGGAGGGAGCATGCCCAAGTGTCATATGGGCGCACAGAGGGGGCTCGGAAGCAAGCATGTACAAGTGCCTCTTTAGCAAGCGGCTTGCTATGGGGGCACTCAGCAAGGGGGAGGGGCCAGGAGCGCAGGCAGGGGAGCCGAGAAGAGGAGGATCTGGGTTGCTCTGTGCAAAACAAAGTATAACATGTCTATTTTTATTACTTTAAAAAAAAACTTGAGCTAAAAATTCATTTAGGCCTCAAATTTTTCAAACCTAAGATTTGCATTAGACCAAATGTGTATAAGGGTGCCTGTGTCACTCCCGCATCTCCAGCATGAGCTTGAGGTCTGCGTATTCCATTCATGTAGTTTTGCTACCGTGACATACCAGTCTGTTAGTAATTTATAAAACGTTTCCTGTGTCTTAGTACTAATTGAGCACTTGTGTGTTAAAATGCAAGCATTTTTCCATTGACTGTCTGTTATGTTCATCTTAAGTGCATTAGACCAATGTTTTCTGAATCTGTCCTCGGCATTAGGGTTTGCATATTGTAGCCACGTGTAGGCAACTGATGTCACCTTCTGTAAGTGTGTGCCATCAGCACATACCTTCTCTATTTCTGTAAGCTGTCTGGAGAAATTTCCCTGTTTGACCGTACCACCTACATAGCTACGTAATTGAAAGTACGTCCAAAGTGGTAGATTGGGGATTCCGCTGTCTCTTTTCAGTGCCACATAGTCCTTGAGCCTTCCTTTGTGTGTCACCAGCTTGTAAGGGATTATTAGTGGACGGATGGCCAAGCAAACAATTCCCAATCCCAGGAGGGAAGTCCGGGTTGTCATTTATCAGTGTTAGGGAGCTAAGTAAGGAAGTCACTGCAGGGTGTTTTGCAGCTTCTAGGCAAGCAGTCAGCGGGGTCTCCATTAGTGGGTGTTGTTTTAAAAAGTGTTTATGTCGGAGTCCAGGATTCCACAGTGAAAAAAGTAGTGGGTAGGGACTCAAACCAGCCTCTAAGGCTACCCAGTCATTAGTGTCCCCATGGCAATGCCAGTCCACTATTCTTGTTAAATGGGAGGCCAGATAATATTTCTTGAAGTCAGGGAGTCCCCCCCCCCCCAGTTTCTTAGGTCTGGTCAGTAGAGAGAATTGATCCTGGGCCTTTTATGTGACCATAAAAATTTTAAGAGGACAGTGTGTCGTTTTTTGAAAAACCTCTGGGGGATTTTAACTGGTAAAGCGCGTAGTAGGTAAAATAGCCTTGGCAAGATGGCCATCTTTAGAATGGCAGCCCTCCCAAACCAAGAGAAGAAGCCTGCATTCTATAGTTTTAAATCCTTTTCTATCGTCTGAGGTAAAGCTGGTGAATTAGAATCGTAGGTCAAGGACAGCCTAGGGGTCAGTCAAATTCCAAGGTATTTTAGTGCTGTTCCCTCCCATTTGAAAGGGCAGATTTCTTGGGTCCTAGCAAGGTTTGGTGTAGACAAGTTAATATTCATGGCCTAGGACTTAGATAGGTTTATTTTGAAATTGGAGACAAATCCATAATAAGCAAAAGCTTTTACGAGATTGGGTAGAGATATGTGCGGTTTCGTCACGAAAAATAAAAGGTCGTCCGCATAGGCTGCAGTCTTGTACACCCTATCAAGGAGAGAGATGCCATTCACTGAACTATCCCCGTTGACCGTTCAGATGAAGGGTTCTAATGAGAGAATGAAAAGTTATTCTGGCTGAGGGTTTTTGATAGATTGCTGTGATCCATGACATCGTGTGAGGATTTAGTCCTATGTGATTGCAGGTTGCGAACATGAAGTCCCAGGAGACTCTATCAAAAGCCTTCTCTGTGTCTGTGGACAGGAGAAGACTTTCGATGCACAGTCTGGGAAGCATGTGTTAAAAGTAGTGCTGCAGAGAAGGTGGATTTGATGTCGGCTGCAAAGTCTGACATGTCAGCGTAGGTAGGTTAGGGGTTGATCCATCTGTTTATATCCCCTACCTGTGTCCTCTGCTGTGGATTGCGAGTCCTCACTGAAGTCCTCCTACTCCCTCTGTGTCAGCGCCATTTTGTTTCCCGCCATGCTGCTACGGGAGGCCGACTGGGATTTAAACAGATCTTATATGTTCCTGACTGCGGTAGTTGCCGTGCTGCGTCTGGAACGATACTGCGGGTCTGGTGAAGCTTTTTTTTTTTTTTTTTTTTTTAAGATTTTATTAAAGTTTTCAGTATAGTACAAGCAAAAACAGCATAAAAACATGCACTAAACAACAGTATCGGGGAATAGTAAGATAATATGAATGAAAAGCACATGAATACAGCAAGAGATGATAACCTGAGTATGAAACTCATCATGAACAGTATAATGTAAGTCAATCTGGTATTCATATAGGGGGGAGGTACAATATCTCCCTGACAGGTAACAGTATCATGGAAGCATAGCAAGGAACAGAATGGCAGAGAGGATGATAGTGATTAGAAGCATGGATACATAGACAAGGGTGAGTGTGAGGGCAATCCGATCCCACTCACCCCGAATAAGGGAACTTGCTGTGAGTGGGGAAGGATATACAAGCACCTGAGGAGTAGTATGTGTGGGGTGTTCTCTGTATAGGATGAGAGTTGCACGATGGGTAAAGTACGACATGGCTTCAAGAAGGGTGAGCAACGGGAGGAGTCTGAGCGGGTTGTGGGGCCGATCTAAAGTGTTTCCAGCAGGCCCATGTATGTTCATGACGTGTGACGGTGTCTTTGGCCTGGTGTATGAGGCTTTCCATTTCTTCCACTTTATCGACCCTGCGGATCCATTCGGCGACAGTGGGGGGTAATGGACTCTTCCAATGGACCGGGATGCATTGATTAGCAGCATTCAGGAGATGGATTGTGAGGGAGTGTTTGTAAGTACCAATAGAGGAAGGGGTGTGGTGTAGGAGGAATCGAGTCGGGGTGAGCGGAATGTCATAGGTGGTAATGTTGGAGATGAGGGATTGTATTTCTGTCCAGAAAGAGCGAATGCGTGGGCATTCCCACCAGATATGTAAAAGGGAGCCTGGGTGAGTATTGCAACGCCAACAGAGCGGGGTAATTGTCGGATGAATTTTATGGAGAAGCTGAGGCGTTCTATACCAATTAGTAAACAATTTGTAGCGATTCTCCTGTACAGAGACATTAAGAGATCCTTTGTGTATGTGTGTATAGATCTTTTCCCAGTCCTGGGGTGTAATGTCCAACTGGAGGTCTGATTCCCATCGTCTAGTCAAAGTATCAGATTTAATGTTGTGGGAAGAAAAAAGAAGGGAATATGTCGTGGAAATGACGTGTCTTTGTGGTTCCCGTTGGAGACAAAGGGTTTCAAAGGGTGTAAAATCCTGGTGAAGCTTTTTGCCCATTTCCAGGGTGATGTGCGCCGGGTATCAGGCTGCAGGCAGGGTTTCTTCACAGAGCTCTGCTAGTTTGCATCCATCTTCGTTGCACGCCAAGCCATGCCCCTGGTTTAGGAGTTTTTTAGCGTTGGTTATTATGATTGTAACCTTACTTGTTTGTCTTGTAATACCTGATCATTTTTGAGCTCCTGCATGGGTGGCTTATTTGCTTGCCTTTGATATCTTGCGCTGATTCTTAAAAACAATAAATACATTGAAACAGAAAATGTATGCTATGCTGTATATTAACTTTCCAGCATTGTCTGATGATCATTAGACAGCTCTTTTTTTCCATGTGTGTAACAATGAACTGTAGCTTCTGGCATAACTAAACAACAATATACGCAGGGAACAGACAAAAGATATACATTTTCCTTAGTGGACAGAAAGGTCACTATTCTTTCAAATGTACAGTATGCATGCATCAGCGTTACAGAACTATATAACTGGGCCCCCTCTGATCCTGATCAAGTATCGAGTTTCTTGCTATCAGTACTAGATCAAAATGGGGAAGGTAAGTGGCTCTTTTGTTAAACCAGTTAATAGGAATTTCATATACCGTATATACTATATATAATTTTACAATTTTACAGGCAACACATATACTGTATTAAGATATGCGTTTATGTGAAAGAAGAAATCATATAAATTAGATTTTTTTTTTAACTGCATAAAATAAAATTTGTAATTACAATGAAAGTTATAGTTTAACTTCATATAGCATCTGCATTTTTCTCAGGACATAAATGCACATCATGCAAATATTATTTTGTTATTACTATGTTCTGTAATTCACTACCCACATATACATATAATACATATATAAGTCTTTGTCAGGGTAGTGTAATTAGACAAATGTAAGATGATTTCTGATTTACTGATATAGCTAAATGCGTAACAATGCCTTCTGTTACTAGTACAGGTTTTGAGTTTCTACAATAATAAATGCACAATAATTGTTTTTCCCAAAGTACTCAAAATGTAGTTTAATGGGTTTATGTGTTACATTTTAATGTAACTTTTTTGTTTAACATAATTAATAGTTTCGCATCTTTTTACAGATATATTTCTATGAGGACAGGAACTTTCAGGGCCGATGCTATGAATGCAGCACTGATTGTAGTGATATGTCCTCTTACTTTAACCGCTGCAACTCCATCCGTGTAGAGAGTGGAAATTGGATTCTCTATGAACACCCCAACTACAGAGGACGCCAGTATTATCTGTGGAGAGGAGAATATCCTGACTTCCACCAGTGGATGGGTTTCAATGATTCAATCAAATCTTGTCACCTGTCACCTCAGGTAATTACATTATAGAGTTATTGTATATTACTTAACTTTCCCTCAGTTCTAAATCTGTTATATTGTCAATATAACTAAGGATGTATAGGTATCAACACAGTAAAAATAAAATGGCATTCCTAACTCCTTCATGACCAGAGGTCATTAAAGCCTAACACAAATTTAGCAACACCAGTTTACATCAGGTAGATGGTAATAACTTTATAGCTATATTGCTTAGTTATGTGATTTTCACATGTTTTTAAAGCAGAGCTCCACCCCAAAGGGGAAGCTCCGCTTGTTTGCACATTTGGCACTTTTTGGGGGGAGGAGTGGGTACCTAGTTTTGACAGTTCTGGGTAAGATTGCTGATCAGTGATCTATGACATTTCTGGCCCCTCCTCCTTCCCCCCACTGCCTTCTGGAACACACACAGGTCCCAGAAGACGATGGGACCATTTAAAAAGCACATGCACCTGGTTTCATTACCTGGTTCCCTTACTTACAATGCCGGAGCCTGCACCCAAAGCCATTTGACGAATCGGCTCAGGTGCCAACATCAAGGAATCCCTGGACAGGTGTGTGTCATTATATTAAAAGTCAGAAGCTGCAGTGTTTGTAGCTGCTTACTTTAAAAAATATTTTATTTTACAGACTGGAGCTACTCTTTAAGGACATATAAGGCTGTTATATGGTACACTGTTGTAAGAAATAACTATCTTATTTTTTCATCAAGCTGACAAATGGACACACATGTCTTTTCTTTTGGGGCTTTTTGGGGTTTGTAAACAAACCTTTTGTGATCATTAAGATTGGCTGCAATAGTAGTTTTATGACTGGTAACACCAAACCCAAAACACCAAAATCCCTGCATTCATTCTCTTTTTTTGCTTGCTTAGGTTGAATTTTGCCTAATGTTAAGCAGGGAATACACAGACAGAATACCAGCCAAATTTTAGTGGGGCGTACCACTCTCTGTTTAGCCTAAGCCGGTCTAATGACCTCCCGCCGAATGCCTGCTCTGCACTTTGATATTTCTTATATAGGTTAGGGGCATCACGGACTGGTGCGGGAAAACCCATTGACAGCTGATGACTCATCGGTTGTTAAGGACATCGCGGCCAGCTTTCCGGCCCCGCTTTTTATCAAGTATCTAACAAGCCCCAACCAGGGCGCAGAATGCACTGTGCAGTGCTCAGTGCATTGCAGGATATTCGTCGGGCGAACACCCGGCAAACACCCTGCAAATTCGGGTGTTAGGTGAAAGGCCAAGCAGGAAAATGTTCGCCCATCCCTGTTGGAGACCCAGCTTTTGATCAGCGCTTGCATCCTGAGGTGGGGAGGGGGGGGCACGTTTATCAGAATACAAAGACACAGTGGAAGAGATCCCTGTATCAACATTTCTTGTGTTGATGCAAGGATCTGTGGGGTTTTTTTTTCATTCAAACTGCTTGTTAGCAAAAAAACCCTCAACGTATATACCCTGCTTTATATACATGATGACGTTAAGCTCATATCCATTATTTATTTTCATTTTCAAGCATAATGGCCCTTTTAAATTAAAAATTTATGAGAGAGGAGACTTCAAAGGCCAGATGATGGAATTTACAGAGGACTGCCCCCATGTCTATGAGAGATTTCGCTACAATGACATTAATTCTTGTAACGTACATGATGGTCATTGGATGTTTTATGAAGAACCCAACTACAGAGGACGTCAGTACTACCTGAGACCTGGAGAATACAAGAAATACTCTGAATGGGGTGCTGTAAATGCTCGTATTGGATCCTTAAGAAGACTGCATCAGATGCATTAAAATGAAATAGTGTTCTACAGCATGTATCATTGCCAATTAATAAAACTGGATTGTTCCTGTATGTCAGTTCTGCATTTATGATGTTTCACTTTACAATGTTTTTTGACTACTATTTTTTCATACTCAGGATTGAAATTAGCCTATACTAAATGCCAACTCATAGAAAAATGTGGGGATACCATAAAATCAAACGCACTTGATTTTTTTTTTTGAGTTGATTTATAAAGTCCAACTTATATTATCAGTAAAGGATGAACAGTCCTTGCTTCCACTTGGCACAATGATGCTTGATTTGCTTGCCTGTATTAGCAATGACATATTTGAACACAATCATACTTATTAGTTCATCTCTTACATATAGGTTACAATAGATGATTATAGTGGACCTAAAAATGCAAAGTCCACTTATTTACACAGGGCCTCCTTCCCCAGCACAAAACACTGCATTAAAAAGAAAAATAAATAACCTATGGATAAAAAAGTTAGTATGCTTACCTACCCCCCACTGCCACCTGCGGAGCCCAGACGAGGGTGACGTTACCATCCTTCTCCAGAACAATACATTCAAAGAGGCACTGGGAACTTTTAGACTTGCAGATGACGTCAGATGTGGGAACACTTAAAACAATCTCAATAGCTCTGGGGAAGTGACTTCCACACAGCAAGGCTTCCTTCAATGGGCACCCAACAGTAGCTTAACCTTTTTACTGCCAGGCTTTTAACATTACAGCTTTCAGAGTTTTTAAAAGATCCCCCAAACCATACAATTTCTGAAATCATAGGACCAGTAGAATAAAAGGAAGGTGCTACTGATTTTCTTAGACCCTGCGATATTTGCGGAAATGTTTATCAAAATAATATTTTTGCTAAAAATACACTAAAATCAATATTAGTACAAAATTCCTGCTAAATTCCTACTAAGCATAAAAGTTAAAACTGTATTGAGTTCATAAATAACAAACAATTGTACAGTAAATAAAAACAATTCACTATAAAAATCTGTAGGTTGCCATTTTTCACTTACAGCTTCCAGAATTTATAAAAGATTCCCTCAAACTATATATTTTCTGAAAGCACACGACATATAGAATAAAAAAAATTGCTACAGATTTTTAAGGCCCTGAGATATTTGCATAAATGTTTATCAAATCACTATTTTCTCTAAAATGACACTAAAATCATTACTAGTTGATACATACATGGCAACTTTTACAATTTACGGGGACAGGTGCCAAGGGATTGGTAAGGGGGGCACTGTTAGGGGGGTCAGAAAGATGGGGGCGTGTATGGAAAATATCTTTAAAGCCCCTGGGGTTACAATCAAGGGGTTAAATGTGGTCCCTGGAAGGTGTTTCTAACTGTGGGGGAGTGGACTGATCGCTGTTCCTAATCACTAGGAACAGACAATCACACTGTACTCCCCTGACAAAATGGGGATCAGTGACCCAGGCGCCAGCCCCTCTATCCTCACCACCCCCTATATAAATAATGGATAGGGAGTGGTGAGTGCATAGCATGAATCTATCCATGACCGCCACCCCCTATTCAGGCATCCTGCCAGTTCCAGAACGACGTGTGCCTTATTACAGCAGCAGGGGTGTTTTTTTAAATCACCTGATTAGAGCCAGAGGCTCTAATAGGTAAAATAGGGTGGCTCGTGGCGCAGAGCATTGCCCACCCAGGTGTTACAACAGCGAATGTGTTGTACCCCTACCCATTCACATGGGGGGGGCTGGGATCTGGGGGCCCCCTTGCTAAAGGGGCTTCCATATTCCAATAAGCCCCCCACCCGCAGACCCCGACAACCACAGCCCGGGGACAACATCAACAGGGGGACAAGGTGCTTTGGGGGGCACCCTCCCCATGTTGTGGGCAAGCAGCCTGGTATAGTTCAGGAGGGGGGCGCTCATCGTCCCCTTTCCTAGCCTGCAAGGCTGCATGCTCAGATAAGGGTCTGGTATGGATTTAGGGGGGACCCCTCGTCGTTTTTTTGTTTTTACATTTTGCCATGGAGTTCCCCTTAAAATCTATACCAGACCAAAAGGGCCTGGTATGGATTTTGTAGGGGACCCCATGCCTATTTTTTTTCTTAATTCTGTCAGAGGGTTCCCCTTAACCAATTTAATACAGTGCACTTTCAGCCCCTTCCTGCCCAGACTAATTTTCAGCTTACAGTGTTCTCACACTTTGAATGACAATTACTCAGTCATGCAACACTTTACCCAAACAACATTTTTCTAAATTTTGCGATATAAGTAAAAAAAGAGCAAACATTTTAGTTTCTATTGTAAAATTTTGCAAATAAATAATTTTTGGCCATAAATTTGGCCCAAAATTTATACCGGTACATATTTTTGGTAAAAATAACCCAAATTAGTTGATATTATTTAGTCTGTGTGAAAGTTATAGAGTCTACACGCTATGGTGCAAATCATAAACAAATTATCACACCTGATATACTGATGGCCTATCTCAATTCTTGAGGCCCTGAAAAGTCAGGACAGTACAAATATCCCCCAAATGACCTCTTTTTGGAAAGGCGACAGTATAAAGTATTTAGTAAGAGACATGGTGAGTTTTTTGAAGTTGTAATTTTTTCCCACAATTCTTGGGAAAATTAAGAAATACATTTTATTTTTTACACAATCTTTTCATAATAACAAGTTTTTTTCTCACACACAGCATATGCATACTTCCAGTTACACCCCAAAATACATTCTGCTACTCCTGAGTATGACAATACCATATGTGTGAGACTTTTTCACAGTCTGGCCACATAGAGAGGCCCAACATGTAGGGAGCACCATCGGGTGTTTTAGGAGCATAAATTACACATCTAATTTCATTCCTACCTGTCACACTTTTGAAGGTCCCGGAGCACCAGGACAGTAGAATTACTCACAAATATAGTGGAATAATGGAAATAAAACACCCCAACGTATATTCTATAAGGCATTGGCTGCAGATAGGTACATGGGTACGCTGATGGGGTGCACATAGTTACTCTGGCAATCTAATGGGCTGGAAACAGGTACTCGGGTACTCTGATGGGCTGCAGGAGGAAGGGAGTGTTCCTGCTGACGTCATTTTACAATGTGCTGGTAGGGAAGTGGTTAAAATCCATACCAGACCCAAAGGGTCCCCCCACGCCATTTTTTCCTAAATTTTTTTAATTTACATACAGGTGCAGAAAAATTGTGTCTTGGGTGTTGGTGGTGCCTAAAAACTTTAACCTCTCACAGTTACTCTTGCTGGGTGCAGGAACGGGCCCTATTGTTAAAAATGTGAAAAAAATAATGAAATTACCTGCACCTGTGCATGTAACAGGTGCAGACAAATTGGGCCTTTTCTGCATGTTGTGGCTCAATAACATGGCCAGCTGTGCTTCGCCTGCAGAGGATGAACCACGACCACCACTTTTCACTGTAGACACAGAGGCTGCTTGCTCTCTTTTAGTGGCCTGTGAGCGTTTGCCTCTCCTTGTTGGCTTTTCGGACATGATGAGAATTTTTTGGCGGGATTTTTATTACTTTTTATTATAGAGGGTGGGATGGAAATATGGTGGTGGTGCACTATAAAGAAAATAAGGGTGCAGCAATTGTGAAGATTTTTTTTTTTTACTGCTGCAAAAAAAATAAAAATAAAATAAATGTAAAAAAATGAAGAAAGGCCAAAGAAGGCCAAACAGTGGTGATGCAGAAGGAAGACCACCTGCGACTCAGAAGAAGGAACAGCAATTTTTTTTACTGCTGCTGGAAATAAAATATTTAAAAAGCCCAAAAAAGAGAAAAAAAAGGGAACCACTGCTGACACAGGAAGAGGAACACCTGCGACGCAGAAGGAGGGACAGCAATTATGCCCTAAATATTCTTAGTGCTGCTGCCCTGCCAAAAAAAAAGTATTCCACTGCTGTGCTGATGCAGAAGGAATAACACCTGCAACACAGAAGGGGGGGTGGGGGGTACTAAGATGGCAGCGACAGAACCTGATACTGAAAAAAAAAGAAAAAAAAATTATTAGTTAAAAAAAAAAAATATGGGATCAGTGGTGACATAGAAGTGTTGTACCACCAACACTTCGGTAGCAATACAACACTGTGTTAATCACACTACACTATATTGCCTAATACACACGATCAGACTTTCCACCAACAAAACCGTGGAATTTTGTCCGAAGGGTGTTGGCACAATTCCAAATGTAGTGACGTACTAGACGTACTACTTGGTTTTTCAGCTCTTTAGCACCACCCTTTGGGCTCCGTCTCCTAATTTCATGTTAGTAGAAGTTTGGTGAGTGTTGATTTGCTCTTTTCTTTTCGCATTTTTCATTCAGCGCTTTTCAGTTTGCGCTTTTCATTTCATGCTTTTCAGTTTGTTTTCGAACGGCCTTTCATCAACCAGACATGTTGTGGAATCGGAGGCGATAACGTGTTATTTATTATTGGCCTTGGAGTTATTGCTTTGACATAATTTTTTTGGTTGAATAAAGATTTGATTTGGTATATTTTCTATATTTTTGGATGCATAGAATGCACTTTTTAGTTAAGTTCTATTGGCAGATAGCATGTGTATTTTTTTTTTTTTTTAATGCCCAATAAAAAATTGTGGAGAATAATACTTGGCTTTACTTCAAACGACAGTTTGGGAGTAGGCAGTTATATTTCAAAAATCACAATGTAAAATTGACAAGGGACACCAACATCGTTGTATCTTTGTTCTTAAAAACTAGGGGATAATGGTGTTGTGGCAACTTGCACAAATAAAAAATAAAAAAAACATAATAATATTATTCTTGATATCACTAGAAAAAAAAAGCCTTTGAAAATTTGCCTTTGAAAATTTGTTTGCAATAACTCCATCAGTATCAACAGCAAAGCAGCTTCATTATTATCCCATTAAAGAAGAAGAGAATTGTGCGCTGCAATTGGAGATTTCATAATTTGCCCCGTCACAAATGTTAATTCTCCATTACAAACGCTAGTTTACAAGACCGACCGCTTCTGCTTCCGAGCATGCGTGTTTGTACATTGGACTTTTGTCCGACGGACTTGTGTACACACGATCTGAAAGTCCAACAACACACATTTGTTAGTAAAAAATTTAAAAACATGCTAGCCAACATTTGTTGGCGTAAAGTCTGACAACAATTGTCCGATGGAGCATACACACGGCTGGATTGTCCGCCAACAGTCTGACATCCAACATTTCCTGTCGGAAAGTCTGATCCTGTTTATGGGCCTTATGATCTTGGCTGTCTTCTTCCCTGGAGATTTGCCCAGCAGTGTCCTCCTGCTGTCCTCTCCTTGCTCCTGTGCCTCCTGGGCAGGATCCCTCCATGTGTCATGAGAAGGGGTCCCTTCTGCACCCAAGCCCAGGCCTGAGTTCACCCCCCAAGACTAGGGGGTTACTCTCTAAGGCCTTCAACAGCCTAACACTCCATCTCCATCTTCTGTTGGTGCTATATCCCCCATGTTGTAAAGCGCTGCACAAACTGTTGGTGCTATATAAATCCTATGTAATAATAATAATCTTCCGCCCAAACTCCACACTGCCCCAGCTGGGAAGACCCTGAGTATTTGAGGGGGTCTGCCCCTGCCAACCCATCTGTTGGGGATTTGTCCGGGCTCTCAGAAAATTCCAGACAGCTCCTCCTAAACTCATCCCAACTGCTTATGGAATCTTCTCCAAGTTTTCAGCACGCAGGGGGAGTCACCAGAGATGCTGCTGCTGAGTCATACAGCCTGCCTGAGTCACTTAACCTTGACCCAGAAAAACAAACAGGCTTGGCTGCCAGCAAGCCTGAATTTACCTACACTAACAAAAATCCTAACATTAGCGCTCTAGCCATGCTAGGGGGTGCTACATTTATTGTGAAACCTCTAAAATTTGTTAGTAGTTTAACCACTTTGCGTCCACGCTATAGCTGATATTCATCTACAGCGTTGGTTCTCCAGTAGTAGGAAGGCATCCCTGGACATCCTCCCATGTGCACACCTCACGTGCACATCAGGAGCACTCTGTGACCGCTGTGTGCAATCACAGATGGGGTAAAGGAATAATCACAGCGGCCCTTTACCAGGTGATCAGCTGTGTCCAATCTCAGATGTCAGAGTGTAAACAGACTCAATTCCTTTACCAGTTATCGATTTTCCTTTCCTCACACAGAGTCCTAATCTGTGAGGGGCACAGTGTGAGTACAGTATTTCACACTGATACACAGTGCCTTGATCATCAGTGCAGCCTCATCAGTCCCTGATTATCAGTGCAGCCTCATCAGTGCCCATTAGTGTAGCTTATCAGTGCACATCAGTGCAGTTATCAGTGTCCATCAATGACCATCAGTGCCACCTCATCAGTGCAGCCTCATCAATGTAGCCTCATTAGTGCACATGAGCGCAGCCTCATTACTGTCCATAAGTGCAGCCTCATCAATGCCTATAAGTGCAGTACAGTCATTTCAGTGCAGCCTCATCAGTGCCCATCAGTACATATCAGTGCAGCCTCATCAATGTACATTAGTGAAAAATTAAAATTAGTTATTTGCTAAATTTTATAACAGAAACTAAGAAAACCTTTTTTTTTTTAATTTGACTGCCTCTTCTGTATCCAGACTATGCAGATGGGAACATCTAGCCTCTGCTTTGTAGGTACACTATATTGTCAAAAGTATTGGAACACCTGCCTTTACACACACATAAACTTTAATGGCATCCCAGTCTTAGTTCTTGGAGTTCAATATTGAGTTTTGCCCACCCTGTGCCGCTATAACAGCTTCAACTCTTCTGGGAAGGCTGTCCACAAGGTTTAGGAGTGTGTCTATGGGAATGTTTGATCATTCTTCCAGAAGGGCATTTGTGAGGCCAGGCACTGATGTTGGACAAGAAGGCCTGGCTCGCAGTCTCCACTATAATTCATCCCAAAGGTGTTCTATGGGGTTGAGGTCAGAATTCGGTGCAGGCTAGTCAAGTTCCTCCACCCCAAACTTGCTCATCCATGTCTTTATGGACCTTGCTTTGTGCACTGGTCCGAATCATTTGGTGGAGGGGGGGATTATGGTGTGGAGTTGCTTTTCACGGGTTGGGCTTGGCCCCTTAGTTCCAGTGAAGGGAACTCTTAAGGCGTCTGCATACTAAGACATTTTCGGACAATTTCATGCTCCCAATTTTGTGAGAACAGTTTGGGGATGGTCCCTTTCTGTTCCAACATGGCTGCACACCAGTGCACAAAGCAAGGTCCATAAAGACATGGATGAGTGAGTTTGGGGTGGAGGAACTTGACTGGCCTACAAAGAGTCCTGACCTCAACCCCATAGAACACATTTGGGAAGAATTAGGGTGGAGACTGAGAACCAGGCCTCATCTAACATCAGTGCCACTATGAAGAAGTAATTAGTAGCTTCCACTTTTATTCATCTAGCAGCTGTTTTTTAACTTTTGTCTGCCCCACCATTAGGCCTCATGCACACCGGACGTTAAAATAATGTTATAAAAATGTCAGTAGCTTTGCAGTGACTTTTTTAACTTTTTTGACATTTTTTTCAGCTTTTTTCAACGTTTTTGCAATAGCATTTACTAGCGTTTCTTAGCGTTTTTTCGCGTTAGTGTTTTTTTTGCGTTTTTTTTTGTTTTTTTTTTTTTGCGTTTTTTTTTTTTTTTTTTTTTTAGAGAAAAAATTATTTTTTTTTCTTCAATGGTTCAAAAACGTTAAAAAAAAAGCTGGTGAGCAACGTTTTTGAGCGTTTATCAACGTTTATCAGCATTAATAAGAGAGCGTTTTTAGAGCTGAAAAACGTCTCTCAGAACCCACTAGTTTTATTTATTTTTTACTGCTCAAGAACGTTACTGCCCAAAACTGTTGATAACATCCTATGTGTGCATGGACACATAGGATGACATGATGGAGAGTTTAATGACTGTAGAAAAAAAACCTCTACTGACAAAAACAGCTGCTGTAAAAATGTCCAAAAACGTCCAGTGTGCATGAGGCTTTAAAGTTGCAGTGGTAGCATTGAAAGGATTTAGGAAAAAATATAATCATTTTGTATGTATGTCCTTTTTTTATCTATTTATTATAGAGAAGGCCAAAAATAAATATTGAAAATATGAAATATCACATATCACAATATTTTGTGTTCTCATTTTCAGCCAGCAAGTGAAGATTTTTCAAATTTTCAGGTGAGTAGGTATTTGAGGACCTTTTAATGAGATATATTATAAGAGTAATAGGATACTAGTCTGTTTAAATGTGTTTTTTTTTATATTTTGAATAAATAAAGAATAAAAGTTGTAGAAAACAAATGACAGGAGGAGGATTTATGTTGTCCTCAGGTCTTCACATGAAGATTGATGTGCAGTAAACTGCTGTCAGGAGCTCAGGGTCGCATTTTAGTTTCTAAAAGTAAGCTTTCATGTTTTCAGCATTATTTATTCATAATGTACATTATATTCCCTGGTCAGGACCGGTGCTGATTTATTCTGGTGGTCCAGGGTAATCTTATTAATTTAAAGCATATTTTAATAAGGACCATTATATTTGGTAGCTTGTATACTTTAACTATAAATGATTATTGGCATATTTCCATGAATGTAGTAGCTAGTAGAAGACCCTTTAAGTGTGAGAAGCAGCTCATTACCTGGCAGTGAATTAACCCCTATTTTAGAGCACTTCGAGACTGGTGTATATTGATGCACTGTTGGATATAAAAAATCTCCATGGCCAACCTAAGAGTTCAAATTCAGTTATATTTACTGGGTATTCCATCCACATAAACCATAAACAAATGTTGATCCCCATATAGGCACAATTTAACTCTTACTCACATTAACTATTTGTTCTGTTTGTGAATAACAGTTACATTCATCATACAGATAAATGGAGATTAAAAGGTCTTATTCAGTTGGTCATAGAATATTTTCATGCCATCCATTGTGTGACACATTAGTTAATTTCAAATGGAATATTTTTGAATTGCAAACAGATCAGATAAACAGATTCTGTATATACTCAATATTTTAACTGCACGTAGCTTTCTGACTAATATTTTTTTTGTCTGTATAGCTTAAAACTGGCAATACACCGTATGGATTTTGGCCGATTCACTATTCAGACATATTAACAACTGGTGGGGGTGGCTATTAAATTACAATAAGCACATTGGGAAATCAGGAAAGATAGGATAGAGCTACTACTGGTGACTTGCTTTAGAACGTGCATGCTCTGGGTCTGTGATCCTTATTTGTGCTGCACTATTTAGATTTTGTCAATTTTGTACATTCAATTTTGTACATTCAAAATCTAAGAAAACTAGACCGCAAAATTAGTAGTGGAGAAATTATTTGCAAAATTTGAATAGTGAAAATGAAACTACGATGCAACTAAACTTAAAAAGTATCTAAACACCAGCCAGATGTTCCACTCCTTCTGATTTTTGAATGCTGAAGAGTGTGGCTGAGCTGCTTGTTATTTAAGGAAAAAACTGACCAGTGTAACACATAAAAGCCTGTGATGATTTAAAAATTATATGTAGAACAGGGCAGGTCTTATACTAAAATGGAGGTGTTAAGGGACTTGGCTCTTATTTTTAGCTACAACTTGTATTCCATAGTCTGTCTATCTGCCCTCCTTATAGTTGCCTTCTACAAATTTTTTAACCAATCCTCACCCCTAAAATTTCTTCCCACCATCAAATGTGAATGACTTAAAATATTCCCTGTGTACTCAGATTGGGGTATTTAAATGAGTTTATTTACAGTAAATCAGCAATTTTTGTTTGCTAAAGAAATAACTAATTCAAGAGTCAACTATGAAACAAGAACATTGTTCAAATTATTGATTGCGCTGATTTGAATATAATGCTTCTCTAGTGGAAATATTGAACACGTTTGAAGGAGCCAATTTTGGGGCTTGTAGCTCCCCATTCAGTGTATCTTTTGTACTCTCCAGGTCTCAGGTAATATTGACGTCCCCTGTAGTTAGGTTCCTCATAGAACATCCAGTATCCATCTTGTATTTGGACAGAATAGATGTCATGATAGCGGAATCTTTCATAAACATGAGGACAATCTTCAGTGAATTCCATCATTTGACCTCTGAAGTCTTCTCTCTCATAAATTCTAACCCTAAATGAACCTCGATGCTGTGTTAATAAAAGACAATAGTTAACATTTAATTACACTTTCAAAAACTTCATAGTATACTTTAATTGTAAAAAAGTAATAGAGAGTAATAAAGTAATTGACATGTTAAATTAAAATTCACTTCTATTTAATCAATAAGTTGATGCCAGCATTGACAAATCAACAAAAATGCTGTTTCCTAACTAACAGGTTGGCAAGCCCAGTTCACATGATCTCTGGCTACCACCCATCAACTACAAAAGTAAGTAACTAGGAAAGACTTGAGTAGACTTGTAGCGGAGCAAACCACAAAGGAAACTGAACCAGCATATGTAATGAGCATATACAGCTGCCTCCATGTGCATAACATTTATAAATAAAGCAAACAATTACCATATATACTCGAGTATAAGCCGGGTGTTTATCAGCACATTTTTTTGTGCTGAAAGTGCCCCCTTCGGTTCGGAAAATGTCATTCTCTGCTGCAGAAAAGTGCTTGACATTTTCCGACCTGATTTTGGGGCACCATATCTCGGGACCACTTGGTGCTAAGCACCCCAGATTTGGTATGCAAACCCAGTGGAACTAACACTACAACATATTCAAATTTGGGGTTCCTAGCACCAAGTAACCCCGAGATACAGGGCCCCAATCTCGGTCAACTGTGTCCATCTGCAGCAATGTCATTTCGGGACCCTTTGGGCTAGGGGGCATCTAGGAACCCTTAACTACCAAGTTTGAAGTTCAGGGGACCTATGGCTGCAAATGGGCACAGTGAGGCATGCAAATGGGCACAGTGAGGCTGAAAATGGGCATCGTCGACCCTCTTTTCCACTTACAGTAGCTGCGCATTTCTCACCCTAGGCTTATACTCAAGTCAATATGTTTTCCCAGTTTTTTGTGGTAAAATTAGGTGCCTCGGCTTATATTCGGGTCAGCTTATACTCGAGTATATACGGTAATATATAAATATCCATTTATAAGCAAATTTGGGTTTGAACAATTTAATGTGAAAAGGACATAATATCATTATGGTCAGAATCTGAACTGCTAGAGTCCATAAATCGAAATAAACCATCCAAACCAATAATATGACTATGTTCTACGAGTTTAGGTATTTTTACATTGTGACAAACATTTAATAAACAGCAGCTGACAAAACTATTAAATATTACCTGGGGGCTCAGGCGACAAGATTTAATGGAGTCATTGTAGCCCATCCATTGCTGAAAGTCAGGATATTCTCCCCTGTGAAGGAAATACTGGTGTCCTCTGTAGTTGGTATGTTCATACAGGATCCAGTTTCCACTTTCTACACGGATGGAGTTGCAGCGTCTGAAGTATGAGGACAGGTCTGGGCATTCAGAGTTGCACTCATGGGAGCGACCCTGGAAGTTTCTGTCCTCGTAGAAGATGATCTAGGAAAGTATGTTTTAGTAAAATTTTGTACTAGCTATATTTTTATTTTAAGCTTTTAATTTTGTATGACACAATGGGAGATTTACTAAAACTGGTGCACACAGAATCTGGTGCAGATGTGCATAGTAACCAATTAGCTTCTAACTTTAACTTGTTCAATTAAGATTTGATAATAAAACCTAAAAGCTGATATAATGCACAGCCACACCAGATTTTGTATGCACTAGTTTTTGTAAATCTCCCCCAATGGCTTCATGCACATTGGTGTTTTTCATGTTCTGCACTGCATCACACTATAGTCAGCTATAGTAGTGTAAGCATACTAAGGTGATACTGCATAAAAAGAAACAAATGCACCCCCTCTGATACACTAGCAGGCATGGACATTTAAAGGGCAGGTCTACTTAAATACAGATATACTTTAAATGGATAGATACATAGATTTACAAAAAATCCTGTATTGTTCCCCCATCCGCCTAGTTTCTATTAGATCAAAAGACAGTCCTCAGATACAGCTTGGTACATTTTATATTGACTGGCTCTATGCTGTGCAGGTCTATGTCCACATCTGAATCTCTCCCTGGATTTTGTGCTGCATTGTGCGGGCACAACTACAAGATCTATAGAGATGAATGGGAGAGCTAAGCTGGCTGTACAAAAATGCAAAAACCTCTCTCAAAACCTGAACTCAGTGACACTGTAGTAAAAAATCTGCCCTTCCTACAAAGATGCATGCCTAACAAAGTTAGCTTGGATAACCATTCTTAATACATTGTTTTCCATTCTTCATACATTGTACTTTATCTATGGAGGTGTAGCATTTTCATCCTCTAACTGGACTACACAACACCTTCACTCTCCTGTTTTCTATAACATAGTTGAGAGGTATTTTGCAGTCCACAGAAATAGTGAACGCTGCTAACTAATAACAACACAGGCAGAGAGCACAGAAAGTTACCCGCTCACAAGCTTTCTGGCTGAATCAGTAGATATTTTTCTCATATATTGAACAGATATAGCAACATTATTTTATTGGTATATTAAACAGACTTAAAATGGTAGTAAAGGTTATCTCTAAATATCACCCCCACACACACCTATTCTGCATATCCTGTATAAAACAGATCCATGTACTTACTTTTTTTTATCTGTCCAGCTTAGTCATGTGATTCAGCAGCTCTGGTTCCCCTGTGTAAGGGAGCGCCTGACAACGGCTGTGAAATCACGAGGCACTAACGTCACCCATGGTACAGCCATTGTTGGCAGCCGAACCTGCTGGGTCACATTACCCATCCAGACCCGATTAAAAATAGGTAAGTATACACAACTTATTTATACAGGGAATGCAGAAAAGGTAGAAGGAGGAGGAGGGAGGGAACATTTTTTAAGAATAGTTAGAATCAGAGAAATTTTTTCCACTTTAAAGGAGGAAAATAAAAACAATATCAACAATATTGGGATCTACATATACTTAAAAAATAAACTGCTCATTCCCATACTGCTCACAGAGTAGAATTTTAACTCAAATACTTTTGAAATTTCCAAATATTATTTTTAAAACAAATTTACTCTAAAGAATTTCCTGCATATACAGTTCTGCTGATTATATTGATATTTGTTTCACTTGTTAAATAACCTGACCATTACTTAATTATTGAAAATTATGTTTTTGTATCATCTACATGTTATGCAGTGCTTGATGAGCATTAATTGTAACATGTTATGAATCTTAATTCAGCTTTAAAATCCTTATTTCTAAATGTATATTCATGATCTGCTTATCATATTATAATTCAATTATTACCTTTCCCATTTTGTATAGACTATCGAGATCTGTTCAAGTGAACTGCTCTGCTTGGAAAGAGGGAGCCTTTTATGCTGTACCTTATTTGCATGCGTTTGAAATAATGCTGATCTTTTTAGTGGATACAAATGTATAGCTATTGTATTCATTGTTACGTAAATTACTGTATGCTTAATGTCTTTCTTTGTTGGGTACCTATATCCCAAAGCTTTACCTAAACAGCTATACAGCACTTTTAAACAAAATCTATTTTGTAAGTGTGTGAATAGTTTCTGTTGCAGTACTGAGCAGTCTGTTAGCAGTTTAGGGCAATAATACACAAAAAGCCTTTATGTGTTTTATTTCTCGAAAATTCAAACTGTGTTCAAATTAAACCAACGTTTAGTACACTGTTGCTTAGACTGTAATTAGTGAGAATAAAATTTTAGAATATATAAATATATAAAGTGTTGAAAAAAATAAACAGGACAGGAAGATTTATTTTGTTTGTTTTAATAATAGTTATGATCATTTACAGTCCTTAAGCCCCTTTCACACGAGCAGCCTGCTCGGATCCACCTGTCAGTTTTTCAAGCAGATCCAAGCGGGCCTCCCATTGACTTCTATGAGCAGGTGGATGTCAGCAGAGATGTGTCCGGTGACACCCGCCTGCCATCCGATCTGACAAGATTCACTCCAAACAGACATATGACAATACGTTCACCATCCATCCAGCAGATCGGTTGGGATCAGATGAAAACAGACAAGCTGTCTGTTTTCATCCGATCTCCCCATAGAGAACAGCGGGGCTCTGACAGGTCTGTCCCTGCACAGTGAGCAGAGACGGACCTGTCATTCGCCGGCTCAACGGGGATTAACGGAATGAACCCCCGCTGAGCTCTCGCAGTCCGTCCAGCAGATCCGCCCCATGTGAAAGGGGCCTTACAGTCTGGAATTAAAAAAGATCATATTTAAGAGCTCCTACACATGTGTACATTCTGTTGTGGTACATACTGCACGTGTATTAACACGTGGTATTGTGTGCGATAACATGCATTGTGTTAAGTCTATACATTAATTTCATATGGGCTGCCAAAACAGCAGAAACAAATATATACCTGCAGTATTTTTTTAAAGAAGCTCACCAAAATGCAATGTGATGCAATGTGCTGCAGTGCAGGTACATTGCAGGCTACTGTACATGTGTAGCAGGGTATGATTTTGAATGAATGAAACTGCAATTTATCAACAAAAAGTCATGCAATTCTTTGGGGTTGATTTACTAAAACAGGATAGTGCAAAATCTCATGCAGCTTTGCATGGTAGCCAGCTTCTAACTTCCGCTTGTTTAATTAAGCTTTTGATAAAAAAAAAAACTGTAAGCTGATTGGTTTCTATGCACAGTTGTGCCAGATTTTACACTCTCCAGTTTTAGTAAATCAGCCCTGTTTTGTTGTTTCTGCAACACATAGGTTTGAAGACAGCCTTAAAGTTTAAACATTTTGTTAAAAACAACAGTTGTACAATTGATAGAGCATAGATTCCCTTTTATGCCATAAATTCAACCTTCACCAAATCTGTTGTGAAACCTTTGTGATATGAATATGAATGTATATGAATGTGAAACTATACTCAAAATCAGTAATGTCTAGCTCCAGTCACATTGTCAGATGTTACCGGTAGGAGTGAGCTGACAGTTCTTTCCAAACTTTAGCTGTTCAGGCATTTGAATGAACGCCTGTTCAGCAGGAGCTGAGTATTATATATAGGAGTGGTATTTCTACTGTTTCCTTATATGACAACTTTCCCCTGTCACTGATTCCTAGGGAAGCAGTGGATACAGTGGGTAGGAACTGTTGATAAAATGGCATTTGCGTTACATAGGCGGCATTCCCCAGCCGCATATTTAAAGAAGCAGAGATAGCAGTGACACCACTGCCTAAATATGGTCCCTGGCATGCCAGTAGACAAGATGGCCCTGAGCAGATTTCTGTGAATTTTCACAGGTTAATTTACATTCCTTCCCATGCATATAGAAGTTGGGTACATGCCCATGTATGTTCATGCACACCTGTGCGCATATTTCCCTGAGCATTAGCGTGCTCACATGCACTAATAACAGACAATGGCAACAAATGGGCTATTTAAACTGAGTCAGTGCTCCGTTTCAGTGCTGTTTTGTCTACAGTATTCTGTGTCCTGAGACTCTGTGATCCTGTATCCTGACTACAGTTGCAGCCCTGGCTCATCCTGACTACTCCTTTAACTCTGCCTGTACTGACCTCAGCTTGTCTCCTGACCACCCCTTCTGCCTGCTCCTCTTGATACTGCTCCTCTTATTGGCTCCTGACCTGGCTTGTACCTTGACCACATTCTTGCCTGTACCTGAAACATCTGCCAGTGTATGACCTGCCTATTATTCCTGCTGCTATGAGTACCTGCCTACCATCCAGCTGAGCCTACTTATCTACTGCCTGCTACCAGCATATATCTCATCTGCCTGCTGTTGCCAATGCCCCTTTGCTTCTGTCTGCTGCTCACCAGCTGCCTTCCACCTGCCTGCTTCACTAAAAAACACTGAAAACTACCCCCACCTGCCATGGACACCTGCTGTGAGGGAAGGTTTGCATAATTTCCCAGTGCATAGATATGTGCATGCACAGCCCAGCAACTGGCCGGGAAGATGTGCACGGATGTGCGCATAGGCGTGCACACGTACGTACATGCACACTCGCGCATCCAAGCATGTGCCTGTCACCAATTCTGGCACCAAACAGGATATTTTTTTTTTTTTCAAACAAAGGTTTTTATTGAAATTAAGTGTGTACATATTAGGCACAATAAAATTCAGAAGACAGCGTACAAAAAAATAGATATACAATCGTAACAGTTGGCTTGTACAGTGCATCTTATAGATAATCATGTTATAATTAACATTCCCAACATTTGGAGTATATGGATCTGACGAATGGGCGATGTCAGCTTAACGTTGTCACCCATGATGAGGTTGAAAGAAGGCATTTCTGAGGTTATGTGCAGGTGTCAGAATCATTTAACCAGCAGTCCCATATTTTGTGTTTAGCAGGACAGCCCCTGTTTACATATATGCACTTTTTGTAGGGTAGAATCGCATTAACCTCTCTTTTCCAATCAGTCAGGTTAGGGGGTAAAGGTCTCATCCACTTCTTGGCTATGAGTTTTCTGGCTGAGAACAGTGTCTCCTGTAGAAATATTAAAAGTAAATTTATCTAGTATATCTGGGAATATCCCCAGAAGACACTGCTTAGGGTCCAAGGCTAAGGGGGAGCCCATGTTGTTGTGGAGAAATGTCACTATCTGTGTCCAGAAGCCCTGAATCCTAGGGCAGGATCATATGAGGTGAAAAAACGTGCCCGTTTCTACCTTGCACATTGGACATGAGGGTGATTTGGTCACTCTTGTACTTGGCCAGTCTAATAGGAGTGAGATATGATCTATGGAGGATATATATCTGAGTCAACCTGTCCGAAAAGCTTAGGGGATGCCTTCTTACAGGACTCTAATGCCTCTTCCCATTCTTCGTCTTCAAGTGGTCCTAACTTCCTCTCCCATTTGGGTTTCAAAGCATATGCAAGTTTGCTGGATCCAGGAGTGGATAACATGTTATGGAACGATGATATGAGACCTTTTGGGTCTGTGTTTCTTGCTATAGCCATTATGGGGTTAGAGGTAGGTCGTGGGGTAGTCTGTGGGAACTGTGTTTGAGTAGCATGTCGAATTTGTAGGAAGCGGAAGAACATGTGGTTCTGGAGCTTGTATTCTTCCTTAAGCCTATCGAACGACTTAAGGTTACCGTCCTCTATCAAGTGGCTGAGATAGAATATACCTCTCGAGCTCCAAATCTCCGGGCTCTGTATGCTTTAGAACTCTGGCAGGTGTTTGTTATGCCATATTGGTGTGTAATCATTATGGAACGGGATCCCCAATTTGGTAGAAGCTATGTCCCATATATGCCTGTACTGAAATAGGAGGGATTTAGAATCGCAGTCTGGGTCCGTGTTACCTGATCCTATTGCTATGGCATAAAGTGGGTCTTCAGTACGACAGGGTTCTGAAGCGTTCACTGTCAGTTTTATCTATGTGATACAACTGGGAGAGCTGGGCCTCAATGTAGTAGTGATTGAAGTCTAGGAAGGCAGTACCCCCCATGTCCGTCGGATTTTTAAGTGATTGCCATGATAGTTTGTGTCTGTTATTGCCCCATACAAAAGGTTTAAGGAGAGCTTCCAGGGCCTTGAAGTACTTCAGAGGGAGATATATTGGGAAGTGCCAAAGGATGTACTTATTTTAATAAGGTTAATACGACCCCAAACCCCTAAAGGTAGGCGGGCCCATGCACGTATTTTGGCCTTAGTGAGGGAGAATAGAGGTTCAATGTTAAGTATAATGTAATCTGCTGGAGCTCTAGATATGTGTATCCCTAGATATTTGAATTACCTCAACCCTCTGTAAAGGAAATTTAGCTTGTGACTCTGTAGGAGGAAAGCTGTCTAGTGTCAGTATCTGGCACTTACTCCAATTAATCTTTAATCCGGAAAATATGCCAAACTGTTCAATAGTCTGTAGGGCTTTGTGTAAGGAGGGGCCAGAGTCAGAAAGATACAATAGCATATCATCCGCATATAAGCTAATTTTTTCTGTAAGGGATCCCAGTCTCAGTCCCCTAATCTCTGGGTCTGCCCGGATAGCCACGGCTAGGGGCTCTGCAGCCAGTGCATAAAGTAATGGGGAAAGCGGGCAGCCCTGCCTCGTACCTCTGCTGAGGTTAAACACTGAGGAGGGCCAACTGTTTGCACCACCTTGGTCGACGGCTCCTGATAGAGAAGCCGCGTCCAGCGTATGAAGTTTGGCCCGAATCTGTAGCCCTCCTGGCACCTCCAGAGGCAGGAGCATTCTACTGAATCAAACGCTTTTGCTGTGTCAAGCGTCACCACTACTCGCGTTCCAGCGTCCTTATGTCCCGCCTGTAAGTTAATGAATTATTTTCTTTAAATTAAATGACTTATTCCGACCAGGCATGAAACCTGCCTGGTCTGGGTGTATTAGTGACAGTACTATTTGATTAAGGCGCAGGGAGAGAACTTTAGCTAAGATTTTGACATCTACTTGCAACAGTGATATGGGGCGATAGGACTCCGGGGTATCCAGGGTCTTTACCTGGTTTGGGTATGAGCACAATAGTGGCTTCTTTCATAGTCTGTGGTAATGTGAGGGTCTGGAAAAGGTCATTGTAGAGTGCTAGTAATTTGGGGGAGAGTACTTCACTAAAGTGGGAGTAGAATTCTATCGGTAAGCCGTCTGAGCCCGGAGATTTGGATCTAGCAAAGCTAGCGATTGCGGTGGTTATCTCATCTAGGGTGATGGGAGATTCTAGCATGGTAACCTGTTCCTCCGTCAGTTGTGGGAGGCTGATCGTCTCAAGAAAATGCGTCATACATTCGTCGTTGGATGGGGCTGTGGATTTGTAAAGGTCCAAAAAAAATCCCTGAGTTTGGAGGTCACAGTTAGTGGATCTGTTATCTGAACCCCCCCCCCCAGGCCTTGTAAGGTGAGGACCACTGCACTGGGGGCCTGTCTTCACAGTGAACTAGGTAGGCTAGTAATTTGCCAGCCTTTTCACCATATTCAAATATTTGTTGTCTTGTGAAAAATTATTTTTGTCTGGCTTTTGTATATTGTAGTTTGTCTACCACCCTAGTATGAAGCTTGAGTAAAGCTGCCTTCGATGTGGAGGGGTCTGTCACATAATCATTTTCCGTGGAGGTTAGTTTCGTCACTGCCTGTTCAAGTTCTTAATTTTGTTTATGTGGGATATTAATTGTGCACAGGCAGGGCATGCAGTTTGAAGGAGTCCCAATCTGCTGAGGGGGGCGCTGAGCGGTCATCGTCAGCAAAGAATCTCGTCCACTCATTAGTAAGTTGATCCCCCCCTCTGGAGAAAGTGAGAGCCAGGACGGGTTTAAGAGCCATGACAGCGGTGGTTTATTTAAGGGGATACTCAAAGTGGCTGAGTAGGGGGTGTGGTCTGAGAGCAATCTAGGGCCAAAGGTTGCATCTAACAGTCTAGGTGTGAGTCCTTGAGAGATAAGAATGAGATAAATTCTAGACATCGTTTCATTTGATGGTGAGAAGCAAGAGTATGCCTGACTGTTAGGAAATTTGTGCCTCCAGGAGTCTACTAGGCGAAATTAAGAAATCAATTTGGAGAACTTAGTGTCTCTGTCTGGTCTTATTGTCGGTTGGGAGGGCTGTAATCTGTCTCTTGCGTTGTTCATAGTAGCGTTGAAGTCTCCCAACCATATTGCCTGTGTCGTAGGGTGTCTTGTCATGAATGAGAAACCGCCAAGCATGATGGAGGCGCAAAATGGAAGAGGGATGTACAATGACAGGATAAGGAGTGGTTCCCCATACAATTTAGCAGACAGAAATACATAACGACCCAGAGGGTCAGTGTGGACCTCACCCAACTCAAAGTGAACAGACTTGGCAATTAGTACCGACACCCCCCTGGAATAGGACGTGTGGGTCGAGTGGTACGCCCATCTGGCCCAGGGGAGACGCAGAGCCATCTGCAACCCCCCCTCCGCATGCGTCTCCACTAGTACTACAACATCTGCCATCTGTTTTTTTTAAGAATGTGAAGGCGGCTGCCCATTTAATCTTGTCGCGCAGCCCTATCACATTACATGTGAGGAATTTCAGTGACGCCATGTTGTGTTGATTTGAGAATGATAAGCCAGTATATTACTAGTATGAAGCCAACGGTCTCTTGTGGGCCTGGCCTCAGGGATCTTCCGGTGTACAAACAATCTTGGTAATAATGAATGGAGTACAACACAAGAAAATCAACTGTATATGATATCATTGTGCTTAGACTGTACCTTACATACTATACACACTGTTACGATTAATAAAATGTAATCCTCCCCGCCCTGCACTTTCCAAAACTAGTGCAGGCTTTTTCCCTGAACAAAACATGTGCTTCCATCCCCAAAAAAAAGAAGGTAATGCAAAAAGCAAAAGAGAGAGTAGACCAGTGGGACCCCAGCAGACCCCCTTCACCCTGAGGCTTTATGCCATTTAGAGGAGAGGACAAAAAACGTGGTTTGCATCTGGATCCCCAGACAGGAGTGAGTGTGGTAATGCATGGGGCACCGCTGCATCTCCAAGTTGCATGGTTATAGTTCTGGGATGTGCACGGAGGTAAAGTCTCGCTGCATTGTACTTTTAAGGTGGTAGGACTGTCTCTGCTGCAGTGCTCCTGCTACTATGCAGCGAAAGGATACATAAGTGAGCCCATTGTAGGGCATAAGTTATGTTAATTAGTACATGCAGAGTATATACCACAACCCTGCTGTAGTAATAACTGTTGCCAAGCAAAAAAAAGGGGAAAAGTATTTCTGGTAGAGTGTGGCAGCTAAGTTCTTGACACAGTGTGGAGTCCACAACAGGAGAATGAAGGGGGTAAGGAGAAAGAAAAAAAAATAAAACAAGAAAGTTTTTCCCCTTCTCCTCCATTCAAAAAAGAAAAAAAACAGGTGGAATACTGGTCAGGAATTATATGTGCAGAAGTCATGGAGCTGTCCACAATACTCTACAAACAAAAGTTTGCATAGTTCAATGCTAGCATAAAGAAGAACCGGCAGCATACTCACTGTATCGTTAACCGCCGTTTCCTGGGGCAGTGCGGCGTTCCAACCAGGTTTGTGCATCTTCTGGATCCTCAAAAAAGGATACATTCCCATCATGTTCTTGATGTTCTTCTGTTCATCAGCGTACTTGTAGTTATGGATCCGCAATCTGCGCTTGACCTCCATGAAGTTACGGCGACGACGCTGTACCTCCATGAGAAATCCAGGAACGGTGCAATTCTGACGCTTCCGAAGTCGATGTTACCCTTTAATCTGGCCATTCTGAGGGTGGCATCCCGATCTTTAAAATTGAGCATCTTTGCTATAAATGTTCGTGGCGGGGCCCCCTGTGATGGTGGTCTGGCTGGCATGCGGTGGGCTCTTTCAACCGCCAGCATGGGGGAGAAGGCCTCCCTGCCATAGGATTTGATGAGGAGCTACTCAAGGAAAGTAGTGGCGTCACCTCCTTCAGCTCCCTCCGGGAGGCCGATCAGCCACAGATTACACCTCCGGAGTCTGTTCTCCATCTCATCTTGCTTGGTGAACAGTTGATGGATCAGCTGTTGCATGTGGTCGGTGCTCGACTGCAATGGCAGGAGCGCGTCTTCCATGGTGCTTAGGCGGGTTTCTGCTGTTTTTGAAAAAAGTTTGTGAAAATCCTGTCTAAGATGTGAGATATCTACCTCCACTTCTTCAATTTGTGTCGTTAAGGAGATACGGCACAGGGTAGCTTCCAGTAGGACCGATGTGTCTCCCGCCGGCCTCGTTCCCCCTACCTTATCCTCACCGGCATCTTTCTCCTGTTCCCCCGGGTCTTGATGGCGGTATTGAGCAAGCTTCTCCGCTGCATTTTTCTGAGCCTTTGATGGCGACATGAGGTTAGGCTCTTGGGGCTTCCAGGCAGGTGAGTATATCAGCCAAAAGCGGGTTGTGGAGGCAAGGATGCAATGGATTACAGGTTCATCGGACCGATCTCCACAGAAAGCGTCCTACTCCATGTACCATCAGGCCACGCCCCCCACCAAACAGGATATTTAATTAGGCTGCAGTATTGGCTCATTGTTGTTTGGTCCACAGCTTCTGTGTGCTCGTTCCTGATTCTTGTGTTTGACCTCTGAACCTGACTGGGCTTGCGCCTGACCTTCATTTTTCTGCTACCTGCCCTGACCTCGGCTTCTGATTCTGCTTCTGTCTCCTGTTGCTGCCTGACCTACCTCCCGTAACTAACTTGGCTTGTGATCTGACTATCCTGCCGCCTGCCGCCTATGCCTGATCTGCCCGACCATTACTGATTGGGCTGTCTGACCCTGCATCCTGCTCATTCAGCCTTATACAGCTCTTGAGTCCAGTGAGCTCACATCTGGTTCCTGCTTCCTGCTGCATATCTACAATCTGCCACCAGTGAAGCTCCATGTCAGCTCATCTGCCACCAGCCTGTTCTGCTGCCACATCCACCTGCTGACTGCTGCTTCCCACGCAGACTACTGGACTGATCCCAGGCACTTGTACCTCACTGTGTTCCCATGGCTGCTGTCTCACTACCAGTAGCCCCAAGTTGGAGCTATATGAGTGTCCTTTCTCTTCACGCCAGGTTCACTAACCAGGTACGTGACACCTGCTCTGCAGCTAGCAAGACCATCAGGTATACAGTAGTTTTACCACTAAAAAAGGCAAATTAGCACTCCTATCCAAATTGAGAATGTTCCTCCTCCAATAGGAACAACACAAAAGAAACGCTAAAACATTTCCAAAACCGTTCTCCTTTATTATGTTCCGGGTATATACAGCAGTATCATGATGATTAGGCAGTATAGATGCAAGTTACATAATAATGGACAACTTTCGAAAAAAAGTGCTACATACAACGCCATAATGTTAATAAAGTCCTTAACAAAGCAAAAAGAACTGTTTTTTTCGTTTTTCATGAACAAAAAAGTCCAAAGTTCCCGAGTTTAGAACTGTCCTTGCACAAATCAGAACTGCAAAAAAAGCTGTCCGACCACCCCTGTATAGCTGTCCTTTGCACATCTGGATGACCTAACTTTCCTACCCAATGACAACTTTTATGGAAAAAGTGGGTTTAATTGAAACAAGATTGGTGATAAAGTTATCAGTTTTTAAATTAAATCCAGGAATTCGTGGCTCTTTCATTGCAAGTAGAGTCTTTGTAATTGTTTAAGTGCAGCAAACACCACAAGATCTGATTTGTGATAATAATCAAGATTTGTAATTGCCGCTCAGTACAGCTGATCTGGTGGCCTAGGCCCTCTGTTAGTATAGATCAAGATTTGAATTGTCAAGCACTTGAACAGGTCAGTCCTTATCTCTGTTACTCTTGGTGGGCAACTCTGTGAGTTATTAGATCAAGATTTGATTGCAGGCAGGCCAGAAAAAATTTGGGAAAAAAAAATGAAGGAATGGCCCTGCTGTGACACACCTGCTCTGCAACTCCCAATTGCCATACTGTGCAGCCTGATCCATCCCAGGACCCAGAAGCCAGAGGATTTTCGTGGGAAAGTTCCAAGTCTGACATGCCCCCAAGGTATTCCTCACCATGTATAATCAGACGCTGGCGATGTTGCTGAACCGATCATACATAACCTTGGGCTGCGACTACAAAAATTGTCTGAACGCATCGTCAGACGTCCACCTTCCCCACCGCTCCTTCTGCTACTGACCGAAGCATCAGCAACTCGTCGCCCAGGACCAGGATTTTGTAGCCTCCCATTTTCTGGGAACGCTTTGCACAGACCTTTCTGCAAAGCCTCCCTGAGATGTCTCATCCGCTGCTCCCTCTGCGACTGCAAGATAAGGTCCGCAACCTTACCCTTGTACCGCGGATCAAGGAGAGTGGCCAGCCAGTAATGTCCCTCTCCTTGATCCGAAGAACTCCTTCCGCAGGCTTTGCAGGATCAGGGAGGCCATGCAGCGTAGGTTAGCTGAGGCATTCGGTCCGGAGTCTTCTGGGTCACTGAGGATGACATTATCGCCAGCCACCTCCTCCCAGCCACGTACAAGTCCACTGTTTGTTGGGACTGTACATCATCCCTAAAAGACTGCTGCTGCTGATGAGTGCCAGGCTCCACCTCCATGCTCACACAATCCTCCTCTCCTCCTCCTCCTCCTCCTCCTCATCCTCTTCCTGTGTGATGGGTGGGACAGAAGGAACACTGTCCGGATAAAGGGGCCTTGAGAGGCAAGGAAGTCCACCTCTTCCTGCCTCTGTTCTGCCTCAAGTGCCCTGTCCCACGCAGCGTATGCTCCAACAGGTGGACAAGAGGGACAGGGTCCCTGATGCATGCACTGTCACTGCTCACCATCCTCGTGCCTCCTCAAATGGTGAGAGGACAGTGCATGCATCCCTGAACATGCTCCACTGACGTGGGGAAAAAACCAAGCTCCCCTGACCCTGTCCTGGGGCCATAGTCGCAAAGGTACTCTTGATGGCCCTCTGCTGCGTGTGCAGTCGCTGCAGCATGCCCAACGTTGAGTTCCACCTGGTGGGCATGTCAGATATTAGACGGTTCTTGGGCAGGTTCAGCTCCTTATGCAGCTCAGTCAGCCGAGCACAGGCATTATAAGATCGGCGGAAATGCACACTTTCCTGGCCTGCCTCAGGACATCCTGTAAGCCTGGGAACCTGCCCAAGAACCGCTGCACCACCAGGTTGAGGACGTGAGCCATGCAGGGCACAAGGGTGAGCTGCCCCTGTCGCAGGGCGAGAGGAGGTTGGTGCCATTGTCAGAAACGACCATTCTGGCTTAAGCTGACGTGGCGTCAACCACCTCTCGGCCTGCCCCTCAGAGCTGCCAGAACCTCTGGCCCAGTGTGCTCCTGTCCCCCAAACACACCAGCGCAAGCTCGGCATGGCATCTTTTTGCCTGCGAACTTGCGTAGCCCCTTGTACGCCTACGGAGCACCGCTGGTTCCAAGGACAGAGCACTGGAGGAAAAGAAGAGGAGGGGGTGGAGGAGAGAGGTGTGTCACAACCATTAGCAGTAGTAGCGTTTTGGAGGCGTGGTGGCGAACAACCTCCAACACTACTGCACCATGTCCTGCATCCCTCCCAGCTGCCAATAGAGTGACCCATGGGCCGTGAAAGAAAGGTACCGTCCCTGTCCATGCCTGCTGGACCATGAGTCAGCGGTAATAGCACCTACCGCTGACCGCCCTGTCCAGCGAGGCATGGACATTGCCCTCCACATGCCGGTAGAGAGACGGAATCGCCTTCCGTGAGAAAAAGTGGGCGTTTGGGAACCGCCACTGAGAACCGCACATTGAAACAAACTCAGAAGGGGGCCGTTTCGACCAACTGAAAAGGCATGCAGTTGACGTGCAAGCAATTTAGCCAGGCAAGCATTCAACTGCTGGCAATGGCTGGTAGTGACAGCTGCAACGGACGTCGTGTACTGCAAGTACTTGTTGTGACACACCTAATTCTACACTCAGCTGAGGAGGAGTCAAGGAGAGGTCCGATATTCTTTGTGTGGGTCTTTTTATGTGTGCCTGCCAACGAGCTGCAATGCAGGTCGCCATATGTCTGGTCATGCTTGTGTGCTGATGTTGTGCCACGCGCGATAACGCTTGAGAACAAATATTGCAAATAGCAGTGTGCGATCTTGATACTTCGTCTCAAAAAAGGCCCACACCAAAGTACTTTTCTGGATAACTGCATAGGCAGCGCCCTGCACAGGCGGAGCTCTGCGGTGTTGTACTGTTTGCTGTGCTGGCCACCTTACCTGGCCCTCCAGTGGCATCCTGCCTCGTTGGACATGTGAAGCCGCAGCCTCCTCCTCCTCCTCCTCCTCTACCTCCTCCTCAACCTCTCGTCCGTCAGGCACCACCCAACGTGGAATCATGACCACATCATCCCCTCCCTCCTTCAACCACTAGAGCAAACCTGCAGTATTGAGAACAGTACTGCAGATTCCTCAAGCTGTATCATCATTCCGAGCCTTCGAATCGTTGGGCAAGCATGTAACAACACTAAAGAGTTCGGTGGAAGAGGACATGTTGGGTCTAGGGAAGGGTGTGGCCTGATGATGCTCTGCCAGTACCCTGAGCCTGGTGAGAGAGTGATAGGAGGTTGGAGCTATATGAGTGTCCTTTCTCTTCACGCCAGGTTCACTAACCAGGTACGTGACACCTGCTCTGCAGCTAGCAAGACCATCAGGCACTTATGACTGAAATAATAAATAAAGTGAGCGCTAAACAGAGAAATAAAATAACAGCTGCTAGCTAAAAAAGGCAATTTATCCAATCCTCCAAAGCAATAAACATAAAATGTGCAGCAGTATGATGATTATAGATGCAAGTTACATAAACATAAAAAAACATAATAAAGTCCTTCTGTGTTAAACAAAAAAGTCCAAAGTTCCCACTCAGGAACTGCAAAAAAAGCTGTCCGACCACCATAAGGATGAGTTTTCATTTTTTTACCAGAATTCGTGGCTACACAATTAAGTGCAGCAAACACGATTTGATAATGCCGCTCAGATGATTCCTCTCCTTTTGTCCTTATCTCTGGAACTCCAGATAGGCTGGGAAAAAAAAATGAATACAGTGTAATACTGTTACCACTTAAAACGAAATATGGCTTACAACACTTTATAGAGGTGCTGGAGCGCCCTCTGGTGGACTTTCCGGATTGGAGCTTGTATAATTATAAACCATCACTACAACAACCAGAACGAGGGCAACAAGTGCCAGGTAAAGGTCGACCGGAAATTGATGTGGATGTGGATAAGACAGGACTATAATCGGGTCATAGAAAGATATGCCTGAGTAGTGGTGTAAAGTGAAAAAGGCTAAGAGGAAAGGTGCAGATTGCCTAGAGTTGACTGGGGGGATGTTTTGGGTGGGGGGAGAGGTTATTTTTCCCCCTGTTCTCTCTTAATACCCCCCCCCAACCTTCCCCCTTGTTTTTTATCCCTTTTATTACCCCCCTTTTTTGGGGGGGTGGGGGAGGGGGGGGATAATGTTGTTTTTCCCTCTGTGCTCTTAGTCCTCCACCACCACTCCACTTTTTTTATCCCTTTTATTACCCCCCTTGTTTTACCCCCCTTCACCCTTTTCTCCCCTTTGGTGGGAATTTTTGAGGCTGAAATACTGCAAAAAAAAAAAAAAGATACAAAAATATAAATGGAAGCCCGGGGTTCACGAGGTACCCTGTTCATGACTTTATTCATCTTTTCCCCAATAGGTTGGTCCCGAGATGAGGGACTTCGTTTTTGCCCAAAAGACGGAAGGGGAGACTCCGGGCACAGGTGGTGCACCTGTGCCCTGATTCACCCTCCCTTTAGGGAGATGTGCCAGAGACAGTGACATAGTAGGTTATGGTTTTTAGATGGTTTTGTGTGTTTTTTTTCTCCTCTTTTTCTTCTCATCAGATACATCCAAGGTGAGAGAGCTCAGAAGGCCGGGAGCAGACACCGATCAGGCACAGCAGTATAATAAGAGACTCATGGGATTAATGAGAGAATGGCAGGTAGAATGAAGATTGTATCATATAATGTGAGAGGGATTTGTTCGATTGGTAAGAGGGGCCGCCTCTGGTATGAACTGCGTCACATGAAGGCAGAAGTAGTTTTTTTGCAAGAGATGCACTTTGTGGCAGGGTCGACCCCTCATATGCCTCTTTTTCCATATAATCAATGGTTTCATGCACTTTCACCCAGGGCTAGAGGAGTTACAATAGCTATACACAATGTCCCCTAGTACCTACAAAAGTACGAGTAGATCCTGAGGGCCGCTTTCTTTTTGTTAAAGGAAAGATCCAGGGCCAGTGTTATAGCTAAAACTTTGGATATGCTGGGGAAGATTCGGGAAGGTCTATTGGATATGGGAGGAGATTTTAACATTATCTTGGACCCTAGTCTAGACACCTCTTCGGGGAAAACCTTTGTGTCTCATAAGGCATTAAAGTATGTTAACCACATGCCGACCGCGCTATAGTCAAAAGACGGCTACAGCGAGGTCGGCTTATCCTGGGTGGACGTCCTACGGACGTCCTCCCAGAAACTTGTTCCCGGGGCGCGCACTCGGGAACATCCGTGACCGCTGGGTCCCGAGGACCCGGCGCATCACGGATCACGGTAAACGGCCGCTGATAGCGGCCGTTTACCACGTGATCGCTCCGTCAAATGACGGAGCAATCACATGTACACAAACCGGCGTCACGTCATGACGCCGGTTCCTCCCTCCCCTCTCTGTACCGATCGGTACAGTGAGAGGGGAGAAGCGCGCAGGGGGGGGGGGAGATGGGACCAGCGCTGTGGGCTGGATGTGTAGTGCCCACAGCGCTGGTCAGTGACAGCTACACTGCCACCACTGTGCAACACTCTGCCACCACTGTGCAATGCTCTGCCACCACTGTGCAATGCTCTGCCACCACTGTGCAATGCTCTGCAACCACTGTGCAATGCTCTGCCCCCACTGTGCAATGCTCTGCAACCACTGTGCAATACTCTGCCCCCACTGTGCAACGCTCTGCAACCACTGTGCAACGCTCTGCCCTCACTGTGCAACGCTCTGCCCCCACTGTGCAACGCTCTGCCCCACTGTGCAATGCTCTGCCCCCACTGTGCAACACTGCAATACTCTGCCAGTACTCGCCAATACTTGCCAATACTCTGCCAATACTTGTCAATACTCGCCAATACTCTGCCAATACTCTGCAATAAATTTTAATAGAAACAAAGAATTTTTATTTATTTTTTTTACCGAATTTTTTGTATATTTTGATTTATAGCGCAAAAATTAAAAAACCCAGCGGTGATTAAATACCACCAAAAGAAAGCTCTATTTGTGTGAAAAAAAGGACACAAAATTCATTTGGGTTCAGTGTTGCATGATAGAGCAATTGTCATTCAAAGTGTGAGAGCACCGAAAGCTGAAAATTGGTCTGGTTAGGAAGGGGTTTAAGTGCCCAGTGGTCAAGTGGTTAAACAGCGCCTTCGCTCTCTGCATTTGGTGAACAGTTGGAGGGTACTGCATGAGCGAGACAGGGATTTCAGTTATTACTTCAAAATACACAATGTATATTTAAGGATCGATATGTTGTTGATCGATCAATATTATCTGAATTATGTAAATTCATCAACTATTGAGTCAATTACCATGTCAGACCATGCTCCAATAAGTTTAATGATATGTCCGGCATCTGGAAAGAACATGGCGATTGAATGAATCTATTTTGGATGATAAACAGAATGTGTAATCCTTGTCCCGCACATTAGCATTATATTTTGAGGCCAATATATGAGAGGAGGTGTCTGACCAAGTGGTATGGAAAGCCCACAAGGCGGTCATCAGAGGGGAGTTACTGTCAATGGGTTTGCGTATTAAAAAAGAGAGACAGAAGGAAATGGTCGGGCTCTTAAGCCCCATACACACGGTCGGACTTTTTCATGGATTCTGTCCGATCGGACCATGTTGTCGAAAAATCCGACCGTGTGTATGCACCATCGGACAGTGTACGTCGAATTGTCCGACGGACAAAGTCTTATCTCCTGCTGGATAGATTTTCCAACAACCCGGTCCGATCACACCAAATTCGATCGTGTGTACGGTTGTCCGACCGGACAAAGTGCTACGCATGCTCAGATCACATTACAAGACCAAAGCTATTGGCTACTAGCCTCTACGTAGTCCCGTCGTAGGCAACAAACGTCACCACGTTCAGATTTTTCGACAACTTTGTCCGACCGTGTGTACGCAAAACCAACATCGGACAAAGTACGACGGACATGATCCGACGGACCTGGTCCGCGGATTGTCCGACCGTGTGTATGGGGCTTTAGAGGAAATATATGAACTAGAAAATAAACATAAGGCCCATTTAAAACCTGGGGAAGTGCAGAGACTGGAGAAACTGCGGGCAGACTTAAAATAGCTTCTCATCGAAAAGTTCAAAATAAACATAAATACTTTGCCCACCGATTCTATGAACAGGGGAGTAAGGGTGGGAGACTATTGGCTAGACAACTAAAGAATCAACAGAATTCACACCATGTTCACACTATAAAGACAGGCCATAAGCAGATAGTGGACTCCCAAGCAATAGCAGCTGAGTTTCATTGCTTTAATGCATCTCTATTAGAGTTGAGCGGACACCTGGATGTTCGGGTTTGAGGGGTTCGGCCAAACTTTGCAAAAAAGTTTGGGTTCGTGATCGAACTTGACCTGAACTTGACCCCAAACCCGAACCCCATTGAAGTCAATGGGGACCCAAATGGCTATAATGAATTGTCGGCTCCCGTCCCAGTAATACAGAGAACGGTCATTGAAAGTCATTGATTTTTAAAAAGTTATTGTCATAAAAAGTGATGGGGACCTGGGTCCTGCCCCAGGGGACATGTATCAATGCAAAAAAAAGTTTTAAAAACGGCCGTTTTTTCGGGAGCAGTGATTTTAATAATGCTTAAAGTGAAACAATAAAAGTGTAATATTCCTTTAAATTTTGTACCTGGGGGGGGGGGGTGTACAGTATGCCTGTAAAGGGGCGCATGTTTCCCGTGCTTAGAACTGTCCCTGTACAAAGTGTAATTTCTGCAGGAAAAAAAAGTTATTTAAAAGCACTCGTGGCTATGATGAATTGTCGGCTCCCCCTAATACAGAGAACAGTCATTGAAAGTCATTGATAATAAAATAAAAGCGTGGGATTCCCCCAAATTCAATTACCAGGCCATTCAGGTCTGGTATAGATTTTAAGGGGAACTCCACACCAAATTAAAAAAAAAAATGGCGTGGAGTTCCCTCAAAAATCCATACCAGACCCCTTATCCGAGCATGCAACCTGGCAGGCCGCAGGAAAGAGGGGGGGACGAGAGAGCGCCCCCCCTCCTGAACCGTACCAGGCCACATGTCCTCAAGATTGGGAGGGTGCTTTGGGGTCCCCCCCAGAGCACCTTGTCCCCATGTTGATGAGGACAAGGGCCTTATCCCCACAACCCTGGCCGGTGGTTGTGGGGGTCTGCAGGCGGGGGCTTATCATAATCTGGAAGCCCCCTTTAACAAGGGGACCCCCAGATCCCGGCCTCCCCCCTGTGTGAAATGGTAAGGGGGTACAAAAGTACCTCTACCATTTCACCAAAAAAGTGACAAAAGAAGGAAGAAGAAGATGGAGGAATAAGATGAAGAAACCAAAGGATTAAGAAAGAAAGAAGGAAGAAAGCAGATGAAAGAAGACTTTAACCACTTTCAGACCGGACCAATTTGCAGCCAAAGGACCAGGCCCCTTTTTGCGATTCGGCACTGCGTCGCTTTAACTGACAATTGCGCGGTCGTGCGACGTGGCTCCCAAACAAAATTGACGTCCTTTTTTTCCCACAAATAGAGCTTTCTTTTGGTGGTATTTGATCGCCACTGCGGTTTTTATTTTTTGCGCTATAAATAAAAATAGAGCGACAATTTTGAAAAAAATGCATTATTTTTTACTTTTTGCTATAATAAATATCCCCCAAAAATATATAAAAAAACATTTTTTTTCCTCAGTTTAGGCCGATACATATTCTTCTACATATTTTTGGTAAAAAAAAAAAAGGCAATAAGCGATTATTGATCGGTTTGCGCAGAAGTTATAGCGTTTACAAAATAGGGGATAGTTTTATAGCATTTTTATTAATAATTTTTTTTTTTATTAGTAATGGCGGCGATCTGCGATTTTTTTTTGTGACTGCGACATTATGGCGGACACATCGGACATTTTTGACACATTTTTGGGACCATCGTCATTTATACAGCAATCAATGCTATTTAAATGCATTAATTCCTGTATAAATGACACTGGCAGTGAAGGGGTTAACCACAAGGGGGCAGTGTAAGGGTTAAGTATGCCTAGGGGTGTGTTTTTTACTGTGGGGGGGGCGTGGCTGTGCAGCAAGTGAATGCTGATCTCTGCTCCAATCACAGGGAGCAGAGATCGGCATCACTAGTTGCTAGGCAGAACGGGGAGATGCTGTTTATCTCGGCATCTCCCCGTTCAGCCGTCCCGTGAGACGATCGCGGGGGTCCCCTCGGCGATCGAGTCCGCGGGGACCGCGACCGGACTCACGGGGGTCCCGACCGGCGCGGGAGCGCGCTGCTCCCTGCGCACTCCCGATGGCACGGACAGGCAGAAAGGAGGGACTTATATATACGCCCTCCTGCCTGTCCGTGCCATTCTGCCGACGTATATCGTCGTGCGCCGGTCGGCAAGTGGTTAATAAAGGACTTGTCAAAGACTGTCTCCTGTCATTTTTAACACTTTTGTCACTTTTTTTGGTGAAATGGTAGGGGTACTTTTGTACCCCCTTACCATTTCACACAGGGGGGAGGCCAGGATCTGGGGGTCCCCTTGTTAAAGGGGGCTTCCAGATTCCGATAAGCCCCCCGCCCGCAGACCCCCACAACCACCGGCCAGGACCCCAAAGCACCCTCCCAATGTTGAGGGCATGTGGCCTGGTACGGTTCAGGAGGAGGGGGGCGCTCTCTCGTCCCCCCCTCATTAAGGGCTAACGATAATGACAGAAGCACTTGGAAATTCAATTGTCAGCACGATTTTTAGCACATATTTTAAAACCATGGACCGCAATGGTTTTATACCCATTGACAGTTGTCACCATAGAAGTTGGTTGCGATCCATCCCAAAAAGTCAATTTCTGCGGTTATGCAGAAATTGCACTGATATAAACACCTTCAAAACACAATCCAACACCTTAAGAGGTCGTTTTGAGGAAAAGGGATACAACATGCAAGAGGTTGACATGGACCTTAAAAGTGCTTTAGAAACAGATAGATTACATTCTGGCCCATTCATAATTAACCGCTGTCTACAATGACATTTTAACATAACTTTATTTAACATTCAATTAAGGAATTTTTTACATTTATTTCTTTTACATTCACTTGTAGTTAAAATTCATAAATTTTCCGTTCATAAAGCAGTTGCAGCAATGATGGCTTCCGGGACCTCCTTTTGCGTGTCAGCAATTCAGGTTCCGTTCAACAGTCACATGACTTGGCTGGAATGGATTTCACTCATACAGTGGATCGTCCCTAGTCCACAGCGAAGCTTGGTTTTTACCATTGCCACGCTGGGACTGTTTAGTGGTGACGCTGTAGCGTTATGTTGCCTAGATACGGCCGCCAGCTCCTAATCCATAGCGAGGCTTGGAGTTTACAGGCAGACACATGGACGGAGCGGCAATGACATCAAGACATCACGGCGGAGTATAGCTATCACGCTACCCTATCACGGCCGCCCGCTCCTAATCCATAGCGAGGCTTGGTTTCTTAAGAGGCCGTCGCATGGACGGAGCAGCAATGACGTTGTGACGCAGCTCTGCCAGCATGTGACCTACAAGGACACTTCTATTGTCCAGCGATTCAGAGCAAACAAAGTAACTGCAAGTTTTTGGGTTTTTTCTTTTCAATCTAAAGGAATCAATATTGCCCTTATCATAATCATCATTTACTCCACCATAGTGACTTATGTCTTTTAAAACTAAAGCCGGACCGGTAGTGACTTTCATTTCCGGTCCACGCACCTGCAATTCAGTTTGGGGTCACATTTTCCATATAAGCGTGCTGCTGGTGCTAGTGGTCCATACCCCAGATGACGTCTTAGAGGACGAAGCGTGTTGGGTGGACCACAGCAACAGCACTACGCTACTACCAATCTTATTACAAGCTTGACATTTTCTTCTTAAATGTGAGTGTTCATAATCCTCTTTTAAAGTAATAAAATATATTTTTAACGGTAATACACTATGCGAGTTCCCCCTTGTTTTTACCATGGTCTATTATATATAAATGCGTTTGAAAACGTGGAATATTGACGCCCATTCCTTGCCCGCTGCCTCATCTCTATACTTGTGGTCAAACGCCATATGGAGTGAAGCTTCTGGAGATAACCCGTGGAGAACTGCCAGTCTTTTTACCATTAAGCCTATCACGACTTGCGAGGCGTACGTAAGTCTGTGAGTTCTGGTAAGCCTCATTCCTTTTGGCGTTGATGCCGACAGATCATCACCATCTCACTGAGTGCACTTTTCCAGTATCGCTGGAAATATCACAAGAGTTCGTTCACCATTTTAATGGACTTCACCTTGCATAAGGACTTTTAATTTATTTAAAGGATTTCACACTTTTTTTATTCTGCACATATGCGCATTTATTCTCAATTGTTACTCATAAGCACTTGTTCACTTTTTTACGTTAAAATATTGTACATGATCAAATAATAGAATCATCCACCGTTTTTTGATCCACTTCACATGCGTAACAGGATCACTCACAGTAAACCTACGTTTAGATCATTCACCATTTTATAGTCTCACCTATAAGCTATACTTACCATTTTCATGTTTACATGTATATGAGCAACCATATTTATGTATTTACTGAATTTTTATAATTTTATTTATACGTTTTAGCATTATTGTGGGTATTCATAGGACTATATTAGCACATCAGCGCAACATTTTCTACTTTTCCAATTTCTCATTCCACCGATAGTCTTTCAGCAATGTTTGCTGCTTTTCTCATAAATTAATGTACAGTTACAGCGCAGTATTTTCCCTATTTTATGGGTAATTCCTCTGTCGTAGTGCTCCAGTGCCTTTATAAGTGTGATAGATCGTCAGGAAATGATATGTGTAATTTATGCTCCTAGAACATCTGACTGTGCTCCCTGCATGTTGGGCTTCTGTATGTCGCCAGGCTGTGTAAAAGTCTCACACATTTGGTATCGCCATACTCAGGAGGAGTAGCAGAATGTATTTTGGGGTGTAATTGCAATAATGCATATGCTGTGTGTAAGAAATAACTTGTTATTATGACAATTTTGTGTAAAACATTTAAAAAAAAAATGTATTTCTTCAAGAATTGTGGGAAAAAATTACAACTTCAAAAAACTCACCATGTCTCGTAATAAATACCTTGGACTGTCTACTTTCCAAAAAGGGTCATTTGGGGGTATTTGTACTGTCCTGAAATTTCAGGGCCACAAGAAATTAGAGAGGTCATCAGTACATCAGGTGTGATTAGGTGTAAATTATATACACTAATTTGGGTTATATTTACCAAAGATTCGTAGCAGTATACATTTTGGCTTACTCACCTATTTGCTACATTTTTGTTCTTTTTTCACTTACATCCACAAAAAAATGTAATAACAGGTGGTGATTAAATACCACCAAAATAAAGCTCTATCTGTGTGAAAAATCTGATAAAAATGTGTTCGGGTATAGTGTTGCATGACTGATTAATTGTCATTCAAAGTGTGGGAGTGCAGAAAGCTAAAAATTGCTCTGAGCAGAAAGTGGGTGAAAGTGCCCTGTAATGAAGTGGTTAATATTTTTACACCTTTAACATATATTTACACATTTCACATTGAAAAAAGTGCAAATTAAAAAAAAAGAATGTAATTTGTAAATAACTTTTCAATGCTTTGTACCATTGCTGATAGCTGAAGTATAAACAAAACAGTTGCAGTAGGTATCGGTGAGTACTAAAAGGTTTAGTTTAGGGTGCATCCCTATTTAGAATACCTAAAGAATACATTACACAAGCAAAACTTTATATAGTAACAATGGGATTGTGACGTCATTGACCAAATATGGTCATGTCCTTATTTGGTTAATGACAGCACCTGAAATACCCTAGTCCTTTATTTACAATCACCTGTGGGGCTCAGCTATCGTTCATGGTAAGCAGTCTGTTTATTGTTTGTTTTTTATGGCAAGTTGGTATCATTCATCATGATTGACGTCGATCTACATAGCATGAAAGCGTGATTGAGGATGGATTTGGATTGTGGGACTTTTTTTTACATACATTACTTTGCCACAGATGTTTGTGTCTTTCTTTTCCAAAAAAGGTATCAGTGTATTTATTGACAATTTGACTTTTTGTGAATGAGTAACAAAAGGTTACTCCTCCTTGGCAGGTTGAGGGCATGTGGCCTTCTGCAAGACTCTGCCCTCAGAATTACCTTATGTGATAGATAAAGGTAAATAGGTACTGCACAATACTTGCACTTTAACCAACAGTGCAAACATTTCCAAGTGTAGTCCTAGATGTTAAACCCATTTGAGCTCATGTCAAGTAAACAATACATTAGATTATAGGGCAGGTCAGTCCCAGTTATCATGAACATTTTAAAGATATGGGTAGATAATGTAACACTGTAACACTGTCTTTTATAGCCCATGTCAGTGTGCAATGTGTATTTCATACTGTGCAGTGTGTTTTATTTTAATGTTGTGATTTTTGTTAATGTGTATACTTAAAAAAAAACAATAAACATATGTAAAAAAACAACAACATATGGGTAGATATATAAATACTATTACTTCAAAAGATGTGTCATTCATTAAACGTGCAATGATTTTATACGTTGTACCCCCCCCAATCTAGTTCTGGTTGTGGATGTGTGTACTAAAATGTTTAATAATTCGTTCTTGTGACTCAGCTTTTCTTTTTGCAACATATCATTAAATTAGTATATTTAATGTAAATGAATGTTCCTAAAGCATATAACAGACTCTTTACATTATTTCAAATCATTTATTAAATGCATTTAGTTAACTAGTAGGAATGATGGAGGCGTCTGATGGATCCAATTCTTGGGTCTGTGGCTCCCCAGTCAGTGTATCTTTTGTACTCTCCAGGTCTCAGGTAATATTGACGTCCTCTGTAGTTGGGCTCCTCATAGAACATCCAATATCCATCTTGTACATGAACAGAATGAATATCATGATAGCGGAATCGCTCATAGATATGAGGACAATCTTCAGTGAACTCCATCATCTGACCTTTGAAGTCTTCTCTCTCATAGATCCTGATTCTAGATGAACCCTGATGCTGTAAAAATATGCAGACAATGGTTTAAAAAAAGCTTAATTTAGCTTTACCAGTTAGTAACATCCATAAAGATTTATTAAAATATAGTAAACGTCCTCCATAATAAAAAGATATTTATTTAGATAAATATGACTGTAATTAGAGATATTTTACTAATTAAATGTTTACCTGGGGACTAAGACGACAAGACCTAATGGAATCATTATAACCCATCCATTGCTGGAAGTCAGGATATTCTCCCCTGTGAAGGAAGTACTGGTGTCCTCTGTAGTTTGGATGTTCATACAGGATCCAGTTTCCACTTTCCACACGAATGGAGTTGCAGCGTCTGAAGTATGAGGACATATCAGAACATTCAGAGTTACACTCATAAGAGCGACCCTGGAAATTTCTGTCCTCGTAGAAGATGATCTGTTAAAGGAATGTATTGAACATTATAATATTCTGCTTTTCATTTATGGCATAATGAATACTTAATTTAGGTAGATAAAGGCCCCTTTAACACTGGCGGACCAATTGAGTCCACCTGTCAGTTTTTTAGATGGACCCAATCGGACCATCAGTTGCCCTCTATGGGGCTGCAGGTGTCAACGGACATGTGTCTGTGACACATGTTACAGACACATGACTGAAGTAATAACTAAAATATACATTTTATAACATTTCTAACTGACTTTTGTAGCCATATTTATTTATGTTTGGGATATCATCTTACCTTTCCCATTATGCTTGTGTAGCCTTGTTCAGCTATGCTGTGCTGCTGCTGTCACATAGAGCAGAGGGCTTTATATAGTGTATGTCAAAGTCTGGTAAAGTCAAAGGTAATGCTGACATGGTATTACCTTTGCGTAGAATGTAGAGCAAGCTTTTCTAAGAATTTGCTTTACCCATTATACAACTATTTAAACAACCCTAATCCCACAATGCAACATTTTTCACTTTTAGTTGAACACAATAAGCTGTGATTCTTTAGAGGGAATATTTACAAAGTGTCTTTGTGCATTATCATGTGATTTGCTTTTAGAAATTGCGAGTGCAAATTAGACACAACTGACTACCTGACCATTTTGTTCACCCAAAGTAACTTCATGTTTAGTCATTTTAAATCCAAAAAGTTGCAATTTAAAAACAGTGTGCTGACTAGATAAAATAACGTGTCTGCACATCTCAGTGTACAGACACATATTGTATATGAAAATATATGCATATACAGTAAACATATACAGTCATTGGGCTTCAATGCTGCAACATTTTACTTCTTTTCAACTTTTATTTTAAAATTTATTCTACTGCTTTTTTATTTAGTTTTATTGGATATTTATGCACTATATTATCTTTTTAACCATTCATGTCCACACTATAGCTAAAAGATGGCTACAGCACGGGTGTACATGGACGTCCTCCCATGATCGTACTGCCAGCGTGCCCCCTGTGGCGCACGGGCGGCACCTTCTGATCGCCAAGTCCTTTACGACTCAACTGATCACAGATCAGGGTAAAGGGCCAATTACAGCGGCCCTTTACCATGTGATCAGCTTTCAGCCAAGGACAGCTGATCGCAGGATGTACACACAAGTCGGTAATTGGCTTTTCTTTCCTCACACTGACAGCGCGAGGGGAGAAGAAGAAAGCCGACAACCGCTTACTGTTAAAGGGACATCGACACTGATAATCAGGGCACTGATTATCAGTGCAGTCCCAACAGTTCCCACCAGGCTGCCAATCAGTGCCCACCAGTACCATCAATCAGTGCCCACGAGTGCTGCTAATCAGTGCCCATCATTGCTACCAATCAGTGCCCATCAGTGACCAGGGCCAATGCTAGGCTATTTTACACCCTAGGCAAGACCAGCTACTTGCACCCCCCCTGGAAAAAAAAAAACCTTCATCACTTTTAAAACACAGGTCGCTACACTATGGGTCACACATGGGTATACTGTCACACAGCAGCATAGATAACGAGGCACTGACAAACTCCTGCCACCCCCTACTCCCAGCGGAGAGTGGGGAAACCAACAGCCTTGTTTGCACCCTGAGTGCCAGTGCAACTTAGGTGGATGCCTAGTTCGTGTAGTGGTAGCGCTGGCCCTGTCCGTGCCTCATCATCAGTATCACCTATCGGTTCCCATCAGTGCCACCTATCAGTGCCGCCTATTAGTGCCACCTCTCAGTGCCCTTTAGTGACAGTGCCCTTATGAGAGTTATCAGTGCTAATCGTGCCACCTATCAGTGCAGCTTCATTAATACCTCATCATCAGTGCCCATCGGTGCCAGCTATCAGTGCCAATCAATGCAGCCTCATCAGTCCCGCCTCATCAGTGCCCATCGGTGTCTATCAGTGCAACCTATAAGTGCCCATCCATGCAGTCTCATCAGTGCACATCAGTGAAGGAAAATAAATACCAGTTTGCAAATTTTTAAAACAAATTATGAAAAATGTTGGTGTTTTTTTCAAAATTTTCTGCCTTTTTTTGTTTAGCAAACAATAAAAAACCCAGTGGTGATTACATACCACAAAAAAAAATCTCTATTTGTGTGAAAAAAAAGATAAATATGTTGTATGGGTGATCGTGCAATTGTCATTCAAAGTGTGACAGCACTGAAAGCTGAAAATTGGCCTGGGCAGGAAGGTGGTAAAAGTGCCCAGTAGGCAAGTGGTTAATATTTTACTGTATACTTGGTATTAATTATATTTTTGTAATGAACATTTTATTTACTATTCGTGCTAATTGTATAGTTTGAAATCATATTCTTGTCTAATTGTATTACTTAAAGTTGAGGTTCACTGAAAAAAAAAAAAAGTCAGCAGCTACAAATCCTGTAGTTACTGACTATTAATAAAGGACACTTACCCGTCCAGGGATCTAAATCCATCCTCCCCTGGGCTAGGTCTTCACTAGCCTTTGGGTTCCCGGGGTTGGCATCCTAACTGTGGAATGTTGGCTATAAGGCTTTCGGCTTCATAGCCAACTGCACATGCGTGAGCCACGCTGCGCTTTGTGAATTGTCCTGCAGTCTTCGGGGACCTGTTATGTGTCCTAGAAGACTGTAGCGAGGGAGGGGAAAGGAGAACTGTCAAAACTAGGTATCCTCCCTTCACAAATGCATACAGTCAATTGCAACCATAAAAAAGAGAGCTAGTCGAGCCAGTCTTGTGCAGACAGATAACCAGGCAAAAATCAATAAGATAAACCATGTACTGATTTATTGTTACCATAAGATGATTTAAAAAACAATTACAATTATCCTTGCATAAATAGATGACAATCTGCTTGCTCACTGCTGTGGTGGTACCTTATGGTGGCGGCCAGAGATGGACTGGCTTGTTGAAGATTTGCTGCAGTGGTGGAACCCTCATGCACCCCTTATGAAATCCACAAAAATGGAGAAGAGGCAGGATGAACCCAACTCATGTAGGGAGAGGGAGACAATGTAGAGCAAGGAAAGAACGTGGCTGTTGTCTTGACAAAACATTTTGGGGTGTGGCCCTTCCTCAAGTCATGTGACATGACCAGCCAATGGGGATTAAATAGGAATTGGCTGTGGGGGGATTAGCATTTTTAAAGGAACCATGACTGGTTACTCCACTACAGCAAAACCTCTATTATTAAAAATCTTAATACAACCACCTCATATTGCAAATACTAAAAAGGCACTGGTAACAAAAAACTAAGACATAAATCAATAATAAACAATGATGAAAACTAAAAAAATGATATTAAAAGAAATTGATGAATATAATTAATACTAAAATGATTACCATGGAATGAAAGAAGTGGATGGGGGGGTATTTGAGAAAAAGAAAAATATATGTATGTGTACAGCTAAGTGTTTACAAGGTAACACCATGTGAACCAACAGAAGGTTTATACCTGTGACCAGACAAAATATATAAATGTTGTACAACAAAAGTGAACAACCAATGATGCAGGGTCTAGTTGATGCTATGGCTCTCAATACCCTCATTTAACCCATTGGAGGACAAAGAGGCCAATTTATAGATTTAGAATGATTCCCGTTTACACAATAAAGAGAACCTATCATTGTCAGTTAGGGCACCACTTGGAATATGTTCAATGGCTACAACCTTTAGACACTGGATGTTTTTGGCATGGTGACTATTAAAATGGCGGGGGACACTGTGTTCATGGAAGCCCTTCTGTATGAACCGTCGGTGCTCACCCACTCGTTTTCATACAGTTTGCATCGTCCGGCCCACATAGAGCAGATGCCAAGGGCATATTAATACATATACCAAATACTCAGTGGAGCAGGTGATAAATTGCTTTATATCATATGTATTGCCAGACCTATCAGAAAAAGAGGATTGACCATGTTGGATAAACTGACAGGTCAAACACCCTCTTTTCTTACACTGAAAAATACCAGTTCTATTATCAAAGTAGGACCTGATGTCCATGACTCTCTCCCTTCGGGATTTTTTTAATTTATTGGGGGCTACAATATTCTTAAGAGTGTGAGTTCTTTTAAATGTGACCTGTGGAGATGGAGGTAAAATGGGTGGCAGTTTTGGATGCATATGCAGAATATGCCAGTATTTTTGGACTATATTGTGGATGGATCTATATTTGCTGTTATACTTAGTTACAAACCTGATGGTGTTAGCATCTGGTTTTTCATGGATCTTAGGAGATGGTACGCTATCCAGGAATTTATTGTGAGCCATTTGTATTAATTCCGCTGGATAACCTTTTTGAAGGAACTTATTTTTAAAAGACACACTTTGTAACTCATACTCTTCACGATTGGTACAGTTTCTCCTCAGCATTTGAAACTGTCCACTGGGAATGTGTTTTGTCCAGGATGGATGGTGGCAACTAGTATAATGTAGGTATGAGTTGCCACTGGTAGGTTTACAATAATTTTTTGTGCAAATGGGCCTGTCTTCATGGCATAAAACCAGATCCAGAAACACTAAATCAGTAGAATCTAACACATGTGTAAAAATGAGATCCAAAGTATTGTCATTACAGTAAGTGACAAATGACTCAAAAAGCTCAACACTCCCATTCCAGATTATCAGAACATCATCAATATAGCACCCAAAGAACATTATGTATCTTGCAAAAGGATTATGTGTCCATACATATCTCTCCTCCCAATAGCCCATGACGATATTAGCGAACGAAGGGGCAAAATTGGCCCCCAAAGCTGTTCTGTGTTTCTGAATATAAAATTTGTCCTGAAACACAAAATAATTGTGTTCCAGGACAAATCCTGTGAAATCAATCAACAATTGGGCTTGTCTGGAATTCATATTGGGATCCTTGGAAAGTTTGAAGTGCCTCTAATGCCGCGTACACACGTACGGACTTTTGCCGGCGGACCTAAGTCCAGCGAACAATCCGCTGGACTTTCCCGCTAGGTACGCCGGACTAAAAAGCGAACGGACTTGACCACACACGATCACGCAAAAAGTCCGGCGGTTCACGCGATGACGTACGCACGTACGACGGGACTAGAAAAAGGAAGCTCGAGATCCCAAACGACACCCTTTGGGCCCCGTCAGCTAATCTCGTGTATATCGCGTGTTAGTTGACGTTTGGTTAGAGACGATTCGCGCTTCTCAGACTTCTGCTTAATTCGTTCGCTTCTGCCGTTCAGTTTGTGCTTGTGAGGTTTGTATCTGGCTTTCAGTGCGTGTGGATCAGTTCCTACCTGTTCTCAGGCCGTTCTGGTCCGCTCGTTCCTGTTTTTCAGGTCGTTCTTCATAGGCCTTGCTGTTCTTCAGTGCGTTCTGTTAAGTTGTTTGTTTGATCAGCCGACCGTTTTGAAGCCATGGAGTGTGGACGTACTCGGGAACGAGTTCGTGCTGTGCAGGGGCTCGGTGTTGCGGTTAACACCTTGGCACGAGCCCGGTCCATGAACAGGGTGAGGAGGAGTTCATGGACCAAGAATTGGTTGCGCCAGCGTGACCAATTCTCGCATATGCCTTTGCTCCGTGAGATCCGTGAGAATAATCCTGATGATTTCAGGAATTATCTCCGGATGACGGACCCCATTTTTCACCGTCTGTTGGCTTCGCTGTCCCCTTATATTAGCAGGCAGAATACCTGCATGCGGCAAGCCATCAGTGCGGAGCAGAGGCTAGTCGCCACGTTGCGTTACTTGGCGACGGGGAGAAGCTTGCAGGACCTCAAGTTCACGACAGGCATCTCCCCCCAGGCTCTGGGGCTCATTATTCCAGAGACCTGTTCTGCCATTATCCACGTCCTGCAGGAGGAATACATTAAGGTAAGTCTTCTCTTTTAAAATTACCTATGTCTTGTATGTTTGTTAATGTAGTGCATCAATGTCATCATTAGCTAATTACCATGATAGGACTATTCTATGAATGTCGCCTATTCCTTTTTTTTTTGGATTTTGTTTTTTTGTCTAGTATTTTATGTTTGACTTATCGAAATAGTTTTAAGAATGTATTATTTAGTGGGTCACATGCATATTTGCTTGCACCAACCTCCCCAGCATGGAAGCTTGGCCCCCTAAACACCCCTAGCCTAGTCACTTTCTTTGGTTAAAAATGTATATTACCAGCTCCATTGTACAGCTTTACTCACCCCCCCTTTCACCCCCCTTGACCCTCATTTTTAAATTGATTGCATGTGTTTTTGGTCAGCTTGTAATTATCCCCACCCCCCCCCCACCCCCCTGATAATTAATATCATGTGGTTTTGGTCAGCTTGTAATTATCCCCACCCCCCCCACACCCCCTGATAATTAATATCATGTGGTTTTGGTCAGCTTGTAATTATCCCCACCCCCCCCCCCACACCCCCTGATAATTAATATCATGTGGTTTTGGTCAGCTTGTAATTATCCCCACCCCCCCCCCACACCCCCTGATAATTAATATCATGTGGTTTTGGTCAGCTTGTAATTATCCCCACCCCCCCCCCCACACCCCCCCTGATAATTAATATCATGTGTTTTTGGTCAGCTTGTAATTATCCCCCCCCCCAAACCCCCTCCCCCCCCCACACCCCCCTGATAATTAATATCATGTGTTTTTGGTCAGCTTGTAATTATCCCCACCCCCCCACACACACCTTTAATTAATTGCATGTGTATTGTGTGACCTTACCATTATTTACTCCCCACCCACATCCCCATTATTATCTTCTCTGGTCCATCAGAGGGGTCATCAATCAGAGATTTGTCCCTTTTATCCTTAATCTTTTGGCTTTATTTCAAGGATTTACAAAATAAATACATATGTTCTTCCAAATTGTTTTTTAATTTGTTGCATTTAGTTTGGTGTTTTGGCTGGTTTATAATTTCAATTGTATCTTTCTGTTTGACTTCACAGTGTCCCTCCACGCCACAGAATGGCAGACTGTGGCTTCCCAGTTTGCTGCCCGTTGGGACTTTCCCAACTGCGGAGGGGCGATTGACGGCAAACACGTGCGAATTGTGCCCCCACCCCATTCGGGGTCATACTATTGGAATTATAAGGGGTTCCATAGTATCGTGTTGATGGCGGTGGTGTCGGCACACTATGAATTTCTGTATGTGGATGTGGGGAAAAACGGCCGGATGTCGGACGGAGGAGTCTTCAACCACACGGAGTTCGGTCATCGTCTCCAAACTGGTGGGCTGGAGCTGCCACCAGATGAAGATAATGTGGAGGGACTCCCGTTCGTCTTCATTGCCGACGAGGCGTTCGGTCTGGGTGACCATCTGATGAGGCCATTTCCCCAACGATCCCTCACCCCTGAGAGGAGGATTTTTAATTATCGGTTGGCCAGAGCAAGAAGGGTGGTGGAAAATGCCTTTGGTATTATGGCCAACCGTTTCAGATTGCTCCTTACATCGCTACATCTGGCAGAGTACAAACTCAATACTATTATTCTTGCATGCTGTGTCATGCACAATTATTTACGGAAACATTCAGGAACATACTCCTTACCAATTGGCCCTGAGGCCGGAGTGGAAGGCAACATGACAGGGCTGGATAATCGCCCTCTTGGTTCCGCACCACAATCAGCCCAGCAAGTGCGGGACCTTTATTTACAGTATTTTAATGGTAGGGGGGCCATTGAAATGGCAGCAGACCCTTAAACCATCTTTTTCATTTACAATGAATAAATACAGTTATTTATGTTTGAAATATTGGTCGTTTCGTATTGTTTGGCTTTTAATTTGGCCTGTTTTATATGTTGTCCTAGTGCACATCTTAATAGTGGCAAACTTGTTTAGCGTTTAGTAAATAAGCCCCTTTGTCAATGAACCACAACATGTTTTTGTCAAACTGGTAGTATTTAAAAAGAAGAAGCCACACATTTTTGAATTTGTGCAAACATTATTTTTTTTATTATAGTGCACATCCAAAAAATTTTTTTTTTTTTTTTGGTTGTTTTGGTTTTTTTGGTATTTTTTTTTTTTTTTTTTTTTTTGGAACATGAATTTTTTTTTTTTTTTTTTATGTTATCTTTTTGACATTTTTTTGGTGTTTTTCTCACAACATATTGTTTTTTTTTTTTGGGATTGATTTTTTAAAACAAACATAAAAACATGTTTAAAATTTTTTAAAAATTTTGGCTTAGCATTTGAAATTATTTACACAATGTAAAAGTCCAGAACTTACAAAGTTCAACAGGTAACCCATGAACAGAAGAAGCCAAATTTTGAATATGCACACTAATTTAACTGGAAAATGGGTAATGTCAACATGTGCTATGTTCCATCATGGGGAATCAATGGACGTGTTTTGTGTGTGAAACCCCTTCCCTCTCACCTACTAGCATTAGGGGTTGCAAACACAAAATGCGTCCATTGAGATCCCCTGATGGCACATAGCACATGTTGACATACCGTGTGCATATTTAAAATTTGGCCTCTAAAATTAGTTAAACAGCGCTTCAAAAGGGGAATGAAGGACATGATTGATGTTAAGAAATGTAAAAGGGGTCTTTAGATTCTCCCCAAAACATCAATCATGTCCTTCATTCCCTGCTGCATGGTGGCCATCTCCTTCTGCATGTTTTCCAGCTGCAGATTCCAGGCCATGATCTGCCCAATAAGCCTGTGGGCACTGTCAGTGGTAAATGGCTCCGCAGCTTGTCGTTCCACAAACAGATCAGCATCACCTAAAAGTTGGGTAGAGAAAACACAAGAAAAAAAGTGTCAAAAACATGCAGACCTTAATTTATTAGCTCAATCTGTGTTCTGAGACACTCACTTGGTGGGGTGCAGATTTGATCGACTTCAACGACCTGTTCCGCCACATCCACGCGTGGGCTTGGGCTAACTGCCCAATTAGTCTGGTGAGGCCGGGAGGTCCTCGTAGGTTCGGACTGACGTCTGAGTCTTTTGCCCCCTATGGTAATGGAACACAAAAAGGTACACTTTTGAATCACACTGATATTTGAGTGCCAAAATAGGATTAGTAAACATTGTTTAAAAGTCTTGCCAATTATTAGCAGTTTGTTAGAAGATCCTACTTGAAGACAGAATTGAAATGTCTATCTAATGAAACTCCAATACTTAAAGCGCCCTTCAACCCTAAATTTGAACTTCCGCTCATTGGATCCCTGCACCCCTGTGGTGTCTTATTTTGAACGTTTTAGGGGGGATGGGTTGCAGATACCTGTGTAAGGCAGGTATTTGCACACACATCCGGCCCTAGACTCCCACAGAAGTATACGCCACATCCCGTCCCACCGTGCTGTCTGCTGGACACACAGGGGTCCCCGAGCTTGCGCGGACCAGTCCTATTGCATTGCGCAACTGGCGCATGCCCAATAGTGACCCGGGAAGTGAAGCCGCAAACATTAATTTCATGATTGCAAGATCAGAGATTGTAGCTGCACCATCCAAGGGACAGGTGAGTGTACTTCTTTGAAAAGTCACCACCTACAGTATTTAGAGATGATGAGCATTTTTTGGGAATTGTGAGCATGAGACCCTGCTTAACATATTTATCCCCCCCCCCCCAAAACAGCCTCTGGAGTCCCTGTGTAAGTTACCCCTAAAACCCTTACTACAGCAGTAATTGTATAGATAGTGACAATAATAAACAACCTTACAACTCCAACAACCCAAAGCCAGGTAAACTCAATAAACGTTATGAAGACAAACGGAACTTTCATCAAATATGCGCAAGTTTCAGGTACGAATGGTAATAACATCTGCGCAAGTTTCACGGACGAATGGTAATTACATCTGCGCAAGTTTCAGGTACGAATGGTAATAACATCTGCGCAAGTTTCACGGACGAATGGTAATTACATCTGCGCAAGTTTCAGGTACGAATGGTAATAACATCTGCGCAAGTTTCACGGACGAATGGTAATAACATCTGCGCAAGTTTCACGGACGAATGGTAATTACATCTGCGCAAGTTTCAGGTACGAATGGTAATAACATCTGCGCAAGTTTCACGGACGAATGGTAATAACATCTGCGCAAGTTTCACGGACGAATGGTAATTACATCTGCGCAAGTTTCAGGTACGAATGGTAATAACATCTGCGCAAGTTTCACGGATGAATGGTAATAACATCTGCGCAAGTTTCACGGACGAATGGTAATTACATCTGCGCAAGTTTCAGGTACGAATGGTAATAACATCTGCGCAAGTTTCACGAACGAATGGTAATAACATCTGCGCAAGTTTCACGGACGAATGGTAATTACATCTGCGCAAGTTTCACGTACGAATGGTAATAACATCTGCGCAAGTTTCACGGACGAATGGTAATAACATCTGCGCAAGTTTCACGGACGAATGGTAATTACATCTGCGCAAGTTTCAGGTACGAATGGTAATAACATCTGCGCAAGTTTCACGGACGAATGGTAATAACATCTGCGCAAGTTTCACGGACGAATGGTAATTACATCTGCGCAAGTTTCAGGTACGAATGGTAATAACATCTGCGCAAGTTTCACGACGAATGGTAATTACATCTGCGCAAGTTTCAGGTACGAATGGTAATAACATCTGCGCAAGTTTCACGAACGAATGGTAATAACATCTGCGCAAGTTTCACGGACGAATGGTAATTACATCTGCGCAAGTTTCACGTACGAATGGTAATAACATCTGCGCAAGTTTCACGGACGAATGGTAATAACATCTGCGCAAGTTTCACGGACGAATGGTAATAACATCTGCGCAAGTTTCACGGACGAATGGTAATTACATCTGCGCAAGATTAGACATATCAAGTATAACCATAGTAGCGCACGTGCTTGACTTACTTTTTTTGATGGCTTTTCGAATTCTCCTGTATTGATCGTGCTCCCTGGATTTGATGTCGGACCATCGTTTGCGCAGTTGATCCTTGCCCCTTCGTACGCCGAATTTCTGCTCCAGGGTGCTGACGATTGTAGTGAGAATCTTGTCCTTGCGCAAGTTGGGTCGAGGGTACGGGCCATTTTCCCCGTCGTAATCTTCCCTTTGGAGGATGTCCACCATCTCCACCATCTCTTCAAAGGCCATATTGGTGGCCTTATATCTGCTGCTGGATGCAGATGTGTTGGCTTCTTGGCTTTCCTCCGCGCTACTGGCTGAGAATGTGTCCGCCATATTCATGAATTAATTCACCAACAATGCAACGAGGGGAAGCGGGGCGGGGAATACTCGTCATGAGGAACGTCATGGGCGGGCGACGCGGAGGACGCAGGCGGACTTCGACGCGTGCGCAGTGTATATAAGGCTGTTTGAGGGGCCCACGTGTTCCCGAACGGAAGTAGCGAGCGCTCTGTACGAAGGTAAGTGTTTTCTAGGATGCATTACTGTGTTTTTTTAGGGTTTTGGGCCAGCATTTTTTAAGGATATGTGTGTGTTGCTGCCTGTGTGTAGGGTTGCTGCCTGTGTGTAGGGTTTGCTGCCTGTGTGTAGGGGTTGCTGCCTGTGTGTAGGGGTTGCTGCCTGTGTGTAGGGGTTGCTGCCTGTGTGTAGGGGTTTGCTGCCTGTGTGGATGTGTTGCTGCCTGTGTGTAGGGGTTGCTGCCTGTGTGTAGGGGTTGCTGCCTGTGTGTAGGGGTTGCTGCCTGTGTGGATGTGTTGCTGCCTGTGTGTGGGTGTGTTGTGTAATGTTTGTTAAGAAAAACTGGTTGTGCGTTTTAAGTAACATTTGTGTTTTTGGTCTTTTGTATTGCCATTACTAACAAAACAGAAACAAACATGTCATCACCCCAGTTGAATCCATTCAAGGACCAGCAGTTCATGTCCGAATTCATTGCCCTGTACAGAAAAATACCAACCTGTGGCAGCTCAAGAACCCTTTGTATGGCAATAGGGATGTCCGGAAGGCAACACTGGGGCCACTTGTGGCTTTTGTGAAGACTAAAGTCCCCAACGCAAACACCAAGTTTGTGGAAGCCAGAATTGCAAGTTTAAGGCACATGTACAAGCGGGAGCGCAAGAAGATTGAGGAATCAGTCAGATCAGGAGCAGCAGCAGAGAATGTTTATGTACCCAAGCTGTGGTACTACAACCAACTGACTTTTATAGGTGACCAGATGGAACCCAGGGAATCACTGTCGACTCTTCCCTCCACCCTTCCCTCCACTCTTCCCTCCACTCTTCCCTCCACCCCAGCTGAGGCTTCCACGGAAGGAGAAGACCCCTCCACCTTGGAGCAGGCTGATGCGCCCAGCTGGAGCCAGGTATATATTTAGTAGCCTAAATTGTGATTGTGTGAATATTAATGCTGTCAACGTTAAAATGTGAAACAATTAACACCCTGAACTCAGAATTGTGAAAAAAACTGACAAAAATTATGCACACTTCTAAAAAGTGTTGGTGCAACATATCGATACATATATAGTGTATACATACATCCAGTAGTGGCAAAAAAAGCGTTAGACAACATTGGTGATCTGCTTGGAAAATGCAGGGGTCCAAATGATAGCCTTTTGGATCTTTTGGAAAATTTAGATGCTCGTTCCTAAGTTTACAATTGGATGATTGAGTAGGCCAGAAACCACAAAACAGGTGTTTGATTTTTGTTTTTATTTGCACACAGGATGAGCTGACCCAGGATGATGCCGGGACAAGTGGTATGGAGGAGGAGGAGGACATGCCCAGCGAGAGCCAGGAGGTGGCTGGGCCCAGCACGAGCCAGAGTGACAGCCAGACCCAATTAAGAAGTCTACCTCGACCCCTGCCCTTACCCCCAAGAAGGCCCAGGAGGATGACCATTGTGGAGGAGGAATCACTGGAACTGATTCGGAAGGCGAGTGCGATTCTCGACAAACCCCCCCTTCCAGAAGAGGGCTATGCCAGCTACGTGTCCAGCAGGTTGCTGGAAATGGAGAGGGGCCAACGGCACCTGTGTGAGGGCCTAATTTCTGAGGCAATTAGGGGGGTTTTGAGGGGTGAATTACGAGAATCCACCCGCCTGACCCATGAAGGCCCGACACCAACTTCTCCTCCTCCTCCTCCTCGTCTTCCTTCTCCTCCTCCTCCTCCTCCTCCTCCTCCTACTCCTCCTCCTACCACAAGTCAGCCTCCAAGGAAGCGTGCAGGGAAGACTGCAGGGAAGAGTGCAGGGAAGCGTGGTGCGAAGAGTCGGAAGTGATTGCCTGGCTTCAGTCTGGTCTCACAGAAGACACAGGCTGTTGTAGTGCCACAGCTTGGGGACATAGATGTCATCTGCTGCTGTTCCTGGTCTGTCTGATTCCTGGTCAATCTTCTTGTGCTCCCTATATTGTATGAAATGTGCCCAAGCTTAATTTTTGGCTTCACAAACTTGGTGTCTGCCGTTGGGGCAAAAAGTCTTCACAAAATCTACAAGTGGCTCCAGTGTTGCCTTCCTATTTTGTTTTGCCTTGTTTGTTTTAACCAGAATAAATGGTCATTTAATTTTCATCAAATAATGATATACGTGCTTGTTATTCAAAAACATAGTTTCTTTAGGAGTAGGCAGGTACATGTCTAAACATTCATTTGACAATACAAGTGTAAAGTGCAACTTCAATGGAACTGCAAGTGCAGTCGCTGGAAAGGTGAGGTTTAAGATCGGAATTAAGGGCAAGCTCTGCTGACTCCACAATTGTATCATGTGTAATAACTAATCCTTTTGATAACCAACAAATAATAAAAAATATCTATATAGAGATATATGTACATATATAATATATAGATATATATATATATATATATATAATTTTATTTTTATACACGTATAGATCTATATATCTAATATATAGATATATATATATATATATATATATAATTTTATTTTTATACACGTATAGATCTATATATCTATATATATTTAATATATATATATATATATATATATGTAGATATCGATATATATTTTTTTTATTGAGAAATATAGATATATTTTTCATTTGGTGATTTGGATAGCCTACTCTGTGAGGAATCGAGGTATAAAGAGACACCACATCCAGTGAGGCCCAAAGGTAATCAGTCTCCCATTTGTCCTTTTGAAGGGTCACAATAACATGACCACAATCATTAATGTATGACGGTACTCCTGAAATATGGGCTGTAAAAATAAATCAATATAATGGGATAATCCAGAGGTAAAACTGTCGGTACTGGCTACAATGGGTCTGCCAGGGGACATGTGGTGGATTGGTGGATCTTCGGTAAATGATAAAAATAGGGAGTGCTGCATGTTTAGGGCAACAAGAACTGTTTCTCTCTTTTACATAATATCTTATCCTCAGCTGCCTTATCTACTAGTGATTTCAATTCTACTTGGAATTCTGGTAGAGGGTCCCTCTTTAAAATGTCATATGTGTTACGATCAGATAATAGACGATGGGCCTCTTTTTCATAGTCAATTCTGTCCTGAATGACCAAGCTCCCTCCCTTATCTGCTTGTTTAATAACTAGCAATTTGCTGTTCTTTAAAGTACTCAAGACTGTACGTTCAGCACTAGACAAATTGGGATGACTAGAAGACTTGGTGTTACATAAATTCAGAAGGTCTCTATAAGTGGCCTGAAAGTATGTCATAGGGGCCTTTACAAGCTGAAGGAAAGAACATGGACTTTGGTCTAAACCCAGTGTGTAAAGTCATTTAAACAGCATGGCCCCCCCCCCCCCCCAGCCCAGTACCAGGCTCTTTGGGTCTGGTATTGATATTAAGGGGAACCTCACACCCAAATTAAAAAAAAAATGGTGTGGGGGGCCCGAGGCACTATACAGTGGGGATCGAAAGTTTGGGCACCCCAGGTAAAAATGTGTATTAATGTGCATAACGAAGCCAAGGAAAGATGGAAAAATCTCCAAATGGCATCAAATTACAGATTAGACATTCTTATAAAATGTAAAATAAAGTTAGATTTTATTTCCATCATTTACACTTTCAAAATTACAGAAAACAAAAAAATGGCGTCTGCAAAAGTTTGGGCACCCTGCAGAATTTATAGCATGCACTGCCCCCTTTGCAAAGCTGAGACCTGCCAGTGTCATGGATTGTTCTCAATCATCCTCTGGGAAGACCAGGTGATGTCAATCTCAAAGGTTTTAAATGGCCAGACTCATCTGACCTTGCCCCAACAATCAGCACCATGGGTTCTTCTAAGCAGTTGTCTAGAAAACTGAAACTGAAAATAGTTGACACTCACAAAGCTGGAGAAGGCTATAAGAAGATAGCAAAGCGTTTTCAGATGTCAATATCCTCTGTTCGGAATGTAATTAAGAAATTGCAGTCATCAGGAACAGTGGAAGTTAAAGCAAGATCTGGAGGACCAAGAAAAATATCAGACAGAACAGCTCGCAGGATTGTGAGAAAAGCAATTCAAAACCCACGTTTGACTGCACGATCCCTCCAGAAAGATCTGGCAGACACTGGAGTTGTGGTACACTATTCCACTATAAAGACATACTTGTACAAATATGGTCTTCATGGAAGAGTCATCAGAAGAAAACCTCTTCTACGTCCTCACCACAAAAATCAGCGTTTGAACTTTGCAAATGAATATATAGACAAGCCTGAGGCATTTTGAAAACAAGTTCTGTGGACCGATGAGGTTAAAATATAACTTTTTGGCCGGAATGAGCAAAGGTACGTTTGGAGAAGAAAGGGCACAGAATTTAATGAAAAGAACCTCTGTCAAACCGTTAAGCATGGGGGTGGATCAATCATGCTTTGGGGTTGTATTGCAGCCAGTGGCACAGGGAACATTTCACGAGTAGAAGGAAAAATGGATTCAATAAAATTTCAGCAAATTTTGGATGGTAACTTGATGCCATCTGTGAAAAAGCTGAAGTTAAAGAGAGGATGGCTTCTACAAATGGATAATGATTCTAAACACGCCTCAAAATCCACGGGGGATTACATCAAGAGGCGTAAACTGAAGGTTTTGCCATGACCTTCACAATCTCCTGACCTTAACATTATTGAAAATCTATGGATAGACCTTAAAAGAGCAGTGCGTGACAGACAGCCCAGAAATCTCAAAGAACTGGAACACTTTTGTAAGGAAGAATGGGCAAAGATACCTCAAACAAGATTTGAAGGCTCTTGGCTGGCTACAAAAAGCGTTTACAAACTGTGATACTTGCCAAATGGGGCAGTACAAGATATTAACTCTGCAGGGTGCCCAAACTTTTGCATACGCCATTTTTTGGTTTTCTGTAATTTTGAAAGTGTAAATGATGGAAATAAAATCTAACTTTTTTTGACATATTATAAGAATGTCTAATCTGTAATTTGATGCCATTTGGAGATTTTTCCATCTTTCCTTGGCTTTGTTATGCACATTAATACACATTTTTACCTGGGGTGCCCAAACTTTCGATCCCCACTGTATACTCTGAACAGAAGTATATATACTATACAGCCTGCCCTATATACTCTGCAGAAAATTGGGCCTTAGGTGTTGGTGGTACCAGAACACTGTAAGCCCTCACAGATACTCTTGTTGGGTGCAGGAACGGGCCCTGCTGTGAAATATTTTATCAAACATTTTAATTATAATACAGTGCAGCCGTAGTGCAGTTGCTGCTAAACTTCTGGTGGTGTACACAGTACACAATACAGTGTAGTGTGGTGTTGCAAAACAAAATATACATCATGTCCGGAAGGCTACCAAGGAAAGGCAGATGCTCACAGGCCACTAAAAGAGGGCAAGCAGTCTCTCTGTCTACAGTCAACAGTGCTGGTCATGGACATGGTGCATCCTCTGAAGGTGATCGTGGGGCACGCTTGTCCTTTTTTTTCTGCTGCTTCGTGTTATTGAGCCAGAACATGCAAAAGAGTTGGTGGAGTGGATAACAAAGGCATCCTCACCCTCCTCATCCCCTGTCACCCAGGCTAGTTGTTTGCCTTCCAATGCAGCTGCCAAAGTGGCCTATTCCACCGGCTCCTTGTCCACAGTCACTCCTTCCGTAGCCCCACCATCATGCACGGAGGAGTCCCCCGAGTACATGCTGATGGAGTATGTGCAGCGATTTGAAGGCTCCGATGTTGGTTCCCAGGTTGAGGAAGGGAGTAACGTGAGCCTAGAGAGAGGGGGTGCCACAGAAGGACAAGAAACTGGTAGTCATGTTCCCCTAGATGCAGCATACTGCCAAGTTTGCTCCAGTGATGAGCAGGGAGGGGATGATGAGGTCACTGACTATACTTGGGTGCCTGATAGAAGAGACGATGCGGCACAACTCCAACAAGGCAGGATATCCTCTAGGGGGCAACTTAAGGGCAGCCACCCTACTGCATCACACCGCAGAGCTCCGCAGGTGAAGGGCGCTGCTGACTCCCCGCTGATTTTGAAAAGTTCCTTAGTGTGGGCCTTTTTTGACACGTGTGCAGCAGATCGAACCATTGCTGTTTGCAACCTATGTCTGAAGCCGATCAAGTGTTGCCAGAACAGCAGCCACTTGGGTACCACATGGTTGACCAGACATATGACGACCTCCCATGCAGTCCGTTGGCAACAGCACTTGAAAGACCCACATCAAAGAAAAAGCCAGACTATTCCTTGCTCCTCATCTGGGATCTCCAACTCCACTATACCTCCAGTCCTCTCAAAAACCTGCACAGAAAGGACTGAAGGTATAGCAATAGGTGTCGTAAGTACTTGAAGCCAATCTGCTATCAGTACATCACCATCTGATTTTACCAGGCAAATTTCCCTACCCCAGCTGCTAAACCGTAAAAAGAAATTTGGTCCCAGCCATCCACATGCTTAGCGTCTGAATGCTAGCTTGGCCAAATTGCTAGCACTGCCACTGCTGCCTTTTCAGCTGGTAGACTCTGCCCCCTTTCGTGAATTTGTGTAATGTGCTGTACCTCAGTGGCAGGTTCCAAAACGCCATTTCTTTTCACGGAAGGCCATTCCGGCTCTCTACCCGCATGTGGAAGGCAATGTTTTGCCCCCGTTGGACAGGGCAGTCAGCAGTAAGGTGCATATTACTGCTGACTCATGGTCTAGCAGGCACACCTTTCCTTCACGACGCACTGGGTAACTCTGCTGGCAGCTGGGAAGGATGCAGGACAGGGTTCAGTATTGGTGCAGCAGTTCTTGAGCAGGTACCCAGGCTTACAGGATATCCTGAGGCGGGGCAGAAAAGTCTGTGGTTATTTCCGCCGGTCATACAATGCCAGTTCTCAGGTGGCTGACATTCAAAGGGAATGCAACCTGCCCACCAACCGCCTCATTTGTGACATGCCCACCAGGTAGAACTCAACGGTGGCAATTCTGCAGTGACTGCACACACAGCAGAGGGCCATCAATGAGTACCTGCGTGAGTATGGCACCAGGACAGGGTCAGGGGAGCTTGACTTCTTTTTGCCACGCCAGTGGCTACTGACCAAGAAAGCATGCACTGTCCTGTCACCATTTGAGGAAGCCACGAGGATGGTGAGCAGCGACAATGCATGCATCAGTGATACTGTCCCTCTAGTCTTCCTGTTGGAGCACAATAATGGACAGGGCAAATGCCTCTGCAAACTTACGCTGCATGGCCTCCCTGATTCTGCAAAGCCTGCGAAAGGACCCTAGGATTTGTGGTATCAAGGAGAGCGATCATTACTGGCTGGCAACCCTTCTTGATCCACGTTACAAGGGTAAGGTTTAAGAACTCATCCTGCCTTCACAGAGGGAGCAGAGGATGAAACATCTTCAGGAGGCCTTGAAGAAAGGTTTGTGCAATGCATTTCCAGACCCTGGGAGGTTACAATTTCCTGGTGCTGGACAATGTGTTGCTGAGGCTTCATTCATTCAGAGGAAGAGCGGTGGAGAAAGTGACCGGCTGACCGATGCCTTTAGACACTTTTTCAGTCCTCAGTGCCAAGGTCTGGTCGGTTCAAGCAACCATCACCAACGTCTGCATTGCATGATGCATAGCAAGTGCCGGAAATGAAACAGTTTTATGCAGAGCCGTCTTTAATATTGATTGGATCCTGGGCAAACATTTTCTTGCCCAACCCCCCCCCCCCCCCCCATCCCATCCAATACAATTTCGCTCTCCACCTGCTCTGAGACATACAATAAATAGCAGCTAGACTCAAAATCAGTTTTACTGAATCAGATCAGGCAGCGATTGCGTTTGGTTGCCAGAAGTATCATTAATGCTCACTGACTGGCTGCTATAGGTTGCAGCACACATTATGTCTCACTGATTATTTGCTAAAGGTTATAGCACATGACTTCTGCTTGTTGATTGGTTGCTAGAGATTACTGTACATCAATACTGCTCACTGATGGGTTTCTAGAGGTTACTGGACATCTTTACCACTCACTAATTGGTTGCTAGAGATTACTGCACATTATTACTGCTCACTGATTGGTTGCTAGAGGTCACTGCCAGTCTGCTGCTATTTACATATCAATGCTGCCAATCCGTGGCTATTTGCATATTAATGCTGTCTCTATTTACATATCAATGCAGGTGATTTACATGTAAACACAGGGTCTGTAGGTGAGTCATCTGTACACAGCAATAGGGCAGAGCTGGGCAGCATTAGTAACATAACTTCACACTGACATATCAGGACGCAGCACGGGACTAAAACTTCAATGGACAAGGGAATTTAAATTGGGATAGTTGGCAAGTAAGGATGGGCCCGGTGCTCGATGCGAACCCACGTTCGCATCGAGCACCGGGCGTTCGCTCGCTCGGCGAGCCCAGAACTATTTTGGCCGCTCGCATCACGTTCGTGTGATGCGCGCGGCCCCGCAATGCATTGCGGCCGGCGCGGCCGACGCAGTGCATTGCTGGCTGATGATTGGCCAAGCATGCACTGTGACCCCGCATGCTTGGCCAATCACAGCCCCGGAAACTCGAAGAGCCATAATTGGCTACAGGCAGGACGCCTGTAGCCAATTACAGCTCAGGGGCTGTAGTACACGCCCCCCCCTATAAAACGCCGCCACGCCGTCTGCGCCGGTCACATGCTGTTCCGGCGCAGATTGAGCAGGCTGTTCCTGTGACACTCTGCTGCATTTAGATAGATAGAGAGAGAGATTCACTTGCAGAGATTGAGTTAGATAGATTCAGTTACAAAGATTGATTGACAAAGAGGGGCTTGTAGTGTGCTCGTGGCAGGCAGGCAGAGCTCCTATATTTTGTTACCAGAAGCACCTATAGGACTTGTAGTGTGTTCGTGGCAGCAGGCAGAGCTCCTATATTTTGTTACCAGAAGCACCTATAGACTTGTAGTGTGTTAGTGGCAGGCAGGCAGAGCTCCTATATTTTGTTACCAGAAGCACCTATAGGACTTGTAGTGTGTTAGTGACAGGCAGGCAGAGCTCCTATATTTTGTTACCAGAAGCACCTATAGGACTTGTAGTGTGTTAGTGGCAGGCAGGCAGAGCTCCTATATTTTGTTACCAGAAGCACCTATAGGACTTGTAGTGTGTTAGTGACAGGCAGGCAGAGCTCCTATATTTTGTTACCAGAAGCACCTATAGGACTTGTAGTGTGTTAGTGGCAGGCAGGCAGAGCTCCTATATTTTGTTACCAGAAGCACCTATAGGACTTGTAGTGTGTTCGTGGCAGGCAGGCAGAGCTCCTATATTTTGTTCCCAGAAGCACCTATAGGACTTGAAGTGTGTTAGTCCCATCACACACACAGAGCTATATTTTCTTCCCAGAAGCACCTATAGGACTTGAAGTGTGTTAGTCCCATTACACACAAAGAGCTATACTTTGTTCCCAGAAGCACCTATAGGACTTGAAGTGTGTTAGTCCCATTACACACACAGAGCTATATTTTCTTCCCAGAAGCACCTATAGGACTTGAAGTGTGTTAGTCCCATTACACACACAGAGCTATATTTTCTTCCCAGAAGCACCTATAGGACTTGAAGTGTGTTAGTCCCATTACACACACAGAGCTATATTTTCTTCCCAGAAGCACCTATAGGACTTGAAGTGTGTTAGTCCCATTACACACACAGAGCTATATTTTCTTCCCAGAAGCACCTATAGGACTTGAAGTGTGTTAGTCCCATTACACACACAGAGCTATATTTTCTTCCCAGAAGCACCTATAGGACTTGAAGTGTGTTAGTCCCATCACACACACAGAGCTATATTTTGTTCCCAGAAGCACCTATAGGACTTGAAGTGTGTTAGTCCCATTACACACACAGAGCTATATTTTGTTCCCAGAAGCACCTATAGGACTTGAAGTGTGTTAGTCCCATCACACACACAGAGCTATATTTTCTTCCCAGAAGCACCTATAGGACTTGAAGTGTGTTAGTCCCATCACACACACAGAGCTATATTTTCTTCCCAGAAGCACCTATAGGACTTGAAGTGTGTTAGTCCCATTACACACACAGAGCTATATTTTGTTCCCAGAAGCACCTATAGGACTTGAAGTGTGTTAGTCCCATTACACACACAGAGCTATATTTTCTTCCCAGAAGCACCTATAGGACTTGAAGTGTGTTAGTCCCATTACACACACAGAGCTATATTTTCTTCCCAGAAGCACCTATAGGACTTGAAGTGTGTTAGTCCCATCACACACACAGAGCTATATTTTGTTCCAGAAGCACCTATAGGACTTGAAGTGTGTTAGTCCCATTACACACACAGAGCTATATTTTGTTCCCAGAAGCACCTATAGGACTTGAAGTGTGTTAGTCCCATCACACACACAGAGCTATATTTTCTTCCCAGAAGCACCTATAGGACTTGAAGTGTGTTAGTCCCATTACACACAAAGAGCTATACTTTGTTCCCAGAAGCACCTATAGGACTTGAAGTGTGTTAGTCCCATTACACACACAGAGCTATATTTTCTTCCCAGAAGCACCTATAGGACTTGTAGTGTGTTCGTGGCAGGCAGGCAGAGCTCCTATATTTTGTTCCCAGAAGCACTTATAGGACTTGAAGTGTGTTAGTCCCATTACACACACAGAGCTATATTTTCTTCCCAGAAGCACCTATAGGACTTGTAGTGTGTTAGTGGCAGGCAGGCAGAGCTCCTATATTTTGTTACCAGAAGCACCTATAGGACTTGTAGTGTGTTCGTGGCAGGCAGGCAGAGCTCCTATATTTTGTTCCCAGAGGCACCTATAGGACTTGAAGTGTGTTAGTCCCATTACACACACAGAGCTATATTTTGTTCCCAGAAGCACCTATAGGACTTGAAGTGTGTTAGTCCCATTACACACACAGAGCTATATTTTCTTCCCAGAAGCACCTATAGGACTTGAAGTGTGTTAGTCCCATTACACACACAGAGCTATATTTTCTTCCCAGAAGCACCTATAGGACTTGAAGTGTGTTAGTCCCATTACACACACAGAGCTATATTTTCTTCCCAGAAGCACCTATAGGACTTGAAGTGTGTTAGTCCCATTACACACACAGAGCAATATTTTCTTCCCAGAAGCACCTATAGGACTTGAAGTGTGTTAGTCCCATCACACAGAGCTCCTCTATTTTCTTTGCATAAGCACCCACAGGACTTCTAGTGTGTTAGTGGCATCACACAGAGCTCCTATATATTCTTCTCAGCAGCACCCACAGGACTTCTAGTGTGTTAGTGGCATCACACAGAGCTCCTCTATTTTCTTTGCAGAAGCACCCACAGGACTTCTAGTGTGTTAGTGGCATCACACAGAGCTCCTCTATTTTCTTTGCAGAAGCACCCACAGGACTTCTAGTGTGTTAGTGGCATCACACAGAGCTCCTCTATTTTCTTTGCAGAAGCACCCACAGGACTTCTAGTGTGTTAGTGGCATCACACAGAGCTCCTCTATTTTCTTTGCAGAAGCACCCATAGACATCTAGTGTGTTAGTGGCATCACACAGAGCTCCTCTATTTTCTTTGCAGAAGCACCCACAGGACTTCTAGTGTGTTAGTGGCATCACACAGAGCTCCTCTATTTTCTTTGCAGAAGCACCCACAGGACTTCTAGTGTGTTAGTGGCATCACACAGAGCTCCTCTATTTTCTTTGCAGAAGCACCCATAGGACTTCTAGTGTGTTAGTGGCATCACACAGAGCTCCTATATATTCTTCTCAGCAGCACCCACAGGACTTCTAGTGTGTTAGTGGCATCACACAGAGCTCCTCTATTTTCTTTGCAGAAGCACCCACAGGACTTCTAGTGTGTTAGTGGCATCACACAGAGCTCCTCTATTTTCTTTGCAGAAGCACCCATAGGACTTCTAGTGTGTTAGTGGCATCACACAGAGCTCCTATATATTCTTCTCAGCAGCACCCACAGGACTTCTAGTGTGTTAGTGGCATCACACAGAGCTCCTATATTTTCTTTGCAGAAGCACCTATAGGACTTCTAGTGTGTTAGTGGCATCACACAGAGCTCCTCTATTTTCTTTGCAGAAGCACCCACAGACTTCTAGTGTGTTAGTGGCATCACACAGAGCTCCTCTATTTTCTTTGCAGAAGCACCCATAGGACTTCTAGTGTGTTAGTGGCATCACACAGAGCTCCTCTATTTTCTTTGCAGAAGCACCCACAGACTTCTAGTGTGTTAGTGGCATCACACAGAGCTCCTCTATTTTCTTTGCAGAAGCACCCACAGGACTCTAGTGTGTTAGTGGCATCACACAGAGCTCCTATATTTTCTTCTCAGCAGCACCCACAGGACTTCTAGTGTGTTAGTGGCATCACACAGAGCTCCTATATTTTCTTTGCAGAAGCACCTATAGGACTTCTAGTGTGTTAGTGGCATCACACAGAGCTCCTATATTTTCTTTGCAGAAGCACCCATAGGACTTCTAGTGTGTTAGTGGCATCACACAGAGCTCCTATATTTTCTTCTCAGCAGCACCCACAGGACTTCTAGTGTGTTAGTGGCATCACACAGAGCTCCTATATTTTCTTTGCAGAAGCACCCATAGGACTTCTAGTGTGTTAGTGGCATCACACAGAGCTCCTATATTTTCTTCTCAGCAGCACCCACAGGACTTCTAGTGTGTTAGTGGCATCACACAGAGCTCCTATATATTCTTCTCAGCAGCACCCACAGGACTTCTAGTGTGTTAGTGGCATCACACAGAGCTCCTATATTTTCTTTGCAGAAGCACCCATAGGACTTCTAGTGTGTTAGTGGCATCACACAGAGCTCCTATATTTTCTTCTCAGCAGCACCCACAGGACTTCTAGTGTGTTAGTGGCATCACACAGAGCTCCTATATTTTCTTTGCAGAAGCACCTATAGGACTTCTAGTGTGTTAGTGGCATCACACAGAGCTCCTATATTTTCTTTGCAGAAGCACCCATAGGACTTCTAGTGTGTTAGTGGCATCACACAGAGCTCCTATATTTTCTTCTCAGCAGCACCCACAGGACTTCTAGTGTGTTAGTGGCATCACACAGAGCTCCTATATTTTCTTTGCAGAAGCACCCATAGGACTTCTAGTGTGTTAGTGGCATCACACAGAGCTCCTATATTTTCTTCTCAGCAGCACCCACAGACTTCTAGTGTGTTAGTGGCATCACACAGAGCTCCTATATATTCTTCTCAGCAGCACCCACAGACTTCTAGTGTGTTAGTGGCATCACACAGAGCTCCTATATTTTCTTTGCAGAAGCACCCATAGGACTTCTAGTGTGTTAGTGGCATCACACAGAGCTCCTATATTTTCTTCTCAGCAGCACCCACAGGACTTCTAGTGTGTTAGTGGCATCACACAGAGCTCCTATAATTTTCTTCTCAGCAGCACCCACAGGACTTCTAGTGTGTTAGTGGCATCACACAGAGCTCCTATATTTTCTTCTCAGCAGCACCCACAGGACTACCGACTACAATGGCTGGAAGACCGCCAAGGGGAGGCAGAGCGTGCAGAGCCAAGAACACAGGGCAGACAGTCTCTGTTTCTAGTGGACGTGGCCGTGGACGTGGACGTGGTCGTGCATCGTCATCAGCACGTGGCCATGGGACACGCGCGTCTTTGTTTTCGGCAGCTGGACATGTGGAGCCGCATCATGCTGAAGGCTTGGTAGAATGGATGACCAAGCCCTCCTCATCCTCCTCATCCTCTCTCACCCAGGCTCAGGGTACTGACAGAGCATCATCAGCCACCCCTTCCCTAGACCCACCATGTCCTCCTGAGGAGTCCCCCGAACTCTTGAGCACAGTGTTGGGTACATGCTCCAGGAGGATGCCCAACGATTCGAAGGCTCGGATGACGATACCCAGCTTGAGGAATCTGGCAGTACAGTTCCACCAGCTGCAGCTTACTGCCAGGTTTGCTCTAGTGGTGAAGAGGGAGGGGATGATGAGGTCACTGACTCCACGTGGGTGCCTCAAGGGAGAGAGGATGAGGAGGAGGACGAGGAGGAGGAGGATGCGGCGTCACATGTCCAACGAGGCAGGATGCCCCCTGGAGGCCAGGTAGAGGCCAGCACAGCAACTGTACAACACCGCAGAGCTCCGCCTGTGCAGGGCGCTGCCTCTGCACGTTATCAGAAAAGTTCTTTGGTGTGGGCCTTTTTTGAGACGAGTGCAGCAGATCGCACCACTGCTATTTGCAATATTTGTCTCAAGCGTATCTCGCGTGGCCAAAACATCAGCCGCTTGGGCACGACAAGCATGACCAGACATATGGCGACCTGCCATGCAGCTCGTTGGCAGGCACACATAAAAGACCCACACCAAAGAACTAAGCGGACCTCTCCTTGCTCCTCCTCAGCTGGGATCTCCATCCCCACTACACCTTCAGTCCTCTCTGAAAGCTGCTCTGAGAGGACTGAAGTGTAGAATTCGGTGTGTCACAACCAAGTACTTGCAGTACACCGACGTCCGAATGCAGCAGGCAAATTTCCCTGCCCCAGCTGCTGGACCGTAGAAAGAAGTACACTCCCAGCCATCCACATGCCCAGCGGTTGAATGCTAGCCTTGCTAAATTGCTAGCACTTCAACTGCTGCCTTTTTCAGTTGGTAGACTCGGCCCCCTTCCGTGAGTTTGTTCAATGTGCGGTTCCTCAGTGGCAGGTTCCCAAACGCCACTTTTTCTCGCGGAAGGCGATTCCGTCTCTCTACCGGCATGTGGAGGGCAATGTCCATGCCTCGCTGGACAGGCGGTCAGCGGTAAGGTGCATATTACCGCTGACTCATGGTCCAGCAGGCATGGACAGGGACGGTACCTTTCTTTCACGCCCATTGGGTCACTCTATTGGCAGCTGGGAGGGATGCAGGACAAGGTGCAGTAGTGTTGGAGGTTGTTCCGCCACCACGCCTCCAAAACGCGACTACTGCTACTGGTTGTGACACACCTCTCTCCTCCACCCCCTCCTCCTTCTTCTTCTTCCTCCAGTGCTCTGTCCTTGGAACCAGCGGTGCTCCGTAGGCGTACAAGGGGCTACGCAAGTACGCAGGCAAAAAGATGCCATGCCGTGCTTGCGCTGGTGTGTTTGGGGGACAGAGCCACACTGGGCCAGAGGTTCTGGCAGCTCTGCAGGGGCAGGCCGAGAGGTGGTTGACGCCACGTCAGCTTAAGCCAGGAATGGTCGTTTCTGACAATGGCACCAACCTCCTCTCCGCCCTGCGACAGGGGCAGCTCACCCATGTGCCCTGCATGGCTCACGTCCTCAACCTGGTGGTGCAGCGGTTCTTGGGCAGGTTCCCAGGCTTACAGGATGTCCTGAGGCAGGCCAGGAAAGTCTGTGTGCATTTCCGCCGATCTTATAATGCCAGTGCTCGGCTGACTGAGCTGCAAAAGGAGCTGAACCTGCCCAAGAACCGCCTAATATCTGACATGCCCACCAGGTGGAACTCAACGTTGGCCATGCTGCAGCGACTGCACACGCAGCAGAGGGCCATCAATGAGTACCTTTGCGACTACGGCACCAGGACAGGGTCAGGGGAGCTTGGGTTTTTTTCCCCACGTCAGTGGAGCATGATCAGGGATGCATGCACTGTCCTCTCACCATTTGAGGAGGCCACGAGGATGGTGAGCAGTGACAGTGCATGCATCAGTGACACTGTCCCTCTTGTCCACCTGTTGGAGCATACGCTGCGTGGGATAATGGACAGGGCACTTGAGGCAGAACAGAGGCAGGAAGAGGAGGACTTCCTTGCCTCTCAAGGCCCCCTTTATCCGGACAGTGTTCCTTCTGTCCCACCCATCACACAGGAAGAGGATGAGGAGGAGGAGGAGGAGGAGGAGGAGGAGGATTGTGTGAGCATGGAGGTGGAGCCTGGCACTCAGCATCAGCAGCAGCAGTCTTTTAGGGATGATGTACAGTCCCAACAAGCCAGTGGACTTGTACGTGGCTGGGAGGAGGTGGCTGGCGATCATGTCATCCTCAGTGACCCAGAAGACTCCGGACCGAATGCCTCAGCTAACCTACGCTGCATGGCCTCCCTGATCCTGCAAAGCCTGCGGAAGGATCCTCGTGTTCTTCGGATCAAGGAGAGGGACCATTACTGGCTGGCCACTCTCCTTGATCCGCGGTACAAGGGTAAGGTTGCGGACCTTATCTTGCCGTCGCAGAGGGAGCAGAGGATGAGACATCTCAGGGAGGCCTTGCAGAAAGGTCTGTGCAACGCGTTCCCAGAAACTGGGAGGCTACAAACTCCTGGTCCTGGGCGACGAGTTGCTGAGGCTTCGGTCAGTGGCAGAAGGAGCGGTGGGGAAGGTGGACGTCTGACCGATGCGTTCAGACAATTTTTTAGTCCGCAGCCCCAAGGTATGATCGTTTCCAGCAACCATCGCCAGCGTCTGATATACATGGTGCAGGAATACCTTGGGGCAAGGTCAGACTTGGACACCTTTCCCACCGAAAATCCTCTGGCTTACTGGGTCCTGAGGATGGATCACTGGCCAGAGCTTGCACAGTATGCAATTGAGCTACTGGCCTGTCCTGCCTCCAGCGTTCTTTCCGAACGCACATTCAGTGCTGCTGGAGGATTTGTGACTGATCATAGGGTGCGCCTGTCCACCGCCTCGGTTGATCGACTGACATTCATCAAAATGAATCAGTCTTGGATCACCACCAGCTACCAGGCACCTGAGGCGGATATAACCGAATAATTTTTAATGTCACATCCCTTCAAGACTGCCTATGCTGATGCTGAGTGACTGTCCTCTTATGTTCACTGACTATCCTCTTCCTCCTCCTCAATGATCCATGCCACAGCACCAGTGCCTAAGGCACAATTTTTCAGCCCCTGTTTAACAGGGGCGTGTACTTACAATTTTTTAAAAAAATGCTTCGCAACACGTGTGACTGCTGTGCTCCAAGTACAGTCTCTGTGAGGGCCGTGTTGCAGTGTTGTGGCACCAGCACCAGTGCCTAAGGCACAATTTTTCAGCCCCTGTTTAACAGGGGCGTGTACTTACAATTTTTTAAAAAAATGCTTCGCAACACGTGTGACTGCTGTGCTCCAAGTACAGTCTCTGTGAGGGGTTGCAGTGTTGTGGCACCAGCACCAGTGCCTAAGGCACAATTTTTCAGCCCCTGTTTAACAGGGGCGGGTAATTACAAATCTTGATCTAATAGTTCACAGCAGGGCCCATTCCTGCGCCCACCAAGAGTAACTATGAGGGCCTACAGTCTTGTGGCAACACCGTCCACCACCACCGCCAAAGGCCCAATTTTTCTGCCCTGTTCATCAGGTGCTTGCAATTACAAATCTTGATCTAATAACTCACAGCAGGGCCCATTCCTGCGCCCACCAAGAGTAACTGTGAGAGCTTACAGTCTTGTGGCAAAACCGTCCACCACCACCACCACCACCACCACCCCCAATTTTTCTGCCCTGTTCACAGGTGCATGCAATTACAAATCTTGATCTATTAACTCACAGCAGGGCCCATTCCTGTGCCCACCAGTCTTGTGGCTACACCAACATCTAATAGGGCAAATTTCTGCAGAGTATATATACGCCAGGCCCCTACTTTCAAACATCCAACTTACAAACGACTCCTACTTGCAAATGGAAAGAGAAAACAGGAAGTGAGAGGAAATCTACCCCTAGGAAGGGAAATTCTATCCTGTTAGATTTAATTTGGGAAAAAGGTATCTCCTCTCTACTGATACTTTATCACCAATCCTTGTTTCAATTAAAACCCCACTTTTCCAAAAACATTTATCATTGGGACGGAAAGTGAGGTGACATGTTCTGAACAGATGTGCAAAGACAGCAAATGTTACAGGGGTGATAACCCCTCCCTATGTTCTCCAAAAAGCTTAAAAATAGATTTTTTTGGGATGGAGCTACACTTCATAATGTACCTGTTCAGATTCTACTTAAGATCAAACCTAAAGCCGCAAGTGGTTTTAAATGGCTTCTTTTTTTCCTTTACAAATGTCATTTTGTGCAAGGACAGTTCTAAACACGGGAAACACATGCCACTTCACAGGCATACTTTGGACACCCCCCAGGTACCATATTTAAAGGAAAATGTCACTTTTTTTTTTTCACTTTATGCATCATTAAAATGACTGCTCCCGAAAAAACGTTAGTTTTTAAAAGTTCTTTTTGCATTGATATATGTCCCCTGGGGCAGGACCCGGGTCCCCAAACCTGTTTTATGACATTAACATGCATATTGGCCGTTGTAATTAGCACTTTTGATTTCGAACGTTCGCGTCCATTATAACGTATAGGGTTCGAAAATTCGCGCGAACTTTCGGTCCGTTCGAAGGTTCTGGTTCGAACCGAACCCGGGGGTGTTCGGCTCATCCCTATTGGCAAGTATGAGGCAGCTGCTTTGGGTCCAACAACAATGATGGGCCCAGAGCAGCTGTCCCTTTTGCCCTGCCTTAAAGACAGCCCTGGTTTTATGGATGGGCTTACTTCTGCTTTAATATACAATTCTTTACCCATATGCTTCTCTAACACCAATTCAAAACCTCATGAAATCTGCACCACATGGAAGAGGGGGTTGCCCCCAGTTGCCTAATTACCAGACTGTTGCAGGGCCCCTGTCTTTATTGCACAGCTGTGGTACCCACAGGCTGTCAACAGTCACTAGGTAGAAATTTTGCCCTTTAAACAACCAATAATCAGTCTGAACTGTGCAGTGGTAAGTTCTTCAGTGTTTTTCTGGCTTTCTTCTGTTTCTAAATCCTGACTCAATCTTGGTGAATTTATGTCTGAAATTGCCTAGGCAAATGTTTTAACCTCTTCGCTGCAAGAGCCATTTGTGCATTATTTTTTGCACACATGTTAAAAAATCATTTTAGACCTGAAGATTACTTAAAACCCCCCAAAACATTTTATATTTTCTGAAAGCAAAAAGTTGTATATCCAAAATATTTTTTGTCACATAACAAATTCAATGGTTTATCAAGAGCAAAATATAAAGTACATTTTAGGACACACAAACACAATATACAGTAGTGCACAACTTTTATAATATAAAAAATGAGGTTGCATCAAGTTGATAGGTGCCCAACATGTTAAGCCTTAAAATTGCATGGGCCTGCGAAACAGCAGCAAACTCTTCAAGTGTTTGTTACCCCAACATTTCATATTCCTGTTATGTGCCTGCTGTACCCTGTACTTGTATGAAAAAGTATCCTGTTCTTTTTGTATTGCTTCCTTTGTGTGAAATTTCTCTGCTTTACTATTAAAAAACAGGAGCACACATCGTGTTTAGTTCTCTAGCTATGCTGGGAACTCAGCCTGCTCTACTCCAATGATCAGTCCTGACACGCCTCCCCTGCACAGCGTTTCACTAGGAAGCTCAGTGCACTGTTGCTGCTCCTCCCCCAGCTCTTATGCAGCTGAGAACAGAGGGAACATAGGGAATGATCACTTATAAAAAAGGGAAACATTTTATTGATAAGGTTTTTATATATATATATATATATATATATATATATATATATATATATATATATATATGCACAAATGGTTTGCCTTTCATTTTGATTTTAAACTGAATGAATTGTTCTACAAGGTGATTGTTTACAATCACTTTAACCATAAATAATGGGCCCAGAATTATTGCTCTCACTCCAGCATGCATGGTGATATGTAACATGTGTTTACGCACTAGACATGTGCGATTAGTTTCGTACGAATCGAAAATTTGTTAGAATTTCCATAAATTCGTACATTCGGGAGGATCAGAAATACGAATTGCTATGCCTCTGAATTCTGTACGAAATACAGAATTTAATTTACGAATTTCGGATCCAAATTCCTAACGAACTTTCATAATTGTTACGAAAAGTTAACGAACCTAAAAGTTAAAAACCCAGGAAGTCAGTACAGGGATATTGGGAGCCCCTCATAATGATAAATTCATCATAATGAAAATTCGTATTTTGTACGAAATTTCGGACACGAATTACGAAATACAAATTAATTCTAATACGAAACAGAACAAAACTAATTTATTGATGGCGCACATGTCTATTAAGCACCCCTGATGTATTTTTACATTTATATGTGCATGCATGTGGGGGTGGGGGTAGTGGTGCAACAATTTTTTAAAAATGTTTTCACTAAATTGTATTTTTCATCACATATGTGATATTTTATTTGGTGACACTTTCTCTATAATGAGACATCAGAAGTCTTTCAGACCTCTGCTCTCTCACCTGCCCTCCAATGACGTTAATGCAGTGCAGCTCATGCAGTGCAGATCACAGGAAAAGAGACAGTTGGATGCAGAATTGATGTTTCACTTGCTCGTGGAGTTCTTAGTAGGAAGATGAGATCAGCGAATGAATGAACTGTAAATATCAAGGTCCAGGAAACTTGGCGGGTGACATACATGGGGGGGATTGACTGTTGCTGTGATGCCTGAAAGTGATTGGATGGCTGTACAGCCCCTGATCACTTCCATCTTACAGCCAATAGTCAGCGTGTCAGATTTACACACTACAGTAGCCGGGAGTCTGTGTAAAACCCTCTGCTACTAACAATATATGCAATACGTCTGTGGCAGTGAAAGGTTAAACCATAATTTATTGCATTGCCTTTAAATAGTCAGCAATCTTAGAAGAGCCAATAAGGGGGCTTTTGGATAAGCTAGCCCCTCAATAAAAAAGGGGGCGGGGCACTGATCAGCCATAGTATCAGTGTACTAAAACCTTCCGTTAGGAAAATGTATGGAAAGCTGACAAACTGCATAGGAAGAAGTTAGGGTCACTTACGGAACTGAATTTTAATTCTTCATCTTTTGTCCATTTGGGCATAGTCTTCCTTATTAAAATTGTTCTGCTGCTGGGCAATTTTACACTGATGTATTACCTGTGGTCTCTTAATTCATGTAGTAAAACACCTGGCTGTACTCTTTTCTCTAGTACATTTTTGCCAGTGCTCCCTCATTAAAAATGTTTACTGCTTATATAACATTACACTCACCTGGGAAAGGGATCTGCGCTGCCTGACAACATTAACAAATATCTTGAAGAAGAGGTCATGCCCCCTCTCACAGATACAGCTCTTTCTGACTTAGACTCTCTGATCACAGTCGAGGGAGTGGCATTATCCATGTCACAGACGCAAGCATATTATGCAGTGGACTTGGGGTCCCCCTTCCCTCTTCGTGCACTCAGGGCTCACATGACGGTGACCACTAAGGAGCGAAAAGATCCTCTATTATGTCAAAATTACAGACCCGTCTCACTTTTAAACACGGACCTTAAAGTGGATGTTAACCCCTTTTTTTTTTAATTAAGGCTCTATCTGTCTAGATATCTGTTACAGCAGAGGTTGTAATTTCATCTGTGCCCAGTCTTGCCACAAAGAGGTAATCCAGCTCTGAGCAATCCTCTTCTCTTTCTTCAGTAAGATAAAAACAGACACACAGAGAAATAGGTGTCGGTTTATTCCCCCTTGCTGTGAGTGACAGGTGATTTCCTTATCTCATGCACGAGTGTGAGAGAGGCATTCTGTGTACTTCACACCTCAGCATGATTGGGCATGCTGAAGTCATGTATTGACTTTCCTGGGTTTTGACTGGATGTTAGTGATCATAATTCATGAGACCAGCAGAAGTGTAAGAAATGTCAGTGTAAGAAATATCGATGCCTTGCAAGGGGAGTGAAGAGGTGGGCGGGGAGTCTACTGACATCACGACTCCACCCACCGAGCCCTGGACAGCGGACCTGCCCACCGAACCCGGAGTATTGCAGGGCTCCAAACGGCTAAAGGGGAGATATTTGACAGGTAATGATACATGCAGGAGGAAAGTATATCCTTATAGATCAGTACTATGGAATTAATTTAGAAATGATGAAAGTGGCTGAGGATGTGAGCAGCTGTGAGCACTCACAGATGATTGAGCTCCGATGCCTGGCTGACTGATCATTGTTAGTGCACCGTCTTGTGTCTCATGCCATGCTCTATCCCTGTGATACCTCCATAAAACGAGCATAACAAGTGCTGCATGCTGCTTGAGCCATTTGAGGGTGTCTGAGGCATACTAAAGAGCGAAACCAGAAGGCTGATTGAGCTGCTGATCGAGCCGCTGTTTGAGTCACTTCTTTTACTGCTTGCCTACTGCACTGACTGGACTGACTGGACTGATATGAGAAACAGGAGATAGGCGCGGGGGGGGGGGGGGGTTGCGATAAAGCTGTGACCGAGGCAGTGTTCATGACCTCATTCTCATGTCCATCCCCACCACATTCCTACTGCATACCTGTATACCTGAACCTGCACACCTGAACGGTTTGTCCTGGCTGTGCTTGTGCTACGTTAGCTCCCTGTGCCTGCACTGTCCTTGTGCCTCTTGTGCTGTGTTGGGGCTACAAGTAGTGGGTTGCTGGCTGTTGGCTTTCTGCCTTATTGCATTCCGGAGGGTCTCCAGAGGACTCGTGGATGACTGTGATGGATGGTTCTCGCTCTTCAATCCATCTGCAGCCGTGAGGTTTGTGATTTTTGCTGAGAGATAGACATTGTGATAAATATCCTGCTGGACTGACTAGCTAGCTGGTTGGTTGGCTTTCCTTTTTCTTTTCTTCCTTTTTTTTTCTCTCACCCTTTGTCCTCCCCCCCCCCCCTCCTCCACGCTTTGGACAGTTGTGGTTGTTGATCTGGTGCTGTGTGGGGCAGTTGGGTACTGTTTCATACTGAGCTGATACCAAAGTTTACAAAGCAAAGTCGCAGAGTCACAGAATAGCTGAGACCTTCAGATTGTTTAAAATTCCTAAAAACATTTTTTGGAGAGTAACTACCTGTTGGTGCGATATCTCCTATCTCCTATATTGTTTTTTATTTTTTTTATTTATTATGTCTAAAATTAAGGAGGGTAAAGGTACAAATATTGCTGGAGTGGTGTCTACCCCTGCATCCCTTTATAGAGCGACTACAAGAGCAGAAATTTCCAAAGGAATTGCCGCCCGCCATGATGGCACTAGCATAGAAGCGCCCTCCTCGCAAACCACCAAGATGGATCCCCAGCCTATGCCGTATCCCTGTGGTGACAATGAATGCCCCCCCATGAGTTTATCCTCTTCTACGCTCAATGTGATTATGAACGCCAACTCTTTAACTGTTCAAATTGCTCAAACAGATTCTAGTCAGAAATCAACTGAAGGGGAGAGTACAGTCGGAAAGGCTTTTGAACCCACATTAAGGGATGTTTATTTTTTGATACAACACTGCTCTTCCTCCCTCTCGGTGCTCACAGGCCAGGTTCAGGCCACAGGGAAAAAGTTGTTTTTATACATGGGGACCTCTAAAAAGTACAAAAACACACTAATATCTTAGAAAACAGGGTTAGTGGCATAGAGGATACTTTTCCTCCCATGGTATTGATGTAGCAGATGGAATATCGGTAAATGACTTTTGCTGGACACAGGACTCGTTTAAGGGAGTTTTATTCCACTTTGGCCAAAAGTGGACACTCGACCCGACTCTTGTCTGGATGCCAAGTGTACTCAATTACAGCTTACACTGTGTACATATAATTTTCAATATAATTGCGTCACAAGCAAACAGGCGGTACATTTCCGTTCTACATTGCATTAACCTTTTAACAATCAGGGGGAATGGGTGAATTCAGTGTCTAACCGCAGCTTGTCACTAATAATTTTAACATGAAATTTCAGAAAATGATTCCTAGCTGAAACTCGAAATAAGTCTTTCTGTAGCATAACTATGGCCACATAAGCTGACCCTCGTTGCCACTTCATTACCAGAGATGAAGACAGCTACCCGCAAGTTAAATACTACTATCTCTAAAATTGAAGACATGGAGCATCGTTTACGCTCTAATAGTGTTCGGGTGTTGGGCATACCAGAGAATGCCGAGGGTAATGACCCAGTTAGCTTTGCTGAAAGATGGCTCATTGAAATGTTCGGCAAGGAACATTTCTCTTCACTACTTGTAATAGAACGTGCCCACCGGGTCCCTACCCGTTTTCAGAAAATGGGAAAAACACCTTTTTTAATACGTCTTCTAAATTATGAAGATAAAGAAAATATTCTGTGGCAAATTTTCAAGAAGTGAAGAAACGTTTGTTACTCCAAGGGCTTAAATATTCAATGCTATACCCTGCCATCTGCGAGTGAACTACGATGGCAATGTACAAATATTCCAAACACCACAGGATGCACAGGACTGGCTTGGTGGTAAGGTTAAAGCTCAGACTTTGGGGTGATAGGTGATGCATATATGTGTACAGTATGAAATGACGGGGCATTAATTTATACTTTTTTTTTTCTCCTTGTTTTTTTTTAATTAAAGCCAGGCTGTCGGAGGCCTAATCAGCAATAGTCACTGAATGTTTTTTTTTTTTTCTACATCAGTGGCTTTTTTTCCCATGAGGAACCATTTTTTTTTCGGGGGGGGGGGGTTCATCTTGGAGTATTTTCATGTTCTGCATTTATATAGATCATATTTTTGTGTACAGTACAGGTTGGTTGACTAGTGATGTTCTTATGCCATTGTACCTATGGTAAGTCAATCAATTAGAATACTTTCTTGGAATGTTAGGGGTCTGAATAATGCTTTAAAAAGACAATCTATATTTGACTATATTGCTTCTTTTCATCACGGCCTCGTCTGTCTGCAGGAGACACATGCCACAACCAATTCAACCAGGTTTCTGAAGCGCCGATCAGTTAGAGAGGCTTACCACTTGTTATATACCTCTCACTCAAGGGGGGTTACAATCCTGGTCTATGCTGCTGTTGTATTCTTCTGCAGTAGGACTATGGTAGACGATGATGGCAAATATATTTTCTTACAATGCAAGCTGGATGATCTTGCGATCCTTGCCGCTATATATATATACCTCCCCCATATAATTCAGAAATCATTTGTCAGCTTATTTCCTTTGCAGGGGTCTCTCCTCAGATACCATTATTGGTACTTGGAGATTTCAATAGTGTTGTCGATATGAGGTGGGACAGATGCCCAGCTCCAAGGTCAATGACTAATGGGCGTCTCACCCCCTTTGGACGACTATCTCGGGAAGTGGTACTGTATGATATGTGGAGGAAGCTACACCCTGAAGAAAATGCCTATACATGCTATTCTAAAACACATAACACACTATCAAGAATAGATTTGGCTCTGTGCTCGGCTGATTTTATACCATATGTACTGGATGTGAGTATCCAACCTCGAGGTATCTCAGACCATTCTCCTCTGTCAGTTACTTTAACATCAGGGCGTCAGGCGTCTAAAGCCCCATACACACGGTCGGATTTTCCGATGGATTCTGTCCTATCGGACAATGTTGTCAGAAATTCCGACCGTGTGTAGGCACCATCGGACATTTTCCATCGGATTGTCCGACGGACAAAGTTGTATCTCCTGCTCTAAAGATTTTCCGACAACAAAGTCCGATCACACCAATTCCGATCGTGTGTAGCGAATTCCGACGGACAAAGTGCCACGCATGCTCAGATCACATTACAAGACCAAAGCTATTGGCTACTAGCCTCTACGTAGTCCCGTCGTAGGCAACAAACGTCACCACGTTCAGAATGATCGGATTTTCCGACAACTTTGTCCGACCGTGTGTATGCAACACCAGTGTCGGACTAAATCCGTCGGAAAAAATCCGATGGATTTTGTGGTCGGATTTTCCGACCGTGTGTACGGGGCATTATATGTCTTTGTGGCTGAATCCCTTTTGATTGGAATTGTTCCCTAAGGGGGATGTCATTCCTAACCGTATCCTGGATTTTTGGTCCCTCAACTTAGGCTCCGCTTCTATATAAGTTGTATGGGATGCTCTAAAGGCCTGTCTTTGAGGATTGTTAATCCAGAATATAAGTATTATCAAAAGTGCTTCCCGTAGAGAGTTCGAGCTGGCGAAGGCTGACACCTCCGTGGCGGAAGCCATATATATTCAAAATCCCTTTCCAGATGTTCAACAGGAATGGCTTTCATCTCAAAATAGGCTGAACAAACTATTGGAATCTAGAGCCAGGAATAAACTCTTTTTTCAGAAGAGACTTAGCTGGGCAGAGGGAGAAGCGAACGGTAGATTATTGGCTCAGATAGTAAGGTCCCAATCTAACCCTACACGTTTCAGCTTTAATGAATGTAGAGGGGGAGGTTTGTAACCAGACTAGTTCAATTATATCTATTTATATCTATCTAAGTCCTATTATCAAGATTTATATACTTCCAGGGCAGATTTCACCCTTGCAGAGCTATCTAGTTACATGACTAGTATTGATCTCCCAGCTATTTCAATAGAAGAGAGAGAAATTCTCAATGCTCTTACTTGGAAGTGGAAAATGCTGTGGCTAGTTTTCCTAATGCCAAGGCCCCAGGGACCGATGGTCTCCCTAATGAGACCTATAAAAAGTATAATAAAGAATTGCTTCCCGCTCTTCTTAGCACACCAAATGAGGCTTTTCATACGGGTCGACTCTCAAACTCTATGGGACAATCCGTAATAGTAGTCATACCCAAAAAGGATAAAAATTTCCTACACCCTGAATCTTATAGAGCACTTTCTCTACTATCTACAGACGTTAAAATTCTTGCAACGATACTTGCAACTAGACTAAATAAGGTTATTAACAGTATTATTCATCCAGATCAGGTAGGATTTATGTCCAACAAATCAATCGCATTTAATATCAGACCTGCATATTTAAATATGTTCTTAGCATTAGATGCAATAAAGGTCTTTGATTGTGTCGAATGGCCATATCTATAGGCCATTCTTGATAAATCCAGGCTTGGCTCTGGTTTTTGTAAGTGGGCCTGGTTGTTATTTACCCCCCGGGGGCATCAGTTAGGATGAATGGCTTTCAATCTCCTAGTTTCAGACTTTTCCGGGGCACTAGGCAGGGGGTGTCTGCTGTCTCCCTTGCTTTTTGCCCTGGCCATAGAGCCTTTGGCATGTCTTACACGGGTCTCTGCTGATGTTACTGGTCTGATTAGGGGAAATATGGAGGAAAAGATATCACTATATGCGGATGACCTTCTCTTTTTTATGTCTAATGTCTGTTTATCCCTGCCGGTAGTAATGGAACATGTTAAGGATTTTGGAAGGTTTTCCGGTTTAGGCATAAACTTGGAGAAATCCATGTTGATGCCTTTAGACCCCCTTCCGGATACACTACCACCTATACGTTCTCATTTTAAGGTTGTATCATCTATAAAATACTTGGGTATAACTACGGACTCCCCACAGTCATATATTGTGGATAATATATTTCCATTACTTATTACAGTAAAACCTGGACTAAGCCCCCATTATCGCTGATAGGTCGTATCAATTTAATAAAAATGATATGGATGCCTCAGCTCCTCTATCTTTTACATAATGCCCCGATTTGGATACCTATGGATCTTTATTAGGCTAAACACTATATTTAGGTGATTAATAGGGTGGAAAAAAAAACCTTGTATCAAACTGGAGACTTTACAGCATTCCACAAATGCCGGCGGGGTGGCAGTTCCTAATCCAAGGCTATATTTTCTTGCCTCCCAAATACACCATTTTGTTGGATGGGATTCTGAACAGATATCCTTTCCTGCTCGACAATTATTCGGGTCGGTCTCCACTCTTTGTCCTCGATGGTGCAAGAGGGGTGTGTCTCTTGCTGATTTGCCTAATGTATGTTAATCTGTAAAGTATGGGATACAGTTAAAAAAATGCTAGGTGTCTCATAACCCACTAGATACCCTCCCATATGGGAAAATGCTAGACTTTCTAAAATTTTGTCTCTTAGAGACTTTCAGAGATGGGCAAAATTAGGAATAACTACTTTTTTTTTTTTTTATCAGAAAGGGTTTTTTATTAATTGTCTTGCACAATACACGGTATAGATCATTCAATGTACAGATATGTATAATGAACAGGTTGAAAATGAAATAGAATAAACTTTATACAAAACATATCCATATTGTATTTTGTAATTTTTTCCGTATCAGAACTTTCTACTATGCATTGATTTTTTATCCTTCAACGTATGTGATTAGACCATAACCGATAACCAACTGAGGAAAATAACACATTTATAATAAGTCATTACAGTTCTTGTAACTTCACATGTTTTTACTGTAGTTTTGGTGGTTTAATGATTGTAAATTATAAAATATGAATTATGACCGTTTGCTCTTCACGCTCATATATTCTGGTAAACAGATAAATGTTCTCTGAATTATTTATCCTAGTAGCAGTCTGTCCTTAATCAGTTGATAAGGGGCTAGCCCCGGGACCTCTAGCCAGTTTTGCCACATCGAGTAAAATTTTTGCGGGACTTTCCTGTGCTGATAGGTTAATTTCTCTCTGACTAGCAGATTGTTAACACTGTCCACCCATTGCCCTTTGGTAGGTACCCGTGGGGTAATCCACCGTTGGGCAATTTGTTTGCGCGCTTCATACAGTAATCTTTGGCCTGCTGTATGCATGGGTGGGGTCAGTGTCTCATTTTCATATATCCCCAGCAGACAGACAGTTGGTTCCCGTGGAAGTATTATGTTATATACCGTGGAAATCGTGTCTAGCACCCCCTTCCAGTACCTAAAGAGCTTGGGGCATTTCGAAAACATGTGGAGTAGGTCTCCATGGTCTGTTTCACATTTTGGGCATAAGGGGGAGTCTGTGATGCCCCATTTGTGGAGTCTTTTGGGTGTTTTGTAGGCCCTGTGCAGTAGGTATAGATGGGACATTTTATGTGATGCCGATACAGAAACCAGGGGGGCTGTTGTTAAGCATAGCTCCCAGTCTTCCCCATCAATGAGCCCGATATCTTCCTCCCAACCCTGTCTATAGGGTAGCTTGAAAGGGTCTTGTATCCGTGCAAGGAGGGTGCTATAGCAGCTAGATATCATGCCCTTTTTATCCTGTTTCATAAGAATATTACGGATTATTGCGTGGTCTGTCTGCTGTAGCATAGTAGTCTTCGCCTGTGTCTGGAGGGCATGTCGCAGTTGTAGGTATTTTAAAAAATTGTTATTCGGGATCCCAAACTCCGTCTGGATCTCAGAGAACAATTTCAGTGTCGGACCCCTGTACAATTGTGAGATGTATCTGATTCCTGCCTCCTCCCAGTTCCTAAAACCTTTTAACTTTTGAAGCTCTTTCAGTTGCCTTTTGCGCCATATGGGGGTGCAGTTCCGGTATCCTCTTATCCCCAGCATTTTTTTAATGTATGGCCATAGTGTGTTTAACAATTTTATAGTGGGTGCCTTAGAGTCTAGGTGTAGGTATTCTGCTTCCAACCTTGTGAGCGCTGGCTCACTGTCCCCTTCTATATCTAGGATTTTACAAATTGGGTCAGTCAGATCCAATACGCCCCACCCTCCCAACTGTTGCAGTTGGGATGCCAGGTAATAAGTTCTGGGGTGTGGGACTGCCATCCCCCCCTCCTCTTTATTGTTTTGCAGAGTGGATAGTCCTGGCCGATTTTTTCCGCCATATCAGTTCCCTAAACTGGGACTCTATTCTCTCAAACCACCGCCTAGGAATCCATACTGGGGAATTTTGGAATATATACAGTAACTGTGGTGCCCAGACCATTTTAATAAGATTTTTTCTTCCGGCCACGGATAAAGGTAGCTTGCACCAAGATGTGCATTTATCTCTGAATTTACTGAGGAGGGGCGCTAAGTTACGGTCAAGGTATTGGGACGGGTTGGGAGTTACCTGTACCCCTAGATATTTAAATGTATTGACTAATTGAACTGTGTCTGCGCAGCTTGGTAGTGGGGTGTCTAGGGGGTCTAGTGGCATTAATACAGACTTTTCCCAGTTAATAGAGAAGCCTGATAGTCCTTCAAATGTGTCAATTAGTGTCATGAACCGGTGTGACCAGATTGTGTGGACTGCAAGGAGAAACCCAAAACGCAAGTAAAAGTGAATAAGATTAACGTTTATTGAGATAAGTGATATAAATATATAAATAAGCAAACACCCCAAAATACAACAGTGCTCAGCCACAAACAGAAACCCACAGACAACAGATAAATATATACAGGCACAGGGAAGTACCGAAATCAACACGTCAGCCAGGCCAGGGTCATACACGGAAAGATCAAAGGATAACAAGGGCAGTCCAGAATCACAAACGATTAGCCAAGCCAGGGTCATGCACGGGAGATCAGCAGATGAACAAGGGGAGGATGGGAGAGGGAACTAAGGATGGGAAAGGCAACAAAGGAGCAGGAACTCAGGAACACAGGATTAGGATCAGGATGGGAAGGTTACAGGTTACAGGTTACAGGTCTCAGATCACAGGTTCAGGGCACATGGAAGAGAGATACCAAGGCAAGTGTGTGAGGGCTGGCCGGGTATTTATAGATCTGCCAGTGATTGGCCTCATGTGACAGCTGAGCGCAGAAAGAGCTGTCTGCTCCACACTGCCAGGATCCATCCGCTGGTGGACGCCAGTACTGCGGCCCAAAGGTGATATCCCAGCAGGGAAGGCCTCTCCTGACAGTTATAAACTGCCAGGAGACACCTGCTGGTGGACCACAGTACTGCACGCCAAATGATGGGTCTTACCAGCGGACGGATCCATTCCTGACAGTACCCCCCCTCAAAGGAGCGGCCTCCGGACGCTTCAACTAGCTGCTGCTGGGACAAGTCCATGGCATCGAGGTGGGCAGCAGGCACTTCAAGCTGGGCAGCAGGCACTTCAAGCTGGGCAGCAGGCACGGGCACTTTAGGCTGGGCAGCAGGAACAGGCACATCAAGCTGGGCAGCAGGAAAAGGCACATCAAGCTGGGCAGCAGGAACAGGCACATCAAGCTGGGCAGCAGGAACAGGCACATCAAGCTGGGCAGCAGGAACAGGCACATCAAGCTGGGCAGCAGGAACAGGCACATCAAGCTGGGCAGCAGGAACAGGCACATCAAGCTGGGCAGCAGACAGGAACACTTCGGGCTGGGCAGCCGACAGGAACACTTCGGGCTGGGCAGCAGACAGGAACACTTCGAGCTGGGCAGCAGACAGGAACACTTCGGGCTGGGCAGCAGACAGGAACACTTCAGGCTGGGCAGCAGACAGGAACTCATCAGACTGGGCAGCAGACAGGAACTCATCAGACTGGGCAGCAGACAGGAACTCATCGGGCTGGGCAGCAGACAGGAACTCATCGGGCTGGGCAGCAGACAGGAACTCATCGGGCTGGGCAGCAGACAGGAACTCATCAGACTGGGCGGCAGACAGGAACTCATCAGACTGGGCGGCAGACAGGAACTCATCAGACTGGGGAGCTGGCAGCGGGTCATCAGACTGGGGAGCTGGCAGCGGGTCATCAGACTGGAAGGCTGGAACCAGGACATCAGACTGGAAGGCCGGGACATCAAACTGGAAGGCCGGGACATCAAACTGGAAGGCCGGGAGTGGGTCATCAGACTGGAAGGCAGGCAGCGGGGCAAAAGACTGGAAGGCAGGCAGCGGGGCATCAGACTGGAAGGCCGGGACATCAGAAGAAAAGGCAGGCAGCGGGTCATCAGACTGGAAGGCCTGCACCAAGACATCAGACTGGAAGGCCGGCACCGGGACATCAGGCTGGAAGGCCGGCACCGGGACATCAGGCTGGAAGGCCGGCACCGGGACATCAGGCTGGAAGGCCGGCACCGGGACATCAGGCTGGAAGGCCGGCACGAGACATCAGGCTGGAAGGCCGGCACTGGGACATCAGGCTGGAAGGCCGGCACCGGGACATCAGGCTGGAAGGCCGGCACATCAGGCTGGAAGACCGGGACATCAGGCTGGAAGGCAGGCAGTGGGACATCAAAGTGGAAGGCTGGAACGTCAGGCTGGAAAGCCGGCAGCGGGTTAGACTGGAAGGCTGGGACATCAGGCTGGAAGGCTGGAACATCAAGCTGGGGGGCTGGCACCAGGACATCAGGCTGGAAGGCTGGGGCGTCAGGCTGGAAGGCCGGCAATGGGACATCAGACTGGAAGGCTGGGACGTCAAGCTGGAAGGCTGGAACATCAACCTGGGGGGCTGGAACCAGGACATCAGGCTGGAGAGCTGGGGCATCCGGCTGGAAGGCTGGGGCATCAGGCTGGAAGGCCGGCAACGGGACATCAGACTGGAAGGCTGGGACGTCAAGCTGGAAGGCTGGCACCAGGACATCAGACTGGAAGGCTGGGACGTCAAGCTGGAAGGCTGGCACCAGGACATCAGACTGGAAGGCTGGGACATCAGGCTGGGAGGCAGGGCCGTCAGGCTGGAAGACTGGAGCGTCAGACTGGGTGGCAGACACTGGAGCGTCAGACTGGGTGGCAGGCACTGGAGCGTCAGACTGGGTGGCAGGCACTGGAGCGTCAGACTGGGTGGCAGGCACTGGAGCGTCAGACTGGGTGGCAGGCACTGGAGCGTCAGACTGGGTGGCAGGCACTGGAGCGTCAGACTGGGTGGCAGGCACTGGAGCGTCAGACTGGGTGGCAGGCACTGGAGCGTCAGACTGGGTGGCAGGCACTGGAGCGTCAGACTGTAACAGGTTGGTTGGTGTGGAGGCAGGTTGGGTTACTGGCAGGATTGTGTGGGTCGGAAAGAACTTTCGCTTCTTTTTTGGTTTAGCCACTGCAGCTTTGTACGTAGGTGCAGGGCTGTAGGAAAAGAATGTATCTGGGCAAAATGAAGACCAGTAGGGATGGGCCCGGTGCTCGATGCGAACCCACATTCGCATCGAGCACCGGGCGTTCGCTCGCTCGGCGAGCCCAGAACTATTTTGGCCGCTCGCATCACGTTCGTGTGATGCGAGCGGCCCCGCAATGCATTGCGGCCGGCGCGGCCGGCGCAGTGCATTGCTGGCTGATGATTGGCCAAGCATGCACTGTGACCCCGCATGCTTGGCCAATCACAGCCCCGGAAACTCGAAGAGCCATAATTGGCTACAGGCAGGACGCCTGTAGCCAATTACAGCTCAGGGGCTGTAGTACACGCCCCCCCCCTATAAAAGGCCGCCACGCCGTCTGCGCCGGTCACATGCTGTTCCGGCGCAGATTGAGCAGGCTGATTCTGTGACACTCTGCTCGATTTAGTTAGGTAGAGAGATTCACTTACAGAAATTGAGTTAGATAGATTCAGTTACAAAGATTGATTGAGAAAGAGGGGCTTGTAGTGTGTTCGTGGCAGGCAGGCAGAGCTCCTATATTTTGTTACCAGAAGCACCTATAGGACTTGTAGTGTGTTTCGTGGCAGGCAGGCAGAGCTCCTATATTTTGTTACCAGAAGCACCTATAGGACTTGTAGTGTGTTCGTGGCAGGCAGGCAGAGCTCCTATATTTTGTTACCAGAAGCACCTATAGGACTTGTAGTGTGTTCGTGGCAGGCAGGCAGAGCTCCTATATTTTGTTACCAGAAGCACCTATAGGACTTGTAGTGTGTTCGTGGCAGGCAGGCAGAGCTCCTATATTTTGTTCCCAGAAGCACCTATAGGACTTGTAGTGTGTTCGTGGCAGGCAGGCAGAGCTCCTATATTTTGTTCCCAGAAGCACCTATAGGACTTGTAGTGTGTTAGTCCCATCACACACACAGAGCTATATTTTGTTCCCAGAAGCACCTATAGGACTTGAAGTGTGTTAGTCCCATCACACACACAGAGCTATATTTTGTTCCCAGAAGCACCTATAGGACTTGAAGTGTGTTAGTCCCATCACACACACAGAGCTATATTTTGTTCCCAGAAGCACCTATAGGACTTGAAGTGTGTTAGTCCCATCACACACACAGAGCTATATTTTGTTCCCAGAAGCACCTATAGGACTTGAAGTGTGTTAGTCCCATCACACACACAGAGCTATATTTTCTTCCCAGAAGCACCTATAGGACTTGAAGTGTGTTAGTCCCATCACACACACAGAGCTATATTTTGTTCCCAGAGGCACCTATAGGACTTGAAGTGTGTTAGTCCCATTACACACACAGAGCTATATTTTGTTCCCAGAAGCACCTATAGGACTTGAAGTGTGTTAGTCCCATCACACACACAGAGCTATATTTTCTTCCCAGAAGCACCTATAGGACTTGAAGTGTGTTAGTCCCATCACACACACAGAGCTATATTTTGTTCCCAGAAGCACCTATAGGACTTGAAGTGTGTTAGTCCCATCACACACACAGAGCTATATTTTGTTCCCAGAAGAACCTATAGGACTTGAAGTGTGTTAGTCCCATCACACACACAGAGCTATATTTTGTTCCCAGAAGCACCTATAGGACTTGAAGTGTGTTAGTCCCATCACACACAGAGCTATATTTTGTTCCCAGAGGCACCTATAGGACTTGAAGTGTGTTAGTCCCATTACACACACAGAGCTATATTTTCTTCCCAGAAGCACCTATAGGACTTGAAGTGTGTTAGTCCCATCACACACACAGAGCTATATTTTGTTCCCAGAAGCACCTATAGGACTTGAAGTGTGTTAGTCCCATCACACACACAGAGCTATATTTTGTTCCCAGAAGCACCTATAGGACTTGAAGTGTGTTAGTCCCATCACACACACAGAGCTATATTTTCTTCCCAGAAGCACCTATAGGACTTGAAGTGTGTTAGTCCCATCACACACACAGAGCTATATTTTGTTCCCAGAGGCACCTATAGGACTTGAAGTGTGTTAGTCCCATTACACACACAGAGCTATATTTTCTTCCCAGAGGCACCTATAGGACTTGAAGTGTGTTAGTCCCATCACACACACAGAGCTATATTTTGTTCCCAGAAGCACCTATAGGACTTGAAGTGTGTTAGTCCCATCACACACACAGAGCTATATTTTGTTCCCAGAAGCACCTATAGGACTTGAAGTGTGTTAGTCCCATCACACACACAGAGCTATATTTTGTTCCCAGAAGAACCTATAGGACTTGAAGTGTGTTAGTCCCATCACACACACAGAGCTATATTTTGTTCCCAGAAGCACCTATAGGACTTGAAGTGTGTTAGTCCCATCACACACACAGAGCTATATTTTGTTCCCAGAGGCACCTATAGGACTTGAAGTGTGTTAGTCCCATTACACACACAGAGCTATATTTTCTTCCCAGAAGCACCTATAGGACTTGAAGTGTGTTAGTCCCATTACACACACAGAGCTATATTTTCTTCCCAGAAGCACCTATAGGACTTGAAGTGTGTTAGTCCCATCACACACACAGAGCTATATTTTGTTCCCAGAAGCACCTATAGGACTTGAAGTGTGTTAGTCCCATCACACACACAGAGCTATATTTTCTTCCCAGAAGCACCTATAGGACTTGAAGTGTGTTAGTCCCATCACACACACAGAGCTATATTTTGTTCCCAGAGGCACCTATAGGACTTGAAGTGTGTTAGTCCCATTACACACACAGAGCTATATTTTCTTCCCAGAAGCACCTATAGGACTTGAAGTGTGTTAGTCCCATCACACACACAGAGCTATATTTTGTTCCCAGAAGCACCTATAGGACTTGAAGTGTGTTAGTCCCATCACACACACAGAGCTATATTTTGTTCCCAGAAGCACCTATAGGACTTGAAGTGTGTTAGTCCCATCACACACACAGAGCTATATTTTCTTCCCAGAAGCACCTATAGGACTTGAAGTGTGTTAGTCCCATCACACACACAGAGCTATATTTTGTTCCCAGAGGCACCTATAGGACTTGAAGTGTGTTAGTCCCATTACACACACAGAGCTATATTTTCTTCCCAGAAGCACCTATAGGACTTGAAGTGTGTTAGTCCCATCACATACACAGAGCTATATTTTGTTCCCAGAAGCACCTATAGGACTTGAAGTGTGTTAGTCCCATCACACACACAGAGCTATATTTTGTTCCCAGAAGCACCTATAGGACTTGAAGTGTGTTAGTCCCATCACACACACAGAGCTATATTTTGTTCCCAGAGGCACCTATAGGACTTGAAGTGTGTTAGTCCCATTACACACACAGAGCTATATTTTCTTCCCAGAAGCACCTATAGGACTTGAAGTGTGTTAGTCCCATCACACACACAGAGCTATATTTTGTTCCCAGAAGCACCTATAGGACTTGAAGTGTGTTAGTCCCATCACACACACAGAGCTATATTTTGTTCCCAGAAGCACCTATAGGACTTGAAGTGTGTTAGTCCCATCACACACACAGAGCTATATTTTCTTCCCAGAAGCACCTATAGGACTTGAAGTGTGTTAGTCCCATCACACACACAGAGCTATATTTTGTTCCCAGAGGCACCTATAGGACTTGAAGTGTGTTAGTCCCATTACACACACAGAGCTATATTTTCTTCCCAGAAGCACCTATAGGACTTGAAGTGTGTTAGTCCCATCACACACACAGAGCTATATTTTGTTCCCAGAAGCACCTATAGGACTTGAAGTGTGTTAGTCCCATAACACACACAGAGATATATTTTGTTCCCAGAAGCAACTATAGGACTTGAAGTGTGTTAGTCCCATCACACAGACCTTTATTTTCTTCCCAGAAGCACCTATAGGACTTGAAGTGTGTTAGTCCCATCACACAGAGCTCCTCTATTTTCTTTGCAGAAGCACCCATAGGACTTCTAGTGTGTTAGTGGCATCACACAGAGCTCCTATATATTCTTCTCAGCAGCACCCACAGGACTTCTAGTGTGTTAGTGGCATCACACAGAGCTCCTCTATTTTCTTTGCAGAAGCACCCACAGGACTTCTAGTGTGTTAGTGGCATCACACAGAGCTCCTCTATTTTCTTTGCAGAAGCACCCATAGGACTTCTAGTGTGTTAGTGGCATCACACAGAGCTCCTATATATTCTTCTCAGCAGCACCCACAGGACTTCTAGTGTGTTAGTGGCATCACACAGAGCTCCTCTATTTTCTTTGCATAAGCACCCACAGGACTTCTAGTGTGTTAGTGGCATCACACAGAGCTCCTCTATTTTCTTTGCAGAAGCACCCACAGGACTTCTAGTGTGTTAGTGGCATCACACAGAGCTCCTCTATTTTCTTTGCAGAAGCACCCACAGGACTTCTAGTGTGTTAGTGGCATCACACAGAGCTCCTCTATTTTCTTTGCATAAGCACCCACAGGACTTCTAGTGTGTTAGTGGCATCACACAGAGCTCCTCTATTTTTTTTGCAGAAGCATCCACAGGACTTCTAGTGTGTTAGTGGCATCACACAGAGCTCCTCTATTTTCTTTGCAGAAGCACCCACAGGACTTCTAGTGTGTTAGTGGCATCACACAGAGCTCCTCTATTTTCTTTGCAGAAGCACCCACAGGACTTCTAGTGTGTTAGTGGCATCACACAGAGCTCCTCTATTTTCTTTGCAGAAGCACCCACAGGACTTCTAGTGTGTTAGTGGCATCACACAGAGCTCCTCTATTTTCTTTGCAGAAGCACCCACAGGACTTCTAGTGTGTTAGTGGCATCACACAGAGCTCCTCTATTTTCTTTGCAGAAGCACCCACAGGACTTCTAGTGTGTTAGTGGCATCACACAGAGCTCCTCTATTTTCTTTGCATAAGCACCCACAGGACTTCTAGTGTGTTAGTGGCATCACACAGAGCTCCTCTATTTTCTTTGCAGAAGCACCCATAGGACTTCTAGTGTGTTAGTGGCATCACACAGAGCTCCTATATATTCTTCTCAGCAGCACCCACAGGACTTCTAGTGTGTTAGTGGCATCACACAGAGCTCCTCTATTTTCTTTGCAGAAGCACCCATAGGACTTCTAGTGTGTTAGTGGCATCACACAGAGCTCCTATATTTTCTTCTCAGCAGCACCCACAGGACTACCGACTACAATGGCTGGAAGACCGCCAAGGGGAGGCAGAGCGTGCAGAGCCAAGAACACAGGGCAGGCAGGCTCTGTTTCTAGTGGACGTGGCCGTGGACGTGGACGTGGTCGTGCATCGTCATCAGCACGTGGCCATGGGACACGCGCGTCTTTGTTTTCGGCAGCTGGACATGTGGAGCCGCATCATGCTGAAGGCTTGGTAGAATGGATGACCAAGCCCTCCTCATCCTCCTCATCCTCTCTCACCCAGGCTCAGGGTACTGACAGAGCATCATCAGCCACCCCTTCCCTAGACCCACCATGTCCTCCTGAGGAGTCCCCCGAACTCTTTGAGCACAGTGTTGGGTACATGCTCCAGGAGGATGCCCAACGATTCGAAGGCTCGGATGACGATACCCAGCTTGAGGAATCTGGCAGTACTGTTCCACCAGCTGCAGCTTACTGCCAGGTTTGCTCTAGTGGTGAAGAGGGAGGGGATGATGAGGTCACTGACTCCACGTGGGTGCCTCAAGGGAGAGAGGATGAGGAGGAGGACGAGGAGGAGGAGGATGCGGCGTCACATGTCCAACGAGGCAGGATGCCCCCTGGAGGCCAGGTAGAGGCCAGCACAGCAACTGTACAACACCGCAGAGCTCCGCCTGTGCAGGGCGCTGCCTCTGCACGTTATCAGAAAAGTTCTTTGGTGTGGGCCTTTTTTGAGACGAGTGCAGCAGATCGCACCACTGCTATTTGCAATATTTGTCTCAAGCGTATCTCGCGTGGCCAAAACATCAGCCGCTTGGGCACGACAAGCATGACCAGACATATGGCGACCTGCCATGCAGCTCGTTGGCAGGCACACATAAAAGACCCACACCAAAGAACTAAGCGGACCTCTCCTTGCTCCTCCTCAGCTGGGATCTCCATCCCCACTACACCTTCAGTCCTCTCTGAAAGCTGCTCTGAGAGGACTGAAGGTGTAGAATTCGGTGTGTCACAACCAAGTACTTGCAGTACACCGACGTCCGATTGCAGCAGGCAAATTTCCCTGCCCCAGCTGCTGGACCGTAGAAAGAAGTACACTCCCAGCCATCCACATGCCCAGCGGTTGAATGCTAGCCTTGCTAAATTGCTAGCACTTCAACTGCTGCCTTTTCAGTTGGTAGACTCGGCCCCCTTCCGTGAGTTTGTTCAATGTGCGGTTCCTCAGTGGCAGGTTCCCAAACGCCACTTTTTCTCGCGGAAGGCGATTCCGTCTCTCTACCGGCATGTGGAGGGCAATGTCCATGCCTCGCTGGACAGGGCGGTCAGCGGTAAGGTGCATATTACCGCTGACTCATGGTCCAGCAGGCATGGACAGGGACGGTACCTTTCTTTCACGGCCCATTGGGTCACTCTATTGGCAGCTGGGAGGGATGCAGGACAAGGTGCAGTAGTGTTGGAGGTTGTTCCGCCACCACGCCTCCAAAACGCGACTACTGCTACTGGTTGTGACACACCTCTCTCCTCCACCCCCTCCTCTTCTTCTTCCTCCAGTGCTCTGTCCTTGGAACCAGCGGTGCTCCGTAGGCGTACAAGGGGCTACGCAAGTACGCAGGCAAAAAGATGCCATGCCGTGCTTGCGCTGGTGTGTTTGGGGGACAGGAGCCACACTGGGCCAGAGGTTCTGGCAGCTCTGCAGGGGCAGGCCGAGAGGTGGTTGACGCCACGTCAGCTTAAGCCAGGAATGGTCGTTTCTGACAATGGCACCAACCTCCTCTCCGCCCTGCGACAGGGGCAGCTCACCCATGTGCCCTGCATGGCTCACGTCCTCAACCTGGTGGTGCAGCGGTTCTTGGGCAGGTTCCCAGGCTTACAGGATGTCCTGAGGCAGGCCAGGAAAGTCTGTGTGCATTTCCGCCGATCTTATAATGCCAGTGCTCGGCTGACTGAGCTGCAAAAGGAGCTGAACCTGCCCAAGAACCGCCTAATATGTGACATGCCCACCAGGTGGAACTCAACGTTGGCCATGCTGCAGCGACTGCACACGCAGCAGAGGGCCATCAATGAGTACCTTTGCGACTACGGCACCAGGACAGGGTCAGGGGAGCTTGGTTTTTTTTCCCCACGTCAGTGGAGCATGATCAGGGATGCATGCACTGTCCTCTCACCATTTGAGGAGGCCACGAGGATGGTGAGCAGTGACAGTGCATGCATCAGTGACACTGTCCCTCTTGTCCACCTGTTGGAGCATACGCTGCGTGGGATAATGGACAGGGCACTTGAGGCAGAACAGAGGCAGGAAGAGGAGGACTTCCTTGCCTCTCAAGGCCCCTTTATCCGGACAGTGTTCCTTCTGTCCCACCCATCACACAGGAAGAGGAGGAGGAGGAGGAGGAGGAGGAGGATTGTGTGAGCATGGAGGTGGAGCCTGGCACTCAGCATCAGCAGCAGCAGTCTTTTAGGGATGATGTACAGTCCCAACAAACCAGTGGACTTGTACGTGGCTGGGAGGAGGTGGCTGGCGATCATGTCATCCTCAGTGACCCAGAAGACTCCGGACCGAATGCCTCAGCTAACCTACGCTGCATGGCCTCCCTGATCCTGCAAAGCCTGCGGAAGGATCCTCGTGTTCTTCGGATCAAGGAGAGGGACCATTACTGGCTGGCCACTCTCCTTGATCCGCGGTACAAGGGTAAGGTTGCGGACCTTATCTTGCCGTCGCAGAGGGAGCAGAGGATGAGACATCTCAGGGAGGCCTTGCAGAAAGGTCTGTGCAACGCGTTCCCAGAAACTGGGAGGCTACAAACTCCTGGTCCTGGGCGACGAGTTGCTGAGGCTTCGGTCAGTGGCAGAAGGAGCGGTGGGGAAGGTGGACGTCTGACCGATGCGTTCAGACAATTTTTTAGTCCGCAGCCCCAAGGTATGATCGGTTCCAGCAACCATCGCCAGCGTCTGATATACATGGTGCAGGAATACCTTGGGGCAAGGTCAGACTTGGACACCTTTCCCACCGAAAATCCTCTGGCTTACTGGGTCCTGAGGATGGATCACTGGCCAGAGCTTGCACAGTATGCAATTGAGCTACTGGCCTGTCCTGCCTCCAGCGTTCTTTCCGAACGCACATTCAGTGCTGCTGGAGGATTTGTGACTGATCATAGGGTGCGCCTGTCCACCGCCTCGGTTGATCGACTGACATTCATCAAAATGAATCAGTCTTGGATCACCACCAGCTACCAGGCACCTGAGGCGGATATAACCGAATAATTTTTAATGTCACATCCCTTCAAGACTGCCTATGCTGATGCTGAGTGACTGTCCTCTTATGTTCACTGACTATCCTCTTCCTCCTCCTCAATGATCCATGCCACCACACCAGTGCCTAAGGCACAATTTTTCAGCCCCTGTTTAACAGGGGCGTGTACTTCCAATTTTTTTAAAAAATGCTTCACAACACGTGTGACTGCTGTGCTCCAAGTACAGTCTCTGTGAGGGGTTGCAGTGTTGTGGCACCAGCACCAGTGCCAAAGGCACAATTTTTCAGCCCCTGTTTAACAGGGGCGGGTACTTACAATTTTTTAAAAAAATGCTTCGCAACACGTGTGACTGCTGTGCTCCAAGTACAGTATCTGTGAGGGCCGGGTTGCAGTGTTGTGGCACCAGCACCAGTGCCTAAGGCACAATTTTTCAGCCCCTGTTTAACAGGGGCGGGTACTTACAATTTTTTAAAAAAATGCTTCGCAACACGTGTGACTGCTGTGCTCCAAGTACAGTATCTGTGAGGGCCGGGTTGCAGTGTTGTGGCACCAGCACCAGTGCCTAAGGCACAATTTTTCAGCCCCTGTTTAACAGGGGCGGGTACTTCCAATTTTTTAAAAAAATGCTTCGCAACACGTGTGACTGCTGTGCTCCAAGTACAGTATCTGTGAGGGCCGGGTTGCAGTGTTGTGGCACCAGCACCAGTGCCTAAGGCACAATTTTTCAGCCCCTGTTTAACAGGGGCGGGTACTTACAATTTTTTAAAAAAATGCTTCGCAACACGTGTGACTGCTGTGCTCCAAGTACAGTATCTGTGAGGGCCGGGTTGCAGTGTTGTGGCACCAGCACCAGTGCCTAAGGCACAATTTTTCAGCCCCTGTTTAACAGGGGCGGGTACTTCCAATTTTTTAAAAAAATGCTTCGCAACACGTGTGACTGCTGTGCTCCAAGTACAGTATCTGTGAGGGCCGGGTTGCAGTGTTGTGGCACCAGCACCAGTGCCTAAGGCACAATTTTTCAGCCCCTGTTTAACAGGGGCGGGTACTTACAATTTTTTAAAAAAATGCTTCGCAACACGTGTGACTGCTGTGCTCCAAGTACAGTCTCTGTGAGGGGTTGCAGTGTTGTGGCACCAGCACCAGTGCCTAAGGCACAATTTTTCAGCCCCTGTTTAACAGGGGCGGGTAATTACAAATCTTGATCTAATAGTTCACAGCAGGGCCCATTCCTGCGCCCACCAAGAGTAACTATGAGGGCCTGCAGTCTTGTGGCAACACCGTCCACCACCACCGCCAAAGGCCCAATTTTTCTGCCCTGTTCATCAGGTGCTTGCAATTACAAATCTTGATCTAATAACTCACAACAGGGCCCATTCCTGCGCCCACCAAGAGTAACTGTGAGGGCCTACAGTCTTGTGGCAACACCGTCCACCACCACCGCCAAAGGCCCAATTTTTCTGCCCTGTTCATCAGGTGCTTGCAATTACAAATCTTGATCTAATAACTCACAGCAGGGCCCATTCCTGCGCCCACCAAGAGTAACTATGAGGGCCTACAGTCTTGTGGCAACACCGTCCACCACCACCGCCAAAGGCCCAATTTTTCTGCCCTGTTCATCAGGTGCTTGCAATTACAAATCTTGATCTAATAACTCACAGCAGGGCCCATTCCTGCGCCCACCAAGAGTAACTGTGAGAGCTTACAGTCTTGTGGCAACACCGTCCACCACCACCACCACCCCCAATTTTTCTGCCCTGTTCAACAGGTGCATGCAATTACAAATCTTGATCTATTAACTCATAGCAGGGCCCATTCCTGTGCCCACCAGTCTTGTGGCTACACCAACATCTAATAGGGCAAATTTCTGCAGAGTATATACGCCAGGCCCCTACTTTCAAACATCCAACTTACAAACGACTCCTACTTGCAAATGGAAAGAGAAAACAGGAAGTGAGAGGAAATCTACCCCTAGGAAGGGAAATTCTATCCTGTTAGATTTAATTTGGGAAAAAGGTATCTCCTCTCTACTGATACTTTATCACCAATCCTTGTTTCAATTAAAACCCCACTTTTCCAAAAACATTTGTCATTGGGACGGAAAGTGAGGTGACATGTTCTGAACAGATGTGCAAAGACAGCAAATGTTACAGGGGTGATAACCCCTCCCTATGTTCTCCAAAAAGCTTAAAAATAGATTTTTTTGGGATGGAGCTACACTTCATAATGTACCTGTTCAGATTCTACTTAAGAACAAACCTAAAGCCGCAAGTGGTTTTAAATGGCTTCTTTTTTTCCTTTACAAATGTCATTTTGTGCAAGGACAGTTCTAAACACGGGAAACACATGCCACTTCACAGGCATACTTTAGACACCCCCCAGGTACCATATTTAAAGGAAAATTTCACTTTTTTTTTTTCACTTTATGCATCATTAAAATGACTGCTCCCGAAAAAACGTTAGTTTTTAAAGTTCTTTTTGCATTGATATATGTCCCCTGGGGCAGGACCCGGGTCCCCAAACCTGTTTTATGACATTAACATGCATATTGGCCGTTGTAATTAGCACTTTTGATTTCGAACGTTCGCGTCCATTATAACGTATAGGGTTCGAAAATTCGCGCGAACTTTCGGTCCGTTCGAAGGTTCTGGTTCGAACCGAACCCGGGGGTGTTCGGCTCATCCCTAAAGACCAGGGGACTGTGGCTGGAGGAGGGTTTTGTGGGCTTGTTACAGGTAGAGGAGAAGAGGCAGGTGGGTTAAAGGCAGGATAGGTGCAGGGAGTAGAAACAGGGTATTGATACTTTGTGGGGAGCAGGGTATATTGGACGGTAGCTGAAGTTGCCTGGGGTGATGGGAGAAAGGACGCCTGAGCTGGCAGGTGTTTAGTAATGGGTCTGGGTTGAGGAGAGCTGACAGAAGCTGGGCATAACAGGTCTGACCATGCCTGAAGTATAGGCAACACAAAAGTGAACTCACATACCCTCCGTCTGACCAGGGACTGCACTTCAGCTATACAATCCTCCAACAACTGTTTGGGACAAACCGAATAGTGCGTGGAGCACTAAAGGATGCAGCGTCATCCTCCAATAGCCATACCAAGGACGCAACCTGGTTAATGCTGAAGGGGGGAGAAAATTCATCACGACCCTTTGGGATACAAGGCAGAGCCAGCTCTGTACACATTCTAATCAAAGGCTGAACATCCTCTAACAATATACTGCCCTGATCGACCACAGTGTGAGCTAAACGGATAATCTCCAGCAGCTGATCACTGGACCATCCTTTCAATGTCTGCCAGAGGTAGTCAGAACTCTTTGTTGCCAGCAGAGCATAATAGGCAATTATATCTGAATCCATTCCAAAAATGGGAAACAGAACCGAGATGGTTCCCCTGTGCAGCCACTTCTGGTCAGAGATGGCCTTGGTATACTGTCATGAACCGGTGTGACCAGATTGTGTGGACTGCAAGGAGAAACCCAAAACGCAAGTAAAAGTGAATAAGATTAACGTTTATTGAGATAAGTGATATAAATATATAAATAAGCAAACACCCCAAAATACAACAGTGCTCAGCCACAAACAGAAACCCACAGAGAACAGATAAATATATACAGGCACAGGGAAGTACCGAAATCAACACGTCAGCCAGGCCAGGGTCATACACGGAAAGATCAAGGGATAACAAGGGCAGTCCAGAATCACAAACGATTAGCCAAGCCAGGGTCATGCACGGGAGATCTGCAGATGAACAAGGGGAGGATGGGAGAGGGAACTAAGGATGGGAAAGGCAACAAAGGAGCAGGAACTCAGGAACACAGGATTAGGATCAGGATCAGGATGGGAAGGTTACAGGTTACAGGTTACAGGTCTCAGGTCTCAGGTCTCAGGTTACAGGTCTCAGGTTACAGGTCTCAGGTCACAGGTCACAGGTCACAGGTTCAGGGCACATGGAAGAGAGATACCAAGGCAAGTGTGTGAGGGCTGGCCGGGTATTTATAGATCTGCCAGTGATTGGCCTCATGTGACAGCTGAGCGCAGAAAGAGCTGACTGCTCCACACTGCCAGGATCCATCCGCTGGTGGACGCCAGTACTGCGGCCCAAAGGTGATATCCCAGCAGGGAAGGCCTCTCCTGACAGTTATAAACTGCCAGGAGACACCTGCTGGTGGACCACAGTACTGCATGCCAAATGATGGGTCTTAACAGCGGACGGATCCATTCCTGACAATTAGACTCATGACTGCTTGCAATGTTCCCTGTGTGTCCCCTAGGTACAGCAGGGTATCATCTGCATACATGAATACAATGTCTGTACCGTACCCATGGGGCGCTGAAACCCCACAATGTCAGGATCTCCTCTTATACTAGCCGCCAGGGGTTCCACTGCCAGGGCGAACAGCAGGGGTGACAGGGGACATCCCTGCCTGGTGACCCTGAATAGCGAGAAGGGTTCTGAAAGTTCCCCGTTCACTCTGAGTCTCGCGGTGGGCCGTGCGTACAGCAATTGAACCCATTGGATAAAGGTGTCCCCCAGGCCCACTGTCTTCAGCACCTTCCACAGGTAAGGCCATTCCACACTGTCGAAGGCCTTAGCCGCGTCCAGCGAGAAGACAGCCCTATTTAGGAATAACTACTTTAGCTCAGCTATATCAGAATGGTTTATTTAAATCTTTTGAAGATCTGAGGGGAGAGTTCTCCATAGAATCCAATTGGTTTTACCAATTCCTTCAATTAAGACATGCTCTACATGCCCAGTTTTCTTCCGCTAAGATACCTTTCCCCTCTATCCCTGTCTTAGATAAAATATTACGGGCAGGGTCAACAAAGGGTTCCCTCAGTTACTTTAAGGGTACTGTCAGATGGGTTCCTATTGAACTTCCCCATCCGTTCTCGGGCTGGCTGGGAGAAAGATATTGGCCCCATCTCTGAGGAGATTTGGGACGATGTCCTCCGGTCCCCGTCCAGGGTGTCTCTTTCTCCATCACACAGACTGACCCAGATTTTTATTCTCCATAGGGTCTATAGAACTTTGCAGTTTCTCTGTGCAATTGGACTGAAATCTGAGCCAGCCTGTGCTAGATGCGGTAACACAGGTACATTAATACATCTTTTGTGGCAATGTCCGAAACTCCAAAGATACTGGGTGTAGGTGATTGGTACCTTAAATAAGGTATTGGATATTAACATTCCGGTTGAACCGCTTATACGTATATTTGGTTACTGTGTTACCTCTATATATACCTCCCCTACTGGTAATACTATAAGGCGCGCACTTTTTGTTGCCCATAGACAGATTGCTCTTAAGTGGACCTCTCCACAGCCACCGACTGTGACCGATTGGATTGTAGATCTCAATAGGATCATTCTCTATGAAAAGCATACATATTCCCTAAGGAACTTCCTGAATAAGTTTGATGTTACCTGGTCTAGATGGATTCAATCTATATCATGTCAACCAATGGGTACTATGAACTTTGTAATACTGGATATTGTTATTCTTTTTTTTCGTGTGTCATATATACTATATACTATACAGTGAGCGGGGGGTGGTGGGATGGCAGGGTTTGTTGAAGGGGGGTGGTCTGGGAATTTTTTTTGGGGGGGGTTTGGTTTGGTGTGATTTCTATTTTTGTGGTTTTGTCTGTATTGTGTCAATGTTGTTTTCATATAAAATAATAAAAAAAGGATTTGTTAAAAAAAAAAAAAGAAATGATGAGTGGGTTTACATCTACTTTAAGTTATATACTGTAGTAAGATTCTTGCTACAAGACTAATGGCGCATATACCAGACACCATTCATTAGGGTCAGGCAGGGTTCGTATCCAGCAGAGAACCAAGGAATAATACAGCCAAGGCTCTTGCTATTTTCCATGCTGCTCACTCAAGGACTATCTCTTTACTGCTCCTCTGTTCTGATGCTGAAAAGGCTTTTGATAGAGAAATTTGGACATTTATGGAAAGGATGGAATGCCATCTAGGTCTGATAGAAAGGATGTCCTGGGTTAATGCAATATATCCTCACCCCTTGGCAAAAGTAAAAGTAAATAAACACTTATCCACCTCTTTTCCCATCACCAATGGCACCCACCAGGGCTGCCTTTTGTCCCCATTAATCTTCTTTTTGAAATTCGAGCCATTGCTATATAAGATTAGGGTGAATCCTGACATTACTGGCCTTTACTTAGGGACACCTTTTTAACTGAAAATTGCAGCCTATGCAGATCACTTATGCTTTTTCATCAGAAACCCTTTAATATTCCTGCAGAATTTGATGGTTGAGTTAGACTAATTCCAGAAATCAGAAGCATTACTGTTTTACTTTGTTTTAAAAAAAAAATACACAAAATAGCCAAAAATCTGCATTTGGGACATTTTCTACATTACCTAAAACATGGAACCTGTTGAAATATTGGTCCTTGTCAAAAGGGAAATATACAGAGCAGATACCCTTTTTTGCTGTAGGTATAATACCTATGACCCTCCTTGCCTCAACCATCCAATTCTTTCTTATATGTATACTTTTACTAACTAACTAACTAACAGTTTACCAATTAAAAATAAATTAGTACAGTGTCACAAGAAGGATTAATTAAATATTTTATTGCATGAAATTAAAAGATGAGCTATTGTTTTATGTTTAATAGCTGTGGTGGACTCTTCTGAAGGAACCAATTCTTGGTTGACTGGCTCCCCAGTCATTGTATCTCCTGTACTCTCCAGGTTTCAGGTAAAACTGACGTCCTCTGTAGTTGGGCTCCTCATAGAACATCCAGTATCCATCTTGTACATCAACGGAGTGGATGTCATGGTAACGGAATCTCTCATAGACATTTGCACAGTCTTCGTTGAACTCCATCATCTGACCTTTGAAGTCCTCTCTTTCGTAAATCCTGATTCTGAATGAACCCTGATGCTGTGATAGAAAAAAATACAAAAAAAATAAATACATTTTAAAATACATTTACAGTTCAAAAGTTTTTAGCACCAAGTACACTCTATTCCATTTTGTGTTGATTTATTTTTGTAATATTTGATTGCGCTTTTAAAAAAGTCAAGTGGTTCATAAAAAGCTTAATAATAGTAATAATAATAAAAAAAAATAGTTTTAATAAATTGTTTTCTAAAATATTACCTATCATTGTCGAAAAGTTATTAAGCTGTCCCTCACATATAATAGCAGACAAGGTGAATTCAGGTTGTTTACATTTTGATTTGCATATGTCAACTTCCTATGTAAATCTAGTACCTGGCTCAAGCCCCTTTCTATGTATATGCCTTTTTATTGGTACAAAAACAACTTCATCAGAAGCCTGTGACAAACGTTCACTTAATCTAAGAAGATACAATTGGTACATCAGAGCATTTGAGGCTCTTAGGGCACTTTAGAAGGGGGTACCTTGTTGGGGCACTTAGTAGAGAATGCCTTTCATTACATGCAAATAATGGCTTAAAGTGGTTTTAAACCCTTACAGACCACTTTGACCTACAGGTAAGCCTAGATTAAGGCTTACCTGTAGGTCCAATAAATATCTCCTTAACCTACATGGTTAAGGAGATATTTTACAAAAATAGGGCACTGCTGTCTACAGCGCACCGCAAGTGAAGGTAAACATGCTGTCACTTACGGCTCCCGCGCGCATGCACCGGAGTGACGTCATCGCTGCTCCGGCCACTCACAGTGCCGGAGCAGCAATACCCGCAAGGAAGATAGATGCTTCGTGCTAGAGGGGACAGCGGTGACATTGCTGGCTTCTGTGTCAGGTAAGTGACACATAATGGGCTACTATGCGATGCATAGTAGTCCATTATGCTTCACCTTTGCAGGGAAACAAGGAGGAAGTAAACCCATCAGGGTTTACTTCCTCTTTAACAATGACTTAAAGGATCTGCTTTAATGTTAGTAAACATTTTTAAGTTCAAATTATATACAGAAAATGCATACTGATATTACAGTTTTTTTGTAAAGAAAACAGTTTTGCAGATATTTAAAAACAAAGTTGCCTCTAGGTAGCAGTGTTTGGTAGAGATGTGCACACTGAAATATTTTGTTTCAGAGTTTGAATTTCGTACGAAAAATAAATGTATTTAGTTACTCCCGAAATTAGTTTTTATTTATTCAGTTTCGTTAAAAAATGCATTCGTCTGAAAATCCGAAATAATTAAGGTTGAATCTGTCATTGAAGGCCTATGGTGTCTGTCGAATGTTCTAAGAAGATTCGACGGAGCAGCTAAACTGTAGGACACCGCAATCATACATTTACGGTCGAATGTTCCACTTACAAGCTATAGTAGACTTCTAATGTTGTATGACACTAGTAATAATTATATTTATTAATTATTATTACTAGTCAACCAACATTAGAATTCTTCTATAGCCTATGAGCAGAGCATTTTACCATAAACGTCCGCTCGCGGCAACTGCTTCGTCGAATCTTCATGCTGAATCTTTTCTCTCTATGTCGATTAATCTTGGACTAATAGAGTTAGGTTAGGCACTTTTGACCTATTTTGCTATTGTCTCTATAATGTCGAATCTTTTCTCTCTATGTAGAATAATCTTGAATAGAGCTAAGGTTAGGCACATTCGACCACAGGTTCGATGGACACAGATCGCTATTGTCAGTGTCATGTTGAATCTCCTATCTATATCGAACTGTTGTAACAAAAACTAAAATAAAGCATTTGTTTATGTCGGATCTTTCGGTATTCAGATTCTGCACATTTGCTAACGTTTGTTAAAACGATAACGAAAATACCCAAAATTTGGACGAAAATGCATTCGGACGAAAACGAATGCACATGTCTAGTGTTTGGTGTGGAAAGGGTGGATCAGGAGATAGTTGACCTTATCTGTTTATGATTTAATCTGTTTTATTAAAATATTTCTGGGCGTTTCAAAAATTATTTAACACAATTGCATAGCAATCTATTTTAATAAAATGTTTTTTGGATTTTCAAAAAATTATTTAACATAACACAATTGAAGTGCATTGTTAAACAACAAAAAAAAAATGTTTGATAGTTACTTGAGGACTCAGGCGACAAGACCTAATAGAATCATTATAGCCCATCCATTGCTGGAAGTCTGGGTATTCTCCTCTGTGAAGGAAGTATTGGTGTCCTCTGTAGTTGGGATGTTCATACAGGATCCAGTTTCCACTCTCCACACGGATGGAGTTGCAGCGTCTAAAGTATGAAGACAGGTCTGGGCATTCAGTGTTACACTCATAAGAGCGACCCTGAAAAGTCCTGTCTTCGTAGAAGATGATCTGTCAAAAGTAATATATTGTCAACCATTTGTGCATTTCTTTCATTACTGATTTAAAATGCAAGTAATTCTGTTCTTGTAAAATAAAAAATGTGCTAACCTAAAGTCAACAATTCTAAAAATCAAAGTAAATTTAGCATACCTTTCCCATGTTGTAGGCTTCGATGTGTCCCAGTGAAGTGTGAACTCTGGACAGCAGGGATGGAAGGTTTATATACACAATGCTCTGAATGTGTAAAATTAATGCTTGCACTTTTTACCAGTGAACAAAAAAGAGAGCTGTTTCATCCCTTTTATGTAAAGGACCCCTCTGTTTCTTTGTGATTATTGTTCTTATTTGTTCCATGTCACAAAGCTGGCAAAACATTGTGTTACTTTGAACAAAAGATTATTTTACACTGTATGAAGTGTTTTATATTGTATTTCAAGAACAGATGATAGGCAACTTTAAAAGAAAAAAAATATCCTATAGGTAGAAATACAATAGGACATGTACTCAAATCAGACCTCTATTGATCATAAAACTTTGCAGACATGATACCACTTTGGAACTCTAAAAACAGAAAAAGGTGAATCTCCATACCTAGAACCCAACAGAAATCCCAACCCTATTATTTGTGGAGCAATTTAACCAAAACTTAGCAATATAGGTATTTCCCTCATATTAGATATCTATTTAGAGAATTAGATGAGATGGCCGCACACTGCAACGGGATACTGTGTATTGCTTCTTTATTCCAAAAATGACAGGTAAAACAGCACAGGAATCAAGGCAAGTAAACACGTTTCACACAATATAGTGCTTAATCATAACAAGAAGCCACTGACAGATTTGATGCTAAAAAGGCAAAGCAGATAAATCTGATCAGTCCAATTAACCCCAATTAACAAGCATTGTCAAATATGTCATCAAGGTATTATTACAGTGATAATTAACCATTTGCTTACTGGGCACTTAAACCCCCCCTCCTGCCCAGACCAATTTTCAGCTTTCAGCACTGACGTACTTTGAATGACAATTGCACGGTCATACAATACTGTACCCAAATGAGTTTTTTCATCATTTTTTTTTACATAAATAGAGCTTTCTCTTGGTGGTATTTAATCACAGCTGGGGTTTTTATTTTTTGCTAAACAAACAAAAAAAGATGACAAATTTTGAAAAAGAAAATCATGTTTCATAGTCGGTTATAAAATTTTGCAAACAGGTAATTTTTCTCCTTCATTGATATGCGCTGATGAGGCGGCACTGGTGGGCACTGATAGGCTGCACTGGTGGGCACTGATAGGCTGCACTGATAGGTACTAATAGGCACAGTTAATGCAGCACTGATAGGCACAGATAAGGCGGCACTGATGGGGACAGATAAGGCGGTACTGATGGGCACAGATAAGGCAGCACTGAAGGCCACTGATAAGATGGCACTGATGGGCCCTGATGGGTTGCACTGATGGGCACTGACAGGTGTTACTGATAGGTGACACTGATAGATGGCACTGATGGGCACTGATAAGTGGCACTGATAGGTGGCACTGATGGGCACTGGTAGGTGACACTAATGGGCACTGGTAGGTGACACTGATGATGAGGTGACACTGTTGATGAGGCACTGATTGTGGACCCTGATAGGTGGCACTGTGGACACTGATGGGCACTGGTAGGTGGTGCTGGTGGGCACTGGTAGGTGGCACTGTTATATCTTGTTAAATCCTGGTCACTGCTAGGATACACTTGTACAATGTTCGCAGTCTCTGACTGTCTCCTGTAGCATATCCACAGTCTCTGATAATCTCCTGTACTATGTCTGCAGTCTCTGACCATCTTCTGTAGTATGTCTACAGTCTCTGACCATCTCATATAATATGTCTGCAGTCTCTGGCCATCTCCTGTAGCATGTCCGCAGTCTCTGATCATCTCCTGTAGTATGTCTGCAGTCTCTGACCATCTTCTGTAGTATGTTTGCAGTCTCTGACCGTCTCCTGTACTATGTCTGCAGTCTCTGACCGTCTCCTGTACTATGTCTGCAGTCTCTGACCATCTCCTGTAGCATGTCTTCAGTCTCTGACCATCTCCTGTAGCATGTCTGCAGTCCCTAACCATCTTCTGTAGTATGTCTGCAGTCTCTGACCCTCTCCTACGGTGCAGCGGGCATCGTGATTGAAGATGGATCTACATCGGGGTAAATTGTTTTTTTTATTTTTTTAATAAAGGAATTGTCAAAAACTGCCTCCTGTCTATTTATTTTTGACACTTTTTTGGTGAATAAGTAGGGGGAGGGGGGCTTCCAGATTCCCACAAGCCCCCTGCCCACAGACCCTCACAACCACTGCCCAGGATTGTTGGGAAGAGGCCCTTGTCCCCATCAACATGGGGACAAGGTTGTTTGGGGTTGGGGGCAAAGCATCCCCCCATGTTGAGGGCATGTGGCCTGGTGTGGTTCAGGAAGAAGGGGGCTCGCTCATCCCCTCCCCCTTTTCTGGCCTGCCAGGATGGGTGCTCAGATTGGGGTCTGGTATGGACTTAGGGGGGAACCATTTATTTAAAAAAAAATTGGCATGGGAGTTCCCCTCAGAATCCATACCAGACCCTAGGGACTGGTATGGATTTTGGGGGGGCCCCTTTTATTTATTTTTTATTTCGGCATGGAGTTCCCTTTAAAATCCATACCAGACCAAAATGGCGGTACCCCACGCCGTTATTTTCCTTTTTTTTTTGTATTGCCAACAATGGCTTGCAGCCAGGAAAATCTATTTAAATGTAATTCTTTTCTTTATATATTTCAGTTTTGCTCCAGCAGGTTACATACACAGTACAATGCACCACTTTACAGGCAGACTAAAGAGAACCCCCCAACAATATATTTAAAATAATTTTTTATTGTTTCACTTTAAGCATTATTAAAATCACTGCTCCATTAAACACCATAAAAAATGTTGCATCAATACTATACATTTGAGTGAATACCCACACTTGGTACTCTATAGGACAGGAATTGGGGGGAAATTTCTGCAATGTGTCCAATAATCTAGTCTCCACAAAACCCAAATATCTTTTTATACCATGGACCTCCAATCAAAGAAAAAGATTAAGGCCTCATGCACACGAGACGCTGTTAAATGCGCGTTCAGAGGCAGTTGGACACTTTTTTCAACTGCACCTGAACGCAAGCAATGTTATCCTATGTGTCCATGTACACAGTCTCGTTTTTTCCCGTTTTTATGCAGTTGCGTTTAACCTCGTTTTTCCAGAAGCAAAAAAATGCGTTCAGACACTTTGCTTTTCCACGTTTCAGACGCAAAATGCAGCTAAACTTGGCTAAACGCAGGCACCTGCATTTAGTCGCATTTGCGTTTATAAGTCTTTTTAAAGGAACCCAATTTTTTGGACCAGAAAACTCAGAAATATGATGGTAAACCATAAAAAATACTAGAAAAAATGGTTTAAAATGTTGTAATTAGTTTAGATAGTTCATAGAGCATATATACTCACTGATGCATACATGTTTGTGAAATGCATACATGTTTGTGAAATATCCAACGGACATTCGCTGTGCCATCAACGGATGGGTCCAATATCGACGAGCTCTGACTCTGGACCTCTCATGCAAATTTGCGACGACGTTGCTGCCTCATCAAGAGCAACATCAGGAGCATTTCTTGACATATATTCAATATGGGATCCATTTCCAAAAAAAAAAACACAGAAAGAGAGGCAAAGGCAAGTGTACAACTGCTCTCTCTGCTGCTGCTGCTCACTCTGTTCAAAATGGCAGAAATAGTTAATAATACATGCTTTCTGAGCTTGGGTCTATATGATGTTATCTTTACAAACACTGTAAAGTTCGGGGGACCAGCTAGACCGCAGGACACAGGCTTTTAGTTCAAAAGGAGGTTTTATTAAACTTAAACAGCTTCACAGCAGCAAAACAAAAGAAAAAGGTTTCAGTCTCACCGACTATCAAAGTCCCGAATTGCTATCGCAATCAAACACAGTCCTGGGGTGCTGTCGCAGGTGACTTCATCTGCTAGGAGGCTTCCAGGCCGAACGCTGCTGTTGACTTTGGTTGCTGCAAATCAAGCCAAACACAAACCACTATCTCCTCTGCACTCCTCCACCCATCTGCAACTTCCTGTCTTGTTTTTAAACCCACCTCCTCTGACAGGTGAGTTAACCCTTTTTGTTCCCTTAAAGGGATCACAGACCAAACAGAGGGGAAACATAGCGTCATTCCAGGACCCAGCCACTGCGTCCTGTACATATCCCCCCCCCCCCTGTGCCCCAACGCCAAGGAGGTGGAGGCAACCGTGGAGCTCAAACAATGGACTCGGGAGAGGGCATCTGCATTTTGATGCAGTCTCCCGGGCCTATGCTCCACTACAAATTTAAATTCCTGGAGTGCCAGGAACCACCGGGTAACCCTGGCATTAGTCCCTTTACCTTGTCTCAGCCATGTTAAAGGGGCATGGTCAGAAATCAGCCTAAACTTCCTCCCCAAGAGGTAATATCTGAGGGATTCCAGAGCCCACTTAATGGCCAGACACTCTCGTTCAATTATAGCATAGTTTTTCTCCGCTGGTGTTAACTTCCTACTGAGGAAGACTACTGGGTGCTCCTCGCCATGAATAACCTGTGACAAAACTGCTCCCAATCCTACATCGGAAGCATCAGTCTGTACAACAAACTCTTTTGAAAAATTGGGTGCTACTAGGACAGGGTGTTGGCACAGTGCCGACTTGAGCTCCAAAAAAGCTTTCTCAGCGTCTGCATTCCACTCCACCATGACCGATTTCCGACCCTTAGTCAGATCGGTCAATGGAGCTGCCAACGTGGCAAAGTTGGGTACAAACCTCCTGTAGTATCCCACCATACCCAGGAATGCACGTACCTGTTTTTTTGTGAGGGGGCGGGGCCAATTCTGTACAGCCTCTACCTTGTTGACCTGAGGTTTTACTACCCCTCTACCCACAACATAGCCCAGGTATTTCACCTCCTCCATTCCCAAAGCACACTTTTCCGGGTTTATTGTAAACCCCTCCTTCCAAAGAGAGTCCAGTACTGCCTGGACTTTGGGCAAGTGTGACTCCCAGTCTCTGCTAAAAATGACTATGTCATCCAAGTATACTGAGGCATACTCCCGATGAGGACGTAAAATCCTATCCATTGCCCTCTGAAATGTGGCTGGAGCAGTTTGCAATCCAAAAGGCATTCTCTTGTACTGAAAACTTCCCTCTGGAGTAGAAAAAGCAGTTTTCTCTCTAGCAGCCTTAGTCAACGGGATTTGCCAATACCCCTTGGTAAGGTCTAATGTAGTGATATACCTGGCTGGACCTAGTCTCTCAATAAGCTCATCTACCCGGGGCATGGGGTAGGCATCAAACCGTGAAACTTCATTTAGTTTCCGGAAATCATTGCAGAATCGCAGAGTCCCGTTGGGCTTCGGTACCAACACAATCGGGCTTGACCACTCACTCTGTGATTCCTCAATAATCTCCAGGTCCAACATCTTCTTCACTTCCTCTGAAACCGCCTTCCTTTGGGCCTCTGGAATGCGGTAAGGCCGGACAAAAACTTTGACTCCTGGTTCCGTGACAATATCATGCTCTATGACACTAGTGAGCCCTTGCAAGTCTGAAAATTTCTCTTTATTTCTCTGCAAGAACTCCTTTGCCTGCTGACTTTGGACTCTAGACAGGGTATTTGCTACTTGGACACTCTCCAACCCAACCCTAGGCTCAAGTCTTGCACCAGCCAGGGAGGTCACCGGTTCCCTGTCTGTCCAGGGCTTTAACAAGTTTACATGATATATCTGATAGGGTTTCCTCTTACCTGGTTGGTGGACTCTATAATTTACCTCTCCCACTTTTTCTACAACTTCAAAGGGGCCTTGCCACCTGGCCAAGAATTTACTTTCCACAGTGGGGATCAACACCGCTACTCGATCCCCCACTTGGAAGTTCCTTATTCTAGCAGCCCTATTATAGACCCGTCGTTGAGCCTCCTGGGCTTTTTGCAAATGTTCTTTAACTAGAGGCATCACAGTTCGGATCCTCTCCTGCATTTGGGAAACATATTCAAGAACACTCTTATGCTGAATAGGTTCACTTTCCCATTCCTCTTTAACAAAATCCAGTAGTCCGCGAGGTCTCCGCCCATATACCAACTCAAAGGGCGAAAACCCAGTGGAGGCCTGGGGCACTTCCCGGATAGCAAATAGGAGAGCGGGTAACAGGCAGTCCCAGTCTTTCCCATCCCTTTGTACAACCCGCTTGAGCATAGACTTAAGGGTCTTATTAAAGCGCTCTACCAACCCATCCGTTTGTGGATGGTAGACCGATGTGCGCAGCTGTTTAATCCGGAACAGCTTGCACACATCAGCCATAACCCTCGACATAAACGGGGTGCCCTGGTCCGTGAGTATTTCCTTGGGAAAACCAGTCCGTGTAAACAACTGGAATAATTCCCGAGCAATAGCCTTAGAGGAGGTATTCCGCAGGGGTAGCGCTTCAGGATACCGGGTGGCATAGTCAAGGATCACCAGTATGTAAGAGTGACCTCGAGCTGACTTTACCAAAGGACCCACTATATCCATGGCTATTCTCTCGAATGGGACCTCAATTATGGGCAGAGGGACCAAAGGGCTCCGGAAGTGGGTCACCGGCGCGGTCAACTGACAGGTGGGACAAGAGGCACAGTATCTTCTTACCTCTGCTTTCAGACCTGGCCAGTAAAACCGGTCGGTGATCCGTGCCTCCGTCTTTTCAACTCCCAGGTGTCCCCCTAAAACATCATCATGGGCCAGGTCCAGGACCTTGCGTCTATACTGTTGGGGTACCAATAATTGTTCTACCACATTTTCTCTCACTTTGGTAACCCGATAAAGCAATTCATTATATATGGCAAAGTGGGGCCACCGCTCATTCGCACCTGGCTCTTGGGGTACCCCATTTAATACTACAACTTGTTCCCGTGCACGGGCCAAAGTGGGGTCCTGCATCTGGGCAGTACCAAATGTCCCCTGGGGAACACCCAAATCCGGCAGGGCAGGGGTAGAGGCCACTTCCTCATCCTCTTCACCCAGCATTACCTGAAGTGGGGAAGGTTCCCCCTCCTCAGTGTTCAGGTAGGTCTGCGAACCACACATTTTGACACCCTTCACAGTATCAGCACTACTTTCATCACCATTAACCCAATCATTAGCATTTGTATCAACTGGATCCACATTAGGTTCATTTGGCATCTCAGGGTTATTACCCTCAACCATAGGAACAGAGGAACTAGTTTCTCCCCAGTCTTGGGATCGTTCAGATAGTTCTCCTTGTCCCCACAGTTTTTCAAAAAATGGACAGTCTTGTCCTATGATAACATCATGTATCAAGTTCTTTACCACCCCCACCTCTTGAGTACCAGTGCCATATGCTGTGGAGATGGACACCGAGATGAGAGGGTACTCTCTAGTGTCCCCGTGAATGCATACAACCCGTAAAGTTTTGCTTACCGGACCGATCTTCCCAAGTACTCTAGGATGAACAAGGGTTACCATGCTTCCGGAGTCCAGCAAAGCCCAGGCAGGGAGGTGGTTCACTTGGACTACACACTCAAATTTCTCTTCTCCGCGGTCAAGGTGTGTGGTACATGCTCTATGAGCATAAAAAGACCCCCTCCGAAGAACCCCGCATTCCATGGGCTCCTCTTTCAGTGGGCAGTGGGCCCGGGTATGGCCCCAGGAATGACACCGCCAACATTGTACATCCCCTCCTCTCCGAACAGGAACAGATCGCTGAGGAGGTACTGGGAGTGACTCTTGACCTTCCGGGGTGTTGATTCCAGGGCTCCGGGGGACATCCTTTCGAAGGGCGGCAGTCGATCGAATAGGCCGTGGCAGACTGGGCCCTTGGCGCTTGGTAGGGCCAAGCAGATCCTCCACCACTGTATATCGCTCTACCATCTCGACAAGGAGGTTCACTGTTTTGGGGTCTCCATGGCTGACCCACCGTTGAAGGTCGTCTGGCAGTGACCGTAGGTATCGGTCCAGGACGACCCGCTCCACGATTTGGGGGCCCGACAACACTTCGGGCTGCAGCCATTTTTTTACCAGTTGCACCAGGTCATGCATTTGAGACCGTGGTGGACGATCTGGACAATACTTCCATTGGTGCACTCGTTGGGCCCGAACGGCCGTAGTCACCCCCAAACGAGCCAGTATTTCTGCCTTTAGTTTTTGATAGTCTTTAGCGTCCTCTGGTGGCAGGTCGAAGTAGGCTTTTTGAGGATCTCCGGTGAGAAAAGGGGCAATTAGGCCGGCCCACTGGTCCTGGGGCCACCCTTCTCTCTCTGCCGTCCTCTCAAATGTAGCAAGAAATGCCTCTACATCATCACTCAGGGACAATTTCTGCAAAAAATGGCTTGCCCTCACGGTCACCTGGTTGCCAGGGGCAACAGCCGCTTGCTCACGACCCTGAGACAACTGCTGTACTACTTCTTTTAAGGCAGTCACCTGAGCCTGCATAACCCCTTGCTGGGTTGCTTGCTGTGCTGCCAACTGAGCCACCAACAGGCGAGTATTTTCTTGCTGTACCTCCAGCTGAGTTGCTAAGCGCTGATTAGCTTCCTCATGGCGGGTCTGCGCTTGTATATTAGCCAGGGACAGTTGTTTAATTAGTTCCTCCATTGCTTCAGCTTTCAGGGTTTGGGCAGCTTTAACCCAGGACATAAATTCACTGTACTGTCCCTTTAAATGTCAGTTTTAAATTCAAATGCAAAAGCCAGCAAAAAAAAAAAAAACACGCCTGTTACTCTGTCCTGCCCGCATCCGAGCACCACTTGTAAAGTTCGGGGGACCAGCTAGACCGCAGGACACAGGCTTTTAGTTCAAAAGGAGGTTTTATTAAACTTAAACAGCTTAACAGCAGCAAAACAAAAGAAAAAGGTTTCAGTCTCACCGACTATCAAAGTCCCGAATTGCTATCGCAATCAAACACAGTCCTGGGGTGCTGTCGCAGGTGACTTCATCTGCTAGGAGGCTTCCAGGCCGAACGCTGCTGTTGACTTTGGTTGCTGCAAATCAAGCCAAACACAAACCACTATCTCCTCTGCACTCCTCCACCCATCTGCAACTTCCTGTCTTGTTTTTAAACCCACCTCCTCTGACAGGTGAGTTAACCCTTTTTGTTCCCTTAAAGGGATCACAGACCAAACAGAGGGGAAACATAGCGTCCTTCCAGGACCCAGCCACTGCGTCCTGTACAACACTTATAGACGCAAATGCGGCTAGACGCGGCTAAACGCGGCATGAAAACACAGCAAAACGCGCATTTTTAAACGCAGGTTTCTGCTTTTTAAAACATGCGTTCAGCAGAGTTTGCATCTGCGTCTCGTGTGCATGGGGCCTAAACCAGGCCAAGATAGAAAAGGGGCTCTAAATAATTAAAGCCATTAACCATAATCAGTGACAATTACATATTTATACACCAAGGCAATATATTAGGTTCATTAACAAGCACTTACCAATATATACTGTACGTGTGTTTGAAAATGTCTTGTCCTCAAGCAAACAAAGCTCCACTCAATAGCATGCAGATGGACATGGTTGGTTCCCTAGATATTGACATTCATCTAATAATAGTAGGGCATCCCTATTTCCCCCCTAAAAAACAGCATCAAGACTGATTAACCAAAGTTGTCTGCTCTCCTATTGCAAAAACAGCAAAAGTGCCCCATCAGTGAGCTTACCCAGTAGGATACATAAAGCCACATCACCTCCTTCAAAAGCCATTCAATGCGAAATGCCTCAGTCGGCTCCTTATATATGCCCCTACCAGCCGGGCACACCAGTCTTCTCATGTGTATCAATAAAGCCAGTTGAATTTCTTTTTTTGTGTTTTTTGAGGTTAGGATGTGGTACATGTCATGGTGGTTACTGTGTATACAATTTTGATAACCAGGTGGTTATTCTCTTGGCTACCCCATCCACATTTGTTAAGGTGGTGGAGTTGAGATTGGTGCTATAATTTTTCTCCCTTTTTTCGTAATAATGAAGTAAATAAAATTTGATATGTACCGTAGGTGTTAGTAATTCATTTGTAACATGACGAACTATAAAGGTACTGAGAGGGATGACGTTATATTCAGAATGTACAAAAACTGTGCTGATGATCTTGGTATCGAATTGTAGATAGGTGTCTTGATTCAGAAATTGAAAAAAGCATTAGAATGGAAATCTAATCTTTTCTGGCATATCATTTTTTTTACAATGCTATAGCAAGGAAGGCCCCAACTCTCAAGGTGTGAGTATTCAGGTACCTCCAAATATATGGGAGGTTAATACCGACTTCAAAAGTCAATAGGAGGCTAATAAAATAATGGCATTGTTAATAGACCATCATGACTAAGAATTAAAAGAATTGGATGAAGTTAAAAACACTGTTATCTGTGAGAAATCTAAATTTAGTGCAGAAGACAAAGAATTAAAGTGTTAGTTAGAGAAATATAATAAAGATTGAATTCATAAAATGGCCATGAAATTTATTAGAGACAAATTATACTTTAATGGGAAATATGCTTACAAGTGGCCACAGGGAGGCACAAAAAGATGGAAAACCCTTTCACAATCACATTGAGCAGATGATGGATGACACTGAATCAGATTTATTTATTATGTCACATATTTCTCATATTCCACAGGTTTCTAACAAATCTAGATCCATGAGAAATCATGAATCGAGAAATAGACAAAACTCTGGTTGTGGGCATGATGGTGTTGGTAAGAAAAGGATAGTAGACAACACTAATTCAAATTTGCCAGTTGCATACATGGGTATGGTCATTTCACAAGGTGATGGGTTACCCATATACAATGCTCTATCTGGAGGAAGGGTAGAGGCCACGACACTCACAAAGTCCTAATCAGGACAGATAAGGAATTCTATTCCTCTTACATGTATAATTGCCAGTGCACTCAAGACACTAACACATACACACGATCGGAAATTCCGACCACAAAATCCGTCGGATTTTTTCCGACGGATTTTGTCCGACACTGGTGTTGCATACACACGGTCGGACAAAGTTGTCAGAAAATCTGATTATCCTGAACGTGGTGACGTTAGTTGCGTACGACGGGACTACGTAGAGGCTAGTAGCCAATAGCTTTGATCTTGTAATGTGATCTGAGCATGCGTGGCACTTTGTCCGTCGGAATTCGCTATACACGATCGGAAAAAGTCCGATAGGACTTTGTTGTCGGAAAATTTAAAGGGGATGGTCCGATAGGACATTTTCCGTCGGAAAATACGACCGTGTGTACGGGGCATTAGGCCTCGTTCACACCTATGCAGTTTGCTTTTTAGCACACACGTTTTTGTGACTTTTTTGATGTTTTTTTTATGTTCTTTGCGTTTTCTATGCTTTTTTGGCCAATTTGTTACCAGGCAGATTAAAAAAGGAGAAAAGCTTCAAAAACGCACGTTTTTCAGCAGCATCTCCTTTGAAGTCTTTTAAATCAAAAGGGCATTGTTTTGCTTATAAAAAGGTCCCTGACCCTTTCCAAACACGCAGTGGCTAAAAAAAGCATAGATGTGAACCTGTCCTACAGGAAACCATGTTAAATGGACTGTAGTGCATTTCTGCAAAAAGCAAAAAACACCAAAATATGCATAGGTGTGAACCAGGCCTTAATTCAAGTGCTATTCCGAAAGACCATAAGTAATCCAAACGATTCTTCTTTCTTAGAGCACCTCCCAAAGGGAAGCAATACTATCAAAAAGGCCCCCAACAACTTATACTGCTTTCTAATCAAACGGAAATAGGGAGTGATAAATTGGAGGTTATTAACCTCTTATCTTATGCAGAGGTGGAAACTAAGGTTTTGAAGTTGAGCTTAAGTTTCTGCCCAACTGCCAGAACAGATTGCTGAACAGAGACTGTAACGCTACTTTCACACTGAGGCGCTTTACAGGTGCTATAGTGCTAAAAATAGCACCTGCAGCGTGTCTGTAAAGAGCCTCTCCTGTCACTCCAGTGTGAAAGTCCGTGTGCTTTCACACTGGAGCGGTGTGCTGGCAGGACGCTAAAAAAAGTTCTGCAAGCAGCATCTTTGAGGCACTTTAGGAGCGGTGTATACACCGATTCGAAAGTGCCCCTGCCCATTAAAATGAATGGGCAGTGTCGCTGAAGCGCCAGCAAAGCAGCCCTGCAGCCAATAGCGTGGGTTAAAAGAACCCCATCAGCGTCCGAAAAGCGACTCAGTGTGAAAGTGCCCTAAAAGAAAAGACTTTCATTTTTTTCCCAGAAAACTCACATACAAATATTTTAATAAAAAATTGAATATGACAGCAAAATGTAATGGTTTTACAGGGAGAGACTTTGTTGCCTTGAAAGACCTCATCCAACGTTTAAATGAAAATGAAGTACACAACAAGGGAGTACTGATATACCTGTACAACAGGACACCACACAGAAAACTAGATGCTCCCCTAGACTCAAGAAAAAAAATCAAATAAGTTTCTACCCTTACAAACGAATCCTAACATTTGGGCCTTTTTAACCCAAAGAGTTAAAGAAATTGAGCAATTAGAAATTACAAGCTCAATTCAGAATAATTTAATAGCAGCAGAATACAGAGCATTAAAAGATCTAAACAATAATAAGGAAATTGCTATCAGAGCATCTGATAAAAGGGGGAAATGTAGTGGTTATGGATATAAGAAAGTATAAAAAGAGTGCCTTGACATGCTTGGAAACCGAGAATGATATAGACCAACTTCTCAGGGTGTGATTGAATGATTCAACAGAGATTTTGGAGAGTTTTTCAGAAATGCCTATGACGGCGGAATTTTAAAGGGAATTTTTTGAATCACATTCAAGGACACTTTCACTCTGTGCATTACCAAAAACACATAAAAACATTGAAAATTCTCTGGGATCAACTCTAATGCCCCATACACACGCTCGGATTATCCGAGGATCAGTTCCGTCGGATCCTGTCCGTCGTACTTTGTCCGATGTTGGTGTTGCGTACACACGGTCGGACAACGTTGTCGGAATTTCCAGTCTGCAAGAACGTCGTGACGTAAGTCGTCTTCCACGAGACTAGAAAAGGGAAGTTCAGCACCACGTCCTGCACCCGTTGGGCTCCTTCTGCTGATCCCGTGTTTATCGCGAGTTAGTTGAAGTTTGGGGACTTACGATTCACGCTTCTCAGTTTTGTGACTCAGATCGTTACTGCTCTTCAGTTTGTGCTTGTCGTGCGTATCTGTTTATTAGTGCGTGTAGTCAGTTCGCATTTGTTGGTCATTGCGGCCTATATCTTGATATAGGATGCTTTGATGTTCACTGCTTATTGTCTGCTCGTTTCTGGTATTAATTTCGTTCTTTCAGGCCTTGCTGTTTATCGGTGCTTTCTGTTTGTCCGTTCTGACCAGCCGACCGTTTGTGAGTGATGTTTCCCGTACGTACTCGTCGCCGAGTTCGTGCTGTACGCGGAATTGGTGTCGGGCTTTTAGCTTTGAGCCAAGACCCGTCCATGAACAGAGTGACGAGGAGTATGTGGACCAAGAATTGGTTGCTTCAGCGTGATCAGTTCTCGCACAGAACCATGAGATCCGGGAGAATAATCCTGATGATTTCAGGAACTTTCTCCGGATGACGGACCCCGTTTTTCACCGTCTTTTGGCTTTGCTGACCCCTTTTATCAGCCGGCAGGATACCTGCATGAGACAAGCCATCACTCCGGAGCAGAGGCTTGTTGCTACGTTGAGGTACTTGGCGACAGGGAGAAGCCTTCAGGATTTGAAGTTCTCCTCAGGTATCTCTCCCCAGGCCCTGGGAATCATTATTCCAGAGACCTGTTCTGCCATCATCCAGGTCCTGCAGGAGGACTATATTAAGGTAACATTTCTACTTTACTATTCCATTCTATGTATGCTCTGTTTGCTAATGTCTTGTATTTTTGACCTCCTTCCCTAATTACCATGATTGCAATATGCTCTAATATGCTGTGCCCCTTTTGTCCTTCATGCATTTTTGCCTTCACTTACCTCCCCAGCATGCTCTTCTGCCCCAATAGACACCTATGGCCTAGTCACTTAAGCAATGTATTTTGTCTGCTGCATAGTATTGTTTTCCCCCAAACACCCCCTAAAACATGCACAAATGTTTGCTGTGTGTTTTACTTCATGTAGAGCCCCTTTTTTTTCCCTTTTTGTTGGTGGGGGGGGGGGTGCCAAACTCATTAGGAACCCCCTCCCCCAACTGCTCTGTCAGATGGTACCAATCCTCTATCTGCTGGCTTTCCCAAGGTCAATACACACTATATACCTACCTCTTTATAGTGGGCATCTTTAGGGATGAATTCAGCAAAGCATGTAGTGCAAGGGGCTGGCTCCCTACTTTCCATTTCCTCTTTTTTTGTGTTCTTTCCCTCCTATTAGCTTGCTAGGTAATTTCAGAATGTCAAAATGTGCGTTCCTTTTTTTTGGGGGGCGGGGGGGGGGGGGTGGTGGGGATTTGGAATGTTCTTTTATCTTTCCTGTGGGCTGCCAATAGTGTTAAGTAAGGAGGGTCTGGCCAAACTAGCACACATTATTGAGCCATTTGGCAATCAATGAAGTGCAGAGGGTTACCTGTCCAAACCCCCCCCCCCCCAACCCCTAGTTATTGTCAAAGGCCCATCAGAAGTGGGGGGATTGATGGGGGGTGAGTAATCTGCTAGGGGGACCCTCTACTTTGCGTTGCAAATACTTTCCAGCTTAAAATGTAAAAGACTGTGGCCTCCCACTTTGCCAGCCGTTGGGACTTTCCTAACTGCGGAGGTTCAATTGATGGGAAACACGTCCGCATCGTCCCACCCCCCAACTCGGGGTCCTACTATTATAATTACAAGGGGTTTAATAGTGTAGTGATGTTGGCGGTGGTGTCGGCGACATACGATTTTTTGTATGTGGACGTGGGGATGAACGGCCGGATCTCGGATGGTGGTGCCATTGCGCACACGGAGTTCTACTGGCGTCTTCAAAGTGGCAGTCTGTGCTTGCCACCTCCAGAGGAGAATGCTGAAGGACTCCCCTTCGTCTTTGTCGCAGATGAAGTGTTTGCGTTGACTCCCCATCTGATGAGGCCCTTCCCGATGAGGACCCTCACCCCAGACCAGAGGGTCTTCAATTACAGGCTGTCGAGAGCCCGCAGAGTGGTGGAGAACACCTTCGGGATCCTGGCCAGCCGCTTCCGCCTGTTTTTGACGGCTATTAACTTGGCGGAATACAAACTGAACCACATAGTTCTTGCCTGTTGCATATTGCACAACTTTTTGAAAAGACACAACAGCAACTGTGTGGTGACCGTTGGCCCAGATGTGGAGGGCCCTTCCAATGCCGACCTCACAGCCCTTCGAGCGGCACATCCAGGCTTGCCCCCTCTAAATGCCCGCGAGGTCCGCGAGCAATATATGGACTACTTTGTGGGTAGGGGGGCCATTGGTCTGCCTGACGATGTGTGAGAGATTTTTTAACCAAACCTATGATTTCTTGTCATTTCCATATTCTAGCTTATTTGAGATATACATTTTTGCCCTTTAGCTTCAACAGTGGGAATGCACTTTCTGGGCAAAAGGAGGTAACAGTCTCTTCTTCCCAAAAAGAATCTTCTCATGTTGTGTGTGTGATACCTAATCTTTTGTCTAGAGAAGGTTTGTAGTGCATAACTGACACCCAAAATACTCCTTCCTTTTCATCACCAGGTCAGATATGTGTGTATTCCCAAAAATGGTGTGCTACGTGTTTTCGTACAAAGCACTGTGGGTGTCATTTACATAAGTCAAATCCACTATGCTCTACAAGTGCAGTGCAAAAGTGCCCTGGAAAATACACTTGCAGTGCAAACTGGAATTGCCTTTAGTAAATAACACCCATTGCCCCCCAAATCCTTTACATTTGACATACATAATGCTTTTGTGTTTTTCAATAAGGAAGCCACACATTTAGAAAATTAAAAAAGTTTACTTGCAACACATTCACAAGTGCGTTTACAAACTTCTTGGCAAAACTGACAAGATCTTGGTTCTTTACAACATTGTTTACAAACATTACGCATTTGTTAAAACCAGGCATGGAGCAAAACAGAACATGGGAACTTGCAAAGTTCAACTTTCTAAAGTGAAGACAAGATCAGACATGACTATATGTTCAAAGTGTGTTTGATCTTGCCTTCATCACATGGGGGGTCACCCCTGGAAACTGGAAATTTAGAACATGCACACAATTTGGGTCTGAAAATGGACATTAGATGGTAAAACACATGCCTAGAATGTTCAAAAGTGCCATTTTCCATCATGGGGATCAATGGACGTTTTTTGGGGGTGCAACCCCTTCACCACAACCACTTTAGTAGTTAGTAAAGTGGTTGCACCCCCCAAAAAACGTTGTCATTCATCCACCATGATGGGAGCTAGCACATGTGGACACAATGTGTGCATGTTCCAAATTTCACACAGTTCTTAAGTTGCAAATGGGGTCACAAACAGCCACAAATGTGTGGTAATTACTTGGTGCGTTTTCAGATTTTACCTAAAACATCAATGATGTTCTTCAATTTTTGTTGAACATCATTGATGTTTTGCTTTATGTCATCTAGATCTCGATTGCAGACCATTATCTCCCCGATGAGTACGTGGGCACTTTCTGTGGTAAAGTGCGATTCTTCTTCCACAACATCCACGTCACCTAAAAACAACCAAAAAAAAAAAATGTCTCTTGGAAATGAGGCAGGCATACATTGATTAGCTTACCAGTAGCTGTGTTCTCCCACACTCACCTGTTGTGGTGACAAGTTCTCCAATTTCTATGATCTCTCCTTCCTCCTCCTCCTCCTCCTCTGCTTCTGGTCTTTCCCCTTCTTTGGGAGGTGTGGGTTTTGTGGTTTCCTCAGACGTCCCGAGTTTTCGCTCCCCTATGAGAATGTACAAAAGGAAGATTTAGCACCACAATCTATTGAGGGCAGAAATAGGAAATGTCAAACATTGCTTGAAAGTGAGGGACAATATTTTTGGTTGGCCAGTTACAAATGACAACAACATGAATGTAGTCACTTTGTAAAGGTGCTAAACTTACTAGCTTTTTGGTAGAAGTTTGTCTGATGGAGACCCCCCTCTAGTATCCACTGGAGCACATGTGTGGAAAAGCATAATAAAAAGGGGGTTTGGGTGTCCCAGTACTAGTGCTCTAGAGTCCAGATAGGTAAACAGCTACTGGGTGACCTCTCCTTTACATTGAATAAATTGGCTTTACATTCTTGATGACATCTCTAGTGAGAACAAACTTCCTTTCACTAAAAAATTCCCCAAACCTCGTATTATAAGTGGCCGAACGATCGAGGTTGAGTACGATCGAATGGACACACACGAACATGACAGTGGCAGAAAGATCGAGGTTGAGTACGATCGAATGCACAGACGAACATGAAAGTGGCCATTTTCTAATGTACAACTTAGAAAAAATACAAACACATGGAGCAGTATGCAAGCAAAAAATCAAACACAAAACACAACTACTTACTTTTTTGAAGAACTCGCTTGATCTTTCTGTACTGATCGGGCTCCCTCAGTTTCAGGTCTGACCAGCGTTTCCTCAGTTGCTCCTTGGATCGTTGTACCCCAAAATGATTGTACAGCCTCCTCACAACTTTAGACATGATCTTGGCCTTTCGGACATTGGGGTTGAGGTAAGGCCCATACTTCCCATCATAGTCGCTCCTCTTTAATATGTCCACCATCTCCAACATTTCTCCAAATGACATATTGGAGGCCTTAAATTTCAGCCTCCGGGATCGGGACGTTTCTGCCTCCGGCCTTTCCTCGTCCTCCTCCTCGTTGCTGCAATATTTGGGGAGCACCTGCTGTGTTCCCGCCATGTGCTCTCCCCACTGCGCCGTAAAGAGAAGGGGTGGGGAATAGACGTGAAAGATCGTCAGGGGCGGGCGGAGTTTGACGCATGCGCACTGTATATAAAACGTCACACGCCTGTGTTGTAGCCACGATCTGTGAGACGAGGGGAGAGAAAGCTCACGCACGAGATGATCGCTAGAACGAAGGTACAATTTGAAGTTGGTACATAACTAGCCTAGACTGATTAGACCTTGAGGCTTCTTTATGGAGAAGATTAGGAGAGTTTTGCCTGACATTATTTATAGTGTTTTCTGTGGTGTTGTGTCTTGCAGAGAATATGGAGGGATTCAACAACGTGAGTTTTCTCCCCCTCTTCATTGATAAATATAGGGAAACGACCCTATTATGGCAGGCCAAACACCCCGATTACGGCAGCAAACCAAAGAGGTACGCAGCCATGCTGAAACTTGTGGAATTTGAAAAAGCCAAGGATGCCCACGGTAACCGTTCGTAAGTTAAGACTCAAAATTGGCAGCCTGAGGAGTGCGTATTTCAGGGAGCGCAAGAAGGTCCTGAAGTCCCAAGCATCTGGAGCTGCAGCAGATCAGGTTCATGTCCCCAAGCTCTGGTACTATGACAGGCTCCATTTTCTCAAAGACCAGGCTGATGTCATGGAGCCACTCTCGCCTCCTCCTTCCACGCTTCCTTGCGTGCAGGCCACCCCTGATGAGGCTTCCGAGGAGCAACCTGGGCCTTCCAGTCTGGAAGATGTGGAGGAGCCCAGCTTGAGCCAGGTATAGTATTTTTGCAACAAATTATGTGAAAAATAAATGATGTTCAGTTAATTCAGGATCCACAATTGCTTAGTTCCTTAACGTGCTTGACATATCAACGGACAGTAGTGTTGGAGACATTTGGGGCCAGAATCTAAACTGCAGGGCTGAGAATTGTATGGTTTTATATTTGTAAACATTTTGCAACAGTCACTAGATGAAAATTGTGTGTGTTTGATGAACAAATAACTCAAACTATGTCCCTTTTTCATACACAGGAAGACCTCAGCCAGGAGGTGGCTGTGGAATGTGGCAGTCAGGAGGAGGAAGGGGTTAGTGGCAGCCAAGAGGTGGGTAGTGGCAGCCAAGAGGGAGGTAGGCCTAGGAGCCTGATTGTCTCCCAAGTCCCTTCCCTCCGCCTTCCCTACAAAAGGGCGAGAAGGGGGGGTGAGGCGGGAGAGTCAGCGCTCCAGCTGATCAGAGAGGCTTCAGCCTCCCTACATGCCACACCCACCGACGAGGAGACCTTTGGCTCCGTGGTTGCCACGAAAATGATGGCTATGGAGGTGGGACAACGCAACATGTGTTAGGATGTCATCCTCAAGGTCCTAAATAAGGGTATGGCTGGGGGGATGACCCCACTCACACATGTTTGCGATAGTGACCTTGCTCCACCTCCTCCTCCTCCTTCTGCCACCCCACCAGCACCACAGCCACAAAGTGCAAGGAAGCGTGGAAGGAAGACAAGAGAGTGACGACCTGGATTCAGTCTGGTCTGAGAGAAGATGGAGCCTCTCGTAGGACCAGAGCCTGGGGACCTAGATGGCATCTGCTGCAGTTCCGGATGTTTTGGACTTCAGGACCAGATAGCACTCCCCTTAAGATACGTACTCCTCAGGTCCCCAATTTTAGAAGCTTGAAAAATTATGTTTGCCGTGGGTGTCCAAGGCTTTGCAAATTCCCCAAGTTTCTCCATCTGCGTTCCTCTTTGGTTTGTTGCTGAGACCTAAATAAAGGTATTTTTGATTTGAAAAAAACATTGCCTATTGTGTTTTACTTTTCTACAATGACAGTTTATTTGTGAGTAGGCAGGTACATTTCACAAATCATAAAGTATAATTAACAAGGGGCACCAACAACAAACAAACTCCTAGTAAATTTAAGCAACAAATAGAAATGTTAATAATGTTGTTTTGCTAAGTTGAGACACACAACCCCCTCAAAAATCTAAATAAATTATCCTGAAAATATGTATTCCAAACAAAATTAAAAAAGGACAAATCATCCAAAAAATATAACAAAGATTCTTTTACGATCTGAGGAAAAATAAACATCTAGTCTAGAAATCATGAAAACGAATAAAGAAATAAGTTTGGGAGAAGTGCGGGTGAATAGGAGCAGCTAAAACATGTCATTCTTCTTGCATTGTAAAGAAAAAGAGAATGCGCTGCATTAAAGACATTTTAACATTGCAGCGTGACGAATGTGCTGTGTCGATTAGGAACGGTAGTTTTACCTGACCGAGCGCTTCCGTCACAGAATTTCTTCTGAGCATGCGTAGCACTTTGTCCGTCGGACTACGCTACACACGATCGGATTTGGTGTGATCGGACTTTGTTGTCAAAAAATCTATCCAGCAGGAGATAGGACTTGGTCCGTCGGACAATCCGATGGAAACTGTCTGATGGTGCCTACACACGGTCGGAATTTCCGACAACATTGTCCGATAGGACAGAATCCATCGGAAAATCCGACCGTGTGTATGGGGCTTTAGATGGATTGGCTCTAAGATGGAATGTGCTAGTAGGCTGTTGGATGCATATCTGTGTGCTATGTTTGCCATGTTAAATCCAGGAATACAGTAGATTTGTTGAAGAAACTTAAGGATGTCTGTGCCTCAAGGTTGCTTTTTTGTCTTGATTGACATTGAAACTATATTGTAGCATTCCACACTTATTGAGGTTACAGACAGTCAGAAATGTTTTAAATGAAAGGAAATAACAGTATGGCCCTTTAATAATTTTATTGTGGACACACTGAGTCATATTCTGACATGGAATGTGTTCACAATGGATGGCTCCCACTACCGCCAAGTGCAGGGGGACGCAATGTCCACATGTTGTGCCCGGGCACAAGCCAACCTGTACCTAGGGGGTGAGAGTGGCATTTATTTTCCAGACGAGTGAATAGCGGTGTAACTAGCCAGCATCTTATGCTGATACAGGTATATTAATGATGTGTTTGTTTTATGGAGGGTGAGCCTGCAGATCAAAATAGCTAAATGATAATATAAAACTATTGCTGCAATATGATGTACATCATTCTTGGATATTAAGATTTTTTATATAAGACGATGGTTCTAAGGGAACATTATTATTTAGAAAACACAGGACAGAAAACACAGTCCTGTATAACCCCTTCCCTGCCAGTGACATTTATACAGTAATCAGTGCATTTTTACTGAATAGATGTGAATGGTCCCTAAATAGTGTCAAAAGTGTCCGATGTGTCCGGCGCAAAGTCACATTCTCAATAAAAATCGCAGATCGCCGCCATTACTAGTAAAAATAAATAAAAAAATAAAAATCCCATAAATCTATCTCCTATTTTGTAGACGCTATAACGTTTGCGCAAACCAACCAATATACGCTTATTGCGTTTTATTTTTTTACCAAAAATATGTAGAAGAATACATATCGGCCTAAACTTAGGAAAAACTTTTTTTTTTTTAAATTGAGATTTATTATAGCAAAAAGTAAAAAATATTGTGTTTTTTTTCAAACTTGTCACTCTTCTTTTGTTTATAGTGCAAGAAATAAAAACTGCAGAGGTAATCAAATACCACCAAAAGAAAGCTCTATTTGTGGGGGGAAAAAATTATAAAAATTTGGGTACAGTGTTGCATGACTGCGCAATTGTCATTCAGAATGCGACAGCGCTGAAAACTGAAAATTGGCCTGGGCAGGAAGGGGGTGAAAATGTCTTGTATTGAAGTGGTTAAAAAAGGTTTATAATAAAGCAAAGCTTAAATTTAGACATGAATGGCTTTTTGGCCAACAAAAGGAAAAACATGAGAGGGTTATGATTATTACAACATTCTCTAGTCAGCACTCACAGATAAGAGATATTTTTTGTACGCATTGTCATCTTTTGATTTTGGAGAAATATATTAGGCAGTATTCGGAAATTACTTATAGAAGGTCTAGGTCCATTAAAGACCAGGTGGTACAAAGCCATTTTGTAAATGAGTCTGCAATAAAACTGCAAGAAAAAGGGATGTTTAACCCTTTCACTGCCTGGTCCTTACATTGTACGGACCCAAAAGAAGGATTTCACACAAAATCCCGTTGACTGCAGCCACCAGGAATGTGTGTAATTCTGACAAGCAGACTGCGGCCTGTCAGATGAAAGCAGTCTAGCACCTCCGATGGCACTGGATTGCTTTCACACACCCCCTCCCCTGGTAACATGCACCTCCCCACATGCACCACCGACACATATACTTGGCTTCACTGCAGGACCGGGACTGACATAGTGGGTGGGGGGGGATGGAGCTGAGTGGGCACATGTCCGCTCTCCACCCCTTCTTGTCGCTGACCCGTAAGCGGCTTGTTTGACAACACTTCCAGGATCCCCTTTCAGTTTCCCCAGCCAGCATGGATATACTTTTATGTCTCTACAAATATGCAATATTGTGCTATACTATTTTGTGACACTGGAGGGAGTTGTGGTGGCAGTTGGGGTATTGGCTGCTCCTGCTGATGGCAGACACTTGGATGCTACTTTCAGGCCAGGACATCTGTGGTGATCTCGACCTGCATATGCGAGCTATGGGGACAACTTCTATGTCAATGTTTCATGCATGCGTGGTGAGTGACGTCCACGCTAGTTAGCTGTGTGGTTTGCAGCGGCTGTGGAGTATTTGGCTGGTGGGGGCTTATAAAAGAAGTAACCTCACTGATGGGGGACTTGCTGCTGTGGCAATAGGAGAGCAGGCCACTTTGGCAAATCATTCTTGATGCTGTTTTTTAGGGGGAAAATAGGGAAACCCTACTTAATATTTGATAGGTGGCGATATCCAGGGAACCAGCCATGTCTATCCACATGCTATTCAGGGGAGCTTTGTTTGCTTAAGGAAGACACATTTTCAAAGACACACATATTTTTGTAAGCACATGTTAATGAACTTAATGTATTTCCTTGGTGTATAAATATGTAAACATCACTGATTATGGTTAATGGCTTTATTTATTTAGAGACCCTTTTTTATCTTGGCCTGGTATAATCTTTTTCTTCAATTGGAGGTCCATTGTATTATATATTTGGGCTTTGCAGAGACTAGATCATTGCTGTTGTCCAGACTCAATATCTTCCAGGGTCTAGTAACAATACAACTGGTCTTATTTGTATACATATTGTAAATGCCTTATCACAATACTGTTAGGCCCCTTTCACACTGGGGCGGTGCGGGGCGGCGACGGTAAAGCAGCGCTATATTTAGCGCTGCTTTACCATCGTTTTTCCCGCGGTATGCGGTCGCTAGCGGGGTGGTTTTACGGTATGGTACGGTATGCGGTCGCTGCAGCGGCGGTTTGCGGGCGGTATCCCCGCGGTTTCCCATTGATTTCAATGGGAACGAGCGGTATAGGAGCGGTAAATACACCGCTCCTATACCGCTCCAAAGATGCTGCTAGCAGGACTTTTTTTAGGCCCCTTTCACACCTAGGCGTTTTTCATGCGGTGCAGCGCTAAAAATAGCGCCTGTTCACCGCATGAAAAAATCCTGCCCCTTTAACTCCAGTGTGAAAGCCGGCGGGCTTTCACACTGGAGCGGTGCGCTAGCAGGATGACAAAAAAAGTCCTGCTAGCAGCATCTTTGGAGCGGGATAGGAGCGGTGTGTTCACCGCTCCTATACCGCTCCTTCCCATTGAATAGAATGGGACACCGCGGTGAAACCGCGGTAATACCGCCGCAAAGCGCCGCTACGGCGGCGCTCTGCGGGGGGTGTTTAACCCCTTATCGGCCGCTCGCGGGGGTTAAAACCGCACCGCGAGCGGCCGAATACCGCAGTTAAAACGACGGTAAAGCAGCGCTAAATATAGCGCTGCTTTACCGTCACCGCGGCTCCCCGCCCCAGTGTGAAAGGGGCCTTACCGTCCTGCTAGCGCACCGCTCCAGTGTGAAAGCCAGCCGGCTTTCACACTGGAGTGAATGGGGCCGGTTTTTTCAGGCGGTGTACAGGCGCTATTTTTAGCGCTGTACCGCCTGAAAACCGCCCCAGTGTGAAAGGGGCCTAAGAGATCAACATTGAACCATGTCCTACAATCTTGTTTTAATTATTCTTTTATACACAATACACGAAATGTAGAGTTCTTTAGGTGAAGTTTTAAGTGTAATTGTATGCATATAAGTAAAGTCTGTTGAATTTATTTTTTTCTTTCTTTTACAGGTGGTAGTCATGTATATATATATATTATACACAACAGTAAATGGTTCTTGCTCTGTATGGTGTTTGGTATAACTATTATAGAGAAGACACGGCTAGGGTAGATAAGGCACATATGGCACATTTGCTCACTGCCTCATTGGTTAACACCAAAGAAAAATAAAGAAAAAGAAAAATTAAATATGCCAGTTTGCATATTCCAGGTTATTTATTTTTCATCAGATAATGAACTCGTCTGAAGGAACTGATTCTGGAGTTGGCAGCTCCCCAGTCAGAGCATCTCCTGTATTCTCCAGGTCTCAAGTAGTACTGGCGTCCTCTATAGTTAGGCTCCTTATAGAACATCCAATGGCCGTCAAGGACCTGGCATGAATTGATATCATGATAAAGGAATCTCTCATAGACTTGAGGACAATCCTCACTGAATTCCATCATATGACCTTGAAAGTCTCCTCTTTCATAGATTTTCACTTTAAAAGGACCACGATGCTACAAAAGAGATCATAAAATAGTATGAGTACCAGTCAGCACTGAGGACTGACACAGGGACTTAAAGCAATAGTCGTTTAGTAATTAATCTTTTGTTTGTTACTTATCTTCAAAGGTAGATAGTGCAAACAATTATGGACCAAAACCAGCATATTCTAAACTATGGAAGTTTAAAATACATGAGATTACACACTAAACTTGTGACAATTTCCCTTTTTATTATTAACAGTATCTGTCTGTCTATCTATCTATCTATCTATCTATCAATTCATACTTACAAGGGGAGCCAACCAGCAAGATTTAATGGAATCATTAAATCCCAGCCATTTCTGGAAATCAGGATATTCTCCCTTTTTAAAGGTAGTACTGGTAACCTCTGTAATTGGGGTGTTCGTAGAGGATCCAGTTTCCACTGTCTACACGGATAGAGTTGCAGCAATTAAAATAAGTGGTCATATCGGAACAGTCTGTGCTGCATTCGTAGCAGCGACCCTGAAAGTTCTTGTCCTCATAGAATAAGATCTGCAAAGATGTAATACAGCATTATATTTTGGCAATTTTTAAATCTTTGCTTTTGTAGGCAGACAAACAGATGTAAATTTACACTATAAAATAAAAAGAAACAGTGATAAGATATTGAAAACATCTTAAATATTAATATAAATAATACTGTAGCTGTTAAAGTATTTTAGCTAAAAATCTGTAAGAACGGTGTAAGAACATTCTTGTCAAACACAGCCATTTATATTAAAACAAGCTGCATGCATTGTGCATGTTTGACAAGAAAAAGGCTGCATCTTACCTGCTTTGCCTTCAGTTGAAATGCACCTGAGAAGGGCCTGCTACATCCAAAGAAACACAGCACAACTCATAGTAGGTCAAATGCAGCCTCTAAACGGTCATGTACTGTTCTAGTAAAGTCCAAGGCAACTTGCTTGACCTGCGTTTGATGTGCATTTCACATATAATGCAGGAAAACAACGCATGAGCCCTAACTCATTTAATAAATAAATTGTTTATGACACCTATTGGTTTGGTACATATAGTAGTGATTTCATTTTGTGACTTTGTAAAGAATGTATAATATTGTTCTAGTGAGATTATTGTAAAAGCATCCTTACCTTTCCCATTGTAAGGTGTAAGAGAGGAGATGCAATCGATAAAGTGTAGGAATGAAGATGTAATCAATCACTGCCATGGGAACAGCATTGACATATATATATATATAGTGCTGCATAATTTAGGAGTAGTACTTTTTTCTGTCCTGTAAGGAGAACGTGTAGATATTTTTAATGGTTTTGTTTAAGTGTGTGATTATTTGAATGTTACAATTGTTGGTCTATGCTTACACACCTTCATACCAAGCTTAGCTACAGAATACAGTTACAGCACAATTGTTTCAGTTCTGAATCAACCTATTCTTTTAGAATATAAATGGGATGTATGCTTGCATAAAGGAACCATAAAGAACAGTAGTACATTAAACATTTCAGCATGATCAGCTAAATAGAAAATCTGTGCAAGTTCTATAGTATGGTGGAGCATTTTAAAACAAGCTCTCTCCATAGAAAACATATCAAGCTTGGTTTCAGGAGTTTATGACAGTGTCAATTTATTTAGACGTAATTGCCAATAAAAAACATTTCTGTTTGTCATTGTAAAGCACATGTAAACTAAAGACCAATTATAAATAATACATAAATAGTTTGTTAGTATTTTAATATAAAAACACTCTTTTATATACAGTCATGTTATCTTATTATCTTAAGGCCATGGGTGTAGAAGTGGTACTATTTTCTTTCCGCTTATCATCAGGCGCTGATGATGAAGTAAAATTATGTAAATTACCAGAGAGGAGGGTCCATAAGGAAGGGACCAGCCTATTCCTTCAGGATGATAATGCTGTGATGCTGGGGTAGGAGGCTTCATAATGCAGCTGACACAGCTTTGTAGCCCAATGACAGCTGTTCTGGAAAAAGAATGACAACACATTGAGTGATTGAAAGAGTTGCACACATTTTTGTCACCCTGTAACAAAATGTGAGGTTTGCACACTGACACTTGCAATATCAACACTGCCATCTATCAATATGCTATGGACAAAGTATATATCGGTTTTCTCAGTAAAGCCAAAGTGCTTTCAACTTTCCAAAGCTAGAATTTCATTGAAATAAAATACAGCCAGCAACAATAGAAATATGCTCTATAACAAATATATACGGCCAGTTTTCAGTGTACTGTGTGTAGTCAGGGACAAGTGAAAAAAAAATTGCAGCCAGCAACAATTTTGAAAAATAACCTTTGAAAAAACACATGCAGCTTGCTATGACTGTAGTGCATTAGTAAAGAAATGGATTGTGAAAAATAAATTTTGTAGACAGCACACAGTAAAATAGGAAATATGTGAAAACAAAAACATCTGCAACCTGTTAAAACTGTGCATGTGGAGAAGCTGTTAAGAAGCTGCAAGACATACATCAGCAGCAAAAAAAAAAAAAAAAAAAAAAAAAACTTTCCTCCCCCAACCCAAAATTCCCCAAAATACACATTTGGCTACCTAAAAGGCGTTCAGTAAGGGTTTACTTGAGGAGACCAGACCCTACAAGACTTATGCCTCGTACACACGTACGGACTTTTGCCGGCGGACCTAAGTCCAGCGGACAATCCGCTGGACTTTCCGGCTAGGTCCGCTGGACTTTCCGAGGGTGTGGACTTGCCCACACACGCACGGACTTGTCCAGCGGATAATCCGCCGGCCAAAAGTCCGCGGGACTTTTGAAAATGAACGGACTTGCCCACACACGGAGCAGTCCGTTCATTTCGAACGTAACTTCAGGTTACGTAGCTAGCGTAGGCAGTAAATGCCGCCGCGCTAGCTCCGCAAGCTGGCATGGATTTAAAGGGAATCCCCACGCCGAAAAAACGGCGTGGGGGTTCCCCCCAAATCCATGTCAGACCCTCATCCGAGCACGCAGCCTGGCAGGCCAGGAAAGGGGTGGGGGGACGAACGAGCGCCCCCCCCCCCCTCCTGAGCCGTACCAGGCCGCGTGCCCTCAACATGGGGGGTGCCCTGGGGAAAGGGGGGCCGTGCGGCCCCCCCACCCCAAAGCACCTTGTCCCCATGTTGATGAGGACAAGGGCCTCTTCCCGACAACCCTGGCCGTTGGTTGTCGGGGTCTGCGGGCGGGGGCTTATCGGAATCTGGGAACCCCCTTTAATAAGGGGGCCCCCAGATCCCGGCCCCCCACCCTATGTGAATGAGTATGGGGTACGATGTACCCCTACCCATTCACCTAAGGTGTAAAATGTAAAGTAAAAAAAAAACACACACACTTTTGAAAAAATAGTTTATTGCACTGCTCCGGGGGTCTTCTTCCGTCTTGGGGGTCTTCTCGCCGGACTCCCCCGCCATTTACCAAGCTCTTTTACCGAGCGAGGGGAGTCCGGCTACCTTCTTCGTCGTCGTCGCCGCCGTCTCGATCCGCCTTCGGGGGTCTTCTTCCGTCTTGGGGGTCTTCTCGCCGGACTCCCCCGCCATTTACCAAGCTCTTTTACCGAGCGAGGGGAGTCCGGCTACCTTCTTCGTCGTCGCCGCCGTCGTCTGGGGGTCTCGATCCGCCTTCGGGGGTCTTCCGGGGGTCTCTTCTGTTCTTGCGGCGGTCGTCGTCTTCCGCGCCGCCGGCGCCTTCTCCTTCTTCTTGTCCTTCTTGTTCTTCTTCTTCTTCCGATGTTGACCCGTCGCTCTCTCTGCCCGGAATGCCTGTGCCGATCTGCGCTCGGACTTATATAGGGACATGGGGGACAGGGTCACATGTTCATGTCACATGGTGACCCCGCCCCCTTGCGATGTCACAGTCCCAGCATCCTCCGGGACTGTGACAACGCAAGGGGGCGGGGTCACCATGTGACATGTGCATGTGACCCTGTCCCCATGTCCCTATATAAGTCCGAGCTCAGAGCGGCACAGGCATTCCGGGCAGAGAGAGCGTCGGGTCAACATCGGAAGAACAAGAAGAAGGACAAGAAGGAGAAGGCGCCGGCGGCGCGGAAGACGACGACCGCCGCAAGAACAGAAGAGACCCCCGGAAGACCCCCGAAGGCGGATCGAGACCCCCAGACGACGGCGGCGACGACGAAGAAGGTAGCCGGACACCTCCCCTCGTGAAAGAGCTAGGTAAAAGAGCAGAAGAGAGGGGAGGAGTCCGGCGAGAAGACCCCCCAAGACGGAAGAAGACCCCCGAAGGCGGATCGAGACCCCCAGACGGCGGCGACGACGACGAAGAAGGTAGCCGGACTCCCCTCGCTCGGTAAAAGAGCTTGGTAAATGGCGGGGGAGTCCGGCGAGAAGACCCCCAAGACGGAAGAAGACCCCCGGAGCAGTGCAATAAACTATTTTTTCAAAAGTGTGTGTGTTTTTTTTTTACTTTACATTTTACACCTTAGGTGAATGGGTAGGGGTACATCGTACCCCATACTCATTCACATAGGGTGGGGGGCCGGGATCTGGGGGCCCCTTATTAAAGGGGGTTCCCAGATTCCGATAAGCCCCCGCCCGCAGACCCCGACAACCAACGGCCAGGGTTGTCGGGAAGAGGCCCTTGTCCTCATCAACATGGGGACAAGGTGCTTTGGGGTGGGGGGGCCGCACGGCCCCCCTTTCCCCAGGGCACCCCCCATGTTGAGGGCACGCGGCCTGGTACGGCTCAGGAGGGGGGGGGGCGCTCGTTCGTCCCCACCCCTTTCCTGGCCTGCCAGGCTGCGTGCTCGGATGAGGGTCTGACATGGATTTGGGGGGAACCCCCACGCCGTTTTTTCGGCGTGGGGATTCCCTTTAAATCCATGCCAGGTCACGGAGCTAGCGCGGCGGCAGTAACTGCCTACGCTAGCTACGTAACCTGAAGTCACGTGCTAAATGAGCGGACTTGCCGATGAGCGGCAAGTCCGTTCATTTCAAAAGTCCCGCGGACTTGCCCACTAACGGCGGGATTGTCCGCTGGACTTCCAAGTCCAGCGGATAATTTGAGAACAAAACCTGAAACTTTAGTCCGCCGTACTTTGGCGCCAAAAAGTCCGCCGGCGCCCACACACGAGGGGATTATCCTCTGGACTTCAGTCCAGAGGATAATCCCGCGGGATTGTCCCTTCGTGTGTACGCGGCCTTACACTAATCTGACCCTTTGCACTTTATCAGCAGTATATCCTATGCTTTCCTTATCACAGCTAAGCACATTATCAAAATGATTACAGGGAACCGAACCTTTTATAGTGCAGGGGCTGGGTTATCAGAACACCTCCTTATTGGCCGTTCTATGCCATCTGACCAAAGTTCAAGGGTCAAGAAGTGCATTACTGGTAGTTGGTTATTATGGCAGTGGAATCAAACATTAGTTCACTAGGTCCACAAACTCCTGGGTTCCCTTCCAACTAATGCTCAACCCAAATGAATCTCAGCCTTTTTGCAATATACAGTATGTTAGTACTTATTATACTAAGTCATATACATGCTGTGATCTATATTTATTGTATGCTATGGTTAGCCTACACCTTTGCAATATATGCACTTTTGCTATAGTTATATATATATATATATATATATATATATATATATATATATATATATATATATATACATAATCAATATTTATTGTATACAACCGTGCCCTGGGTCACTCCAGTGCAGAACTCAGTTTTAGTGACTTTTTAGCTGGCTAATTGAGAATATAATGGTACGGTACCGATGGATGGAGTTGTAGTTTTTTATCATGTTAATGAGTTCAGTGTATATAGCTATGTGCTCTTTGAGACAAATGTTGTCCATTTTTCAATAACTAGACATGATTAACTAGATTTGATTATTTCTCTGACACAGTATTTGGATTTATTGTGAAATAGTATGAAGATAATTGGCTCCCAAAATCCCCAACTGGTACAGCGTTAATAATTAGTGAAACTCAAGTACATATATGAATCAATCACATAAAGAAAATGAATGTGAAATAAATGCTCAATAAATAAATCAATATATGTATTAAAACAAAAAAATTGTTTTGCCATTAATTGCATAAACTAAAAGTCCAGTGTCCATGTTGAAAAATGTGTAGATACAGTATCTCACAAAAGTGAGTACACCCCTCACATGTTTGTAAATATTTTATCACAGTGTATATTTTCTCTCCCCTCAAAATAACTCAACACACAACCATTAATGTCTAAAGTGCTGGCAACAAAAGTGAGTACACCTCTAAGTGCAAATGTCCAAAATTGGGCCCAAAGTGTCAATATTTTGTGCGGCCATCATTTTTTTCCAGCACTGCCTTAACCCTCTTGGGCATTGGGTTCACCAGAGCTTCACAGGTTGCCACTGGAGTTCCCTTCCACTTCTCCAGGATGACATCACGGAGCTGGTGGATGTTAGAGACCTTGCGATCCTCCACCTTCCATTTGAGGATGCCCCACAGATGCTCAATAGGGTTTAGATCTATAGTCATGCTTGGCTAGTCTATCACCTTTACCTTCAGCTTCTTTAGCAAGGCAGTGGTCATTTTGGAGGTGTGTTTTGGGTCGGTATCATGTTGGAATACTGCCCTGTGACCCAGTCTCCGAAGGGGATCATGCTCTGCTTCAGTATGTCACAGTACATGTTGGCATTCATGGTTCCTTCAATGAACTGTAGCTCCCCAGTGCCGGCAGCACTCATGCAGCCCCAGACCATGACACTCCTACCACCATGCTTACAAGTAAAATAAGGCGCATCAGTACAAATGAGTATACCTCTTAGCAGGGTCACCAGATAGTCCAAGACATATGTATATACACATATATACTCTGGGGGGATCTCATAGGGTCAGTCAGGGCAGCCTCCCAGGGGAACCAAGAAGCGGGTTCCAGTAAGCTAGAAATATACAAGAAGAAGGGGGGCGCCTCTGAATATGTATAAAAAATCAATTTTATTAAACAAAAGTATCCACTCACATGGAAATATAGGGAGTTCCATTCAGGTCCTGCAAGCTGGGCTGAGGAGGTGAGGAAGCTGCATGTTTTCAGCAAATCCCCATCACTTTCTTTTCTCTTCTTCCAGCTTTGGATCTTAGTCACAGATATGGCAGAGCGGAGTGGAGAGGAGGATATCCAGCAAAGTCCAGATGCAGTTTTTCCAGGGTGGTCCAGTCTGGTAGTGGGGCGTAGTAGCTCCCTTTTTATCAGAGCAGGGGTTCCGGTGGTGTGGTACAATGAAGAGGGAAGGCGTCAATGCTGGGACAGCGCCGGGGGATCACTCAGGAAGCCATCAGTCTTGTCAGGGAGATGTATTAGCAGACACGGCCGTGTTCCAAGCTGACGAAAACGAGGCCTGGAGAGCAAACAGACGGCGTCGCCCGGCCGTGACGTCACAGGTATGCGACGCGTTTCGGGATAGGCTAGCCACTCTATGGGGGAGTGGCCGCATTCCTTTCTCAAGCATGATGAAACAGGGAGCTGGGGGCAGTATTTGTAGATAGAAGGGGAGGGAAGGGGGCGTGGCCAAAGCGGCAGAAAGTCAATGGGGCTGGATACAGCATTTCACTGCAGCATTTTCATACAGTGGGTTGAGACATAGTTCATGAGGGAAAAAAACAACAACACAGACACAGTGCATATATACGTTCAGGGAACATCCACAGGGTGCTATTATGTACTATAAGAGGGGATAATGATTAGTTTTGATAATTATTATCTAATAGGCAACATGGGATGTGAAGAAATATATACATATAATAAATAAAAGTATGGAATCTATGTGTAAAAACAGAATAAGAATGAGGCTGATAAATATATATAATTTTAAAAACTTTTACATATATGAAATAAGAATACATATATATATATATATATATACACATACACACATATATATATATATATATATATATATATATATACATACACACACATATACACATATAAACATAAATATAAACCGATATAAACATATACGTCCATATGAATACATATTAAATATATAAATATATATAAATATGAACTAAGAAAATATGTACATAATTTAAAATTAGGATTTGTGATCTGTGATAAAATATAAAAAATATAAATGATAGATAGGATATAATAATATATCATAGCAATAATATATGGACAGGTTATTGAATGAAGAAAATGAAAAAATATACATATATATACACATATACACATATACATATATCTATATATAATACTCGGAGGGGGTAAAGAATATATATATATAGTACCAAGAGCCACGCTCATATATGGGGTGGGGGGAAGGGGGAAAAAAAGGACAAGCGGACAAGGTAAGGGGAAATAGGCGTATATCTAGATATATATATTTTTGGATGGGGGGGAGGGGGGGAGGGGGAAAAAAACAACACACGAATATTCATATTACTAGAAAAATCTAATGTAGCATTAGAAGCAGTTTTTCTTATTCTTAAAGTCCTGATACTTACTATAGAGATGCACGAACCCGCCACCCCCATGTGTATAAGTATATATATATATATATACACATATAAAACGAAACCTGCGATAAAGAGATTGGTAAAGAGCTATAAAAGAACTATTTTTATTTTTGGTATATACAGTAATCAAATGGTTATATCATCTACTGTAACAAAAATAGAAAGCGTAGTGGCAGTATGAGGACTTTAGGCCAAGTTACAGGACGGTAACAATTTCTATGCTTTCGTTTAGGCCGCCAGGCGAGAGAACGTCTAAGGTATAGATCCAGAAAGTTTCTCTGGCACATAGTCTCTTAAAGCGCTCAGCTTCTGTCATGGATTTTGGAATTTGTTCAATAATCCAAACCTGGAGGCCATTGGTGGATTTTTCGTGGTATTGGGCAAAGTGTCGAGGGACGCTATGCAGATCTTTGCCTCCCTCAATGAGACGCCGGTGTTGGCCGAACCGCTGTCTCAGAGGGCAGATGGTTCGTCCAACATAAATTAGACCGCACGGGCAGGTAAGGCCATAAACCACAAACTCTGAAGAGCAATTGTAGAAATGGTCAATGAGGTAGGTTTTGCCTTTACACTGAAAGGATTTTTTGCCATGGTGGACAAAGGAGCAGGTCTTGCAACGTGATTTTTTGCATTGGAACATGCCTGTTAAGGGTATGAGAGTGCTGGTCTTTTCGGTGGTCTGCATCATTTGAAGTTTACTGGGTGCAATTTTATTTTTTAGGTTGGGGGCCTTCCGGTATGTGATTTTTGCAGCTGGTGGGAGGATGTTTTTGAGTAATGGATCCTGTTGAAGAATGTTCCAGTGTTTGTTTAAAATTTTTTCCATCTTTCTGTATTGGTAATTAAAAGTAGTTAAAAATCTTAGGGAGTGGTCTGTATTTTCTCTCACTTTTTTAAGAGGCTTACCTTTGGAATACAGAGCACATGCTTCATTGACAAGCTCGGATGGATAATCTTTGTCGGCAAATTTTCTCTTTAGGGGTATGCTTAGTTTGTCATAGTCAGTATCAAGGGTACAGTTCTGTCGAAGACGACAGAACTGTCCTTTGGGGATGTTTTTTGTCCATTTTGGGTAATGACAACTCTTATAGTGCAAGAAAGAATTACCAGCTGTGGGTTTTGTGTAGTTCTTGGCGATAATGTTTTCATTAGCATGACCTAACTCTAGGTCGAGGAACGCCAGGCTGGTGGGATCAGAAACATGTGTAAAAGATAAACCATAGGGGTTGGAATTACAGTGTTCAACAAAAGGGGAGATCAGATCTGGGGTACCGTCCCAGATGACGATTATGTCGTCAATATAGCGGCCATAAAATATAATGTTGGCAGAGTATGGGTTATTTAGTGTAATGTAATTTTTCTCCCAATAGCCCATGGCAAGGTTAGCGTAAGAGGGAGCAAAGTTAGCTCCCATGGCTGTCCCCTGTATCTGCAGATAAAAATCACCATTAAAGTTAAAATAGTTGTGTGTGAGACAAAAGTTGGTGGCTTCTAGAATAAAAGCAGCTTGGCGCGGATTAAAAAGGGGATCTTGTGCTAGAAAGTACTCTAGCGCTAGTAGACCAAAAACATGTGGTATGGATGTGTATAATGAGGTCACATCTAAAGACAGCCACCTATATGAAGCTTCCCATGTGTAGGGGGTCAGGAGTTCTAAGAGATGAGTGCCATCTCTAATGTATGATGGCAGCTGTTGGACAATGGGTTGCAGAAATTGATCAATATACTCGCTAAAACTAGTGGTGACGCTGTCCATAGCGGCCACAATGGGTCTGCCAGGGGGGTTGGTCAAACTTTTGTGAACTTTCGGGAGATGATAAAAATACGGCACCTGATAAAAACTTAATAGGGACCCTAATACGCCACCACATATAAAAAACTTAATAGGGACCCTACGACTGATTTTTCTGTTGAGGTTCAAACTTTGATAAAATCTGCTCTAGAACGTAAAATAATTAACAAAATAGAAGCATCTTTTTTTAAAAAAAGTTTTTATCAGGTGCCGTATTTTTATCATCTCCCGAAAGTTCACAAAAGTTTGACCAACCCCCCTGGCAGACCCATTGTGGCCGCTATGGACAGCGTCACCACTAGTTTTAGCGAGTATATTGATCAATTTCTGCAACCCATTGTCCAACAGCTGCCATCATACATTAGAGATGGCACTCATCTCTTAGAACTCCTGACCCCCTACACATGGGAAGCTTCATATAGGTGGCTGTCTTTAGATGTGACCTCATTATACACATCCATACCACATGTTTTTGGTCTACTAGCGCTAGAGTACTTTCTAGCACAAGATCCCCTTTTTAATCCGCGCCAAGCTGCTTTTATTCTAGAAGCCACCAACTTTTGTCTCACACACAACTATTTTAACTTTAATGGTGATTTTTATCTGCAGATACAGGGGACAGCCATGGGAGCTAACTTTGCTCCCTCTTACGCTAACCTTGCCATGGGCTATTGGGAGAAAAATTACATTACACTAAATAACCCATACTCTGCCAACATTATATTTTATGGCCGCTATATTGACGACATAATCGTCATCTGGGACGGTACCCCAGATCTGATCTCCCCTTTTGTTGAACACTGTAATTCCAACCCCTATGGTTTATCTTTTACACATGTTTCTGATCCCACCAGCCTGGCGTTCCTCGACCTAGAGTTAGGTCATGCTAATGAAAACATTATCGCCAAGAACTACACAAAACCCACAGCTGGTAATTCTTTCTTGCACTATAAGAGTTGTCATTACCCAAAATGGACAAAAAACATCCCCAAAGGACAGTTCTGTCGTCTTCGACAGAACTGTACCCTTGATACTGACTATGACAAACTAAGCATACCCCTAAAGAGAAAATTTGCCGACAAAGATTATCCATCCGAGCTTGTCAATGAAGCATGTGCTCTGTATTCCAAAGGTAAGCCTCTTAAAAAAGTGAGAGAAAATACAGACCACTCCCTAAGATTTTTAACTACTTTTAATTACCAATACAGAAAGATGGAAAAAATTTTAAACAAACACTGGAACAGTCTTCAACAGGATCCATTACTCAAAAACATCCTCCCACCAGCTGCAAAAATCACATACCGGAAGGCCCCCAACCTAAAAAATAAAATTGCACCCAGTAAACTTCAAATGATGCAGACCACCGAAAAGACCAGCACTCTCATACCCTTAACAGGCATGTTCCAATGCAAAAAATCACGTTGCAAGACCTGCTCCTTTGTCCACCATGGCAAAAAATCCTTTCAGTGTAAAGGCAAAACCTACCTCATTGACCATTTCTACAATTGCTCTTCAGAGTTTGTGGTTTATGGCCTTACCTGCCCGTGCGGTCTAATTTATGTTGGACGAACCATCTGCCCTCTGAGACAGCGGTTCGGCCAACACCGGCGTCTCATTGAGGGAGGCAAAGATCTGCATAGCGTCCCTCGACACTTTGCCCAATACCACGAAAAATCCACCAATGGCCTCCAGGTTTGGATTATTGAACAAATTCCAAAATCCATGACAGAAGCTGAGCGCTTTAAGAGACTATGTGCCAGAGAAACTTTCTGGATCTATACCTTAGACGTTCTCTCGCCTGGCGGCCTAAACGAAAGCATAGAAATTGTTACCGTCCTGTAACTTGGCCTAAAGTCCTCATACTGCCACTACGCTTTCTATTTTTGTTACAGTAGATGATATAACCATTTGATTACTGTATATACCAAAAATAAAAATAGTTCTTTTATAGCTCTTTACCAATCTCTTTATCGCAGGTTTCGTTTTATATGTGTATATATATATATATATACTTATACACATGGGGGTGGCGGGTTCGTGCATCTCTATAGTAAGTATCAGGACTTTAAGAATAAGAAAAACTGCTTCTAATGCTACATTAGATTTTTCTAGTAATATGAATATTCGTGTGTTGTTTTTTTCCCCCTCCCCCCCCCCCCCCCCATCCAAAAATATATATATCTAGATATACGCCTATTTCCCCTTACCTTGTCCGCTTGTCCTTTTTTTCCCCCTTCCCCCCACCCCATATATGAGCGTGGCTCTTGGTACTATATATATAGATTCTTTACCCCCTCCGAGTATTATATATAGATATATGTATATGTGTATATGTGTATATATATGTATATTTTTTCATTTTCTTCATTCAATAACCTGTCCATATATTATTGCTATGATATATTATTATATCCTATCTATCATTTATATTTTTTATATTTTATCACAGATCACAAATCCTAATTTTAAATTATGTACATATTTTCTTAGTTCATATTTATATATATTTATATATTTAATATTTATTCATATGGACGTATATGTTTATATCGGTTTATATTTATGTTTATATGTGTATATGTGTGTGTATGTATATATATATATATATATATATATATATATATATATGTGTGTATGTGTATATATATATATATATATATGTATTCTTATTTCATATATGTAAAAGTTTTTAAAATTATATATATTTATCAGCCTCATTCTTATTCTGTTTTTACACATAGATTCCATACTTTTATTTATTATATGTATATATTTCTTCACATCCCATGTTGCCTATTAGATAATAATTATCAAAACTAATCATTATCCCCTCTTATAGTACATAATAGCACCCTGTGGATGTTCCCTGAACGTATATATGCACTGTGTCTGTGTTGTTGTTTTTTTCCCTCATGAACTATGTCTCAACCCACTGTATGAAAATGCTGCAGTGAAATGCTGTATCCAGCCCCATTGACTTTCTGCCGCTTTGGCCACGCCCCCTTCCCTCCCCTTCTATCTACAAATACTGCCCCCAGCTCCCTGTTTCATCATGCTTGAGAAAGGAATGCGGCCACTCCCCCATAGAGTGGCTAGCCTATCCCGAAACGCGTCGCATACCTGTGACGTCACGGCCGGGCGACGCCGTCTGTTTGCTCTCCAGGCCTCGTTTTCGTCAGCTTGGAACACGGCCGTGTCTGCTAATACATCTCCCTGACAAGACTGATGGCTTCCTGAGTGATCCCCCGGCGCTGTCCCAGCATTGACGCCTTCCCTCTTCATTGTACCACACCACCGGAACCCCTGCTCTGATAAAAAGGGAGCTACTACGCCCCACTACCAGACTGGACCACCCTGGAAAAACTGCATCTGGACTTTGCTGGATATCCTCCTCTCCACTCCGCTCTGCCATATCTGTGACTAAGATCCAAAGCTGGAAGAAGAGAAAAGAAAGTGATGGGGATTTGCTGAAAACATGCAGCTTCCTCACCTCCTCAGCCCAGCTTGCAGGACCTGAATGGAACTCCCTATATTTCCATGTGAGTGGATACTTTTGTTTAATAAAATTGATTTTTTATACATATTCAGAGGCGCCCCCCTTCTTCTTGTATATTTCTAGCTTACTGGAACCCGCTTCTTGGTTCCCCTGGGAGGCTGCCCTGACTGACCCTATGAGATCCCCCCAGAGTATATATGTGTATATACATATGTCTTGGACTATCTGGTGACCCTGCTAAGAGGTATACTCATTTGTACTGATGCGCCTTATTTTACTTGTATTTTGTCTGTTTTTAGAAGCCTTGTAAGTGCTGCACAGCTCAACTGTTATATCTTCCACCGCGTCCACTTTTAAGAATTATAGCATACATTTGCCGCAGCCCTTATATATACCCTACTAGCGATCACCACTAAAAACAACTGGTTCCTTGTTTTTTTACTGTATACTGCACCCGCACTTTATAATTGTGTCTTAAGTTTAACCTACATAGATACTGCTTTCCCCTCCCTTATTTTAAGTGCTGCCATCTGATCCATCTGATCCATCCATTGCCCCATCTTTACGTATTTGTCTATTTTGTAATTTTTCTCTTTCACATCCCCTCCCCCCCCCCCCTTTCCCCCCTTTCCCCCCCCCCCCCCCCCCCCCCTCCCCCCCCCATTTTTTTTACACTTGATTGCTGTACTTCTTACGCATTATATTTATTCCTAACATGGATCTCCTTAAAGACATAGAGACCCACAGACATAATGTGCTAGAAGATCTATATACTATCTTGCCATCCTCTATTTTCGCTAATGATATTAGACTGCCTGGAGCTATCAGATATACATTATGTGGGAAGTTTAAACATCTTGAGAGAATTTTCAAAAATACGAACCAACAGTGGTGGGACAAATTCTTTTTAGAACACTATATCGACTCCAAAATCTCACCCCGAGGATTGAGAGTCACAAAGGACTGCCCCTTCTTAAATCCCGCCAATAAAAAAGAATGGGAAAACATATCAGAATTCTGCACGTCCAAATGGATGGAAATCCTTATAGAACACCGATCCCATGTATACGAGAAACTTAGATCTGAAGCAAAATCCCTAGCCCTAGACATTACTGAACGGAAAGTCATTGTTCCCATTTCCTGGCTTGAAATTCTTAAGAAAAACACCAAGTCGGATGAAGATAATCTAATTAAAATCAAGTTAGGTAAATTCAAAAGAGACCTTGATGACTTTAACTCCAATCGAATCTTTGATTGGAAACAACATAAAAATAACACATCCCGTTCTGAACCCTGTGCTCCACGCCTATCCCATCCCCACCTGCCTCCCGTCCCGTCCCGCCTACTCCCTCCCCCCCAGTTCCCATCCCATGACCACACTAAAATACCCACACATGTACGTTCTACCTTACCCTGTCCCCCTCTTTCATCTCAGCCCACCCCATCCCTTCCCTCGCTAATGAGCCTATCTATCCCCTTAAGAAACTTACCCAGGTCCTACCCTAAACACCACAGTCATCTAAAAAGTAACCACCAAACCACGAAAACCAATAACCTACTCACTGACCTTGGTAAATTCTATAATAGGCCACCGTATGTAAAGAAAAATCATAGAACCGCTAATCATTATCCATATGTTGAACCCATGGACACTTTACCGATGCCCCTTCCCACAACCAATATTATTGAATACCCCACACCAAGTCCCATAATCGAAAATATATCCACAGAGATGCCCGACACGAGCAATACCCCCCCTCCACCCCCCTCTGTACTACCAATATATATATCCTCATCACATGTTATATGTTCCCCTATACCAGTCGACCCCATTACTTTTTTAGTCCAAAGTCCTCCTCCGACCAACCGGCGAAAAAGAAAACACGCCGGCGAGGCTGTAGAGGAGGACAAAAACACAAAAACAAATGCACAGAAATCCCGCAAACTGTAAAAATCTTCAACCTTTCTACTTTCAAGCTCTCTGCTGCTGATAGTAGCTTATTAAGCAGAGGACTAAATTTTGCCCCTGTGAATAAGCCTAATCCCTTCCTTTTATTCAAAGACCTCAATAGGTATATACGTAACCTGACACTAAAAAGGTTTTTCTATGCCAAACAAAGTAAACCAACCACCGATTTAATCTTATCTCCTGATCAACCCCCCCCAGACTCTTTTGAATATGATGGGGACATCATTGATATTCTTGAATCCCTCAATAGTGAAGATGAGACCTTAAGCCTTTTTACCCAACACCTGGCCACCTCACCACCCATCATTCATTCATCTCTCAAACCTAAATCCATTTTTTACCCAGCTCAATCCAAAGGCCCGTATCTCGAAAGCTTCTACAGAGTCGTTTACGCTGATTTCCGAAAACTTTGTCAAAAATCCTCCACTGTCCCATCTCGCCAACTCAATTTATCTTTATCCGAAACCCGAGCCCTAGACGTCCTGACGAATAAGACAGACATCGTCATAAAGTCAGCCGACAAAGGAGGTGGAATAGTCCTGCAAGATAAAGCGGACTACATCACAGAAGCATACAGACTCCTTTCTGACACCACCACATATAAAAAACTTAATAGGGACCCTACGACTGATTTTTCTGTTGAGGTTCAAACTTTGATAAAATCTGCTCTAGAACGTAAAATAATTAACAAAATAGAAGCATCTTTTTTTTAAAAAAAAGTTTTTATCAGGTGCCGTATTTTTATCATCTCCCGAAAGTTCACAAAAGTTTGACCAACCCCCCTGGCAGACCCATTGTGGCCGCTATGGACAGCGTCACCACTAGTTTTAGCGAGTATATTGATCAATTTCTGCAACCCATTGTCCAACAGCTGCCATCATACATTAGAGATGGCACTCATCTCTTAGAACTCCTGACCCCCTACACATGGGAAGCTTCATATAGGTGGCTGTCTTTAGATGTGACCTCATTATACACATCCATACCACATGTTTTTGGTCTACTAGCGCTAGAGTACTTTCTAGCACAAGATCCCCTTTTTAATCCGCGCCAAGCTGCTTTTATTCTAGAAGCCACCAACTTTTGTCTCACACACAACTATTTTAACTTTAATGGTGATTTTTATCTGCAGATACAGGGGACAGCCATGGGAGCTAACTTTGCTCCCTCTTACGCTAACCTTGCCATGGGCTATTGGGAGAAAAATTACATTACACTAAATAACCCATACTCTGCCAACATTATATTTTATGGCCGCTATATTGACGACATAATCGTCATCTGGGACGGTACCCCAGATCTGATCTCCCCTTTTGTTGAACACTGTAATTCCAACCCCTATGGTTTATCTTTTACACATGTTTCTGATCCCACCAGCCTGGCGTTCCTCGACCTAGAGTTAGGTCATGCTAATGAAAACATTATCGCCAAGAACTACACAAAACCCACAGCTGGTAATTCTTTCTTGCACTATAAGAGTTGTCATTACCCAAAATGGACAAAAAACATCCCCAAAGGACAGTTCTGTCGTCTTCGACAGAACTGTACCCTTGATACTGACTATGACAAACTAAGCATACCCCTAAAGAGAAAATTTGCCGACAAAGATTATCCATCCGAGCTTGTCAATGAAGCATGTGCTCTGTATTCCAAAGGTAAGCCTCTTAAAAAAGTGAGAGAAAATACAGACCACTCCCTAAGATTTTTAACTACTTTTAATTACCAATACAGAAAGAGGGAAAAAAAAAAAAAATTTTAAACAAACACTGGAACATTCTTCAACAGGATCCATTACTCAAAAACATCCTCCCACCAGCTGCAAAAATCACATACCGGAAGGCCCCCAACCTAAAAAATAAAATTGCACCCAGTAAACTTCAAATGATGCAGACCACCGAAAAGACCAGCACTCTCATACCCTTAACAGGCATGTTCCAATGCAAAAAATCACGTTGCAAGACCTGCTCCTTTGTCCACCATGGCAAAAAATCCTTTCAGTGTAAAGGCAAAACCTACCTCATTGACCATTTCTACAATTGCTCTTCAGAGTTTGTGGTTTATGGCCTTACCTGCCCGTGCGGTCTAATTTATGTTGGACGAACCATCTGCCCTCTGAGACAGCGGTTCGGCCAACACCGGCGTCTCATTGAGGGAGGCAAAGATTTGCATAGCGTCCCTCGACACTTTGCCCAATACCACGAAAAATCCACCAATGGCCTCCAGGTTTGGATTATTGAACAAATTCCAAAATCCATGACAGAAGCTGAGCGCTTTAAGAGACTATGTGCCAGAGAAACTTTCTGGATCTATACCTTAGACGTTCTCTCGCCTGGCGGCCTAAACGAAAGCATAGAAATTGTTACCGTCCTGTAACTTGGCCTAAAGTCCTCATACTGCCACTACGCTTTCTATTTTTGTTACAGTAGATGATATAACCATTTGATTACTGTATATACCAAAAATAAAAATAGTTCTTTTATAGCTCTTTACCAATCTCTTTATCGCAGGTTTCGTTTTATATGTGTATATATATATATATATACTTATACACATGGGGGTGGCGGGTTCGTGCATCTCTATAGTAAGTATCAGGACTTTAAGAATAAGAAAAACTGCTTCTAATGCTACATTAGATTTTTCTAGTAATATGAATATTCGTGTGTTGTTTTTTTTCCCCCTCCCCCCCTCCCCCCCATCCAAAAATATATATATATCTAGATATACGCCTATTTCCCCTTACCTTGTCCGCTTGTCCTTTTTTTCCCCCTTCCCCCCACCCCATATATGAGCGTGGCTCTTGGTACTATATATATATATTCTTTACCCCCTCCGAGTATTATATATAGATATATGTATATGTGTATATGTGTATATATATGTATATTTTTTTCATTTTCTTCATTCAATAACCTGTCCATATATTATTGCTATGATATATTATTATATCCTATCTATCATTTATATTTTTTATATTTTATCACAGATCACAAATCCTAATTTTAAATTATGTACATATTTTCTTAGTTCATATTTATATATATTTATATATTTAATATGTATTCATATGGACGTATATGTTTATATCGGTTTATATTTATGTTTATATGTGTATATGTGTGTGTATGTATATATATATATATATATATATATATATATGTGTGTATGTGTATATATATATATATATATATATGTATTCTTATTTCATATATGTAAAAGTTTTTAAAATTATATATATTTATCAGCCTCATTCTTATTCTGTTTTTACACATAGATTCCATACTTTTATTTATTATATGTATATATTTCTTCACATCCCATGTTGCCTATTAGATAATAATTATCAAAACTAATCATTATCCCCTCTTATAGTACATAATAGCACCCTGTGGATGTTCCCTGAACGTATATATGCACTGTGTCTGTGTTGTTGTTTTTTTCCCTCATGAACTATGTCTCAACCCACTGTATGAAAATGCTGCAGTGAAATGCTGTATCCAGCCCCATTGACTTTCTGCCGCTTTGGCCACGCCCCCTTCCCTCCCCTTCTATCTACAAATACTGCCCCCAGCTCCCTGTTTCATCATGCTTGAGAAAGGAATGCGGCCACTCCCCCATAGAGTGGCTAGCCTATCCCGAAACGCGTCGCATACCTGTGACGTCACGGCCGGGCGACGCCGTCTGTTTGCTCTCCAGGCCTCGTTTTCGTCAGCTTGGAACACGGCCGTGTCTGCTAATACATCTCCCTGACAAGACTGATGGCTTCCTGAGTGATCCCCCGGCGCTGTCCCAGCATTGACGCCTTCCCTCTTCATTGTACCACACCACCGGAACCCCTGCTCTGATAAAAAGGGAGCTACTACGCCCCACTACCAGACTGGACCACCCTGGAAAAACTGCATCTGGACTTTGCTGGATATCCTCCTCTCCACTCCGCTCTGCCATATCTGTGACTAAGATCCAAAGCTGGAAGAAGAGAAAAGAAAGTGATGGGGATTTGCTGAAAACATGCAGCTTCCTCACCTCCTCAGCCCAGCTTGCAGGACCTGAATGGAACTCCCTATATTTCCATGTGAGTGGATACTTTTGTTTAATAAAATTGATTTTTTATACATATTCAGAGGCGCCCCCCTTCTTCTTGTATATTTCTACCACCATGCTTGAGTATAGGCAAGACACACTTGTCTTTGGACTTATCACTTGGTTTGACACCATCTGAACCAAATAAGTTTATCTTGGTCTCATAAGACCACAGGACATAGTTCCAGTAATCCATGTCCTTAGTCTGCCTGTCTTCAGCAAACTGTTTGCGGCCTTTCTTGTGCATCATCTTTAGAAAAGGATTCCTTATGGGACAACAGCCATGCAGACCAATTTGATGCATGTTGCAGATTATGATCTGAGCACTAACAGGCTGACCCCCAACCCTTCAACCTCTGCAGCAATGCTGGCAGAACTTATACGTCTATTTCCATAAGACAGCCTCTGGATATGATGCTGAGCACGTGCCGATCACACTAGGTCCACAAACTCCTGGGTTCCCTTCCAACTAATGCTCAACCCAAATGAATCTCAGCCTTTTTGCAATATACAGTATGTTAGTACTTATTATACTAAGTCATATACATGCTGTGATCTATATTTATTGTATGCTATGGTTAGCCTACACCTTTGCAATATATGCACTTTTGCTATAGTTATATATATATATATATATATATATATATATATATATATATATATATATATATATTTATATATATACATAATCAATATTTATTGTATACAACCGTGCCCTGGGTCACTCCAGTGCAGAACTCAGTTTTAGTGACTTTTTAGCTGGCTAATTGAGAATATAATGGTACGGTACCGATGGATGGAGTTGTAGTTTTTTATCATGTTAATGAGTTCAGTGTATATAGCTATGTGCTCTTTGAGACAAATGTTGTCCATTTTTCAATAACTAGACATGACTAACTAGATTTGATTATTTCTCTGACACAGTATTTGGATTTATTGTGAAATAGTATGAAGATAATTGGCTCCCAAAATCCCCAACTGGTACAGCGTTAATAATTAGTGAAACTCAAGTACATATATGAATCAATCACATAAAGAAAATGAATGTGAAATAAATGCTCAATAAATAAATCAATATATGTATTAAAACAAAAATTTTTTTTCGCCATTAATTGCATAAACTAAAAGTCCAGTGTCCATGTTGAAAAATGTGTAGATACAGTATCTCACAAAAGTGAGTACACCCCTCACATGTTTGTAAATATTTTATCACAGTGTATATTTTCTCTCCCCTCAAAATAACTCAACACACAACCATTAATGTCTAAAGTGCTGGCAACAAAAGTGAGTACACCTCTAAGTGCAAATGTCCAAAATTGGGCCCAAAGTGTCAATATTTTGTGCGGCCACCATTTTTTTTCAGCACTGCCTTAACCCTCTGGGGCATTGGGTTCACCAGAGCTTCACAGGTTGCCACTGGAGTTCCCTTCCACTTCTCCAGGATGACATCAGGGAGCTGGTGGATGTTAGAGACCTTGCGATCCTCCACCTTCCATTTGAGGATGCCCCACAGATGCTCAATAGGGTTTAGATCTATAGTCATGCTTGGCTAGTCTATCACCTTTACCTTCAGCTTCTTTAGCAAGGCAGTGGTCATTTTGGAGGTGTGTTTTGGGTCGGTATCATGTTGGAATACTGCCCTGTGACCCAGTCTCCGAAGGGGATCATGCTCTGCTTCAGTATGTCACAGTACATGTTGGCATTCATGGTTCCTTCAATGAACTGTAGCTCCCCAGTGCCGGCAGCACTCATGCAGCCTCAGACCATGACACTCCTACCACCATGCTTGAGTATAGGCAAGACACACTTGTCTTTGGACTTATCACCTGGTTTGACACCATCTGAACCAAATAAGTTTATCTTGGTCTCATAAGACCACAGGACATAGTTCCAGTAATCCATGTCCTTAGTCTGCCTGTCTTCAGCAAACTGTTTGCGGCCTTTCTTGTGCATCATCTTTAGAAAAGGATTCCTTATGGGACAACAGCCATGCAGACCAATTTGATGCATGTTGCAGATTATGATCTGAGCACTGACAGGCTGACCCCCAACCCTTCAACCTCTGCAGCAATGCTGGCAGAACTTATACGTCTATTTCCCAAAGACAGCCTCTGGATATGATGCTGAGCACGTGCCGATCACATGCAATGTCTGTGCGATGTAAGTTCAGCCATACAGTTGTATGGCTGAACTCACACTGGATTCACGGAAAAAAAGGTGCAGGGACTTTTTTTCCCCGCATTGAAATCGGATCGCATGGGTGTTCTCACCCATACGATCCAATTCCTGTCCGAATCCACAGTTCCCACTGCGATATGTGAACTGATCTGGGGGTGTCATTAACATTGTATTGACACCCGCATCGGTTCGTAGAGGACAGTGTGAACTGCCTGCGGGAGAGATGCGATGCGGGAACCGGCGCTGGAATCGCGTTGGTTCCCACATCGCATATGTGTGAACCTAGGCTCAAAGTTCCATTGTATTCCTCTCTCCCTTCCCACCATTTTGGGGGAGTTGTGGGTGGGAGATTTTAGGTCCCTAATTCACTTTACATAGGGCTTCTACATTTGTTCCTGTGCTTCAGAGCATCTTCACCCCCTGCCTCTTATAACCCCACCAAGTGCTCATCAATAGCTGTAATGACGGCAAACACTGTCACATGTGTGGCACATCTAGACAAAATAGGGAATTCTGTATTTATAGTTTGCGCAAAATCAATATAAAAAGGTTGCTATGAGCATATTAATAATGGCCTTATCCGCACTCTGATTGTTCATAAATATGTCTTGATACTCCTGACACTCTCCTGATAAAGTAAACTATATGTTCTGCAATGCATTGAGTTACAGTATCTTCACTCCACTGACTCATTGACATCTGCTACTAAAAAACTTTAATTTAAAGTGGTTGTTAAGTCAACTAACCACAGACACAAAATTACAAATAAATAAATACTCCAGCATCCTAAATGTGAGGTTTTTTTTGGTTTCCTACCTGCAATGCTTTAGCATTATTCTATTGCAATTTGCAGGTCACGTGATCGCTCTAGCTTTCTGAGCAATTCTACGGACCTGCAGATAAGCGTGCCAAGAAAGCGGGGCATGACGTAATTGCAGGAAATTACATTTCTGCCGAAATGCAGTTAGACCTGGCGGTAACATCACTTCCCCCTTTCCCCAACCTATTGCTAAATGAGAAGAAGGAAGCAGCATGGCTGTGTGGCTTTGCACAGACATGGCCTTACTATTCCTACTAAATTTAATGCAATATTATATTAACCTTGAATTGAATTGAGAACATTTTGACTATTACTACTTAAAGCAGATCTAAAGGCAACCACTAACATCTTTTTTGTGGACTTCAGCTCTTGCAGCTGTATATCCCTTACAGACCAGAGCAATTTTTACATTTCCACTATGGGCCTGTTTATTTTCCAATAACTGTATCAATTCATAAAATAACAATACAAAACATATACAACTATAGTAATACATACTTATTTTTTTTGGGAATAAAATATGCTTTCGTGTGGAAATAATGTCTTGAAAAAAGTCATTTATTTTTTATGTAAATTATAGACAGAAGGATGTAAAAAAATACAAAAGCATGGCAGAGTAATTTGCAAATAAAAAAAAGCACATCTTTTCAATTTTTCACATTTTATTTTTGTGTGACCCAGAAAAAAATAAAAAAAATGAAAGGGGAGAAAAGAGTTAATTAGGGAGGATTAAGACTAACCAAAGATTAATAAGGAGTTAAGAAGGAATTTTTTTTTTTTAACTTTTACTTTAACTGATGATGTCATATGCAGATCATAGGTCACACCTATGAATGAAATATTAAATACAATGAAACAATGCAGTGTTATGTCATATTTACTTAAAGTGGTGTCTCCCCCTAAAAAAAAAAAAAAAAAGCTTAAAATTCCTAAAAAAAATAAAAAAATAAATAATTGGAATTTTTTTTTTTTTTTTACATACCTCTAAATGCCTGTTGCTAGGGGGTCCCTAGTAGTCTGCCTCCTGCGTTGCCTGGGCTGGTGACATCACTTCCCCTCAGCGCAGGAAGGGCTCCCCAGTCATCTGGGACCTGTCACGTGTCCCAGATGACTGTGCGGCCAATCACGCCGCGCGGCACCGTTCACGCATGTGCAGTGGGTGCCCGGCTGTGAAGCCACAGCCGGGTGCCCACAGTTGCAATGCCGGCACCGCCGAGCGGATCGGGGGGAGAGCGGAGCTTCGACCCCCCGCATCACTGGAACCTGGAACAGGCAAGTGTCCGATTATTAAAAGTCAGCAGCTGCAGTATTTGTAGCTGCTGACTTTTAATTTTATTTTGCGAGAGATACAACTCTTTAATGACACTATCTGTCATTTACACAGGAGCAGCTGAACTTTGACAGCCACTACCGCTTTGTAATACAAAGTGATTCCCAGCTGTCATTTTGAAAACCAGTAACTGCCAATAATAGTGGGGGTGGGGGAGCAAGGACATAAGAGATTAACCTCTTATGCCTTGTACACACGGTCGGACATTTCGACAACAAAATCCATCAGATTTTTTCCGACGGATGTTGGCTCAAACTTGTCTTGCATACACACGGTCGCACAAAGTTGTTGAAATTTCCAATCGTCAAGAATGCAGTGACGTACACTGCGTATGACGGGACTATAAAAGGGAAGTTCAGCACCACGTGTGGCACCCTTTGGGCTCCTTCTGCTGATCTTGTGTTTTTCGCGTGTTAGTAGAAGTTTGGTCAGAGACGATTTGCGCTTTTCAGACTTGTGCTTCAGATCGTTCCTGCTCTTCAGTTTGTGCTTGTCGGTGCGTATCTGCTTATCAGTGTATGTAGTCAGTTCACATTTGTTTGTCATTGTGTGCTTTTTTAGATAGTACTCTTTGATTGTCAGTGCTTATTGTCCTCTCGTTGCTGATTTTCAGTTCGTTCTTTCAGGCCTTGCTGTTTATCAGTGCTTTCTGTTAGTCCATTCTGACCAGCTGACCGTTTTGAAGCCAAGTTGCGTGTACGTACTCGTCGTAGAGTTCGTGCTGTGCAGGGGCTTGGTGTTGGGCTTTTAGCTTTGACCCAAGCCCAGTCCATGAACAGGGCGAGGAGGAGTTCATGGAGCAAGAATTGGTTGCTCCAGCGTGACCCATTCTCGCAATGCCTTGCTTCGTGAGATCCGGGAGAATAATCCTGATGATTTCAGGAATTATCTCAAGATGACGGACCCCTTTTTTACCGTCTGTTGGCTTTGCTGACCCCTTATATCAGCAGGCAGGATACCTGCATGAGGCAAGCCATCACTCCGGAGCAGAGGCTAGTCGCCACGTTGCGGTACTTGGCAACGGGGAGAAGCCTTCAGGACCTCGACAGGCATCTCCCCCCAGGCTCTGGGGATCATTATCCCAGAGACCTGTTCTGCCATCATTCAGGTCCTGCAGAAGAACTATATTAAGGTAAGATTTCTCCTATAACATCACATTCTATGTATTTAATGTTTGCTAATGTATTGTATTTCTTTCAACATTTCATAATTACCATGATTGGAATATGCTGTAATATGCTGTGCCCCTTTGTCCTCATGGATGCTGGAAGCTTTTAAAGTTCCTTTTTTGTCCTTCATGCATATTTGCCTTCACTAACCTCCCCAGCATGCTCTCCTGGTCCCATATATACCCCATATACACCTATAGCCTAGTCACTTAACAATGTATTTCGTCAGCTCCATAGTAGTACTTTACTGTAAACACCCCGTAAATGTGTACAAATGTTATTTGTGTCCTTAAATTCATGCAGAGTGCCAGAGGCTTTTTTTTGGTGGCCCAAACTCATTTGGAACCCCCCCTCCCTCCAACTGCTAAGTCAGCTGATAGCAATCTTCTATCTGCTGACTTTGCCAAACCCATACACACTACACCTACCTCTTTAGTGGTCAGATTTATGAATGAATTCACCAAAGCATGTAGTGGAAGTTTTTTTTCTCCTATTATTATCTTGATAGGTAATAGCAGAATATAAAAATGTGCCTCCATTTGTTCAGGGTGTATTTTTTTTTTGGTATTATGACACTTCTTACCTGTCTAGTGGGCTGCCAATAGTGTAAGTAAGGTGGGGCTGGCCAAAGTTCCACACATTATTTATGCATTCAGATCTCAATGAAGTGGGTTACCTGTCCAAAACATCCCCCCCCTCTAATTTTTTACAATGGGCCATCAGATGGGGTGAGGAATCTTATAAGGGGACCTTATACTTTTGGCTTTAAATACTCATTTCCAAAAAATGTTATACTGATGTTGGCCAAAAATGTTTGTGTCTAATCTGCTTGCAATGTTGATGTGCAAAATGACTAATTTATTTTTCTTGTTTGACTCCACAGTTTCCTACAACGCCACAGGAATGGCAGACTGTGGCCTCCCACTTTGCCACCCGTTGGGACTTTCCCAACTGTTGAGGGGCAATTGATGGGAAACATGTCCGCATCGTCCCACCCCTCAACTCGGGGTCCTACTATCGGGGTCCTACTATTATAATTACAAGGGGTATAATAGTATCGTAATGTTGGCGGTGGTGTCAGCTACTTACGAGTTCCTGTATGTGGATGTGGGGCAAATGGCCGGATGTTGGATGGTGGAGTGATTGCACAGACAGAGTTCTACTAGCGTCTCCAGAGTGGCAGTTTGGGCTTGCCACCTCCAGAGGAGAATGTGGAAGGACTCCCATTTGTCTTTGTCGCGGATGAATCGTTTGCGCTGGGGGACCATCTTATGCGGCCATTCCCTATGAGGACCCTCACCCTGGACCAGAGGGTTTTTAATTAACGGCTGGCCAGAGCCAGAAGAGTGGTGAAGAACGCTTTTGGGATAATGGCCAGCCGGTTCCGCCTATTTTTGACACCAATCCACATGGCGGAATATAAACTGAACCATATAGTGCTTTGCTGCTGCATTTTGCACAATTTAAAAAAAATACTCACCAAACTATGTGGCCTCAGTTGGGCCTGAGGCAGACTTTCCGGAACTTGCCAACCTGATGGCACTTGAAGCTAGCCGTCCTGGCTTGCCCCCCTCCAAAGCGCCGCGAGGTCAGAAACCAATACATGGAGTACTTTGCGGGTAGGGGGGCCATTGACATGCCAGGCAATGTCTGGGAGGCATTTTTTTTATAAATTTATCTTTCAAACTGCAATAATATTTGTTTTCATTTACTGCTTGGGTTTGTTTTCGGTGTGTCCTAGGTTTATTTTTGGTTATTTTTTGGGCCTTTTTCTTCAACAGTGCAAACCAAATTTCTGGGCGAGATGAGGTGACAGTCTCTTCTTCAGATAATATTATTATTATGTTGTGGGTCTGATACACACACCTTGTTTTTGTTGTTAATGTATGTAATGCATTACTGACCAAAATATTCCTAATTTTCAGCACAATGACAGAAATATGTGGAGTCATGAAAATGGCATGATTGGGACAAATTAAAAAGCACTGTGGGTGTTATTTACTAAAGGAAAATCCACTATGCACTACAAGTGCACTGCAAAAGTGCACTTGAAACTGCACTTGGAGTGCAAAGTGGATTTGCCTTTAGTAAATAACACCCATTGTCACAGTAAACAACAACTTTACTACAAATGCTGCTTTTGCGCAATGAAAAGGGAAGCCACACATTGTTGATGATCATAAATTTTTTTACTCAAAGCACATTCACATGTGCGTTTATCAAAGGGTTTTACAACAAACCAACTTATTTGGTGTATATAACATTATTTTTGGTAACCTTAATATAACTCGCCATTTTTTAGGAAACAGGCATGTATCAAAGCATAACATACAGAACTGAGGAACTTACAAAGGTTAACTTTGAATAGTGAAGACAATATCAGACATTAGTATGTCCAAACTGTGTTGATATTGCCTTCATCACATGGCGTGTCACCCCTGTAAAAGCCACATTTGGAAGATGCACACAAAATTGGATTCAAAATGGGCATTTTCCTCCTGATCCCATGCCTAATGTCAACATGTGCTATCTCACATCATGATGATCAATGTATGTGTTTTGGGGGTGCAACCCCTTCATCTGAGCCACTTTAGTAGCAAGGAAGGGGTTGCACCCACAAAACACGTACGTTGATCCCCCATGATGGGAGATAGCACATGTTGACACACTGTCAATCTTCCAAATTTGGCTTTTGTCAAAATATAAAACAGATTTTTTTTTTTTAAGATAAAAGTGATACTAGCTAGTTTTGTGTGTTTCAGATTCTCCCTAAAACATCAATGATGTTCTTCATTTTTTGTTGAACATCATTGATGTTTTTCTTGAGATTATCTAAATCGCGATTGCACATCATTATCTCCCCGATGAGGATCTGAGCACTTTCACTGGTAAAATGCGATTCTTCTTCCACAACATCCACATCACCTGAAAATAAATCAAAAAACACACCGTGTATTATAAATATGCAGGCATACATCTATTACCTTACCGGAAGCTGTGGTCTCAGACACTCACCTGTTGTGGTGACAATTTTGCCAATTTCAACAACCTCTCCTTCCTCCTCCTCCTCCTCTACTTCTGGTGTTGGTATTTCCCCTTCTTTGGGAGGTGTGGGGTCCCTGGTATCCTCAGACGTCCCGAGTCCTCTCTCCCCTATGAGAATGTCAAAAATAAATACTTATCACACAGATATTTGAGGGCACAAATAGGAATATGAAATATTGCTTGGAAGTGTCATGCAATTGTCTTTTTTTGCAGAGTTCAAAGCTGAAAACATTATTTTAGATCCTTTCTCTAACTGGAATACTTACCTGTTTTGTGCAAGTTTCACAGATGGAGACACCCCTATAGTATCCACTGGAGCACGTGTGTGGGACACCCTAATAAAAAGGGTGTTCTGCTGTCCTACACTAGTGTTCCTGAGCAGGGGTCAAGTCCTGGGGAAAAAAGTGTGGAAACTCCCACCCAAGATCCACTCCCCCACCAAAAAAAAAAAATGATGGGACACTATTCCTCCCACTGCCACTCTATACACCTAAGCTAGCTGTGGGGGCTATCTTACCAAAGAAACACGTGTGTGTGTGTGTCACTCCACTCAGCAGGGCCACCAGGTACTCACGAGTCTGCCATTCCTGGCCGCCATAGTCCACACCGCATCAGTACAGGCTGGAGCAACTTCCAATCCAGTCCTCACGTTGGCACCTGGCTCTCTCTCTTCACAGCTCCGCCCTTGCAATTTGTAGAGTGTGCCAATGCTGGGACAAGATCATCCAGTGCCCAAGGCAAACTCCTCACCCCAATATGCCCCCTTCAAGCACAAATCCCCCCCCCTCAGCACAAATACTCACTCCCCACATCCCCCCTACAACATAAATCCACAAATTCTCTTACCCGCAATCCCCCCTCTCAGCACAGACTCCCATCCCCTCCATCTCCCCCTAGGAGCAAAAATCCCACCTTTCAGCACAAATCCTCACCCTCATATAACCCCTTCCAGTACTAACCCCCTTTCTCAGCACAAACCCTTGCCTTTGCCTTCTTTCGTAGCACAAATCGTCTTCATCTCCCCATCCCAGCATAAATTATCCCTTTCATCACAAATCCTCTCATCTCCCCCTCTCGGCATAATTTCTCTCTCTCTCATCACAAATCCTCTCTCATCTCCCCCTCCCAGCATAAATGACCCCTCTCAGCAAAAATCCTCCCATCTCAAACCCTTCTCTCCCCTCCCAGTACAAATTCTCCACCATCTCCCCCTCCCAGCATATATTCCCCCTCTTAGAAAAAAAAACTCCCCCATCTCCCCCTCCCAGGAAAAATCCCCCCTCTCATCACAAATCCTCCCCCATCTCAAACCTGTGCCTCCTTCTCTCCCCTTCCAGTACAAATCCCTCTCCCAGCTAATTCTCCTGTTCTGTAAGAGCAGCCTGATATGATGGGACTTGTAGTGCCCTTGATTATAGGGGACTGAAGAATGGCAGCATACTCTGCTGGGACTGTTAGTGCCCTCTGTGGGGGACTGAGGATTCCTCAGTCCCCACGCAGTTTATGGCACTACAAGTCCCAACATAGGAGGCTGCCATATCTCAGCCCCCAACAGAGGGCACTACAAGTCCCAGCAGAGCGTGCTGCCACCAGTCCTCCAAACACAGCATGAGGAGACCGCACAGCCTTTTACCCCCATACACTCCTCCCCACTCTCCCCTTACAATAGTGTCCTCGGCTCCTGGCCACCCCTCTCCAGAGTCTGGGCTGCATGTCACACTGCATGGTGGGGCAGTGAGTTGGATTTCCCCTTGTCAGACACGTCCCCCCTCCCAGACTCCGGCGCAGCACACAAGGCTGGAGATCACTCCAGCACTGCTCAGACACCTCAGTGGCTGTGGGCAGCAGCGGCCGGATCTACAGACTGGGCATCGGCAGATGCGGCTGCCGACTTCCTCAGAGAGAAAAAATTATCAGCAGGCAGCGGGCGGCCTCCAGTCGTTCTACATACAAGTCCTTCACTATGTCCTTCCGTCCTTCACTATGTCCTTCCGTACTTCATACCAGGCTGAAGGGCTCTATTATTATTTTGGTGGGGACCCCATGCCGTTTTTATTTTTATTTGGGCGTGGGGTTCCCCCCTCAAGATTCATACCAGACTCTAAGGGCCTGGTATTGTCAGATCAAAGTTGGATCCCATTCACTGAAGTCGTATTAAAGTCAGACATGAAGTCATAGGGCAAAGTTGGATCGGAAGTCATCCTAATTCTAGTGTGTGAACCTGGCCAAACAATTGCAGTGTGGGTAAACCGCAGAGCATCAGTGTGATAGCATCCTTAGGCCCCTTTCACATAATCAATCCAATCAGGTCCGTCTGTCTGTTTTTTAGGCAGACCCAATTGGACCCTTTAATCACTGCTATGGACCGACAGATGTAAATTTGTGTCCATTTAATCCAACCTACCTCCAAACCGATCTGCTAAAAAAAACAGAAGGGGCTCCGTCCCCTTTCATCTGGGCAGATAGGATTGGAGGGCCCATAGAGTAGAGCATGCTGTCTCCCTGTCTACTCTGCATAAGCAGAGTGGACACAGACCTGTCATCTGCCCACTCCACTCATATTGTGGCCCATGACCAGTTACCAAGTCGCTTAGGTGGCCCTCTCTCTACAAAAGGTTGAGCACCCCTTGCTGTAGCTGCTTACTTTTTACTTTTAAGGAACAGTCACCAGCCCTAGAGTCCAGCTCTGTCTTCACCTGGACTGGTTCTTCACTGGTCTTTACTGGTCTTCGGATTCCCCAGCACCACCGGCTTGGATGTGGGAGCCGGCTGTGACTTCCTGCTGAGAAATGTGACATGAACCAGGAGGTTGTGGGTGGAGGGAATGGGCAAGCTGATAGTTCTCACCTAGGCAAGAATTGTGGAAATGGAGGCAGGTTCCTATCAGAAAAGTACCTTCTCCATAAAAAAAGCAACCAAATATGTTAGAGGAGGGAGAGGCAGATGATCTGTACTTTCACTTTTAAGCAAACTTATGTTTTATATGCATAAAATGCTTGAAACTATAACTGCACCTTTGGTGCAGTAACACTTATGTGGTATCTCCTTCCTCCCTGCTTCAAGATCCTGCATCCATCTTACAATAATTTGTTCCCAATCCCACACTAGATTTTAAAGTCGGGTGCCAAAGTGTTACTGCCCGGGCCGGCGCATAAGCCTTGCATTCTAATTTATTTCTATGGACTTCAACATACATGCTTTTACTCCAAAACCCATAGGAATGAATGGGCGTGCAGATTAGGATGCTTATATGTCATGTGAATTTGTAATCTTACATACCTCTATTTTTTTGTAGGAATTTTAGTTAACCCTTTAGCTGTCATGTCCGTCATGACACTTTATATTTTACTGAATGAATGTAATAAGCAACTAACAAGCTTCTGATTACATACAAACAGTGTTGTAAATGTGTTGGTTCTATCGTGGCTCCACTGCTTCCAGTCCCTTTCTCAGTGTCCAAAAAGAGACATCAGAGGTCTGTTTGACATCTGATATCTCAACGAAGCCCCCCCCCCCCCCCCCCCCCCCCCCCCTTCAAAAAAAGTTGTAAAAAAAAATAGAAGAAAATTTAAAACATAGAAAAAATGTAAATAAAATAATTTAAAAAAACAGAGTAAGGGCCTTGTTCACATAGGGCATAATACAGCGTATGCCCCTGCAAGGCTGTGTTTACCTGTACAGAGATGCACAGGTGTTCCGTGCATCCCCATGCAAGCCATCTCATTGATGTCATTTGGGATTTAGCAATTGCAAAAACACAGCTGTCACTCTCAATTTGACATCCATGTTGGTCTAGGTGCATGTCCCTGAGCTCACACTGTCTACTTTTGGGGTTGTGTTCCCACACCCACAAAGATGTCAGATTGGGAGTAGCAGCTATGCCCATACAATCGTTGCATCCCAATTGACACGACTAGGACTGCTTGCACGGGGATGCATAGAACACCTGTGCTTCCCCTTGCGGGTAAACATGGATGTATTAACCACTTGCCGACCGCCGCACGACGATATACGTCGACAGAATGGCACGTACAGGCAGGACGGCGTATATATAAGTCCCTACCTGCCTGCGGGTGGGGGGCCTCATCAGGCCCCCCCCCGGTGCCTGCGGTGGTCGGCATCGTTGGGGGAGCGATCGGAGATGAGGGGGAGGCCACTCATTCATGGCCCCCCCCTCGCGATCGCTCCCAGCCAATCAAACACTTCCTCTAGCCCCGTCATGTAAACAGGGCTAGAGGAAGTGATGTCATCCCTAACAGACGCGGGTGGGGGGCCGATCGGGCCCGCCCCCGTGCCTGCAAATTGTCCGGGACATTGGGGGAGGGATCGGAGATGAGGGGGGGCACTCATTCGTGCCCCCCCCTCGCGATCGCTCCCAGCCAATGGAATGCTTCCCCTGGTTCTGTATTGTGTATAGAGCTAGAGGAAGTGAGGTCATCTCTCCTCGTGGCGGTCTTTTCGAACCGACGCCGAGGAGAGAAGACACGTGAGTTGCACAACACAAACACTACACTACACTACACTAACAGTAGAACACTTAAGGCACACTTTTCACACCCCCGCCCCCCCCCCCCCCCCGATTGCCCCCCTGCACCCCCTGTCACAGTGACACCAAAGCAGTTTTTTTTTTTTTTTTACTGTTAACTGCATTGGTGCATTGTGACCCTAATAACTGTTAGGGCAGTTAGATTTAGCCCCCTTTAGGTCTAGGAACCCCCCCTAATAAAGGTTTAACCCCGTGATCACCCCCCGTCACCAGTGTCACTAAGCGATCGTTTTTTTGATCGCTGTATTAGTGTCACAGTTGACGCTAGTTAGGGAGGTAGGTATTTATGTTTGCCGAAGCGTTTTATAGGGTTAGGGACCCCCCCATATACTACCTACTAAAGGTTTTAACCCCCTGATTGCCCCCTAGTTAACCCTTTCACCAGTGATCACCATATAACTGTTACGGGTGACGCTGGTCAGTTAGTTTTTTTTTAGTTTTATTTTTTATAGTTTCAGGGCACTGCCGTTTATTACCTAATAAAGGTTTAACCCCCTGATCGCCCGGCGGGTGATATAAGTAAGGTTTTAGAGTCAAATAGGGTCTGCGTCGCCCCAGGCAGCGTCGGGTTAGTGCCAGTACCGCTAACACCCACGCACGCAGCATACACCTCCCTTAGGCCCCTTTCACACTGGGGCGGTGCGGGGCGGCGACGGTAAAGCAGCGCTATGTTTAGCGCTGCTTTACCATCGTTTTACCCGCGGTATGCGGCCGCTAGCGGGGTGGTTTTAACCCCCGCTAGCAGCCGCAAAAGGGTTAAAAACCTCCGCAAAGCGCCGCTGCAGCGGCGGTTTGCGGGCGGTATCCCCGCGGTTTCCCATTGATTTCAATGGGAAGGAGCGGTATAGGAGCGGTAAATACACCGCTCCTTCACCGCTCCAAAGATGCTGCTAGCAGGACTTTTGTTGCGGTCCTGCTAGCGCACCGCTCCAGTGTGAAAGCCCTCCGGCTTTCACACTGGAGTGAATGGGGCCGGTTTTTTTCAGGCGGTATACAGGCGCTATTTTTAGCGCTGTACCGCCTGAAAACCGCCCCAGTGTGAAAGGGGCCTAAGTGGTATAGAATCTGAACAGATCGATATCTGATCTGATCAGATCTATACTAGCGTCCCCAGCTGTTTAGGGTTCCCAAAAACGCATTGTTAGCGGGATCAGCCCAGATACCTACTAGCACCTGCGTTTTCCCCCTCCACCCAGCCCACCCAAGTGCAGTATCGATCGATCACTGTCACTTACAAAACACTAAGCACACATAACTGCAGCGTTCGCAGAGTCAGGCCTGATCCCTGCGATCGCTAACAGTTTTTTGGTAGCGTTTTGATTCAGTCGCTAACAGTCAGGAGCTTTTTTTTTCCTGTGAGTCTCACTAGTGTACTACTAAATTTAGAGCCCAAAATGGCAAGTCAAACGTACACTAGTGAACAGGCCTACTTGTTTCTGAGTATGACAGATAGTGAAGAGGAGGTCACTCATCTGTCAGAATCAAGCTCAGAATACGACCCAGTAGATGACAGCGGCTCCATGACAGATAGCTCTGACGGCGGAGTTGTGGTCCCTGCTAAGGTCAGGCGTACCAGACCCCAAACTCCTTCTTCTGTTGTTGAGGTGCAGGAACTGCAGGTCACTCGTAGGAGGCAGAGACGTACTAGAGCCGCTATTCCTTCTGGTGAACAGGCAAGCACCAGCGGCCTAGTACACCCTGGACGTAGTCAAACCAGCACTGCAGTATCACGTGGTGACGTGGCGAGTCCCATAAGTGCAGTTCCAGCTGGCGAGGTGGCAAGCACAAGTAGTGTCCCGCTGCCACCAAGAAGACGACAAAGACAGGCCCGTCGTGCCCATAGTGCCCTTCCTGCAGAATTCACCAATCCTGATTGGGTGCCCACCACTTCTGCAGAACCCGTACTTCCCCCATTCACTGGCCAACCCGGTATTCAGGTGGAAACAGCTGATTTTACGTCACTTGATTTTTTTTCACTGTTTTTCACTGAAGATCTCTATAGATCTATTGTGGACCAAACCAATTTGTACGCTGGTCAACACATCGCCGCTAATCCCCAGTTGTCCACCCTTGCCAGAGATTGGAGACCAATTACGGTCCCCGAATTTAAGATCTTTCTGTGCCTTTCCCTCATCATGGGCGTAGTTAAAATGGGTACGTTGCGTTCATATTGGTCCACTGAGCCAATGTACCATATGCCCGTGTTCTCTGCCTCCATGTCCAGGGCACGATACGAACAGATTTTGCAGTTCATGCACTTCAACGACAATGATCTCGTGGAGACCCTGCATACGATCGGCTCTATAAAATTCGGCCCCTCATAAACCATTTCAACCAACGTTTTGCAGACATGTTTACTCCCCATCAAGTTGTCTGCGTTGACAAGTCCCTGATTAAGTTTACTGGCCGCTTGTCATTCAAACAATACCTTCCCAGCAAGCGTGCCAGATACGAGTTCAAGATGTATAAGCTCTGTGACAGGGCCACAGGCTATACATGTAAATTTATGGTTTATGAGGGCAAAGATAGCCACATAGAGCTGACAAACTGCCCTGACTACATAGGGAGCGCTGGCAAGATTGTGTGGGACTTGGTGTCACCCTTATTTGGAAAGGGGTACCACTTGTACGTGGACAATTATTACACGAGCGTGCCACTGTTTAGTCATTTGTTTGATCAGCAGATTGGAGCATGTGGCACCGTGCGACCTAATCGCCGGGGCTTTCCCCAGCGGCTTGTAGAGTCCCGTCTTAGGCTGGGGGAGAGAGCCTGCTTGAAGTGTAATAACTTGCTCGCTATGAAGTGGAGGGATAATAAGAATGTTTTCGTTCTTACCTCCCTTCATGCAGACACGACGGTCCAAATTACTACGGCGGCTGGTGTTGTGACGAAACCCCTCTGTGTCCACGAGTACAACCAAAACATGGGAGGGGTGGACCTCAACGACCAGTTGTTGGCGCCGTACCTAGTTGCCCGTAATGCTAGACGCTGGTACAAAAAAGTGTCTATTTACCTTTTCGAATTAGCTTTGCTGAACGCTCATGTGCTATACGGAGCTTCAGGACGTACTGGATCCTTCCTTAAATTCCAGGAAGAGATCATCGGATCCCTTCTGTTTCCAGACGGTGCTCCACCTCACATTCCCCAACCAAATGCAGTTAGCCGGCTGCATGAGCGGCATTTTATTCATGTTCTCCCGAGTACCCCTACCCAACGAGCCCCCCAAAGAAAATGTCGTGTCTTCAGAAAGCGCGGATTTAGGCGTGACACCTGCTATTATTGTCCCCGCTGTCCTGACAATCCTGGTCTTTGCATCGGTGAATGTTTTGAACGCTACCATACACTAGTTGAGTATTAGCGTAGGGTACAGCATTGCACAGACTAGGCACACGTTCTCAAGAATGCCATCGCATTTTGAGACCAAAACCGCTGGAACCGTTACAACAGTTCCGTTAGAACTGTTACAGTTACAAACAAAAGTTTAAAAAAAAAAGTAAAAAATAAAAAAACAAAAAAATATAAAATAAAAAAACCAAAAATAGTTGTTGTTTTATTGTTCTCTTTCTCTCTATTCTCTCTCTATTGTTCTCTTTTTTACTGTATTCTATTCTGCAATGTTTTATTGTTAACCATTTTTTTTGTTTTCAGGTACGCCATTCAGTTGCAGCGCGGATTTATCTATCTTGACAGCAACAGCGTTTGCTCCCACGATACATAAAGCCATGACTCCAACGCTGTAGGAGGTGATTTCACCACCACAGTTAAAAAAAAAAGAGCATATATGCCGAAGCATGGGGGCAGCAGAGGGCGGAGGAGCGATTTGCTCCTAATGCCGCCTACATACGGTTGAAATTCCGACGGAGGCTTGCCCGTGGAAAATTCCGACCGTGTGTACGCGGCATAACTTTTTTGCGGGAGGATGCCACCATGCTTCGGCATATATATATTTTAGGCACAGGTTGCGTTAAAAAATGTTTTATTTTTTACTATGTTTTTTTTGGTATTTGCTTTGCAGGTATGGTAAATCTTATATACGTTATACTGTAATGTTACTTTGTTTTATTGTTAACCATAATTTGCTTAGCAGGTACGCCATTCAGCTGCAGCGCGGATTTATTTATCTTGACAGCAACAGCATTTGCTCCCACGATACATAAATCCGTGACTCCAGCGCTGTTGGAGGTGATTTCACCACCACAGTTAAAAACAAAATGGTGCATGTATGCCCATCATTAGAAGTGGGTGGATGAAGGGAGGTATTCTAATGGTGGGCATACCCACGGATCAATCTTTTTTTTTCGTTCAGCCCACAGGCTGCATGAAAAAAAGATTACAATATATGCCAAACAAGGGCCAGCAACATACTGGTATGTTGCTGGACTTTGAGTGGTTATACCAGAATGATGCCGGCAGGATTAGGCATTATCTTGGTATCATTCTTTTTAGCCAGCGGTCTACTTTCATGTAAAAGCAATCCTAGTGGCTAATTAGTCTCTAGACTGATTTTACAAGCAGTGGAGGGAATGCCCCCCCCCTCCCACCGTCTTCCATGGTTTTCTCTGGCTCTCCTGTCCCAACAGGGAACCTGAGAATGCAGCCAGTGGTTCCGCCAGCTGACCATAGAGCTGATCAGAGACCAGAATGGCTCCAATCATCTCTATGGCCTAAGAAACCGGAAGCTACGAGCATTTCATGACTTATATTTCGCCGGATATAAACAGCGCCATTGGGAAATTGGGAAAGTATTTTATCACACCGATCTTGGTGTGGTCAGATGCTTTGAGGGCAGAGGACAGATCTAGGGTCTAATGGACCCCAATTTTTTCAAAAAAGAGTACCTGTCACTACCTATTGCTATCATAGGGGATATTTACATTCCCTGAGATAGCAATAAAAATGATAAAAAATATATATAAATGAAAGGAACAATTGAAAAATAAAATAAAAAAGCAACATCAATAATAATAAAAAAAAAAAAAAAAAAGCACCCCTACCCCCCCCTGCTCTCGCGCAAAGGCGAACGCAAGCGTCGGTCTGGCGTCATATGTAAACAGCAATTGCACCATGCATGTAAGGTATCACTGCGAAGGTCAGATCGAGGGCAGTAATTTTAGCAGTAGACCTCCTCCGTAAATCTAAAGTGGTAACCTGTAAAGGCGTTTAAATGCTTTTAAAAATGTATGTAGTTTGTCACCGCTGCACGTTTCTGCGCAATTTTAAAGCATGTCGTGTTTGGTATCCATGTACTCGGCCTAAGATCTAATTTTTTATTTCATCAAATATTTGGGCAAGATAGTGTGTTTTAGTGCATTAAAATTTAAAAAAGTGTGTTTTTTCCCAAAAAAATGCGTTTGAAAAATCGCTGCGCAAATACTGAGTGAAAAAAAAAATGAAACACCCACCATTTTAATCTGTAGGGCCTTTGCTTTAAAAAAATATATATTGTTTGGGGGTTCAACGTAATTTTCTTGCAAAAAAAATTATTTTCTCATGTAAACAAAAAGTGTCAGAAAGGGCTTTGTCTTCAAGTGGTTAGAAGAGTGGGTAATGTGTGACATAAGCGTCTAAATGTTGTGCATAAAATGCCAGGACAGTTCAAAACCCCCCCAAATGACCCCATTTTGGAAAGTAGACACCCCAAGCTTTTTGCTGAGAGGCATGTCGAGTCCATGGAATATTTTATATTTTGCCACAAGTTGCGGGAAAAATAATAATTATTTTTTTTTTTTTTTTTTTTGCACAAAGTTGTCACTAAATGATATATTGCTCAAACATGCCATGGGCATATGTGGAATTACACCCCAAAATACATTCTGCTGCTTCTCCTGAGTACAGGGATACCACATGTGTGAGACATTTTGGGAGCCTAGCCACGTACGGCACCCCAAAAACCAAGCACCACCTTCAGGATTTCTAAGGGTGTGAATTTTTGAATTCACTCCTCACTGCCTATCACAGTTTCAGAGGCCATGGAATGCCCAGATGGCACAAAATACCCCCAAATGACCCCATTTTGGAAAGTAGACACCCCAAGCTATTTGCTGAGAGGTATGGTGAGTATTTTGCAGGTCTCGCTTTTTGTCACAAAGTTTTGAAAATTGAAAAAAGAAAAAAAAAAATTTCTTTTCTTTCTTCATTTTAAAAAAAAAATGAGAGCTGCAAAATACTCACCATGCCTCTCATAAAATAGCTTGGGGTGTCTACTTTCCAAAATGGGGTCATTTGGGGGGGTTTTGTGCCATCTGGGCATTTTATGGCCTTCAAAACTGTGATAGGTAGTGATAGGTAGTGAGGAGTGAAATCAAAAATGTATGCCCTTAGAAATCCTGAAGGCGGTGCTTGGATTTCGGGGTCCCGTACACGGATAGGCTCCCAAAAAGTCCCACACATGTGGTGTCCCCGTACTCAGGAGAAGCAGCAGAATGTATTTTGGGGTGTAATTCCACATATGCCCATGGCATGTGTGAGAAATATATCATTTAGTGACAACTTTGGGCAAAAAAAAAAAAAAAGTTTGTAATTTTTCCTGCAACTTGTGGCAAAATATAAAATATTCCATGGACTCAACATGCCACTCAGCAAATAGCTTGGGGTGTCTACTTTCCAAAATGGGGTCATTTGGGGGGGTTTGTGCCATCTTGGCATTTTATGGCCTTCAAAACTGTGATAGGTAGTGATAGGTAGTGAGGAGTGAAATCAAAAATTTATGCCCTTAGAAATCCTGAAGGCGGTGCTTGGATTTCGGGATCCCGTACACGGATAGGCTCCCAAAAAGTCCCACACATGTGGTGTCCCCGTACTCAGGAGAAGCAGCAGAATTTATTTTGGGGTGTAATTCCCCATATGCCCATGGCATGTGTGAGAAATATATCATTTAGTGACAACTTTGGGACAAAAAAAAAAAAAAGTTTGTCATTTTTTCCCGCTACTTGTGGCAAAATATAAAACATTCCATGGACTCAACATGCCACTCAGCAAATAGCTTGGGGTGTCTACTTTCCAAAATGGGGTCATTTGGGGGGGGTTTGTGCCATCTTGGCATTTTATGGCCTTCAAAACTGTGATAGGTAGTGATAGGTAGTGAGGAGTGAAATCAAAAATTTACGCCCTTAGAAATTCTGAAGGCGGTGCTTAGATTTCGGGGTCCCGTACACAGATAGGCTCCCAAAAAGTCCCACACATGTGGTGTCCCCGTACTCAGGAGAAGCAGCAGAATTTATTTTGGGGTGTAATTCCATATATGCCCATGGCATGTGTGAGAAATATATCATTTAGTGACAAGTTTGGGCAAAAAAAAAAAAAAAGTTTGTCATTTTTCCCGCTACTTGTGGCAAAATATAAAATATTCCATGGACTCAACATGCCACTCAGCAAATAGCTTGGGGTGTCTACTTTCCAAAATGAGGTCATTTGGGGGGGTTTTGTGCCATCTTGGCATTTTATGGCCTTCAAAACTGTGATAGGTAGTGATAGGTAGTGAGGAGTGAAATCAAAAATTTACGCCCTTAGAAATCCTGAAGGCGGTGCTTGGATTTCGGGGTCCCGTACACGGATAGGCTCCCAAAAAGTCCCACACATGTGGTATCCCTGTACTCAGAAGAAGCAGCAAAATTTATTTTGGGGTGTAATTCCACATATGCCCATGGCATGTGTGAGAAATATATCATTTAGTGACAACTTTGGGCAAAAAAAAAAAAAAGTTTGTCATTTTTCCCGCTACTTGTGGCAAAATATAAAATATTCCATGGACTCAACATGCCACTCAGCAAATAGCTTGGGGTGTCTACTTTCCAAAATAAGGTCATTTGGGGGGGTTTTGTGCCATCTTGGCATTTTATGGCCTTCAAAACTGTGATAGGTAGTGATAGGTAGTGAGGAGTGAAATCAAAAATTTACGCCCTTAGAAATCCTGAAGGCGGTGCTTAGATTTCGGGGTCCCGTACACGGATAGGCTCCCAAAAAGTCCCACACATGTGGTGTCCCCGTACTCAGGAGAAGCAGCAGAATTTATTTTGGGGTGTAATTCCATATATGCCCATGGCATGTGTGAGAAATATATCATTTAGTGACAAGTTTGGGCAAAAAAAAAAAAAAAGTTTGTCATTTTTCCCGCTACTTGTGGCAAAATATAAAATATTCCATGGACTCAACATGCCACTCAGAAAATAGCTTGGGGTGTCTACTTTCCAAAATGAGGTAATTTGGGGGGGTTTTGTGCCATCTTGGCATTTTATGGCCTTCAAAACTGTGATAGGTAGTGATAGGTAGTGAGGAGTGAAATCAAAAATTTACGCCCTTAGAAATCCTGAAGGCGGTGCTTAGATTTCGGGGTCCCGTACACGGATAGGCTCCCAAAAAGTCCAACACATGTGGTGTCCCCGTACTCAGGAGAAGCAGCAGAATTTATTTTGGGGTGTAATTCCATATATGCCCATGGCATGTGTGAGAAATATATCATTTAGTGACAAGTTTGGGCAAAAAAAAAAAAAAGTTTGTCATTTTTCCCGCTACTTGTGGCAAAATATAAAATATTCCATGGACTCAACATGCCACTCAGAAAATAGCTTGGGGTGTCTACTTTCCAAAATGAGGTAATTTGGGGGGGTTTTGTGCCATCTTGGCATTTTATGGCCTTCAAAACTGTGATAGGTAGTGATAGGTAGTGAGGAGTGAAATCAAAAATTTACGCCCTTAGAAATCCTGAAGGCGGTGCTTAGATTTCGGGGTCCCGTACACGGATAGGCTCCCAAAAAGTCCAACACATGTGGTGTCCCCGTACTCAGGAGAAGCAGCAGAATTTATTTTGGGGTGTAATTCCATATATGCCCATGGCATGTGTGAGAAATATATCATTTAGTGACAAGTTTGGGCAAAAAAAAAAAAAAGTTTGTCATTTTTCCCGCTACTTGTGGCAAAATATAAAATATTCCATGGACTCAACATGCCACTCAGAAAATAGCTTGGGGTGTCTACTTTCCAAAATGAGGTAATTTGGGGGGGTTTTGTGCCATCTTGGCATTTTATGGCCTTCAAAACTGTGATAGGTAGTTATAGGTAGTGAGGAGTGAAATCAAAAATTTACGCCCTTAGAAATCCTGAAGGCGGTGCTTGGATTTCGGGGTCCCGTACACGGATAGGCTCCCAAAAAGTCCCACACATGTGGTATCCCTGTACTCAGAAGAAGCAGCAGAATTTATTTTGGGGTGTTATTCCACATATGCCCATGGCATGTGTGAGAAATATATCATTTAGTGACAACTTTTTGTAAACATTTTTTTTTTTTTTTTTTGTCATTATTCAATCACTTGGGACAAAAAAATAAAATATTCAATGGGCTCAACATGCCTCTTAGCAATTTCCTTAGGGTGTCTTCTTTCCAAAATGGGGTCATTTGGAGGGGTTTTGTACTTCCCTGCCATTTTAGCACCTCAGGAAATGAGATAGGCAGTCATAAACTAAAAGCTGCGTAAATTCCAGAAAATGTACCCTAGTTTGTAGACGCTATAACTTTTGCGCAAACCAATAAATATACGCTTATTGACATTTTTTTTACCAAAGACATGTGGCTGAATACATTTTGGCTTAAAAGTATGACTAAAATTGAGTTTATTGGATTTTTCTTATAACAAAAAGTAGAAAATATCATTTTTTTTCGAAATTTTCGGTCTTTTTCCGTTTATAGCGCAAAAAAAAAAAAAAATCGCAGAGGCATTCAAATACCATCAAAAGAAAGCTCTATTTGTGGGAAAAAAAGTACGCAAATTTCGTTTGGGTACAACATTGCATGACCGCGTAATTACCAGTTAAACCAGTGCAGTGCGAAATTGTAAAAAGTCCTCTGGTCTTTAGGCTGCATAATGGTCCGGTCTGAAAGTGGTTAAAGTATGCAAAAAGGCGCAAAATTTAAAACTTACAAATATTTGTTATTTTGTAAACTCTATACAGTTTTAACTTATTTATTTAGTAGGAATAAAGGAGGAATTTTGTAAATTTTGCCATGTATGTATCCACTAATAATGATTTTAGTGTATTTTTAGTGGAAAAATAAAAAAGCAATGGAAAAACAGCAAAAATGGTCTGGCCGCCTAAGTTTAAAAGTGGAGCGCAGGGCTTGGCAGTGAAAAATTTAAACTGTAGTATTTAAAAAAACTGACAAATTTATGAACCAATTTACCTATGTGTAATGATACACATACAATGAGATAAAAGATTCCAAGGCATATACAGTAAGTAAAAGTGTATCTAATATTAAAAGCCAATCGTTTTTGAAACCTCTCTAAAAGTTTATTTCTTTTACTCTGGAGATAATTCCTCCCATGCCCTGTTGTATTCACAAGATAGAAAAAGAAACGAAAATCTCACCAATGGCAAAATAAACAAGGGATTTTACCCATTACCTACTTAATCCAATATTTTAAAAAAATGCTTTAAATATAATATAATATAATATGTTAAGTGTTTTTAAAGAGGAGGGCCGGGCAAAAAAAAAAAATTAAAAGTCAGCAGCTACAAATACTGCAGCTGCTGACTTTTAATAATCGGACACTTACCTGTCCCGGGGTCCAGCGATGCGGGGGAACGAGACCCCCCCCTCGTTCCCCGCTCCGCTCACGACGCCGGCATTCTTAATGTGGGAACCCGGCTGGGCTTCACAGCCGGGCACCCACTGCGCATGCGCGAGCGGCGCCGTGCGCCGTGATTCGACGCTCACTCATCTGGGACACATGACATGTCCCAGATGACTGTGCGTTGCCTACAGGAAGTGACTTTTAGCCCGGGCAATGAAGGTGGCAGACTTCGAGGGACCCCCTAGCAACAGGCATTTAGAGGTGAGTAAAAAATTTTTTTTTTTCCAATTATTTTTTTTTTATTTTTTTTATGATTTTTAAGCCCCTTTTTGTTTTTTAGTTGCAACCCCACTTTAAGTAGTATTTCATTATTATTCAAAAAGAACATTAAGCTAAAGGATGCAAAAGCGTATTAATAGAAACTGCAATTTTGTTACTCAAAAATGCATTGATTTTATTTTAAATCAGAAAAAAATGGAGATAACAACTTATGCAACTATGTTACATTTATTAACAGTTAAAAGACCATACTGTGGGGTTCCAAAAGAAATGAACTTGCTGACTGAACAGTAAAAAGTTTTTGTTTTATTTATTTGTTTAGGTACAGAATTGCAATACAGGTAAAAGAAAAGGCACTACAACAATGACCACACACAAAGACAGAATAATGTGACCTTTACATAATACTAGATAAAATAACTGTACATTCTGCTTACTGGGAAAAAAAGTCAGCATTATTTTCAATGTATGCAAAACAGGGTACATATAAAGGAAGGATTCTCCCATTTGGACAACAGCACATGTGGCTTGAGTGAGTAAAGATACATTAAAATGGGAAAGGTAAGAAATATTATCATAAAACACTTTACTCTTAAAAAAATCATTACCTCCTATGTATGTAAATCCAAATAGCAGTCTTTTCCAACTATTAATCTAGACATCTTTGGGCAAATATAGTAAAACCAGTATGCTATTGTGGCTCCTTTAAGCCTAACTTTAAAAAGCCAGCAACGTATTCTGCCAGCACATACTTGGCATAGCCATATTCAATAATTTTGTTTAGAAATCACAGAGACATAGATATGGTTAACATATTAAAGAACCAGTCCAACTAGAAGTGACACTTTTTTTTGTGGAACCTGTCAACATCTAGCTTCTCATATGTTTTAGATATTTTAACAGTAAAATCTTTTGCCACATTTCACAACTCAGCTCTTGTCCACCTAGGGGTTTTTGTGTTCCATTTACCTTTGTGTGTTTCAGCTCATACTGTTACATTCTCTATAAAGGACTATAAATAACGATCCAACAGGGAGACTGGCCATAGCAAGTGTGTAGAACTAGGAACTTAGGGGGAGATATATTACCATTCCCAAGAGATGGAAAATATTGTCAGGTGGTTTAAATCTTGTTATAAACCCAAAAGTAAACATATCAGTTTAGAATTTACTGACCATTTAATTTTGTCCTTCTAAGGCACAGAATCTAAAAAAAAAACAGTTTTTATACAAAAATATATGCATAACATAACATAAAATGCATGCGATTTAAAACATCTCAGAAAGTGTAAATTCATTGATTTTATTCCACAGATAATCTTCTACGAGGACAAGAACTTTCAGGGTCGCTCCTATGAGTGTAACTCTGAATGCCCAGACCTGTCCTTATACTTCAGACGCTGCAACTCCATCCGTGTTGAAAGTGGAAACTGGATCCTGTATGAACACCCCAACTACAGAGGACACCAGTATTTTCTTCACAGGGGAGAATATCCTGACTTTCAGCAATGGATGGGCTACAATGACTCCATTAGATCTTGTCGTCTGAGCCCTCAGGTAACTATGGGCATCTCAGTTTAAAGCGGGGTTCCACTGCCCAAACCTTTTTTTTTTTTTGGTACAATCAAAAATATTATGTACTTTAAACTTGTAACTTGTTCCAGGTTTTCAGTTTTAAAGATGTCCGTTTTCTCTTTTAAAATCAACTTTTAAATGTTTTTAGAGCCAGTTCTCATCTTGCCTGTGGGCATGTGAAACTCACAGGCATCCTCTTCCGGGATACAGTGCCGCTGATCGACCAGCATGCACTGAGCGTTGTTTCCCCAATCTCACGCATGAGCATTAACTTTCATTAGGAGCGCCGTTAACAGCTCAGGTTGCCATCACAACGGGCGGCATCGTCGGAAGTCCCGCTAGTTGTGATGGCAACGGAGCTGAGCCAGGCCGCCGCACTGTCTCCTGGGAACAATGACACAAGCTCCCAGGAGACAGTGCGGATAAAGGATATGACGAAATAGCCGCACTAACCCCGCCCATATCCGCAATCACAAGATACAGGACCTAGACTACATGAGAAGAAAAAAAGAGGTACAGTAGAAAAAAAAAGGTCCCGTTTTTGCTTTATGACATCTGATTAATCAGCTTGATATATTCTCTTAAAATCAGGTGGAGCTCCGCTTTAAGGACAAAGCCCATGTAAAATGTTTGAACAGCATAAACCTGCCACAATTACTATATTGTAAGGTGTGTATGTATGTAGGCATGCATTAAAAGCTAGCAGCAAAATAAAACTATGAAGTGATATAAAAATACATTTCGCACAGGTATCAAGTGTGCAGGACATTCCCTACATAGCCCCAATGTCCAACAGCATGTGATTTTCTAAAGCTATGCAAATCACTTTGATACTTCACCAAACAACAATTGGCAGAAAAAAAACATTTATGTCAAAGGCCGACTAACTCTCATTAAAAAATAATTTAGGCTTCTAAATTTGAATATTCTAAAGTAAATGACATGGTAAGAATAAGCACCTTCATTTTTTACCTATCAAAAACTTCAAGAGTGGATGGAAATAAATATACAGTATGTAAAGTAAAAACTGAGTTAACCACTTCTGGCCAAGTCTATTTCTGACATTTGTTGTTTACAAGTTAAAATCAGTATGTTTTGCTAGAAAATTACTTATAACCCCCAAACATTATATATATATTTTTAGCAGAGACCCTAGAGAATACTTTATGTCACACCATATTTGCGCAACGGTCTTACAAACTCAATTTTTTGGGGACAAAATACATTTTTTGAATTAGAAAAAATAAATCAGTAAAGTTAGCCCAATTTTTTTTGTATAATGTGAAAGATGATGTTACACTAAGTTAATTGATATCCAACATGTCATGCTTTAAAATTGCTTGTGGAATGGCGGCAAACTACGGTACTTAAAAATCTCCATAGGCAACGCTTTAAAAATTTTTACAGGTTACAAGTTTAGAGTTACAGAGGAAGTCTAGTGCTAGAATTATGACTCTCACTCTAATGTTCACAGTGATAGCTCACATGTGTGGTTTGAACACCGTTTACATAAGTGGGTGTGACTTACGTATGTGTTCGCTTCTGCACGCTTCTGCACGCGAGCTCAGGGGGACAAGCTTTACTTTTTTTTTCTTATTTTTTTTACTTTCTATTTTTCATTTTTACACTGTCCCTTTAAAAAAAAAATGTTTTGATCATGGTTATTCCTATTACAAGGAATGTAAACATACCTTGTAATATAAATAAGCAGAACAGGGCCTCTTTAATGTGAGATCTAGGGATAAGCCAAAAAAAAGTCATTTTACTTTTACGCAAAAAAATTAAAATGGGCCCTTTAAGGCCAGAGGGCGTAAGTGATGTTTGACATCGCTCCGGTCCTCCAAGGGAATAGAGTTGAGTGGGGGCCATCTTGCCTTCACTCGACTTCCTGCCCACCCCTCCAGCACATCGGAACGTTTTCGCCTCTCCCGCCGCCCCCAAAAAAGTGACCCCGTGGCGAATCTGCTCCCGGGACCACTTTTATCTGAAAGAGGATCGCCCACTGTGTAAAAGTATACCAGGGTTTTGGCAGCTATCTGACAAAGTCATGAGGTATATATACAGAGGGTGGTCCGGAAGTGGAGTCTTTAGCACAATTTTGGATAGTTTTGCTCAGTCTTCATTCTCAATCCTATTTTTTAACAGCACGAAGGTTCATTCAGAATCAGGATCTATGAGAAAGAAGACTTCAGGGGTCAGATGATGGAATTCACTGAAGACTGTTCTAATGTCTATGAGAGATTCCGTTACCAAGATATCCATTCTGCCCATGTACAAGATGGGTACTGGATGTTCTATGAGGAGCCCAACTACAGAGGACGTCAGTTTTACCTGAAACCTGGAGAGTATAGAAGATTTTCAGAATGGGGTGCTACTCAGCCAAGAATTGGCTCTTTCAGACGCGTTCACTACTTCCATTAAAGTAAAATAGTTTCTAGTCTTTTGATGAACCAATATATTGTATCAAATAAAATAATTTAAAATCTAACTTGTTTTGTTTCATTTTATTAAACTTGAAGAATTTACCTTTATATGGAAGGACATACATTTTAATGTAAAATGTATACAAACGTAAAATATAATCCAAAAAGTTTATATGATGAGTGCACTACTCATTCTATGGTTTATTTCTTATAATATATAAATAATATCCAACCCTTTGTTGAAGATGTCTACTGAGTCTGCAAGTTTCTGTGGAAGATTATTCACTTTTTATGTCTCCTAGAGTAAAGAACCCTTTGCCTATATAAGGAATACATTTGTTTGTTTTTTCCAGTCACAAGTAGCACATTATATCTCCTTAATCACTTCTTCTCAAGGGTAGAAACAATTCAGATAAATACATATTTCCTCATTCTTCGGGGCCATAGAAACGCAGTCTGGATATGTTCCAGATGCTTTTCTGCATGGACGTTTTTGGTGAGTTTTTGATGCAGTCTAGTGAATTGTTTTCCTCCTCTTTTTTCTTAATCTTACATAAGGACATGTGTGTTCCAGTGCAATTTTTGTGCGTTTTACAGCGTTCAAGTACAGTCCAGTGCAGGAAAAATGCAGCATGTTCTACTTTTTTTCTGGAACTGGAACACACTGGAACTGCAAGCATTGTTGTAAACTATGCCATTGAAAACCATATGACCTATTTTTCATCCATTTTTGATGCATAAAAAAATGCATTGGACTACATGTGGTTTAAACTATTATTTTCTTGTGAATTAAAAAGCATTTATAACTCTGCTACCAACACCATATGAGTGGCTTATCATTGCACTTTTGGTGGTGGAGTTATGGAAAAGAACATATTTTTTCTGTGAATTTTATGAAAATAGTCAATAATGTCTTCCATTCTGTGACTGTAGATATAATCTGAACCCTGGTCAAGTTTTACATTTTTGCTTTAAATAGAATCTTTCTAATGCTTTATAAATGGGTAAAATGTTTCTGTCTTACTGTCCCTGCAAGCACAAGAATGTATCCAGCTAACTTAGAAATGGCATTTCATGATGTTACAAAGTGATCTATACAACAAAGCCTTCTCTATAAATGATTTATCCAGTTTAGCTTTATCCTCCCAGATTATATGCTGCATGCATGTTTTTATTAGGAATGAGCTTTGGGTTAAGACTGATGAAGGTTTCAGTCCAAACCTTGATTGTTCAGCATTTTAGGAACAGGCAAAAAATGTTGTACTCACTCACGTGCCAAGCCCCACCGCCAACTGCTGCTGAAAGTCATATATTTAGCAGTAGTATTACTTCTGCTAAATGTGACCGCTTCCAGTACAGGGCACCTGATTCTAGGAAGCCAGGGGCTTCCGGTGTCTTAGCAACTATTGTGTATCCCCAGCCCCTTTCATATACTGGTCATGAGATTTCTGACTAGCTTGTAACATCAAGGACCAGGGCATGCTGGGCCAGTAATGTCACAAGGGTCGGGCCACCAGGTGACGTTGCCAGGTGGCCTCTTCCTTACCTATATAAGAACTGTCAAAGCGCAGAGAAAGCATTCAGCGGCCAGCTGTCCCAGAAGGCAGAGCGTTATTTTTTGTTTTATTGTTAGGTCCAGTGGGCGGCGTGAATGACAATGGATTTATATTGAGGGACACTATTTTTTTATTTTTTAATAAAGTATTTGTCAAAAACTTGTCTCCTGTGTTGATTTTTTTGTACACTTTTTCAATAAATGGGTAGGGGTACTATGTACCGGATACTCATTCACACAGGGGTGGCAGGGATCTGGTGGTCCCCTTGTGAAAGGGGGCTTCCGGATTCCAATAAGACCCCCGCCCGCAGACCCCCACAACCACCGGCCACGGTTCGGTTGTGGGGATGAGGCCCTTGTTCCCATCAACATGTTGAGGGCATGTGGCCTGGTATAGTTTAGGAGGGGGGTGTTTGCTTGTCCCCCCTTTCCTGACCTGTCAGGTTGCATGCCCGGATAATAGTTTGGTATGGATTTTGGGGGGAATTGTGCCGGCAATTGTAATCACGCCTCATTTTAAATGGGATTTGATTTCTTTTTTTCCTTTGTAAATGTAATTTTTGCTGCAGCATGTTATATATATGCTACAGATGCGCCACTTTACAGGCAGACTAAGAGGACACCGCAGGGACTATATTTAAAGTAATTTTTCATTCTTATTGTTGCACTTTAAGCATATTAAGAATCACTGCTCCTGAAAAAAGTATTGTTTTACAAAAAAAATTGTACATTGATACATGTCCCTCGGGACAGTACCCAGACCCCCATACCCCTTTTATTGCCAATTACTTGCATATAAGCCTTTAAAATGGGAACTTTTGATTTTTCCTGTTCAGCTCCCATAGACTTCAATGGGGTTCGCTGTTTGGGTTAGGACATTTCCAATGTTCAGGAGTTCCGCTGTGCATCAAATAGGGGGGTGTTCAGCCCATGATTAGTTGCTAAGAAGAGGGCAGGGAAACTGACCACCACAGGGTTTCCTGCTGACAGCTGAATGCAAAAAAAAAAAGAATTGCCGGCTACGAAAAATTGTGAAAAAAATGGTGTGCCCCCCCCCCCCAAATCCATATTAGGCCCTTCGGTCTGGTATGGCTGTGGAGGCCCCAAAATGTTTTAAAAAAATGGCATCCAAGCATGCAGCCCGCCAGGTTGGGAAAGGGAGGGAACAAGCAAGTGCCCCCCCTCCCGAACACACCAGGCCACATGCCCTCAACATGGGGAGGGTTCTTAGGGGCAGGGGGGCTCTGCTCTAAAGATTGGCATCCCCTGTTTTAATTTCTATTCTATTTTATCCTTTTATTTATTATTGTAAATAATTACCAGTGTAAGTGCCTTTTATACCAGCAAAATACTGAATATATATATATATATATATATATATATATATATATATATATATATATATATATATATATATATATATATATATATATATATATATATATATATATATACACACACACACACACACACACAACATATATTGTCCTCCGCCATTATGGGTCCTGTAGTCCCTCTTCCCAAATGATGTTAACCTACTATAGATCCATACTAGGCAGGCTTGACAAAGGGATGGTAGCTCTGAAATGGGTTGCCTGTCTTTCTACTGATGTTTTCATCAGATGTGTGCATCTTCGGCTATTACACAAGCCCCATTCTATAAAAGCTGAGTGGGTCCAGTATGCCAGTGCAGGCTTCAAACAGACTCTAGGACTGTGCCCTTGCAGTGCTATGTCACAGATAGGGATGAGCCAAACACCCCCTGGTTCGGTCGCAGCAGAACATGCGACCAGACCAAAAATTTGTGCGAACACGCAAACCCCGTTAAAGTCTATGGGACTCGAACGTGAAAAATCAAAAGTGCTAATTTTAAAGGCTAATAAGCAAGTTATTGTCATAAAAAGTGTTTGGGGACCCAGGTCCTGCCCCAGGGGAGCAATGATTTTAATAATGTTTAAAGTGAAACAATAAAAGTGTAATATTCCTTTAAATATCATGCCTGGGGGGTGTCTATAGTATGCCTGTAAAGTGGTGCATGTTTTCTGTGTTTAGAACAGTCCCTCCACAAAATTATATTTCTAAAGGAAAAAAAGTAATTTAAAACTGCCTGTGGCTGTAATGTAATATTGCCTCTCCCCCAGTCCATTACCGGGCCCTTTGGTTCTGGTATGGATATTTAGGGGAACCCCGCACCCAAATAAAAAAAAAGGCGTGGGGCCCCCAGGCCCTATATACTCTGAACAGCAGTATACAGGCGTTCCACGGGTTACAAGCAAGATAGGTAATGTACATTTTTTAAGTGTAGTGCCAGCCCAACAATACATTTTTAAGCATTTTTTTGCTGTCTGGGCCCTTGTTCAGAAGATTTCACCTCACTTTCTGTCCCAATGACAATTGGATTTTGAAAATTTTGGGTTATTAGGGAAACAAGGATTGGTAAAAAAGCATCAGTGGAGACACCTTTTTCCCATATTAACTCTTAGAGGAGAGAATTTCCCTTCCGAGGGGTAGATTTCCTCTCTGTTGTCTTCCTACGTTTGTAAGTAGGAGTCATTTGTAATTTGGATGTTTGAAAATAGGGGACCGCCTGTATATACTATACGGCCTGGCCTATACACTCTGCGGAAAATTGGGTCTTAGGTGTTGGTGATACCAGAACTCTGTAAGCCCCCACAGTTACTTTTGGTGGGCGCTGGAATGGGCCCTGCTGTGACATATTATATCAAGAATTGTAATTATATGTCCCTGTTAAACAGGGGCAGAAAAATTGGGCCTTAGGCGGTGGTGGTGGCACAACACTGTAAAGCCTCACAGATACTTTTGTTGAGGGCAGGAACAGGCCCTGCTGTAAAATATTAGATCAAAAATTGCAGCCGTAGTTCAGTTGCTACTACTTTTCTGGTGGTGTACACAGTACACAATACAGTGTAGTGCGGTGTTGCAAAACAAAATATACATCGTGTCCAGAAGGCCACCAAGGAGAGGCAGACACTCACAGGCCACTAAAAGAGGACAAGCAGGCTATGTGTCTACAGTCAACAGTGGTTGTCATGGACATGGTGCATCCTCTGCCGTTGGCCGTGGGGGAACACTTGTGCTTTTGTTCTGCTGCTGGCCGTGTTATTGAGCCAGAACATGCAGAAGAGTTGTTTTCCTTCCTATGCAGCTGCCAAAGCAGCCTATTCCACACCAGCTCCTTGTCCACAGTCACTCCTTCTGTAGCCCAACCATCATGCACGTAGGAGTCCCCCGAACTATTCAACCACAGTGTCGGTTACATGCTGCTGGAGGATGAGAAGCGATTTGAAGGATCCAATGTTGGTTCCCAGGTTGAGGAAGGGAGTAACATGAGCCTAGAGAGAGGGGGTGACCAAGAAGGACAAGAAACTGGCAGTCATGTTCCCCCAATAAGTGGAAAAAAAGTGCACGGAGCGTCTTTTTCAAATATTGTAGCAGCGCTATTATTTGAACATCCGTGTCCGATGTGAATAAATAAATAAATAATTTATTCTCCAACAGTCCCAATCCGTGTCCAAAATAAATAAATAAATAAGTAGTTCTCCAACAGTAAAAAAGTAAAAAGATATGTGAAACAATTCTATGTAGTTGCTGTGTAGTCAATCTGAGCCATCCACCAAAGACTTCACCACGTGTGATGCTCGTCCCCTTTTGGGGGTACACTCACCAGATACACTAAAATTACAAGCCTGTAGTCATCAGTATCTCCACTTCTCCTCCAATATCACCATAACAGTTCTCCCAATGCGCGAGTATCGGTCATAACATATGGAAAAAAATTGGGCCATATAGTGTGATACTGTATACAATTATTAAAGATTCTTCCCCAAACAAAACTCCCTCAGTAAGTTAAGCGTACCATAGTAAAAACAATTTAGGGCAAATGTAAAATGGTGTACTGTGCCTGAGCTTTCTCCTCGCCGGAAATGTGCTGGAATCAGTTCCGCTGTGTACAGCAGCGGCGTTCTTCCTATTTCAGCCTGTGGAGTGCAAGCTTGGACCGCACACGTCTTACGTCACTTCCGGTTGACCTACGCACTGACACGTTTCGTCACCTCCTTCGTCGACAGTCGGAAGTGGTCTATTTATGTTTTTTAATCTCACCTTATCGCATATACACATCATCCTTGTAGCGCAGAGCGGTGTTTGCGTAGGAGGGCAGAGATATCAAACATCCAGTATACATAGCATGGCTCTGATTGGCGAGCTTCCCTATTCCTGGTTAAGGACTGGCTACATCTCCAATCTCTATACTTTGCATAAGTCAGCCCCCCTTTCATGCAAATCCTTGTGACTATTCTGAGCTTAACTTGAATTTTCCGGGAAGTTAATTATTGATTACGGGTTGGCCTCCCTTCATTGCATATCCCAGCATAGGATCCTTTGTAGTGAGTATGTGTAAAACAATGAGGTTTGGATCCCATTGTTTGTATACACAAGCCTAGGCACCGACTTGCTCTGGTCTACCAGAGATTTCTGTGATGATAATATTTTCCACCCTACATAGATACAAGCTAAATTAAATATATTAATTATATATAAATAAATTAAATATAAATAAGTTAAATATAAATTCAATATAAATTAAATATATTCATAATAACAATATCCGTTCACAACAGCACTTGGAAGACCCACATCAAAGAAAAAGGCAGACTTCTCCTTGCTCCTCATCTGGAATCTCCAACCCTACTCCAGTCCTCTGGAAAACCTGCACTGAGAAGAATGAAGGTATAGCAATAGGTGTCCCAAGCACTTGCAGCCAATCTGCTAGCAGTACACCACCTGATTTTAGCAGGCAAATTTCCCTAACCCAGTTGCTAAACCTTAAAAAGAAATTCGGTCCCAGCCATCCACATGCTCACAGTCTGAATGCTAGCTTGAATGCCAGCTTGGCCAAATTGCTAGCACTGCAACTACTGCCTTTTCAGCTGGTAGACTCTGCCTCCTTTTGTGAATTTGTGGAATGTGCTGTACCTCAGTTGCAGGTCCAAAACGGCATTTCTTTTCATGGAAGGCCATTCCAGCTCTCTACGGGCATGTGGAAGGCAATGTTTTTGTCTTGTTGGACAGGGCGGTCAGCATTAAGGTGTATATTACCGCAGACTCATGGTCTAGCAGGCATGGGCAGGCATGTTACCTTTCCTTCACGGCGCACTGGGTAACTCTGCTGGCAGCTGGGAAGGATGCAGGACAGGTTTCAGTATTGTTGGAGCTTGTTCCCGCCACCACACCTCCAAAATGCTAGCGGTGATTCTGCCACAGCTCTCTCCTCCACCCTCTCCTCTTCTTCTTCCTCTACGGCCTCTTATGCAGATTTGTTCTCTGAACCAGCGGTCCTCCGTAATCGTTTAAGGGGCTACGCAAGCACTCAGGCAAAAAGATGCCATGCGGTGCATGAGTTACATAGTAGGTGAGGTTGAAAAAAGACACAAGTCCATCAAGTCCAACCTATGTGTGTGATTATTTGTCAGTATTACATTGTATATATGTTGCGGTCGTTCAGGTGCTTATCTAAAAGTTTATTGAAACTATCGATGCCTCCTGCTGAGACCACCGCCTGTGGAAGGGAATTCCACATCCTTGCCGCTCTTACAGTTAAGAACCCTCTACGTAGTGTAACATGGGGGTGTTTAACTCAAGTGAAAAGATGCATTTTTTAATGCAGTGAGTCCTCATCAGACATGCATATATAGTTAAGGGCCTGGTAGCCCACGTTTATTGAAAAAAACAAAAGTCCATCCAGAAGTCCCACGCAGGGGTTTAACTTCATTAAGCATTCATAAATGAAAAACATACCAAGCCACCTGGCTCTCTTGTCAGCAGTTCCTCTGCTTGATCTCAACAGAGTGGATTCCTTCCAGTCCCCTGGACTCACTGGCTTCCTTAGTCTTCCCGACTCTCAAGGCTGTCCATCCTTTCCCAGTCTCTGGGCAAAGAATACCCCTTACACAGGGATGACCCCTCCACAGGTCTGTCTTCATACAGCAGCAGCAAGCTGCTCACACTCCACCATCCTCCACTCATTAGCCCCTCATTATATGGTCTGTGTGCAGCTGGGCACACACCTTGCTTGCCATCGTCAAGACCTGGACACAGTTTGAGATCCCATCCAGGACTAGCAAAACCTGGAGAAAACTGACAGAGCAGTTTTCTCCATTTAAATTCTATAGTCTGCAGATATGCAAACTCTGGATCTCCTTTACCTCCAATTTCAAAGGGACAGAGCTTCGCTCTGCCACAGTAGTTTAAGGTTAAACCACTGCTTAGGGGACAGGAGCCACACTGGGGCAGAGATTCTGTCAGCTCTGCAGGGGCAGGCTCAGAGGTGGTTGATGCCACGCCAGCTTCAGCCAGGAATGGTTGTATGCGACAATGGCACCCACCTTCTCTCCGCCCTCCGACAGGGACACTTGACCCATGTTCCATGTTTGGCACACATCCTAAATTTGGTGGTGCAGCGGTTCTTAAGCAGGTACCCAGGCTTACAAGATCTCCTGAGACAGGCCAGAAAAGTCTGTGGTCATTTCCAATGGTGATACAATGCCAATGCACTGCTGGCTGACATTCAAAGGGAATGGAACCTGCCCACCAACCGCCTCATTTGTGACATGTCCACCAGGTGCAAGTCAACGTTGGCAATGCTGCAGCGGATGTACACACAGCAGAGGGCCATCAATGAGTACCTGTGTGAGTATGGCACCAGGACAGGGTCAGGGGAGCTTGGCTTCTTTTCGCCACGCCAGTGGCTACTGATCAAGGATGCATGCAATGTCCTGTCACCATTTGAGGAGGCCACGAGGATGGTGAGCAGCGACAATGTATGCATCAGTGATACTGTCCCTCTTGTCTTCCTGTTGGAGCATACCCTTCATGTAATAATGGACAGGGCACTTGAGGCAGAACAGTGTGAGTAAGAGGAGGACTTCCTTCGCAGAGGGAGCAGAGGATGAAACATCTTCAGGAGGCCTTTAAGAAAGGTTTTTGCAATGCATTTCGAGACCCTGTGAGGTTACAATTTCCTGGTGCTGGACAACGTGTTGCTGAGGCTTCGGTCAGGTCAGGAGTGCACCAAAAAGGTAGTGGACCCTATGGCTCACTGCTGTGGTTGGGAGCCTAGGTGGTTAAGGAAGGCAGGTCCGCTGGAACACCAACACGGATCCCACAGGGGCTAGAGCGTAAGATTCCCCAGGGCGCGAGTCTAAGAGCCAGCAGGTGTTCACCAGAGCCTCTATAGGTGAGGATGGACTGGGCTGCAATTGGCTCCAGGTCGCGACCCCCAGCTCACACCCACAGTAGGCTACAGGAGGACAGAGATAGTAAGGGAATAAGCCAAAGGTCGGGGCGGCTAGCAGACAAGGATAAACATAGAACACGCCAAAGGTCAGGGTCACAAGCAGGCAGGGATAGTCGAGAACAAGCCAAGATCGGTAACTGGAATCATACGTAGAAGACACAGCAAGATGCACACAGAAGCTAAACACCCAAGGGTTGATCAGCAAGGCAGGCTTGCAGTGCACAGGTTAATATAGAGTTCCCTGATAGGGGCTGGGGTGGAGCCATGCTTTGAAGAGAGATTATTTAAGTAGCCAGTCAAGAGTGGCTGGCCTCTCAAGGTGAACACATGGAGGAGAGGTAAGCTGACAGACAAAGATTACTGCATAACCATGACAGCTTTGTTCAGTCGAATCGAACATCGGGCGTTCGCCCGCTTGGCGAGCCCAGAACTATTTGGGCCGCTCGCATCAAATTCGTGTGATGCGAGTGGCCCGCAATGCACTGCGCCAGTCGCAGTGCATTGCTGGCTGATGATTGGCCAAGCATGCACCGTGACCCCGCATGCTTGGCCAATCATAGAGCCAGCGGCGAGGAGAGCCATAATTGGCCACCGGCAGGATGCCTGTGGCCAATTATAGCTCAGGGGGTTTAGTACACGCCCCACATTATATAAGGCCGCCGCGCCGGCGGCCTTGTATATTGTGTTCCAGCATGTCAGTGATATGTGGCTGTGATCCATTCTGCAGTGCTGATGACTGCTGACATTATCTGTGCTGTGATTCTGGGGATAAGTGTGCGTGCTGTTAGTACAGCATTGCAGTATCACATTAAAACACCTTCCTTCCTTTCTTCATCCTGTTGTGTCATCTAAGGCAGCCATCTGCGGCTAATGAATTGCCGGTTCCCGTAACACAGAGAACAGTCATTCATTGAAAGTCATTGCTAAAAAAAAGTCATTGATGAAAAACCAAAAAAAAAAAAAGCGTGGGAGTCCCCCCAAATTTAATTACCAGGCCCTTCAGGTCTTCTATGGGTATTAAGGGGAACCAAGCCCAAAAAAAAAAAATGGCGTGGGGTCCCCCTAAAATCCATACCAGACCCTTATCCGAGCACGCAACCTGGCAGGCCGCAGGAAAAGACGGGGGGACAAAAGCGCCCCCCCCCCTTCCTCCTGAACCGTACCAGGCCACATGCCCTCAACATTGGGAGGGTGCTTTGGGGTCCCCCCCAAAGCACCTTGTCCCCATGTTGATGAGGACAAGGGCCTCTTCCCCACAACCCTGGCCATTGGTTGTGGGGGTCTGCGGGCGGGGGAGCTTATCGGAATTTGGAAGCCCCCTTTAACAAGCGGACCCCCAGATCCCGCCCCCCCTGTGTGAAATGGTAAGGGGGTACAAAAGTACCCCTACCATTTCACCAAAAAAGTGTCAAAAAATGGTAAAAATTACAGGAGACGGTCTTTGACAATTCCTTTATTAAAATCTTCTTTCTTCTGGTCTTCTTCCTTCTTCCTTTCTTCATCCTTCGGTTTCTTCATCTTCTCCTTCTGACATCTTCTTCTTCCATCTTCTTCTTCCTCCGATCCGCTTCTTCTTGCTCTGGTCTTCTCGTCCGGCATCTTCTTTCACGGCGTCTGTGTCTCTTCTGGGCCGCTCCGCGCAATGGGAGGCTCCCGCTGTGTGAGGCTTCGCTGCGTCTGACAGGTCTTTTATAACGGAGGGCGGGGCCACCTGGTGACCCCGCCCCCTCTGACGCACGGGGAGGTCATGGGGAATCCCGGCAAAAAAAAAATGGCGTGGGGTCCCCCTCAAAATCCATACCAGACCCTTGAGGTCTGGGATGGATTTTAAGGGGAACCCCGGCCAAAAAAAAAAAATGGCGTGGGGTCCCCCTCAAAATCCACACCAGACCCTTATCCGAGCACGCAACCTGGCAGGCCGCAGGAAAAGAGGGGGGATGAGAGCGGCCCCCCTCCCTCCTGAACTGTACCAGGCCACATGCCCTCAATATTGGGAGGGTGCTTTGGGGTCCCCCCCAAAGCACCTTGCCCCTATGTTGATGAGGACAAGGGCCTCTTCCCCACAACCCTGGCCATTGGTTATGGGGGTCTGCGGGCGGGGGGGCTTATCGGAATCTGGAAGCCCCCTTTAACAAGGGGACCCCCAGATCCCGGCCCCCCCCTGTGTGAAATGGTAAGGGGGTACAAAAGTACCCCTACCATTTCACCAAAAAAGTGTCAAAAAATTGTAAAAATGACAGGAGACGGTCTTTGACAATTCCTTTATGGCCGACGCCATGGAAGAAGATGCCGGACGAGAAGACCAGAGCAAGAAGAAGCGGATCGGAGGAAGAAGAAGATGCAAGAAGATGCCGGAAGGAGAAGATGAAGAAACCGAAGGATGAAGAAAGGAAGAAGGAAGAAGACCAGAAGAAAGAAGATTTTAATAAAGGAATTGTCAAAGACCGTCTCCTGTCATTTTTACAATTTTTGACACTTTTTTGGTGAAATGGTAAGGGTACTTTTGTACCCCCTTACCATTTCACACAGGGGGGGCGGGATCTGGGGGTCCCCTTGTTAAAGGGGGCTTCCAGATTCTGATAAGCCCCCCGCCCGCAGACCCCCACAACCAATGACCAGGGTTGTGGGGATAAGGCCCTTGTCTTCATCAACATGGGGACAAGGTGCTTAGGGGGGGACCCCAAAGCACCCTCCCAATGTTGAGGGCATGTGGCCTGGTACGGTTCAGGAATGAGGGGGGGCGCTCTCGTCTGCCAGGTTGCGTGCTCGGATAAGGGTCTGGTATGGATTTTGAGGGGTACCCCACGCATTATTTTTTTTTGGCCGGGGTTCCCCTTAAAATCCATAGCAGACCTGAAGGGCCTGGTAATTGAATTTGGGGGGACCCCCACGCTTTTTTTTTTTCAATGACTTTTTTTTATCAGCCGACAATTCGTTAGTCGCAAGTGATTTTAAAAAGCTTTTTTTCCTGCAAAAATGACACTTTGTGCAGGGACAGTTCTAAGCACGGGAAACATGCGCCCCTTCACAGGCATACTATAGACACTCCCCAGGTACGAAATTTAAAGGAATATTACACTTTTATTGTTTCACTTTAAGCATTATTAAAATCACTGCTCCTGAAAAAACGTCAGTTTTAAAAAAAAAAAAATTGCATTGATACATGTCCCCTGGGGCAGGACCCAGATCCCCAAACACTTTTTATGACAATAACATGCATATTAGCCTTTAAAATTAGCACTTTTGATTTTGAACGTTCGCATCCATTGTAATTAATAGGGTTCTTAAATTCACACAGACTTTAGGTCCGTTCGCGGGTTCTGGTGCGAACCAAACCCAGGGGTGTTTGGCTCATCCCTAGTCGCGATATACAGTCTAGTGTGTGTGTGTGTGTGTGTGTGTGTGTATATATATATATATATATATATATATATAAAAAATATATATATACACACTCTGCATTCAGTGTAGCCTATATCTACAGAGCATTCCGTGGTGTACTGTTTCTTATACACTTCAGGCGGTGTACACAGTATTTAATACAGTGTGTTCAGTTTCTACTACACTTCTTCTATCTACTACACTTCTGGTGGTGTATACAGTATACAATACAGTGCAGCCATTACAGTTGCTAATATAGTGCAAAAGGTGTACACAGTATCTCTTACAGTGTAGTGTGGTGATGCAAATCAAAAAATACATCATGTCCGGAAGGCCACCAAGGAGAGGCAGACGCTCACAGGCCAATAAAAGAGGGCAAGCAGCCTCTGTGTCTACAGTCAACAGTGGTGGTCATGGACATCCTCTGCAGGTGGCCGTGGGGTCCTTTTTTGCTGCTGCTGGATCTGTTGTTGAGCCACAACATGCAAAAGAGTTGGTGGAGTGGATAAGAAAGCCATCCTCATTTTCCTCATCTTCTGTCACCCAGGCTCAGAGTAGTTTACCTTCCAACACAGATGCCAAAGTGGCCTATTCTATTGGCTCCTTGTCCAGTCACTCCTTCCGTAGCCCCACCATCATGCACGGAGGAGTCCCCAGAATTATTTGATCACAGTGTCCGTTATATGGTGCTGGAGGAGGCGCATCGATTTGAAGGCTCCGATGTTGGTTCCCAGGTTGAGGAAGGGAGTAAAGTGAGCCTAGAGAGAGGGGGTGCCACAGAAGGACAAGAAACTGGCAGTCATGTTTCACAGCAGAGCCGTTCTTGCACCAACAAGAGTATCTGTGAGGGGTTACAGTGTTGTGGCACCACCACCTCCCAAGGCCCAATTTTTCTGCCCCTGTTTAACAGGGGCATGTAATTACAACTTTTGATACAATATTTCACAGCAAGGCCCGTTCCTGCGCCCAACAAGAGTAACTGTGAGGGCTTACAGTGTTCTGGTACCACCAAAACCTAAGGCCCAATTTTCTGCAGAGAATATAGGGTAGGCCATATAGTATATATTCTGCTGTTCAGAGTATTTAGTGCCTGGGGCACTGGTATTTAGTGCCATGTGGGTGCGGGGTTCCCCTTAACCGGTTCCCGACCGACTCCTGTACTTTTACGCCGGCAGAATGGCACAGCTGGGCAAATTAATGTATCCGTACGTTACTTTGGCTTTCCCGCCGTGCCCGCGTGCGCCTGCTGCAAGCTCCATGACCGGACTCAACTGCCGCGGGGATACCCGCGATCGTGTCACGGAGCTCAAGAACGGGGAGATGCCGATGTAAACAGCATCTCCCCGTTCTGCCTAATGACAGTACACTGATTGTCTGCTCCCTGTCATCGGGAGCAATGATCAGTGTGGTGTCACACACAGCCACGCCCCCAGACAGTTAGAAACACGCCCCTAGGATACACTTAACCCCTCCCGGCCCCCTAATGGTTAACCCCTTCACTGCCAGTGACATTTTTACAGTATTCAATTTTATAGCATCGATTGCTGTATTAATGCCAATGGTCCCAAAAATTTGTCAACATTGTCCGATGTGTCCGCCATAATGTCGCAGTCACGATAAAAATTGCTGATCGCCACCATTACTATTAAAAAAAAAAAATATTAATAAAAATGCATAAAACTATGCCCTATTTTATAAACGCTATAACTTTAGCGCAAACCAATCAATACACGCTTATTGCGATTTTTTTTTTTTTTTTACCAAAAATATGTAGAAGAATACGTATCGGCCTAAACTGAGGGAAAAAAATTTATTTTTTTATATATTTTTGGGGGTTATTTATTATAGCAAAAAGTTAAAAGTAATGCGTTTTTTTTTTTCAAATTTGTCGCTCTTTTTTTGTTTATAGCGCAAAAAATAAAAAATAGCAGAGTTGATAAAATTCCACCAAAAGATAGCTCTATTTGTGGGAAAAAAAGGACGTCAATTTTGTTTGGGAGCCACGTCGCAGGACCGCGCAACTGTCAGTTAAAGCGGCGCAGTGCCGAATTGCAAAAAATGCTCTGGTCAGGAAGGGGGTAAATCCTTCCGGGGCTGAAGTGGTTAATATCCGTACCAGACCTGAAGGGCCTGGTATGGATTTTTGGGGGGATATCCATGCCATTTTTTATTGATATTTTTTGTATTTTTATCTATCTAGCCGGGATCCGACAATATATTAGAGCCGCGAGCAGTTTTAAATTAAATTTTTCCTTTAGAAATGTCATTTTGCTGTGGCATGAACATGGCAAAGATGTGCTACTTTACAGGAATACTAAGGAATCCCTCCCAGGCACGATATTTAAAGGAATATTTCATTTTTTTATGTTTTACTAAGCATTATTAAAATCACCACTTTAACAAGGGGACCCCCAGATCCCGGCCCCCCCCTGTGTGAAATGGTAAGGGGGTACAAAAGTACCCCTACCATTTCACCAAAAAAGTGTCAAAAAATTGTAAAAATGACAGGAGACGGTCTTTGACAATTCCTTTATGGCCGACGCCATGGAAGAAGATGCCGGACGAGAAGACCAGAGCAAGAAGAAGCGGATCGGAGGAAGAAGAAGATGCAAGAAGATGCCGGAAGGAGAAGATGAAGAAACCGAAGGATGAAGAAAGGAAGAAGGAAGAAGACCAGAAGAAAGAAGATTTTAATAAAGGAATTGTCAAAGACCGTCTCCTGTCATTTTTACAATTTTTGACACTTTTTTGGTGAAATGGTAAGGGTACTTTTGTACCCCCTTACCATTTCACACAGGGGGGGCGGGATCTGGGGGTCCCCTTGTTAAAGGGGGCTTCCAGATTCTGATAAGCCCCCCGCCCGCAGACCCCCACAACCAATGACCAGGGTTGTGGGGATAAGGCCCTTGTCCTCATCAACATGGGGACAAGGTGCTTAGGGGGGGACCCCAAAGCACCCTCCCAATGTTGAGGGCATGTGGCCTGGTACGGTTCAGGAATGAGGGGGGGCGCTCTCGTCTGCCAGGTTGCGTGCTCGGATAAGGGTCTGGTATGGATTTTGAGGGGGACCCCACGCATTATTTTTTTTTGGCCGGGGTTCCCCTTAAAATCCATAGCAGACCTGAAGGGCCTGGTAATTGAATTTGGGGGGACCCCCACGCTTTTTTTTTTTATCAATGACTTTTTTTTATCAGCCGACAATTCGTTAGTCGCAAGTGATTTTAAAAAGCTTTTTTTCCTGCAAAAATGACACTTTGTGCAGGGACAGTTCTAAGCACGGGAAACATGCGCCCCTTCACAGGCATACTATAGACACTCCCCAGGTACGAAATTTAAAGGAATATTACACTTTTATTGTTTCACTTTAAGCATTATTAAAATCACTGCTCCTGAAAAAACGTCAGTTTTAAAAAAAAAAAAAATTGCATTGATACATGTCCCCTGGGGCAGGACCCAGATCCCCAAACACTTTTTATGACAATAACATGCATATTAGCCTTTAAAATTAGCACTTTTGATTTTGAACGTTCGCATCCATTGTAATTAATAGGGTTCTTAAATTCACACAGACTTTAGGTCCGTTCGCGGGTTCTGGTGCGAACCAAACCCAGGGGTGTTTGGCTCATCCCTAGTCGCGATATACAGTCTAGTGTGTGTGTGTGTGTGTGTGTGTGTATATATATATATATATATATATATATATAAATATATATATACACACTCTGCATTCAGTGTAGCCTATATCTACAGAGCATTCCGTGGTGTACTGTTTCTTATACACTTCAGGCGGTGTACACAGTATTTAATACAGTGTGTTCAGTTTCTACTACACTTCTTCTATCTACTACACTTCTGGTGGTGTATACAGTATACAATACAGTGCAGCCATTACAGTTGCTAATATAGTGCAAAAGGTGTACACAGTATCTCTTACAGTGTAGTGTGGTGATGCAAATCAAAAAATACATCATGTCCGGAAGGCCACCAAGGAGAGGCAGACGCTCACAGGCCAATAAAAGAGGGCAAGCAGCCTCTGTGTCTACAGTCAACAGTGGTGGTCATGGACATCCTCTGCAGGTGGCCGTGGGGTCCTTTTTTGCTGCTGCTGGATCTGTTGTTGAGCCACAACATGCAAAAGAGTTGGTGGAGTGGATAAGAAAGCCATCCTCATTTTCCTCATCTTCTGTCACCCAGGCTCAGAGTAGTTTACCTTCCAACACAGATGCCAAAGTGGCCTATTCTATTGGCTCCTTGTCCAGTCACTCCTTCCGTAGCCCCACCATCATGCACGGAGGAGTCCCCAGAATTATTTGATCACAGTGTCCGTTATATGGTGCTGGAGGAGGCGCATCGATTTGAAGGCTCCGATGTTGGTTCCCAGGTTGAGGAAGGGAGTAAAGTGAGCCTAGAGAGAGGGGGTGCCACAGAAGGACAAGAAACTGGCAGTCATGTTTCACAGCAGAGCCGTTCTTGCACCAACAAGAGTATCTGTGAGGGGTTACAGTGTTGTGGCACCACCACCTCCCAAGGCCCAATTTTTCTGCCCCTGTTTAACAGGGGCATGTAATTACAACTTTTGATACAATATTTCACAGCAGGGCCCGTTCCTGCGCCCAACAAGAGTAACTGTGAGGGCTTACAGTGTTCTGGTACCACCAAAACCTAAGGCCCAATTTTCTGCAGAGAATATAGGGTAGGCCATATAGTATATATTCTGCTGTTCAGAGTATTTAGTGCCTGGGGCACTGGTATTTAGTGCCATGTGGGTGCGGGGTTCCCCTTAACCGGTTCCCGACCGACTCCTGTACTTTTACGCCGGCAGAATGGCACAGCTGGGCAAATTAATGTATCCGTACGTTACTTTGGCTTTCCCGCCGTGCCCGCGTGCGCCTGCTGCAAGCTCCATGACCGGACTCAACTGCCGCGGGGATACCCGCGATCGTGTCACGGAGCTCAAGAACGGGGAGATGCCGATGTAAACAGCATCTCCCCGTTCTGCCTAATGACAGTACACTGATTGTCTGCTCCCTGTCATCGGGAGCAATGATCAGTGTGGTGTCACACACAGCCACGCCCCCAGACAGTTAGAAACACGCCCCTAGGATACACTTAACCCCTCCCGGCCCCCTAATGGTTAACCCCTTCACTGCCAGTGACATTTTTACAGTATTCAATTTTATAGCATCGATTGCTGTATTAATGCCAATGGTCCCAAAAATTTGTCAACATTGTCCGATGTGTCCGCCATAATGTCGCAGTCACGATAAAAATTGCTGATCGCCACCATTACTATTAAAAAAAAAAAATATTAATAAAAATGCATAAAACTATGCCCTATTTTATAAACGCTATAACTTTAGCGCAAACCAATCAATACACGCTTATTGCGATTTTTTTTTTTTTTTTTTACCAAAAATATGTAGAAGAATACGTATCGGCCTAAACTGAGGGAAAAAAATTTATTTTTTTATATATTTTTGGGGGTTATTTATTATAGCAAAAAGTTAAAAGTAATGCGTTTTTTTTTTTTTTTCAAATTTGTCGCTCTTTTTTTGTTTATAGCGCAAAAAATAAAAAATAGCAGAGTTGATAAAATTCCACCAAAAGATAGCTCTATTTGTGGGAAAAAAAGGACGTCAATTTTGTTTGGGAGCCACGTCGCAGGACCGCGCAACTGTCAGTTAAAGCGGCGCAGTGCCGAATTGCAAAAAATGCTCTGGTCAGGAAGGGGGTAAATCCTTCCGGGGCTGAAGTGGTTAATATCCGTACCAGACCTGAAGGGCCTGGTATGGATTTTTGGGGGGATATCCATGCCATTTTTTATTGATATTTTTTGTATTTTTATCTATCTAGCCGGGATCCGACAATATATTAGAGCCGCGAGCAGTTTTAAATTAAATTTTTCCTTTAGAAATGTCATTTTGCTGTGGCATGAACATGGCAAAGATGTGCTACTTTACAGGAATACTAAGGAATCCCTCCCAGGCACGATATTTAAAGGAATATTTCATTTTTTTATGTTTTACTAAGCATTATTAAAATCACTGCTCCCGAAAAAACTTAATTTTCTTGGCTGTTCGCATGTTCTGCTGCGAACCAAACCGTGGGGGGGGGGGGGGGGTTGTTCGGCTCATCCCTATTCAGGAGTATGCTGTGTGCAGAGTGCAGGGTTTAGGGGTGTGCTATGCACAGCGTGAAGGGTTTCGTTTTTATTCACAGGCTATCCACATCTAACTTCCACCCCTCCTTCTCAGCTCTGACCTCTGCACTTATCTCCCCCCACTGCCCTCATGTCTCCCATCCACCACTACGTTCCGGCTGAAAAAAAATTCATTGGGTGCGAGGGCCACATAAAATGGCCTGGTGGGCTGGATGCGGCCCGTAGGGCCTTGTGTCTGACACATGTGCAGTATACATTTACTATGTACTTTTAATGGAGGAAAACATAACCCTGGATCTAGACATAGATGTCCAAGAACCCACCCTTGGGGGACGTTGACACCCTTTGTCACTCTCATAAAATGTTTACATTTATACCCCACTGATTCAACAACAATTGACACTATCAGCCATGTACCGCAAACTCCTATCACCTGTCCCAGACTTTATAGCACCGTAATGATTTGATTATATAGGATTAGTTTATATAATTAGAACAGGGTGGCTTTACAAAGCTCCCATCATATTCTTTGAATTTTAACATCTGCCTTGACCCATTTCATGGTGATTTGATTAAGATGAGTGAGTTACCTGTGGGGCTATAAATGCTGAGGTAAGTTTCTGATACCCATTACAAATGAGGAAGTTGGTTGGATAGTCGTTAAACATTTTAAACATTAGAAAACAAACACGCTTTAATGTGACTAAGGCTAGGTTTAGACGTGCCTCTAAACCCACCGCTTCCCTGAAGAGCGATCCACTTTCAACTTTTAAGAGGTGATTTACAGTTGTCGATTGCTTTAAACCCATTTTTGCTGAACAGACGCACTACAACCATGTGCAACGCACACAATTGTGGCAGGTTTGCAGCTTTTACCTTTTTGCTTCAATGTGTCACATTCAGGGGGCTTGCTGCCCGCTGATCCCAATTTGTTAGATGGCTTTTGCCGTGGAACTGAAATCAAGCATTGTGATCATGGTATGTAAAAATCCCCGTTCACTGCAATTGCAGCCTAAAATTAGCCTAAGGTCCCTTTCACAGACAGACCTGATTGGACACTGCATTGTCCTCTAAGGAGCGGCGGATGTCAGCGGACACATGACACCTGCTGCCATCCGATCCAATCCTGCCTGCGAAAAACAGTCGGATGGTGGTCCTATTTTCCAGATCAGATTGGATGGCACTGGATGGAAACGGACAGGCGGTCCATTTCCATCTGATTGCCCCATAGAGGAGAGTGGAACTATGTCCATGTCCACTTTACATGATAGACACAGGCCTGTCATCCACCTACCTGTGTGGCAATAAAGGCTGTGGTACACAAATAGTTCTACAATGACCTGGATACATGAAAACCTTCACAGACTTTTTCCAGTTATGCCGTACACACGAGCGGATTTTCCTTCGGAAAAATCTTGGATGGTTTTTCCGACAGAATTCCGCTCAAGCTTGGCTTGCATACACACGGTCACACAAAAGTTCTCTGAACTTTCGACCGTCAAGAATGCGGTGACGTACAACACTATGACGAGCCGAGAAAATGAAGTTTAATGCTTCCTAGCATGCGTTGAATTGTTTCCGAGCATGCGTAGGAATTTTGGTACAGACGATCGGAATTTCAGATCGGAACTTTTTCCGACTGAAAAATTGAGAACCTGCTTTCAATCTTTTGCTGGCTGGAATTCCACCAGCAAAAGTCAAAATGGAGCATACACACGGTCGCATTTTCAGACCAAAAGTTCTCATCGGACATTTGCTGGCGGAATTTCCGCTCGTGTGTATGGGGTATTAGGTTATTTTTTCAAAAGGTGTCAAGAGGTTGCAAGCAAATGTTGTACATCTTTTGTTGGTTTTTCAGTTAGACTGCTGCTCACATGCTGAAGCTTTGTCCCATTAAAGTAAGCTGTAGTAGAAGTAAAAACATGGACATCTGTGTCAGCACCTGCTTATGTTATGCTTACAAAGGCATGTGAGCAAAGCAGTAACCACAAAAGCATGCATTGTTAATAGCACACTAGTTTGGTAGAAGTAAAGTGAAGCTTATTTATGTTTAATGTCCCAAACATAGTAAGCAGCAGATTTTGTTAGGCAAGAAAAAAACTGCCAGCATTAAATGACTGCATTTCATGTCAGTAATCAATATCATTACATGATTGTGAAACACCAAAATCAAACCCGATTGTTTGATTTATATATCTGAAACAAGGCTGAGCCACACATTCCTCAATTAGTGAATCTTTTCCCCCAGAAATACAACCCTTGAGGCCGGGTTCACACTGCTCCAACATGAAAGTCGCATGACTTTGCCAGGCGACTTCAGCGCGACTTGACGCAACTTTGACGCAGCTTAGAAGCAACTTCAGGGAATGCCTGTGTAATCTTCCTGTAAGCTATGAGTAAGCACTAGTTGTGGTGCGAAACGCGTCAGCTCTGTACCCCCCTTTTTTGCCGTGTATGGATTGCAGTGTTTTTTGCTTTTAAATAAACCTTTTGGATTTTATTTTCTCGGTGTGCGGCTGTCCGGAGTTCTTCCTTTTTTGATTTCCAATCATTGTGCTATTAGCCAGCACCTGGGGCTCCCACACAGGAGCAGGAGCATTCGCTTGGGAAGGAGAGTCTTGGAGCGGTGGTTGTTTGTTTCTAATCTTCCTGTAATGTCAGATCCAAATCACATCAATTAAGATGAGGATCCGATTTGGATGCGACTTCAATAAAATTCTAGACCAAAGTAGCACAAGAACCTTTTCCAAAGTCGGACCCACACAAGACCAGTTAAGACGGCTCTCATAGGGAAACAAAGTCAGAGCACATGTCGCACCAATGTAAACCAGGCCTCAATCTGTTTTGCAGCATGGATTATTAACTGCAGATTGTCACAATTTAAGGTACTCCTATATTAAAAGGCTACAAATCCCCCCTCCCCCCCAAATTGCACACTGTCACTTGTCGACATTGGCGTGAGCAGGGGGTGTGCCAGGTGGGAATCTATGTACAGCACAGGCCTAAATTGTACGTCCTCCCGTGCATTAGCTGCCTGTGTGGGTGTTCACCTGTTCGCCGAACAGCAAACAATATGCAGTGTTAGCGGCAAATTCGAAAGCTGCCGGAACACCGTTAGAGTCTATGGGACACTAACATGAAAAAAGTGCTAATTTTAAAGGCTTATATGCAAGTTATTGTCATAAAAAGTGTTTGGGGACCTGGGTCCTACCCCAGGGGACATGTATCAATGCAAAAAAATTTTAAAAAAACTAGCGTTTTTTTTGGGAGCAGTGATTTTTTTAATGCTTAAAGTGGAACAATAAAAATGAAATATTCCTTTAAATATCGTACCTGGGGGGTGTCTATAATATGCCTGTAAAGTGGCGCATTTTTCACGTGTTTTAGAACAGCAAAATGACTTTTCTAAAGTCAAAATTGTCATTTAAAACTGATCTCGGCTGTAATGAATTGTCGGGTCTCTGCAATATAGATACAGATAATTGAAAAAAAAGAGCATCAAAATTCAAAAAAAAAATTGTGTGGGAGTCCCCCTAAAATCCATACCAGGCCCTTCGGCTCTGATATGGAAATTAAGGGGAACCCTGCGCCAAATAAAAAAAAAAAAGGCGTAGGGGCCCCCCCAAAATCCATATCAGACCCTTATCCAAGCACCCAACCTAGGAAAAGAGGGGGAGACGAGAGAGCGCCCCCCCGAACCGTACCAGGCCATATGCCCTCAACATGGGGAGGATGCTTTGGGGTAGCCCCCCGAAGTACCTTACCACCGGGCAGGGGTTGTGGGGGTTTGCAGGCGGAGGGCTTATTGGAATCTGGAAGCCCCCTTTAACAAGGGGACCCCCAAATCCTGGCCTCTCCCCTGTGTGAACTGGTAACGGGGTACAAATGTACCCCTACCATTTCACAAAAAAAGTGTCAAAATGGTAAAAAAAAGACAAGACACAGCTTTGGACAAATGTCCCACGAAGTAAGTTCACGCTGCTTGACGGACCGAAAAAGAAAAAAAGATCACTGCTCCCAAAAAAAAAAACGGCAGTTTTTAAAAAAAAAATTTGCATTGATACATGTCCCCTGGGGCAGAACCCAGGTCCCCAAACACTTTTTAGGACAATAACTTGCATATAAGCCTTTAAAATTAGCACTTTTGATTATTCATGTTTGTGTTCCATAGACTTAAAAGGTGTTCGTGTGTTCTGCTGAATTTTTTGCCTGTTCGCATGTTCTGCTGCAAACCGAACAGGAGGGTGTTCTGCTCATCTCTACTTCTGATCAGAGAGTGAATGGACCAGTAGCCAATTACTAAATACTGTATATGAAGCTGGTGTGGCACATTAAATCCAATAAGGACCTAAAGTTTAAATTTGGGAAAGGTTACAAGTCCACATTATACAACTGTTCCCTGCAAATCCTGGACAGGATTTAATGGCATGTCATACTTAATGGCACTTGCGCCTAGGATTGGATACAAAATGTTTTTTATTAAACTTTAGCGACTTCCAAATGATAGCACTGTAGACACTGATGCAAAGGTGCAAGGAAGAAGATAAAAAACATATGGCTGTGTGTAGATAAAATATTTTAAACGCTACCACCATTGAAGTATCTTGATGAGGAGGGGTTAACTGCACCGGCAAGGTTAAGTCAATAATTGGTAGACCACAGACATCCTGATGTATGTGAAGGGCATTGTGGCATGGAGTTAACTCTCTTCCCGCTCCCCCACAGACACTGCAGATCCGGAGGGGAACAGGGAAAGCGGGGCTTGAGTGGAGCACCTGCTGACCAAGGCGATGTGATGACCTCGGATGGAGGACACACCGAGCAGCGTGTTACCTCATCAGTGCCCATCTGTGCCACCGCATCAGTGCATATCTGTGCCAATCAGTGCCCATCTGTGCCGCCTTATCAGTGCCCATCTGTGCTGCCTTATCAGTGCACATCTGTGCAATCAGTGCACATCTGTGCTGCCTCTTCAGTGCCCATCTGTGCCACATCATCAGTGCCCATCTGTGCCACCTCAACAGTGCCCATCTGTGCCGCCTCCTCGGAGCACATCTGTGCAATCAATCAGTACACATCTGTGCTGCCTCATCATTGCCCATCTGTGCCACCTCATCAGTGCCCACCTGTGCCACCTCATCAGTGCATATCTGTGCCCATCTGTGCCGCCTCATTAGTGCACATCTGTGCAATCAATCAGTACATATCTGTGCTGCTTTATCAGTGCCCATCTGTGCCACCTCATCAGTGCCCACCTGTGCCACCTCATTAGTGCATATCTGTGTAATCAATCAGTGCACATATTTGCCGCCTCATCAGTGCCCATTTGTGCTGCCTCATTAGTGCACATCTGTGCGATCAGGGCCTATCTGTGCCGCCTCATCAGTGCACATCTGTGCTCATCAGTGCCACCTCATCAGTGCCCATCAGTGTAAGCTTAGCACACATCTGTGCCACCTCATCAATGCAGGTATATTAGCACACATCTGTGCAGGCTCATCAGTGCCACCTCATCAGTGCACATCAGTGCAGGCTTAGCACACACCTGTGCAGTCTCATCACCCCCAGCAACCATGTCCAAAAGATGCGTACCAAATACTTTCCACGGCTGACGAAAGAAAAAAGGAGCTCTCTTTTTCGGATTCCCTTTCAAATTTGGATTCTGAGTCTGAAGTACATTATGAGCCAGTCCTCAGTAGTGGAACACTGACAGACTCAGAGGAGGAAGATATTCTGCCCGCTAAAGGAAGGCATTCTGGTGAGGAGGCAGTGACATCCACCAGCGCCACAGTGGCATCCACCAGCACTGCAGTGCCATCCGCCAGCACCGCAGTGCCATCCGCCAGCACCGCAGTGCCATCCACCAGCACCGCAGTGCCATCCACCAGCACCGCAGTACCTCTGCAAGAAAGGCCAAGTACCAGTGGGGTGTCATCTCAGCCCCAAAGGGTTGGGACCCGTGCCAGCCTTCCCTATGCCCTTCAGAACCCCTTGTGGCTTCCTACTAATTCAGGAGAAGCTAACATTCCCCCTTTCACTGCCCAGCCAGGAGTCCAGGTGGATACGGAGAATTTTTCCCCAATCAATTTCTTTGATTTAATTTTTACGGAGGACATGCTAGTGTCAATTGTGGCCCAGTGCAACCTGTATGAACAACAATTTATTTTGAATAATCCAACATCCTATTATGCCCATCCCTACGAGTGTAGAGACCTAACAGTGGAGGAGTTGAAGGTTTTTTTGGGCCTCACATTTTGTATGGGACTCACCAAAAAAAATTAATTGCTATTGGTCAACCCACCCCATCCACCACATGCCGATATTCTCTGCAGTAATGCTCAGAACCAGATATCTCATGATCATGAGGTTCCTACATTTCAATGATAATATCCAGTTCCCCCCCGAAATTACCCAAATTATGAGAGGGGTTACAAAATTAGGCCACTACAAAATTATTTTTTAGAGATATTCCCCCAGTTGTTTACCCCGGATCAACACATATGTGTGGAGGAGTTCCTTGTTAAATTTAGTGGCAGGCTTAAAATAAAGCAATTTATCCCCAGCAAAAGGGCCCGCAATGGGGTGAAGGTGTACAAATTATGTGACTGAGCCACAGGGTACACATATGCCTTCATAGTGTACGAAGGGAAGGACACCCAGCTGCACCCCCCTAATTGCCCGGACTACTTGGGATCAAGCGGGAAAGTTCTTTGGGACCTCATATATTCCCTACTAGAGAAAAGATACCACTTGTATGTAGACAACTTCTACACAAGCCTGCCCCTGTTCCACAACCTTCGCCGGAAAGAAGACGCCAGCATGTGGCACTGTAAGAAAGAACCAGAAGGGCTTTCCTCAAAGACATGTCAATATGAACTTGAGAAGAGACGGCAAGTCTGCAAAACAAGGAGATTCTGGCAGTGAAGTGGAGGGACAGAAGGGATGGCTACATGTTGTCTTCGATCCACAATAATGCCTTTGTGGAAATCCCCAGAAGGAATGGCCAACATGCGTCCATGAAAACAATTTGTTCATGGGGGGAGTCGACTTAAATTACCAAATGCTCGAATCATACCTTCCCACAAGACAGACATACCATTGGTATAAAAAAGTAGCAATACATTTTTTTCAATTGGCCATATACAACTCCTATATAATTTACTGCAACTCCACCCAAAACCCCAACCCTTCCTTGGCTACCAGGAGGAAATTTACACTGCCCTTATATTCCTGAATGGCCCACCAGAAAACCTCCAATCAGATGTTCTGAGTCAACTCTCCGAACGCCACTTTCCTTATAAAATCCCCCCGAAACCAACAGACCAAAGACGTCAAAAAAGATGTAAGGTGTGTACCAGTGGAGGAGTCAGAAGAGACACATCTTATTATTGTCCCCATTGTCCTTCCCAACCAGGCCTCTGCATAGGTCACTGTTTTCACCGTTACCATACTTCAGTAAATTATTAGTGAAGTATGGTAAATGTAATCCTCAGTTCCTGCCATTTACCCTCACACCCCTTATGCCACTGCCTGCTCTGTAACTGACCCTGGCTTGTTATTTGACCAAGCTTCTGCCTGCCGATTCTGTACATATCTCTGCCTGATCTGGAATTGACCATGGACTGTTATTCGACCATGCTTCTGCCTAACGACCACAGCACATGGACCATGTTCCTGCCTACTACCAGGACCAATATTTTTGCCACTGCTGACAATATCTCTGCCTGCACTGACCCTGGACTGTATATGGACAGTATCCCTGCCTGCTGCCTGGACAATTGTATTCGCCGTTGCTGACCAAGTCCCTGTCTGCTGCCTGGACCAGTGCAATCCTCCTGTGGGCAACTGCCCTACTAAAACCACAGGTAATCTTCTGTTTACCCTTTGCTCAGCATAATGTTTGGGGTGTAATTGGGGTGTAATTCTTGGTATGTGCATGCTATGTGTCCCTGGAACACCTAACGGTGTTCCTTGCATGTTGGATCTCTGTATGTGGCCAGGCTGTGTAAAAGTCTCACACATTTGGTATTGCCATACTCAGAAGGAGTGGCAGAATGTATTTTGGGGTGTCATTTTTGCTATGTAAATGCTATGTGTTGGAAATATCTTATAAACGGACAACATTGTGTAAAAAAAATGTGTTTTCATTTTTTTTCCACGATTTCCAAAAACTTCTGGAAAAAAATGAACCATTCAAAAAACTCATTATGTCTCATAGATTATACATTGGGGTCATTTTGTGGGCGTTTCCATTGTTCTGGTGCTCTAGGGCCTTCAAAAGTGTAATAGGTAGTCAACAAGTTAGATGTTGTAAAGTTCGGGGGACCAGCCAGACCGCAGGACACAGGCTTTTAACCCAAAAGGAGGTTTATTAAACTTAAAACAGCTTGACAGCAGCAAAAACAAAAGAAAAAGGTTTCAGTCTCACCGACATTCAAAGTCCAGCATTGCTATCGCAATCAAACAGTCCTTGGGGTGGTTTCAGGTGACTTCACCTGCTAGGAGGCTTCCAGGCAGAACGCTGCTGTCCACGTTGGTTGCTGCACATCAAACCAAACACAAACCACCATCATCTCCTCTACACTCCTCCACACCCATCTGCAACTTCCTGTCTTGTTTTTAAACCCACTTCCTCTGACAGGTGAGTTAACCCTTTTTGTTCCCTTAAAGGGATCACAGACCAAACAGAGGGGAAACATAGCGTTCTTCCAGGACCCAGCCACTGCGTCCTGTACATATCCCCCCCCTGTGCCCCAACGCCAAGGAGGTGGAGGCAACAGTGGAGCTCAAACAATGGACTCGGGAGAGGGCATCTGCATTTTGATGCAGTCTCCCGGGCCTATGCTCCACTACAAATTTAAATTCCTGGAGTGCCAGGAACCACCGGGTAACCCTGGCATTAGTCCCTTTACCTTGTCTCAGCCATGTTAAAGGGGCATGGTCAGAAATCAGCCTAAACTTCCTCCCCAAGAGGTAATATCTGAGGGATTCCAGAGCCCACTTAATGGCCAGACACTCTCGTTCAATTATAGCGTAGTTTTTCTCCGCTGGTGTTAACTTCCTACTGAGGAAGACTACTGGGTGCTCCTCGCCATGAATAACCTGTGACAACACCGCTCCCAATCCTACATCGGAAGCATCAGTCTGTACAACAAACTCTTTTGAAAAATTGGGTGCTACTAGGACAGGGTGTTGGCACAGTGCCGACTTGAGCTCCAAAAAAGCCTTCTCAGCGTCTGCATTCCACTCCACCATGACCGATTTCCGACCCTTAGTCAGATCGGTCAATGGAGCTGCCAACGTGGCAAAGTTGGGTACAAACCTCCTGTAGTATCCCACCATACCCAGGAATGCACGTACCTGTTTTTTTGTGAGGGGGCGGGGCCAATTCTGTACAGCCTCTACCTTGTTGACCTGAGGTTTTACTACCCCTCTACCCACAACATAGCCCAGGTATTTCACCTCCTCCATTCCCAAAGCACACTTTTCCGGGTTTATTGTAAACCCCTCCTTCCAAAGAGAGTCCAGTACTGCCTGGACTTTGGGCAAGTGTGACTCCCAGTCTCTGCTAAAAATGACTATGTCATCCAAGTATACTGAGGCATACTCCCGATGAGGACGTAAAATCCTATCCATTGCCCTCTGAAATGTGGCTGGAGCAGTTTGCAATCCAAAAGGCATTCTCTTGTACTGAAAACTTCCCTCTGGGGTAGAAAAAGCAGTTTTCTCTCTAGCAGCCTTAGTCAACGGGATTTGCCAATACCCCTTGGTAAGGTCTAATGTAGTGATATACCTGGCTGGACCTAGTCTCTCAATAAGCTCATCTACCCGGGGCATGGGGTAGGCATCAAACCGTGAAACTTCATTTAGTTTCCGGAAATCATTGCAGAATCGCAGAGTCCCGTTGGGCTTCGGTACCAACACAATCGGGCTTGACCACTCACTCTGTGATTCCTCAATAATCTCCAGGTCCAACATCTTCTTCACTTCCTCTGAAACAGCCTTCCTTTGGGCCTCTGGAATGCGGTAAGGCCGGACAAAAACTTTGACTCCTGGTTCCGTGACAATATCATGCTCTATGACACTAGTGAGCCCTGGCAAGTCTGAAAATTTCTCTTTATTTCTCTGCAAGAACTCCTTTGCCTGCTGACTTTGGACTCTAGACAGGGTATTTGCTACTTGGACACTCTCCACCCCAACCCGAGGCTCAAGTCTTGCACCAGCCAGGGAGGTCACCGGTTCCCTGTCTGTCCAGGGCTTTAACAAGTTTACATGATATATCTGATAGGGTTTCCTCTTACCTGGTTGGTGGACTCTATAATTTACCTCTCCCACTTTTTCTACAACTTCAAAGGGGCCTTGCCACCTGGCCAAGAATTTACTTTCCACAGTGGGGATCAACACCGCTACTCGATCCCCCACTTGGAAGTTCCTTATTCTAGCAGCCCTATTATAGACCCGTCGTTGAGCCTCCTGGGCTTTTTGCAAATGTTCTTTGACTAGAGGCATCACAGTTCGGATCCTCTCCTGCATTTGGGAAACATATTCAAGAACACTCTTATGCTGAATAGGTTCACTTTCCCATTCCTCTTTAACAAAATCCAGTAGTCCGCGAGGTCTCCGCCCATATACCAACTCAAAGGGCGAAAACCCAGTGGAGGCCTGGGGCACTTCCCGGATAGCAAACAGGAGAGCGGGTAACAGGCAGTCCCAGTCTTTCCCATCCCTTTGGACAACCCGCTTGAGCATAGACTTAAGGGTCTTATTAAAGCGCTCTACCAACCCATCCGTTTGTGGATGATAGACCGATGTGCGCAGCTGTTTAATCCGGAACAGCTTGCACACATTAGCCATAACCCTCGACATAAACGGGGTGCCCTGGTCCGTGAGTATTTCCTTGGGAAAACCAGTCCGTGTAAACAACTGGAATAATTCCCGAGCAATAGCCTTAGAGGAGGTATTCCGCAGGGGTAGCGCTTCAGGATACCGGGTGGCATAGTCAAGGATCACCAGTATGTAGGAGTGACCTCGAGCTGACTTTACCAAAGGACCCACTATATCCATGGCTATTCTCTCGAATGGGACCTCAATTATGGGCAGAGGGACCAAAGGGCTCCGGAAGTGGGTCACCGGCGCGGTCAACTGACAGGTGGGACAAGAGGCACAGTATCTTCTTACCTCTGCTTTCAGACCTGGCCAGTAAAACCGGTCGGTGATCCGTGCCTCCGTCTTTTCAACTCCCAGGTGTCCCCCTAAAACATCATCATGGGCCAGGTCCAGGACCTTGCGTCTATACTGTTGGGGTACCAATAATTGTTCTACCACATTTTCTCTCACTTTGGTAACCCGATAAAGCAATTCATTATATATGGCAAAGTGGGGCCACCGCTCATTCGCACCTGGCTCTTGGGGTACCCCATTTAATACTACAACTTGTTCCCGTGCACGGGCCAAAGTGGGGTCCTGCATCTGGGCAGTACCAAATGTCCCCTGGGGAACACCCAAATCCGGCAGGGCAGGGGTAGAGGCCACTTCCTCATCCTCTTCACCCAGCATTACCTGAAGTGGGGAAGGTTCCCCCTCCTCAGTGTTCAGGTAGGTCTGTGAACCACACATTTTGACACCCTTCACAGTATCAGCACTACTTTCATCACCATTAACCCAATCATTAGCATTTGTATCAACTGGATCCACATTAGGTTCATTTGGCATCTCAGGGTTATTACCCTCAACCATAGGAACAGAGGAACTAGTTTCTCCCCAGTCTTGGGATCGTTCAGATAGTTCTCCTTGTCCCCACAGTTTTTCAAAAAATGGACAGTCTCGTCCTATGATAACATCATGTATCAAGTTCTTTACCACCCCCACCTCTTGAGTACCAGTGCCATATGCTGTGGAAATGGACACCGAGATGAGAGGGTACTCTCTAGTGTCCCCGTGAATGCATACAACCCGTAAAGTTTTGCTTACCGGACCGATCTTCCCAAGTACTCTAGGATGAACAAGGGTTACCATGCTTCCGGAGTCCAACAAAGCCCAGGCAGGGAGGTGGTTCACTTGGACTACACACTCAAATTTCTCTTCTCCACGGTCAAGGTGTGTGGTACATGCTCTATGAGCATAAAAAGACCCCCTCCGAAGAACCCCGCATTCCATGGGCTCCTCTTGCAGTGGGCAGTGGGCCCGGGTATGGCCCCAGGAATGACACCGCCAACATTGTACATCCCCTCCTCTCCGAACAGGAACAGATCGCTGATGAGGTACTGGGAGTGACTCTTGACCTTCCGGGGTGTTGATTCCAGGGCTCCGGGGGACATCCTTTCGAAGGGCGGCAGTCGATCGAATAGGCCGTGGCAGACTGGGCCCTTGGCGCTTGGTAGGGCCAAGCAGATCCTCCACCACTGTATATCGCTCTACCATCTCGACAAGGAGGTTCACTGTTTTGGGGTCTCCATGGCTGACCCACCGTTGAAGGTCGTCTGGCAGTGACCGTAGGTATCGGTCCAGGACGACCCGCTCCACGATTTGGGGGCCCGACAACACTTCGGGCTGCAGCCATTTTTTTACCAGTTGCACCAGGTCATGCATTTGAGACCGTGGTGGACGATCTGGACAATACTTCCATTGGTGCACTCGTTGGGCCCGAACGGCCGTAGTCACCCCCAAACGAGCCAGTATTTCTGCCTTTAGTTTTTGATAGTCTTTAGCGTCCTCTGGTGGCAGGTCGAAGTAGGCTTTTTGAGGATCTCCGGTGAGAAAAGGTGCAATTAGACCGGCCCACTGGTCCTGGGGCCACCCTTCTCTCTCTGCCGTCCTCTCAAATATAGCAAGAAAAGCCTCTACATCATCACTCAGGGACAATTTCTGCAAAAAATGGCTTGCCCTCACGGTCACTTGGTTGCCAGGGGCAACAGCTGCTTGCTCACGACCCTGAGAAAACTGCTGCACTACTTCTTTTAAGGCAGTAACCTGAGCCTGCATAACCCCTTGCTGGGTTGCTTGCTGTGCTGCCAACTGAGCCACCAACAGGCGAGTATTTTCTTCATGGCGGGTCTGCGCTTGCATATTAGCTAGGGATAGTTGTTTAATTAGTTCCTCCATTGCTTCAGCTTTCAGGGCTTGGGCAGCTTTAACCCAGGACATAAACCCACTGTACTGTCCCTTTAAATGTCAGTTTTAAATTCAAATGCAAAAACAGCAACAAAAAAAAAAAAAAAAACGCCTGTTACTCTGTCCTGCCCGCATTCGAGCACCACTTGTAAAGTTCGGGGGACCAGCCAGACCGCAGGACACAGGCTTTTAACCCAAAAGGAGGTTTATTAAACTTAAAACAGCTTGACAGCAGCAAAAACAAAAGAAAAAGGTTTCAGTCTCACCGACATTCAAAGTCCAGCATTGCTATCGCAATCAAACAGTCCTTGGGGTGGTTTCAGGTGACTTCACCTGCTAGGAGGCTTCCAGGCAGAACGCTGCTGTCCACGTTGGTTGCTGCACATCAAACCAAACACAAACCACCATCATCTCCTCTACACTCCTCCACACCCATCTGCAACTTCCTGTCTTGTTTTTAAACCCACTTCCTCTGACAGGTGAGTTAACCCTTTTTGTTCCCTTAAAGGGATCACAGACCAAACAGAGGGGAAACATAGCGTTCTTCCAGGACCCAGCCACTGCGTCCTGTACAATGTGTAATTTATGCTCCTTGAACACCTCATGGTGCTCCCTGAATGTTGGGCCTCTGTATGTGGCCAGGCAGTGACAAAGTCCCACACATGTGGTATCCTAATACTCAGAAGGAGCAGCAGAATGTATTTTGGGGTGTCATTTGTGGTATGCACATTCCATGTGAGAGAAATAAGCTATTACATTGAAATTTTGTGAAAACAATTAATAAAATAAAATCCTAATTTTGCAAAGAGTTACAACTTCAAATAAATCACCATGCCCTTTTTTTTTTTTAACTTTCGGTCTTTTTTTTATTTATAGCGCAAAAAATGTAAAACTCAGAGGTGATTAAATACCACCAAATGAAAGCTCAAAAGGACAAAAAGGGTATTTGGGTACAGTGTTGCATGACTTTGTAGCAATTGTCAATCAATGTGTGAGAGCACTGAAAGCTGAAAATTGGTCTGGGCAGGAGGGGGAGTTTAAGTGCTCAGTAAGCAAGTGGTTAATATTGATGGATCCACTATAGAACTTATACCAGTCTAAACAAACTCCACCCAAACTCCACCCAGCACTTTATAAAGAAAATAGCTAAAATTAGAACTAGTAATGCCTGCAAATTTTTACCTTTCAAATACACAATAAAATAAACTCTATTATAAAATGTACTTCTTACTGGGTGGAATACACCTTTAAATATTATTCAACAAATATTACAGTAAGTATACAAATTTGAATGAGCACATGTTAAAAAGAGCAGTTAAATGCACAAAAGACTATACATTTTCTGTAGCTTATACATTTTTCTATAGCTTATAGAAAGCTGTCTACACAGCTGACTCACTGCAGATGTCAGCAAGGCCAGATATATAAAAGAGCTTCCACACAGACACTGCTGCAGGTCACAGCTTCAGCACCAAACCTCCCAACAAGATGGTGAAGGTAAGTTTTATATATTTCCTATTTACACAATAAAATAGAGATAAAAGGTATGCCGCGTACACACGGTCGGAATTTCCGACAGAAAAATTCAGACGGGAGCTTTTCATTGTATATTCCGACCGTGTGTATGCCCCATCGGACTTATTACGTCGAAAATTTAGATAGAACATGTTCTATATTTTTCCGATGGAACAAATGCCTATTGGAAAAAATGCTCCTCTGTATGCTGTTCGGACATACCAAAAATGACGCATGCTCTGAAGCAAGTACGAGACTGAAGCGCTCGGTCTGGTAAAACTAGTGTTCGTAATGGAGTTACAACATTCCTCACGTTGCAAATTCTGTGATCTTTTAATGAAGCGCATTCTTTTGTGCTTTAAAATGCTAGCATAATAAAGTTGTTTTGCGGCTGATATTCACACAGAGTTCTAACAAACTTATTTCTTTATTATTTCTTGTGATCTCATGAATAATCTTTTATTTTTTTAAAAGCCAGATCTCCATAATAACGTTTAGAATCATTTTTTATAGTCATCGTTTTTTTTTTTCTTTTATTTCATCAATATCTCAATTTTTTTGGATTATTTAAAAATTATTTTCTAGTGATCTCCATATATAAAAAAGTGTGAATCGTCTCTAACCAAACTTCTACTAACACGAGATAAACACGAGATTAGCAGAAGGAGCCCAAAGGGTAGCGCACTGGCTATTAAACTTCCTTTTTATAGTGCCGTTGTACGTGTTGTACGTTACCGCATTCTTGGCAATCGGAATTTAGTGTGACTGTGAGTATGCAAGACAGCTTGAGCGGAATTTCGTCAGAAAAACCTTCAGAGTTTATTCCGATGGGAAAACCGGTCGTGTGAACGCGGCATTAAAGTGTATCTAATAGTAGAAAGTTATATGTTTTGTATATTTTTCATGGTTAACATGAAAAATATTATTGTTCCAGATTGTCTTCTATGAGGATAGGAACTTCCAGGGTCGCTCCTATGAGTGCAACTCTGATTCCTCTGACTTGTCTTCATACTTCAATCGTTGTAACTCTATCCGAGTTGAGAATGGAAACTGGATCCTGTATGAGCTCCCTAACTATAGAGGACACCAGTACTTCCTAAGAAGAGGAGAATATCCTGACTTCCAGCAATGGATGGGATACAATGACTGTATTAGATCCTGCCGCTTGACTCCTCAGGTAAAAACTATGATCTAATTATTTTTTATATTTTTATTTTGATGTGAGAATGTGGTTAAAAATAAAAGTGGCCATACAATTTGGCCAGTAAGACAATGAAAGACAAACAATGAACAGTTTGTTAGTATAGTTTGAGAATAAACTAGCAGTGCTGGGCCTAAGGATGAAGATTAATAAACACTTGAATGGATGGCAGTCGTTTTAGTAAGTACAAGTGAAAGAAAGGGGAGGAGGCCTCAGTCATTAGAGTAGGAGGTATAACTTGGTCTAAATGGAAGGTGGAACCTCAACTGGGGGTTCATTGGTTACGAGTCTGAGTGGATACCATTGAGGCTATAGAAAACGTTGCAGTATAGATTGTTGGGTATCTATAGGCAAGGTTTGGATGAAAGATTTCCAAACATCAAAAAAAGTGTTGGACTTGTAATTCCCTAAGCAAAGAGGCTCATCTATTCCATGCGAAAACATAAAATATTTTTCCTATAAATGAAAAAAGATTGTGGGGGGTTCTTGGTAAATTCACTTATGTAGAACGGGTGTATGCCACAAGTTTTGCACGCCACAAGGAATGTGATAAGTTGTTTGCAGCCTCTTGAATTTTAAATAGAAGGCATGAAACTAGTCCACATGTAAATGTCCGCATTTTGGACAGCAAGAAGAGGAGCTTAGGCTCATGAGAATGATGAAAAAGTCAAAGCATAATTTTGTGGTACATTGTGGCTTTGATTGTGCCCCAAGATAAACAGATTGTTTTAGAAGATCATCAATCGGAAGCCAGGGGAAACTCTTGGTTCATTTGCTAAGACCAGTCATTAGAGAGGTGTAGTCCAGCTATATGATTTTTTTTGTGGAAAAAGGAATGCGTTATTAGATAAACTCAGAAATTTCTCTAGGGTCATAATAAAGTGGCTGCTTGTTATCGACATCTGCCAGGAGTTTTATATATCAAAGACCTTCATGGTGCCACTGTCTAAGAATAGGAAGGCCAGAGGACTCTGAGAGGTCTGGGTGGTTTCATAAGGGAAGAAAGAGAGATGTGTGGCTATTTATCATGGAATACGTGTGTATTTTGTGCCATGTCAACCATGTGTAGCATAAGAAGGGATTCACTGACACCCCTGTGGGGAAGAGTTCTTTATGCATTTAAACGAATGACAACAAGTTGTTTTTAAAGGTCATGTTTTGGTCAAGTTCAGTATTTGTATATCAAGGTGCCATTAATCTAGACTCTTAAATATCTAGTTAGAGATGCTAAGTTACACAGTTTTAGGTCAATAAAATTAGGCCTTCATTACTGGGAGGTTGTTGTAGGGTCCGTAGGCTTATTGTTGCTCTCCTACTGCCCCAGGTGAATTCTCAGGAAATCGTATAAACATGTTTGATGTCAGAATGCTTGAGGAAGAGAGGGAGGACCTGCTTTGTATAAAAAACGTTTAGAAAAAGCTACAATTTTTATGAAACTTAAAGTGTGTCCAGGTAGCTGGGGATGGTTTAATGGAGCATAGCAGGGGAGGAATATAAACCTTATATAGGTTATGGGGTTTTTTAGGTATGGATACTCCAAGGTAAGAATTTCTTCCCTGGACCAAATAAAAGGATAAATATTGTTCCAAGAAGGCTTAGAGGATAAGTTAACAAAAAAATAAAAAATAAATAAGGAAATTTTTTTTGAAGATAAAAAAAAAAACGTGCATTTACAATTTTTTTTGTTCAGAGCCTGAAGAGCATCCATGCTCAGCAGATTGCAGGTATAATGTCAGGCTCCTGCAGACACTCATATGCCCATATCTCCCCTACAGGCAGACAGCTACTGAAGTGCAGAAAAAAAGTAAAAAGTATAGTATAAGGGCACTCTTCAGCATACTTGCAGTAGGGTGGCAGACGTAACTTATGGTTCGTTCATTCACAGATTGGTGTGAATGAATGACGTGGCTGTGTGGGTTGAGCCCCACACAGCCGCACTGATTTTAAATTGCGACAGTGGGTGCGGAGGGAAGAATCCTGGTTCACTGTTGGGGAGGGGGATCGGGTGCTACACCCTAAATACGGGTGTAGCGTGCAACATGTTACTAAAGGCAAACTTAGCCTTTAATGCTGATATAGTCAAAATCAATTTTTCAACTAAATTACTGATTCCGTCAAAGGCAAAATTTTGCCAAGGCAAAAACTATCAATTTTGCTCAGCTTAGGTAATTAGGCAAAATGTATTTTTTATTTATATGGTATGGGTTATTTTTTGGTATATTTAGGGTAGTTCATTTACAACAATTTTGTGTGTTTTTTTCCATTTGATTGGTATTTGAAAAAAGAGGGGGGGATATTTAGAACTTTGAATGAAACGCAAGGGAACATTTTTGCTTCTATCCCTAATTTGTATGCAAAAAAAGGAGGGGAAGGGTCTGACTTTGAATGAGGTGCATATGGTGGAGCCAAACTAATCCACATACATGTAAACATTTGTACATTTATTAATAAACCAAATAATGGCATAATTAGAACAGTATTGATATTGATACTTTATATGCTTCTATGCATGTTATACTGTTCTAGTTATGCCATTATTTGGTTTAATAATAAATATATAAATGTTTACATGTATGTGGATTCGTTTGGCTCCACCACACGCACCTCATTCAAAGTCCCACCCTTCCCCTCCTTTTTTTTTGATTGGTATTTGTGTACTGTCACAATCTTATATTGTACTTTTCCTCACAGTTTTTTTTCCTTAAAAAACATGAAATAATAAAGCTAATAAAGTTTTATTTTTGGCACAAGAACACATCCAATATAGCTTAAAGGATCTTATGTAAGTCTCAGGAGCCATTCAAAGTGCATTACATGTTTCAAACCAAAAATCTCAGGACATTAAAAACTTGCTAACCCTTAAAAGACATATGCTTTTTCAGCACCCTTTATTGAAATATGGTTTTAGCAATAACATGCTGTAACACATACTTTGTTGTTGGCTTATCTTTGGGGCACAGCACCGTGGACCATTCAGGCTTAGAGTGTATGAAAAGGAAGACTTTAAAGGACAGATGATGGAGTTCACTGAAGATTGCCCACATGTCTTTGAGCAGTTCCGCTATAACAACATCCATTCCTGCCATGTGCAAGATGGATATTGGGTCTTTTATGAGGAGCACAACTATAGAGGACGTCAGTACTACCTGAAACCTGGAGAGTACAGGAGATACAGCGATTGGGGGGCATCCAGCGCAAGAATTGGTTCCTTCAAAAGGGTCCAATACATGCATTAAAAGTACTATTTAAAAAGCACTCTTCTGTGATTAGAATTTAATAAACCTACTTAAACATTAATTTTATATTGTTTTTATTATGCTTTTTTACACAGGAAATTAACTTTGAATATTAGACCTTAAAGTAACAAGAGTATTTATGAGTGTGATTAGGCGTCAGTCTCTCTGGAAAAGAACAAATGGTACTCATCATTATGAAAATTAGCCAGAACTAAAAAAAAAATATCTAATCCTAAGATCAATTTCATAGTACAACAAAAACACCCAACAGGGAGTTGCCTTGAAAACATTAGGAGTAGATGTTTAAGTAATGGTTCATTGTATACACTCCTTTGGGGCAAATAGTTATTTATGTGTAATTAAGATCATTCTGAAAGATAATAACTCAAAATGTTTGGTTTAGGAAGGCTTGAAATGCGTATTATATCAAGATGGTGCAGCATCATCTTTATCCATAGATTGTATTAAGGTAAAAAAAACTTCTACCTTTACAACCATTGCTCATTTAGAGAAAAAAGTGAAATAAGCCCCTTTAATTAAACAAAATGTAGCAGATGACCCTTAATAGTTATGAGCATGTTAGAAATAATAATCATATTCTTGAAACAAAACACAGCTGCATCAATAAAATGTATCATAATTAAGTGATCATGTGTACCCAGGGCTGTTTTAGGACCTTGATGGGCTCAGGGCAAACATTTCATGAATGGGCCTCCTAACCCAACGTAATACAGGGACCAAGAGATTTCTTCAAGACTGTCAGAAGCTGAGCGAATGCTAAAACAGGCCATCAACCCATCATCAACTAGAAACATGGTACAATTGTTGGAGTTTGCTCACAAATTAGAAGGAAATCACTAAACCAATTGTACCAATATATCTATTAATCATTTCCTTATAAGTATCATTCAAGTTATTAAAGGTACAAAAAAATACCCTATTATTTAAAGGATTTTACATATCTTTCTCTCTTTCTCTCTCTATCTGTTCCTCCACTGAAAATAAGCACCAGAGCCATAAAGTTCCAAAAAACAGGCGCATGCTTCCTACAAGTCAACTGGCCAAAGATGAAGTATCAGCCAGAAAAGGGCCACCCATGGATTTCTCCACACACAACCACCACTTAAATAAAATAGCAGTCCAATTGGGATCACAGGCAGATACTCCATGCTGGGAACTTCCAAAATCATAGGATATCAGACCAAAGCACCAAACACTTCCAGCTGACCCCTATTATTTGCCTTAATATTTACAAAGCAACCATATACCAACACAAATAGTATGAATCCCCTCATACTCTTATAAACACTCTGTAAGGTTAGTATCACTACAATAAAGATAAGACTTAACATTGTATTACAAACAAATACAAAGAAAAATCCCAGCTCAACTTACCAACCAGCCTCCAACAAACCAAATAGTCCTGTCTACAGTTCACGTTAAAAACGGGGGTTTAGTTTGCAAATGCATGCGTAAGCTGCAGAGGCTGCGAGAAGGCAATATTATCTACACTCCTAACTCTATAAATGTTGGGATCCTCCATATTAGGCGCATATTTATAGTAATAGATGGATTGAGGGCAGGTTTGCCTGGAGGGAGCCCACCCCTCCTTAACCATTGCCGACCGGGCCATAGCCGAAAAACGGCTACAGCGCGGTCGGCTAGTTCTGTGAGGGGGTCTATAGATGCCCCCTGGGGTGTGCACACGAATGTGTCTGTGATGGCCGGGTGATTCAGACCCAGTGCATCATGGATCAGTGTAAGGGGCCGATGACAGTGGCCCTTTACCATGTGATTGTTCCATCCAATGATGGAGTGATCACTTGTAAACAAGCCGGTGCATGTCCGGTATCGTGTGTGAGGAGAGGAGGGAGCCAGGTGTAGCAGCACTTGTGGGCTGTATGTGAAGTACCCACAGTGCTGATCTGTGCCCCTTCTGGCTCATTCATGCTCATCTGTGCCAGTCATGCTCATCCATGCCCAGCTGTGCCCATCATGCTCACCCATGCCCAGCCATGCTCATCTGTGCCCAGCTGTACTCATCCTTGCCCATCCATCCCAGCCATGCCCAGCTATGCTCATCCATGCCCAGCCATGCTCATCTGTGTCTGTCCATGCTCATCCATGCCAATCCATGGTCATCCATGCTCAGCCATGCCCATAGGTGCCCAGCCATGCTCATCTGTGCTCATCTGTGCCCAGCCATGCTCATCTGTGCCCAGCCATGCTCATCCATGCTCATCTGTGCCCAGCCATGCTCTTCCATGCCCAGCCATGCTCAGCCATAACCAGCCATGCTCATCCGTGCCCTGCCATGATCATTCATGCCCAGCCATGCTCATCCATGTTCAGCCATGCTCATTCATAACCAGCAATGCCTCATTCATGCTCATTCATGCCACATTAGTACTCATCCGTGTCACTTTAGTACTCATCCGTGCCACATCCATGCCACAACAGTGCTCATTAGGGATGAGCCGAACACCCCCCTGTTCGGCTCGCACCAGAACCCGCGAACGGACCTAAAGTCTGTGTGAGCTTTATAACCCTATTAGTTATAATGGATGCGAACGCTCGAAATTAAAAGTGCTAATTTTAAAGGCTAATATGCATGTTAATGTCATAAAAAGTGTTTGGGGACCTGGGTCCTGCCCCAGGGGACATGTATCAATGCAAAAAGAAGTTTTAAAAACGGCCGTTTTTTCAGGAGCAGTGATTTTAATAATGCTTAAATTGAAACAATAAAAGTGTAATATTCCTTTAAATTTCGTACCTGGGGGGTGTCTATAGTATGCCTGTGAAGGGGCGCATGTTTCCCGTGTTTAGAACTGTCTCTGCGCAAAGTGTCATTTTTGAAAGTAAAAAAGCTATTTAAAATCACTCGCGGCTAATGTTAATTGACGGCTCCCGTAATACAGAGAACAGTCATTCATTGAAACTGAAAGTCATTCATAAAAAAAAGTCATTGATAAAAAATAAAAAAAAATAAAAAATAAAAAGCGTGGGGGTCCCCCCAAATTCAATAACCAGGCCCTTCAGGTCTGGGATGGATATTAAGGGGAACCCCAGCCGAAAAAAAAAAAAAAAAAATGGCGTAGGGTCCCCCTCAAAATCCATACCAGACCCTTGAGGTCTGGGATGGATTTTAAGGGGAACCCTAGCCAAAAAAAATGGCGTGGGGTCCCCCTCAAAATCCATACCAGACCCTTATCCGAGCACACAACCTGGCAGGCCGCAGGAAAAGAGGGGGGACGAGAGCGGCCCCCCCTCCCGCCTGAACCGTACCAGGCCACATGCCCTCAACATTGGGAGGATGCTTTGGGGTCCCCCCCAAAGCACCTTGTCCCCATGTTGATGAGGACAAGGGCCTCATCCCCACAACCGTGCCCGGTGGTTGTGGGGGTCTGCGGGCGGGGGGCTTATCGGAATCTGGAAGCCCCCTTTAACAAGGGGACCCCCAGATCCCGGCCCCCCTGTGTGAAATGGTAAGGGGGTACAAAAGTACCCCTACCATTTCACCCAAAAAGTGGCAAAAATGGTAAAAATGACAGGAGACGGTCTTTGACAATTTTTTATTAAAATCTTCTTTCTTCATCCTTCGGTTTCTTCATCTTCTCCTTCCGTCATCTTCTTCCATCTTCTTCTTCCTCCAATCCGCTTCTTCTTGCGCTGGTCTTCTCGTCCTTCTCGTCCGGCATCTTCTTCCGTCGGCGTCGGTGTCGGTGTCTCTTCTTGGGCCGCTCCGCGCAATGGGAGGCTCCCGCTGTGTGAGGCTCCGCTCCGTCTGACAGGTCTTTTATAACGGAGGGCACCTGGTGACCCCGCCCCCCCGCTGACGTCATGGGGAAAGCCATAGGGAATTCCCCATGACGTCCCCGTGTGTCAGAGGGGGCGGGGTCACCAGGTGCCCTCCATTATAAAAGACCTGTCAGACGGAGCGGAGCCTCACACAGCGGGAGCCTTCCATTGCGCGGAGCGGCCCAAGAAGAGACACCGACACCGACGCCGACAGAAGAAGACGCCGGACGAGAAGGACGAGAAGACCAGCGCAAGAAGAAGCGGATCGGAGGAAGAAGAAGATGGAAGAAGATGACGGAAGGAGAAGATGAAGAAACCGAAGGATGAAGAAAGAAGAAAGAAGATTTTAATAAAGGAATTGTCAAAGACCGTCTCCTGTCATTTTTACCATTTTTGACACTTTTTTGGTGAAATGGTAGGGGTACTTTTGTACCCCCTTACCATTTCACACAGGGGGGGGACGGGATCTGGGGGTCCCCTTGTTAAAGGGGGCTTCCAGATTCCGATGAGCCCCCCCGCCCGCAGACCCCCACAACCACCACAACCCCACAACCACCGGGCATCAACATGGGGACAAGGTGTTTTGGGGGGGACCCCAAAGCATCCTCCCAATGTTGAGGGCATGTGGCCTGATACGGTTCAGGCGGGAGGGGGGGGCGCTCTCGTCCCCCCCTCTTTTCCTGCGGCCTGCCAGGTTGCGTGCTCGGATAAGAGTCTGGTATGGATTTTGAGGACCCTACGCCATTTTTTTTTTTTGGCTGGGGTTCCCCTTAATATCCATCCCAGACCTGAAGGGCCTGGTTATTGAATTTGGGGGGGCCCCCACGCTTTTTTTTTTTTTTTTTTATTAATGAATGACAGTTCTCTGTGTTACAGGAGCCATCAATTCATTAGCTGCGAGTGCTTTTAAATAGCTTTTTTCCTGCAAAAATGACACTTTTTGCAGGGAAAGTTCTAAGCACAGGAAACCTGCCCCCCTTCACAGGCCACCTATAGACACCCCCCAGATGTGATACTGCAATGCTGTTCTAACAGCACGCACACACAAATCCCCAGAAATAGAGCATATCTTGTCAGCAGTCAGCAACACACTGACACGCTGACACTGTGACTGAAACATAATTTCGGCGGCCTCTTATACCGTGGGGCATGTACTAAAGCCCCTGAGCTATAATTGGCTACAGGCATCCTGCCTGTAGCCAATTATGGGTCTCCTCGCTGCCGGCGCTGTGATTGGCCAAGCATGCGGGGTCACAATGCATGCTTGGCCAATCATCAGCCAGCATTGCACTGCGACTAGCGCAATGCATTGTGGGCCGCTCGCATCACACAAATTTGATGCGAGCGGCCCCAATAGTTCTGGGCTCGCCGAGCGAGCGAACGCCCGGTGCTCGATTCGAACATGGGTTCAAATCGAACACCGGGCCCATCCCTAGTGCTCATCCGTGCCACATCCATACCACATCAGTACTCATCTGTGCAACATTAGTACTTATCCATGACACATCAGTTCTCATCCATGCCACATCCATGCCACATCAGTAGTCATCCATGCCACACCCATGCCACATCAGTACTCATCTATGCCACATCCATGCCATATCAGTACTCATCCGTACCATGTCCATGCCATATCAGTGCTCATGCGTGCCACATCAGTACTCATCCGTGCCACATCCATGCCTCATCCATGCCACATCAGTTCTCATCCGTGCCACATCCATGCCACATCAGTGCTCATCCATGCCACATCAGTACTCATACGTGACACATCAGTACTCATACGTGACACATCAGTACTCATACGTGCCACATCAGTGCCCATCCATGCCACATCCATTCCACATCAGTGCTCATCCATGCCAAATCAGTGCTCATTCGTGCCATTTCCATGCCACATCAGTACTTATCCATGCCACATCCATGCCTCATTCATGCCACATCAGTGCTCATCCATGCCACATGAATGCCACATCAGTGCTTGTCCATGCCTCATCCATGCCACACCAGTGCTCATCCGTGCACATTCATGCCACATCAGTACTCATCCATGCCACATTAGTACTCATCCGTGCCACATCCATGTCACATAAGTGCTCATCCGTGCCACATCCATACCACTATAGTGACCAGCAGTGCCCTACAGTGCCTCATAAAAGTGTAATAGGTAGGAAATTGGATTTGAAATGTATGTCCCTAGAACACCTGATGGTGCACTGCTCCCTGCATGTTGGGCCTCTGTATGTGGCCAGGCTGTGGAAAAGTCCCACACATGTGGTATCACCATACTCAGGAGGAGTAGCAGAATGTATTTTGGGGTGCAATTTTTGCTATGTACTGTACATGCTATGTGTTAGAAAAATCTTATAAATGAACAACTTTGTGTAAAAAAAAAAAAAAAATATGTTTTCATTTTTTTTTTTTCCATTTTTACCAAAGATATGTGTAGCAGTATAAATTTTGGCCAAAATTTATGAAGAAAATTTACTAATTTGCAAAATTTTATAACATAAACAAAGAAAAGTGAAATTTTTTACAAAACTGTCAGTCTTTTTTTATTTATACCGCAAAACAAAAACCCAGTGGTGATTGAATACCACCAAAAAAAGCTCTCTGTGTGAAGAAAAAAGACAAAAATGCCATATGGGTACAGTATTGCATGCAAATTGAAAATTGGTCTGGTTAGGAATGGGGTATAAGTGCCCAGTGGGCAAGTGGTTAAAGGCACAAGGGTGCACTGCACACCTAGCAAATAGCACAATGGCAGCAAAGATGTCCAGTGTGCCCCGTCTCCAAATTACCAACAGTACAAACAAATAGCAACTGCCCTAAACTATAACTGGTCTAAACAGCAAGAAGAACATGGAAGGGTGACGCATGTCAAACAAAAACAAAGAAAGGTCCCAGCTCAACTGACCAACCAGCCTGCAACAAACCGAATGGTCCTGTCTAAAGCCCCATACACACGGTCGGACTTTTTCATCAATTTGGTCCGATCGGACAAGGTTGTTGAAAAATCAGACCGTGTGTATGCACCATCGGACAGTGTTCGTCGGTTTGTCCGTCGGACAAAGTCTTATCTCCTGCTGGAAAGATTTGCCGTCAACCCGGTCCGATCACACCAAATCCGAGCGTGTGTACGCTTGTCCGACGGACAAAGTGCTACGCATGCTCAGAAGAAATTCTGTGACGGAAGCGCTCGGTCAGGTAAAACTACCTTTCCTAATCGACACAGCACATTCGTCACGCTGCAATGTTAAAATGTCTTTAATGCAGCGCATTCTCTTTTTCTTTACAATGCAACAAGAATGACATCTTTTAGCTGCTCCTATTCACCCGCACTTCTCACAAACTTACTTCTTTATTACTTTGCAGCATTTATACACTACATGTTTATTTTTACTCTGAACGGAAAAGAATCTTTGTTATTTTTTTACCATGATTTGTCTTTTATTTTTATTTTTTGGGGAATACATATTTGAATGTTTTTTTTTTTTTTTTTTTTTTTTGAGGGGGGTTGTGTGTCTCAAATTACCAAAAACACATTATTTACATTTGTATTTCTTGCTTAAATTTACTAGGAGGTTGTTTGTTGTTGTTGCCCCTTGTTAATTCTACTTTAGGATTAGTGAAATGTACCTGCCTACTCAAAGAAAAACTGTCATTGTAGCAAAGTAAAACACAATAGTCAATGATTATTTCAAATCAAAAAAACCTTTATTTAGGTCACACCAACAAACCAAAGAGGAACGCAGCCATGGTGAAACTTGGGGAATTTGCAAAGTCTTGGCCCCCCACGGCAACCATCATTGTCCAAGCGTAGAAAATTGGGGGCCTGAGGAGTACGTATATTAAGGGGAGTGCAATCTGGTCGTGAAGTCCAAAGTATCCGGAACTGCAGCAGATGCCATCTAGGTCCCCAGGCTCTGGTACTACAAGAGGCTCCATCTTCTCTCACACCAGACTGATTGCAGGTCGTCACTCTCAGGTCTTCCTTCCACGCTTCCTTCCACGCTGTGGCTGTCGTGCTGGTGGGGTGGCAGAAGGAGGAGGAGGAGGCGGAGCATGGTAGCTATGGCAAACATGTGTGACTGGGGTCATCTCCCCAGCCCTACCCTTATTTAGGACATGGAGGATGAGCCCCTCACACATGTTGCGTTGCCCCACCTCCATACCCATCATTTTTGTGACAACCACCGAGCCAAAGGTCTCCTCGTCGGCGGGTGTGGCATGTAGGGAGTCTGAAGCCTCTCTGATCATCCGGAGCGCTGACTGTGCCGCATAACCCCCCCTTCTCGCCCTTTTGTACGGAGGGCGGAGGGGAGGGGTTTGGGTGTCAGTCAGGCTCCGAGGCCTAGCCCCCTCTTGGCTGCCACTACCCAGCTGGTGGCTGCCACTAACCCCTGCCTCCTCCTGACTGCCACCTTCCACAGCCACCTCCTGGCTGAGGTCTTCCTGTGTATGAAAAAGGGACATAGTTTCAGTTATTTGTTCATCAAACACACACAATTCTCATCTAGTGACTGGTGCAAAATGTTTACAAATAGAAAACCATACAATTCTCAGCCCTGCAGTTTAGATTCTGGCCCCAAATGTCTCCCACACCACTGTCTGTTGATATGTCAAACTAACTTAGGAACTAAGCAATTGGCGATCCTGAATTAAGTGAACATCATTCATTATTCCCATAAATGGTAACAAAACTACTATACCTGGAACAAGCTGGGCTCCTCCACCTCTTCCAGACTGGAAGGCCCAGGTTGCTCCTCGGAAGCCTCATCAGGGGTGGGCTGCGCGCAAGGAAGCGTGGAAGGAGGAGTTGAGGTTGGCTCCGTGACATCAGCCTGGTCCTTCAGAAAATGGAGACTCTGATAGTACCAGAGCTTGGGGACATAGACCTCATCTGCTGAAGTTGCAGTTTCCTCAGACTTCACGACCTTCTTCCGCTCCCTGATATACGCACTCCTCAGGCTGCCAATTTTCTTTCTAATATCATCAACAGTTGCCGTGGGGAACCTTGGCTTGACAAATTCCACAAGTTCCTCCAGGGCTGCGTGCCTCTTTGGTTTGTTGGTGTAATGTGGGTGTATACCCTGCCACAATATGAGAAAATCCCTGTATTTGGCAATGAAGAGGGGGAGAAAACTCATGTCGTTGAATCCCTTCATATCAATCTCTGCAAGACACAACAACACACCAAACCCTATAAATTATGTCAGGCTAAACTCTCCTAATCTTCTCCATAAAGAAGCCTCAAGTTCAAATCAGTCTAGGCTAGTTATGTACCAACGTTAAATTGTACCTTCGTTTGTAGCGATCGTCTCGTGTGAGTTTTCTCTCCCCTCGTCTCCCAGATCGTGGCTACGACACAGGCGTGTGACGTTTTATATACACTGCGCATGCTTCAAACTCCGCCCGCCCCTGACGATCTTTCTCGTCTATTCCCCACCCCTTCTCTTTACGGCGTAGTGGGGAGAGCACATGGCGGGGACACAGCAGGTGCGCCACAAATATCCCACCAACGAGGAGGAGGACGAGGAAAGTCCGGAGGCAGAAACGTCCCGATCCCGGAGCCTGAAATTCAAGGCCTCCAATATGTCATTTGGAGAAATGTTGGAGATGGTGGACATATTAAAGAGGAGCGACTATGATGGGAAGTATGGGCCTTACCTCAACCCCAATGTCCGCAAGGCCAAGATCATGTCTAAAGTTGTGAGTCATGATCGTGTGTGTGCATTCGATCGTACGCAACCTCGATCGTTCGGCCACTTATAATACGATGTTTGGTGTTTTTTTTGGGGAAAGGAAGTTTGTTCTCACTAGAAATGTCATCAAGAATGTAAAGCCAATTTATTCAATGTAAAGGAGAGGTCACTCAGTAGCTGTTTACCCATCTGGACTCTAGAGCACTAGTGCTGGGACACCCAAACCCCCTTTTTATTATGCTTTTCCACACATGTGCTCCAGTGGATACTAGAGGGGGGTCTCCATCACACAAACTTCTACCAAAAAGCTAATCAGTTTAGCACCTTTACAAAGTGACTACATTCATGTAGTTGACATTTGTAACTGGCCAAACTAAAATAGTGTCCGTCACTTTCAAGCAATGTTTGTCATTTCCTATTTCTGCCCTCAATAGCTTGTGTTGCTAAATCTTCCTTTTGGACATTCTCATAGGGGAGCGAAAACTTGGGCCGTCTGAGGAAACCCCCAAACCAACACCTCCCAAAAAAGGGGAAAGAGCAGAAGCAGAGGAGGAGGAGGAGGAGGAAGGAGAGATCATCGAACTTGGAGAAATTGTCACCACAACAGGTGAGTGTGGGAGAACACAGCTACTGGTAAGCTAATCCATGTATGGCTGCCTCATTTCCAACACCCCATTTTTGTTTGTTTGTGGTTTTTAGGTGACGTGGATGTTGTGGAAGAAAAATCGCACTTTACCACAGAGAGTGCCCACGTACTCATCGGAGAGATAATGGTCTGCAATCGAGATCTAGATTACATAAAGCAAAACATCAATAATGTTCAACAAAAATTGAAGAACATCATTGATGTTTTAGGAAAAATATGAAAACGCACCAAGTAATTAACACACATTTGTGACAGCTTCTGAACACATTTGCAACTTAAAAACTGTGTGAAATTTGGAACATGCACACATTGTGTCCACATGTGCTAGCTCCCACCATGGTGGATGAATGGCAACGTTTTTTTGGGGGTGCAAACACTTTACGAACTACGAAAGTGGTTGTGGTGAAGGGGTTGCACCCCCAAAAAACGTCCATTCATCCCCATGATGGAAAATGGCACTTTTGAAGCTTCTAGGCATGTGTTTTCCCATCTAATGACCATTTTCAGACCCAAATTGTGTGCATGTTCCAAATTTACACTTTTCGGGGGTGACCCCCCCATGTGATGAAGGCAAGATCAAACACACTTTGAACATATAGTCATGTCTGATCTTGTCTTCACTTTACAAAGTTGAACTTTCCAAGTTCCTAGGTTCTGTTTTGCTCCATGCCTGGTTTTACCAATTGCGGAATGTTTGTAAACAATGTTGTAAATAACCAAGATGTTGTCAGTTTTGGCGTGAAGATTGTAAACGCACTTGTGAATGTTTTCCTAGTAAACTTTTATTTTTCTAAATGTGTGGCTTCCTTAGTTAAAAAACACAATGCATTATGTATGTAAAATGAAAAGGATATGGGGGGCAATGGGTGTTATTTACTAAAGGCAAATCCACTTTGCACTCCAATTTTCTTTCCCTGGGAACTTTTTCAATGCACTTGTAGAGCATAGCGGATTTGACTTATGTAAATGACACCCACAGTGCTTTGTACGAAAACACGGAGCACAGCATTTTGGAGAATACACACATGTCAGACCTGGTGATGAAAAGGAGTATTTTGGGTGTCAGTTATGCAGTACAAACCTTCTCTAGACCAAAGATTAGGTAGCAAACACACAACATGAGAATAATCTTTTTGGGAAGAAGAGACTGTTACCTCCTTTTGCCCAGAAAGTGCATTCCCACTGTCGAAGGCAAAGGGAAAAAATGTCAAAGTAAAATAAGCTAAAAAGAAGACTGAAATGACAAGAAATCATAGGTTGGTTAAAATATCAGATTTATTAAAAAATGCCTCTCACACATCGTCAGGCAGAGCAATGGCCCCCCTACCCACAAAGTACTCCATATATTGGTCCCGGACCACACGGGCATTTAGAGGGGGCAAGCCTGGACGTGCCACTCGAAGGGCTGTGAGTTCCGCATTTGGAGGGCCCTCCACATCTGGGCCAACGGGCACCACATAGTTCCTGTTATGTCTTTTGAGGAAGTTGTGCAATATGCAACAGGCAAGAACTATGTGGTTCAGTTTGTATTCCGCCAAGTTAAATGCCGTCAGGAACAGGCGGAAGCGGCTGGCCAGGATGCCAAAAGCGTTCTCCACAACTCTTCTGGCTCTGGACAGCCTGTAGTTGAAGACCCTCTGGTCCGGGGTGAGGGTCCTCATCGGGAACGGCCTCATCACATGGGGAGTCAACGCAAACGCTTCATCTGCGACAAAGACGAAGGGGAGTCCTTCGGCATTCTCCTCTGGAGGTGGCAAGCACAGACTGCCACTTTGGAGACGCCAGTAGAACTCCGTGTGCGTAATGGCCCCACCATCCGATATCCGGCCGTTCATCCCCACGTCCACATACATAAACTCGTATGTTGCCGACACCACCGCCAACATCACTACACTATTAAACCCTTTATAATTATAATAGTAGGACCCCGAGTTGGGCGGTGGGACAATGCGGACGTGTTTCCCATCAATTGCCCCTCTGCAGTTAGGAAAGTCCCAACGGCTGGCAAAGTGGGAGGCCACAGTCTGCCATTCCTGTGGCGTGGAAGGGAACTGTGGAGTGAAACAAGAAAAAAAAATTAGTCACTTTGCACCTAAACATTGCAAGCAGATTAGACAATCAACATCTTGGAACAAGAGCATTGTATAAAATTGGAGGCTGGAAAGTATTTGCACAGAAAAGTAGAGGCTCCCCTTCACAGATTACTCACCCCCCCATCAATCCCCCCACTTCTGATGGGACATTGGCAATAACTAGGGTTTTGGGGGGGGGGGGGTGGTGGACAGCTAACCCTCTGCACTTCATTGATTGGCAAATGGCTCAATAATGTGGGCTAGTTTGGCCAGACCCTCTGTACTTAACACTATTGGCAGGCCACAGGAAAGATCAAATAACATTTCAACCCCCCCCCCCCCCCCAAAAAAAAAGGCAGGCACAGTGTGACATTATTAAATTACCAAGCAAGCTAATAGGAGGGAAAGAAGACAAAAAAATAGGAAATGGAATGTATGGAGGCAGCCCCTTGCACTACATGCTTTGCTGAATTCATCCCTAAAGATGCGCACTATAAAGAGGTAGGTATATAGTGTGTATGGACCTTGGGAAAGCCAGCAGATAAAGGATTGGTACCATCTGACAGAGCAGTTGGGGGAGGGGGTTCCTAATGAGTTTGCCCCCCCCCCCCCCACCAAAAGAAAAAAAAAAGGGGGCTCTACATGAAGTAAACCACACAGCAAACATTTGTGCATATTTTAGGGGGTGTTTTGGGGCAAACAATACTATGCAGCAGACAAAAGACATTGCTTAAGTGACTAGGCCATAGGTGTCTATTGGGGCAGAAGAGCATGCTGGGGAGGTAAGTGAAGGGAAAAATGCATGAAGGAGAAAAGGGGCACAGCATATTAGAACATATTGCAATCATGGTAATTAGGGAAGGAGGTCAAAAATAGAAGACATTAGCAAACAGAGCATACATAGAAGGGAATAGTAAAGTAGAAATGTTACCTTAATATAGTCCTCCTGCAGGACCTGAATGATGGCAGAACAGGTCTCTGGAATAATGATTCCCAGGGCCTGGGGAGAGATACCTGAAGAGAACTTCAAATCCTGAAGACTTCTCCCTGTCGCCAAGTACCTCAACGTGGCAACAAGCCTCTGCTCCGGAGTAATGGCTTGTCTCATGCAGGTATCCTGCCGGCTGATAAAGGGGGTCAGCAAAGCCAAAAGACGGTGAAAATCGGGGTCCGTCATCCTGAGAAAGTTCCTGAAATCATCAGGATTATTCTCCCGGATCTCACGAAGCAAAGGCATGTGCGAGAACTGGTCACGCTGAAGCAACCAATTCTTGGTCCACATACTCCTCGTCACTCTGTTCATGGACGGGTCTTGGCTCAAAGCTAAAAGCCCGACACCAATTCCACGTACAGCACGAACTCGGCGACGAGTACGCACGGGAAACATCGCTCAGAAGGTCACAAAAGGTCGGCTGGTCAGAACGGACAAACAGAAAGCACCGATAAACAGCAAGGCCTGAAAGAACGAAGTGAATACCAGCAACGAGCAGACAATAAGCAGTGCAAATCAAAGCGTCCTATATCAAGATATAGGCCGCAATGACCAACAAATGCGAACTGACTACACGCACTAATAAACAGATACGCACGACAAGCACAAACTGAAGAGCAGTAACGATCTGAGTCAGAAAACTGAGAAGCGCGAATCTTAAGTCACCAAACTTCCACTAACTCTCGATAAACACGGGATCAGCAGAAGGAGCCCAACGGGTGCCTGACGTGGTGCTGAACTTCCCTTTTGTAATCTCGTGGACGACGACTTACGTCACGACGTTCTTCCGGACCGGATATTCCGACAACGTAGTCCGACCGTGTGTACGCAACGCCAACATCGGACAAAGTACGTCGGACAAAGTCCGACCGACCTGGTCCGCGGATTGTCCGAGCGTGTGTATGGGGCTTTACAGTTCACATTAAAAACAGGGGTTAAATTTGCACACATTTGCAAATACATGCATAAGCTGCAGAGTCAGCACCCCAGTATTATCTGTAGTCCTAACTCTATACATTTTAGAGTCTCAATAGTAGGAGCACATACAGTATATAGTAAGGGATAGACTGAGGGCAGGTTTGCCTGGAGTGAGCCTACTCCTCCTTAAAGGCATAGGGGCATACTGGACACCCAGCAAATAGCACAATGGCAGCAAAGGTGTCCACAGCGCCCTCTCATCAAAAAAATGTTATTAATCTAACAAAAAGCTAACTAATGACCCAAAGCACATACAATTTCTCTTTAATAATAAGTACATTTGTAGTGCCTAGAGCTTCATATGCTCTCCAACACCTCCTCTGCAAAATAGTGATACAGTTTCAAACCCTGAACTAGAATTACTGCCTTCCTGAATTTTAAAAGTTGAAAGAAACATGCAGACCTCTTCTAACACTGGGTGCCTGATTCCTTCCTCTTGCCCTATGCCCCTGTCCATTTAATTAGCAGTAATCTGGTGGTTACACTTTAATTACTCTTACAGGCTTCCAATGACTGCAAGCATTCTTCTTCTATTCAAATAGTGCAATAGTACCCAATTCATTGGTACTCTACTCTCACAAACAGGGACCACAGCTCTTGTGATCATACTGTGGCCTGCCCCTTTCCGGTCTTATCCTCTCCTGTTGGCAGGTTTTACACTCTGTAACTGATAGGAGATACAAAGCACATAAAGGGACACAGGGTGACCATAAGGGCTGTGCCTCCTGTTTTCTCTAATAATATATCCCTGATTTAGATGTACTAGGCCCTTGTGTGAATGCATGAAGTGACCAAGTAGCACAAGTTTTAAAGTAATTCTGCCCCATTAAAATCCATTAAAAAGACACAGGTTTGTTATTTATAAGTCATTCTCAAATTCTCTGGCACTTAATAATAAACAAATAAATGGGGGGGTGGGGGGGGGGGTGGGTGTTAGCAGCAATTAAGGGTAGAAAAACATTCTGTTTCCAATGCTCGGATTGAAGGACTAAAAGAGAATTGGGAGAGAGACATAAATTAAGCCATCTGCTTAGGCTGGTAAATACCTTAAACTCACCACAGTTGAAGTAAATTAAAACAACTTTCTATGTAAGAGGTAAAAATCTGGGCAGAATGACAAACTTCCAAACCCATCACAACATGCATTATTTACCCATTATACTTTCCCCCTTTTGCAAAGTATTTTTTTGGATTCATTATTAGCTGACTGCTACGAAAAGCTGAACTTTGACCAAAAACAATATTTGGACATGTGCACTGTAAAAATAAATTATCACTAATGAAGTGTATGCCACGCGTGTAGTATTCTGAAAAACTCGTTACTTTTATTTACCTTGTACAAAATAGTGGGCATTGAAAGTCTGGTACTGAGACTTAGGCTGGCCATACATTATACCATTTTCTTATTTAATTTTCCTTTAGATTTACCAAAACCATATAATATGAGGTCATACCTAAACACTTTCAATGTGTATGCAGTCAGGCAGGCCCTCGCACTACATAGTTGAAGGTAAATCTAAAACAATTGAATAAGAAAATTGTATAGTGTATGGCCAGCCTAACCATCCCAGTTGTAGTATACTGATAATAGCAGGTCACTCACTCGGCACCATGTCCATTGAGATTGTAATTAAGATGTAATTAAGGCGGGGGGCGTGGCCTGCAGCGGAACCGAATGGAAGCCTGATTCCTGAGCTCCAGCTTCCCCGCTCAGCAAACGGCACACAGCGGCTAAAAGGACCCCGTTTTCGGTCCCTACACCTGTCGTTCCGGTCGGGGCACACCACCGGAACATGATGGGCAAGAGAAAAGGCTTTTCTAAGCCCCAACGGATGACGGACTTCTTCTTACAACCGCATCATAGAGGTAGGCAAGATGGCGCCGGCCCGCCGCCCACACTACCCAATGCAGGGAAGCCTAAACACCATACTGTCACCTCATCCCCAGCAAATAATACCTCCTATAGCGGCCAAACCTCCCCCCCACTACCCTCTCCATCAGGGAGCCCAGCAAAAGCCAAAATGAAGCTGGATGGCAACGGATGCAGCCTAGCACTGAGCCCTGTGTTAGACTCAGAGGATGACACCAGAGAGCTCCATGACTCCATTACTAATTACCCCACCACTAATCAGCCTGTACTGGACACTTTACTTAAGGACATGTTGGTTTCTTTGAGGAGCACACTTCAGGCTGACATGATGAGCTGTATGCATAGATTCAGTGGGGAATTGAATGCAGTAGAATCCAGAGTTGATCATATAGAAGGCAAGATGGGAGAGTTTGCCTCCACCATAAATGACTTGGTGGATGCGCATGAAGAGAAAGATGAGGAGTCAGCCTGGGTGAGGAACAAGCTGGCAGACATTGAGGACAGATCCAGGAGGAACAACCTCAAAATTAGGGGGATCCCCGAGTCAGTCCTGCCACAAGACCTGCGTTCATACACGACTGACCTTTTTACATCCCTCCTGCCTGATCTCTCCGCCATGGAAATCACCATTGACAGGATACACCGCCTGCCCAAACCCACGCACCTGCCAGAAAAAATCCCCAGAGATGTAATTCTCCGTATGCATTTCTACCACGCAAAAGAGCAGCTCATGCAGCAAATGAGAAAACAGGAGCACATCCCACCCCAATATCAGCACCTACAGTTCTATGCTGATCTCTCTCAGCACACTTTACAAAAGAGAAGAAACTTAAACACCATAACGAAGGTTCTTAGGAACCACAGTATTTCCTACCGGTGGGGTTACCCCACCAAAATCACGATCACTAAACAGGACCGAACATATGTTGTGGAGTCCCTGGAAAAAGGTATGTCCCTACTGAAAGAATGGAAAATTCTCCCAGACACTAACGATGACAACACAGGGAACAACAACCGACGCTCAATCAGCCCAGACTGGCAGAGAGCAACATAAGGGAACGCCAGTTCACACATGTGAAAATAATGCCACAAGGTCTTTAAATATCCTCAGCGGGGAGCTGGAACACCCGCTAGGCCTGAACTTTTCACCCCCAGATTTCTGAGCAGCAGATGCTGCACACGGGTACTACCCACCCTAACCCTATGGTTTGTTATACCAAGTTGAAATGGTATTGTACAAGTTTTGTTTCTGACTTTTGGCTTTCTTTTCTTTTTCTACTTTTGTTTTTGTTCTCGGAGTCTCAAGCTTATCGTCTACGTCCGAAATACGAGGCATCATCGAACTCTCATCCTCATGACACTCTACAAGAAGGGTCATTCAACCGATACACCTTACCCAACGGTAACAGTGAGTACGCATTCTATGCATCAATCACACCACTCCCTTTGATCTTCATGAGACTAAACTATCTCATGTATTACATATGTGTCACATGTAAAAACATCACCAACTTTACATTTTTCCATGGCGATACACTTTTTGTCAATTAACACTAAAGGGCTTAACCACCCCGTTAAAAGAAAATCGCTATGGAAAGAAGCACTCACAAACGGATCTGATATCCTATGCGCCCAAGAAACCCACTTCTGCCAAGCAGCAGCACCAGTATGTAAACACAAAAACTTTCCTCACGTCTTTGTTGCCAATGCAAGCTCAAAATCGAGAGGTGTCATGACAGCTATTAAAGACACAGTAGCATTTACCCTACACTTGGAAATTGCTGACCCCCAGGGACGCTACTTAATTCTAATCTGCGACATCAATCAAGTCACTTATACAATAGTGAATGTATATGCACCTAACAAACACCAGATCCGTTTCCTCCACAAGCTCCTGAAAAAAATAAATGCACACAAAAAGGGATCACTAGTGCTATGCGGGGACTTCAATATAGCACCCGACCCGTCCATTGACACCACCTCTAAAGCAACTCGACTATCTACCCCCCTCTGCAACACCCTGCACCACGAAGGCCTTTTTGATGTATGGAGATGCCTGCATGCAGGGGAAAGAGACTTTACCTTCTTCTCCACTCCACACTATACATATACGAGGATTGACTTATTTCTGGTTGACCAACAAACTCTATCCAAATCTGTATCATCCTCCATCAATACGATAACGTGGTCAGACCATGCTTCGATCACCCTCTCCTTGAAGGACACATCTGTTGTTCAATCAATCCCTCTTTGGAGAGTCAACACATACCTCATGCAGCAACCTGAAAACAGGAAACTCATAGAGGAACAAATGGAGGAATTTTTCTCCATTAACAGTCCCTCAGTGCACAATCGGTTCTCGCTCTGGAATGCTCACAAAGCATTTATTAGAGGAATTTTTATTAAAATCGGGGCAAGGGCGAGGAGGCAGCGACAGAAAAAAATATGCGAAATCACAAACGAAATATATGACCTAGAATCCAAAAACAAACAAACGACATCCCCAACATTGACCTCCAGACTACATAAACTACGACATGAGCTCAGGGTCCTCCTACTTGACTCATTTGAAAAACAGACTAAGAGACTCAAAATGACGTATTACGCACAGGGTAATAGGGCTGGGAAGCTATTAGCACACCAACTTAAAGGACATAGGAGCAAGACAAAAATCCCCTATATACTACACCCCACAAGTAAAGTCAAAATGCAACACCCCCAGGACATTGCAAACGCTTTTAGCGATTACTACAGCGCCCTTTATAACTTGAAAGATGACGCCGACACTACTCAGCCCTCCCCCACACTAATAAACGACTTCCTACAACGTGTGTCCCTGCCTACACTCTCCCAAAAACACATTGACAATCTCTGTGCACCCTTTACAAATGACGAAATACTCAAGACAATTAACTCCTTACCCAACTCTAAATCTCCCGGACCGGATGGTTTCTCAGGAGAATACTATCAAACATTTAAACTAACATTGCTACCCTATCTGACTGAAGTATTTAACGCAGCCGCGGCCTCCTCCTCCTTCCCACCAGAAATGCTGAATGCAATAATAGTGACGTTGCCGAAGCCAGGAAAAAGCCCAGATGCCCCAGCCAACTTCCGACCCATATCACTGTTAAATACAGACCTAAAAATATACGCCAAAACATTAGCAAATCGCCTAATTGACATCCTTCCCTATTTAATCCATCCAGATCAAGCAGGTTTTACAAAAGGGCGCCAAACCTCTGATGCTACAAGGAGATTAACAAATATTATCCACCTTGCCGGTGCCAGTCGGGGGCCTTCTCTGCTCCTGGCTTTGGACGCGGAGAAGGCCTTCGATAGGGTCCATTGGGGTTATCTGAGCTCAGTACTAGGCAAATTTGGATTCTCCGGAAAAATTCTACAGGCCATAATGGCATTATACTCAAAACCCTCGGCTAGGGTCTACACCTCCGGAGTACTTTCTAGCCCCTTTAACATAACTAATGGAACCCGTCAAGGGTGCCCTCTGTCCCCTCTAATTTTTAATCTAATTTTAGAACCTTTGGCAGTCTATATTAGATCCCACCCTAACATACAAGGCTTCAAAACCCACAACTCTGAACATGTGATCAGTCTATTTGCTGACGACATTATATTAATGCTTACAAACCCAGCAAATTCCCTGGCTTCGGTACACGACACCCTGTTGATGTTTAATAAATTGTCTTACTACAAAGTGAATGCGGGGAAATCCTATATACTAGGAATGGGAGTGGACGCTCTATTGAAAAACGATCTCAGCTCACGGTTCCCATATAAGTGGAGTGATGATGGCATAAAATATTTAGGTATTACATTGACAGCTTCGACCAAAAACCTGTTCTCAAGCAATTACATCTCTTTCCTCTCTTCTCTACCCACGAAACTCCAGGAAATAAACAAGGTAGAACTGCTCTGGTCAGGCCGACTGGCAGCAGTTAAAATGATGATACTCCCTCAACTGATCTATCTTTTTAGATCACTCCCCATTCCAGTCCCCAAGAATTATTTTTCCAAAGTCCAATCCATACTGAACAACTTCTTGTGGAGAGCAAAAAAAGCCAGGTGGGCCTTTAAAAATTCGATAGCAACTAGGTCAGCGGGAGGGGTAGGTAACATCCAAATCAGAGACTATTACATCGCTTCTGTATTAGCACAACTGAAAACATGGTTCCCCGGGTCACCCACAACTAGATGGCAGGAATTGGAGGAGAGTCAGATACCTAGCCACAATCTATACAACTACCTACTAACCAGCACCTCCAATCCCGCTCGAAAAGCGCTCTTAGCACCTTCCATAGAAGCTTCCCTACAGGCCTGGAAAATACTGATAAATCAAACGGCTACAACTCCATCTTCCCCTTTGCCGCTTCCAATTACATGTCTATGTGAACTCATTCCTAACTTACAATTATCACACTGGTTAGTAAAAGGTATCAAAACCCTGGACGACATAATGATAGGACCAGCAATTAAATCATTTTGAGCACTACAAATTGAATACGGCTTGGAGGAGCCTGATCGTTACAGGTACCTCCAAATCGTACATCTTCTTCACTCTGATCCCCCCCAGCCCATTCAGCTCCCCTGGAGGATCATTCTATACCTCACTAAACCCTCCACAAACATAAAGGGCATCGCCCTGTTTTACACCTCCCTAAATGAAAAAACTAAATTCATTAAGAATTCAAATATTGAAGCCTGGGAAAGGGACTTGGGGAAAAACTTTTCCCCAGATCAATGGAGCAGAGCACTCCGAATAACTTACACTTCCACCAAGTGCATAAACTTGTGGGAACTAACACAAAAAATCATACTAAGATGGTATCTTACCCCACATAGGATCTCCAAATTTGACCCTAACACCTCTCCACTATGTTGGAGGGGATGCAATAACTCAGGCACCTTATTCCATATACTTTGGGATTGCCCGAAGTTACGTACACTTTGGGAACAAATATTTCGCTTAATTTCGCAAATTACCAATATGCACATAACGGCCACGCCAGAACTAGCGATCCTTTCACTGGGCATAGAATTAGTCCCTAGAGACAGCAGGACAATTATCTCCCATATCTTACTGAGCACTAGACTAGTTATAACAAGACACTGGAAGAACCACACAACCCCTCCATTGAGAGAAATCCTAATGACAATTGATACACATGCCACATACGAAACCATGTTCGCCTCAACTCAGGGTAAACTTCTCACTGCACAAGACATATGGAAACCGTGGGCTGACTGGTACACTACAACCAAATTACTTGATTAATGCTGATATTAAAGAGCAGTATGTATAGAGGACATGAGTAACTCCGACGCCATTTATGGTTTATTATTTATTATTTATCTTTCTTTTTCTTTCTTCTCTTATTCTTTTACTTTGTATGTTACTTTTCACCACTTAGCTACTTCTCCTAGCGCTTTACTTAAAAATGCTAGAGGTAAAACAAAGTTACACCGCCCAAAGCAGACATATTTGAACACCGTTGGTGCGTACCTTCTGAATAGCAACGTAGGGGGTCCCTTTTACTTTCTCACAGGGGCGGGGTCCTCCCCCAGGGCACAGCTAGATCCCGAGAGGGGTGCCAGGGGGGAGACTAATCGCTCCTAGCAACGTTCCCACCAACTAAAAGGGACACCCGCGAGCAAAAAAATTATATACGTGAAAAATCATTTACGTGCAGGATTGTACGCGTAAAAGCAGAATAACATTTCAAGGTTCGCTGATACATGCTAAATGTACGCCTCATTATGATGTGTTTTAATGTATTAGATACAAGCACTGTTTATTTGCATTACTTGTTTTGCTTTGTTACTTTGTTAAAAACAATAAAAACTTATAGAAACAAAAAAAGATGTAATTAAGGCAAAAATTGCAATCTGCATCTTCATAGTGTACAAATTATTATAATATTTGAATATATCTGTAGCAGGCATGTTGTAATGCAATTTCTCCTTTTGGCCACAAGATGGATACAAAGAGATGCTGACTGGTCCTTCCAGAAAACTGAGAGAGAGAGAACACTGGTAAATCACTGAGATTTAAAAGTCCCCCCACTCAACGTTAGTGGTTAAAGAGGGGCAGGGGGCCTTATCACCCGAATACATTGTCTGTTTCTGAACTTGCTGATCTAGTCCTCTTGGTGTTTTGAGAGGTAAGAGATTTTAATTATTCTTAATTCTTTCTAAGAGTCTTTTTCTTCTCTTTCTGTTTGATTCTGGTTTAAATGTGTTGTAATTGCCGACATTGGTATTGATCGTATAATAGCTTGATAATCCAGTGTTCGTAGACAGAGACATTTGGGGACGTTGTCTAAGGTAAAAAATTACGTTGCCTGCTGTCCGGACAGATAAAAAAAAGATTTGAGGTATACCGAATGTCAGAGGTTGATTTGCCTGACGATTTAAGCGCTATTTAGTTAAGTGATCTAAAAAGATCACAAAGCTAACTTTTTTCTGTGTGTTTTATTTTCTCCTGTCTCATGTTTAACCATTCTGTTGATGTTACGAGCTCATTTTATAATAATACTGCAGAGGTACGTTTTAATTATTTTTTTAATTTTCCCGATAGTGTGGGGAGTGTTAATGTTTATACTTTTCTGGTATTCCTTTTACTACCGTGAGCGGAGGGTCACGATCCCAGTGTTTTATAGGTTAATGAGAGACTCAACAAACGCCGAAAATGGGGGAATAGTCTCTGTAAAGGAATTTCTTGTGTTTGTTTATGTTGCTGTCGTGTTCCTAATGTGCTGTTAGAAGGTGATAAGAAATGTATGCATAGCAATGACCCCAAGTCCGTTCAGTATTGTGCTAAGTGGGAGAGGAAGTTTGGGTTTAATGGTAAATTAACTGTGAAAGGATGTCAGGAGTTGGTGGATAAGCTTAAGTTGTTAGGACCCAAAGGGAAAAAAAAAAAAGGTATGGGTTAGAGTTGGCAGAGTACTGGCTCCAGCAAGCTAGACTTAGGGTAGAAGGAAAGAGAACAAAGGAGAAATGCCAAGCCCAACTGCCCCTAGTGGACAAAGTGGATGATCTCATCTGTTATACCACTGGCCCCCTCCCTCGTGTTATAGTATGCTTGGTTAGAGATACTTGATGACGGCTTCACTCTGTAAGGAAGCAAACACTTTGCTAGCCGATGTATTAAGCAGGTAAACATGTAACATACCAGGTGGACTATATGGCCCATAGGGATTGGACCAGAGCTGGTGTCTTGGGTTATGGCACTGTCTCGGGTACCACTGGACAACATTGTCTGGGAGACCGTGCTATATCTGGGATGACCCGTGGCTGGACTCATAGGAGCCAAAACAGTTGGGGCTGCAGCATCAGGTAAATATCTAATATTTCTGATGGGTCTAGCAAAAGAGAATTAGACCAGATGTAAGTGTTATCTAAATGTTCAACAAACATTTGAGAAGCAGAAAAAAAATAGCTAAGAATGGCTGCATTCAGAAATAAACAAATAAGTGTGATGATTCATTACAGGGTGTTTTTCAGCTCTCCTAGCCCCTCCCTTTCAAATTCCTGTGTGAGAGGTTGTGTCTGTAAAAAAAACAAGAGGTTAACCCTTGACCAGCCATGGCAAAACGGAAGGTTTATATTGTAAATATTGAAACTAGGTAAAAGAAATAAAGAAAAAAGGTACCAGGTTGCTTTATTATTTTAGCATGCCATGGTGTTAAAGGAAGTACATTGCAGAAAGTGTTGATGTTCTAAGGCAGTAGAGAGCTGGAGGTGGATTATACTGTCAGTGAATAGAATGTTGTATTATTATTTAAGTGGCTTGAGGAAAGTGAGAAAAGTAAAGACTGAGGATGTTTTTGAGAGACAGTGCTAATTTTACTGCCATAAGGAAACTAGGATTTGAATGGGGTTTGCTAAGAGAAGTGTGTAATAATATTGAAGCTCAGAGAGCTTGATGTTTAATATAAAAAAAAAAAAATGGTCAAAAAGGTGTTTCTCGGAAACAAGAAAATGCAGATTGCCTGAAGGAGGTAGCAGAAGATAGGGGGCAGCATTAACCCTTTTAGCACACAGTGGTTAACTTGTGAATCTGTGAAAACAGGACTTTCGGTCAGAAAGAAAGTCTGCATAATAGTTTTAAAGAAAATATTTCTTTCATATGTTATTTTTAGAATTCACAGACTTTCAACTGTGAAGTGTTAATGATTCAATGCTGTTTATTTGGGTACATATATTATAAAGTTAAAAAAGGCTAAGTTCTGAATCAGAATAAGTGTTTTAAAAAAAATAAAAAAAAAAGGGGGAGGGAGCTTCTGTTTTAGGACCCTGTGAATTTCATTCAGGACCAGAGAATAAGGGGAACAATACAAAAGGAGGTTCAAGACTTCTTAAATTCTGCTAAAATATTGGGGTCTGAGGAAAAATATTCAGAGATGTATGTGTGTGTGAATATATGTATATACATTGAATCTATATGCTAAAAAAAAAAAAAATGAAAATGCTAGGAAACATTTTATGTCTGCATAGTTGATGGACTTATATTTGAACAAATGAAAGAAAATTGTTAATAACAGCTCCAAGGTAAGGAAGTATTTGGTAGTTTGATTTATGATTCTGTGCAGAGTAACCATGTTCCCCAGCTCCAATTCAAGTGCAGACATGACACCCCCACCCCCCTCCTTCTACACAACTGAAGAATGAGGCGGGTTCCTTTTTATGGGGTGGGTGTCAGAACACATGAATGAGTACAAAATTGAATCTTTGGAGGTATTTTAGAGTTTAGAACATTAAATTAAGGAAAAAAGTAGACTACACAGTTCTTAGAGACAAAGAAACAAGTGGTGTCCTTCCTGGGTATGTGTCACGGTTATGCAGTAATCTTCCCCTGTTTGCTCATCTCTCCCTCCATGTGTTCAGATTAAGAGGCCAGCCACTCTCACCTGGGGTTTTTATAACCTCTCCTCTAAGCATGGCTCCACTCTAGGCCCTATCAGGGAACCCTATATTAACCTGTGCACTGCAAGCCTGTGGTGCTGATCAACCATTGTGTATCCCTGGTGTGTTTGGCTTCCTGTTTGCCGTTTGTTTTATGTTTGTTTCCGTTACCGACCTTGGTGTGTACTCTGTGGTTCCTGTCTGCTAGTTACCCGTGACCTCTGCCTTATCCCCTTACTATCCTTGTCGTTCCAGCCTGCTGCTTCCTTCTCCTGTAGTCTACTGTAAGCGTGAGCTGTGAGACCCTGGGGGCCGCGACCTGGAGCCAGACTGCAGCGAAGTCCATCCTCACCACTAGAGGCTCTGGTGAACACCTGCTGGCTCTTAGACTCCGCGCCCTGGGGAATCTATGCTCTAGCTCACATTGGGATCTGTGTTAGAGATCCAGTAGATCTGTGTCCTGAATCTCCCTGGGTAAAATCCACAGCAGTCAGTCCTAAGGTCCACTACCTAGCGGTGCACTTCCGATTCATACTGAATGCACCTGTCACCTGGTCTCAGGTGACCTGACAGTATGACAAATCTTTTGAACAAACAGTAGACAAAAGGGAAGGACACATGACATCAGTACTTACAGTCATATGGTGGGCACTAGAGGTCGATTGTTTACTACTTTATAAAATTAGACAGTGTAACTAGAGCACTTCCACCCTGTGTACAGGCAGTGGTAGTTGCAGCTGAAGCAGTCAAGGCCTCAGCATATATAGTGCTATATCACTCGCTGACACTTAAGGTGCCGCATGCAGTGTCTGTTATTCTTTTACAACAAAAGATATCACATTTGAGTCCAGCATGGCACCTTTCCTTTATGACAATACTCTTGGCACAACCTCACTTAACAATACAGAGGTGTACTACTTTAAACCCATCCACATTACTACCACTCCCTACTGATGGTTATAAACATGACTGTTCTGCTGCCATTGCTGAAAAGGTACTGCCACAACGTGATTTGAAAGATGTACCGTTAGCTGACCCTGACATGACACTTTTTGTTGACGGTTCTAGTAGGAAAAATCCGGATGGCACAAATGCAACTGGATATGCAGTAGTGACACAGGATGACATTTTGGAAGCTAGGCCACTACCAACACATTATTCAGCACAAGTAGCAGAACTTGTAGCACTGACAAGAGCATGCATACTACCAGAAGGAAAATCTGTAACCATATACACTGACAGTCAATATGCCTTTTCAACAGTACATGTTTTTGCACAACAATGGAAAAACAGGGGGATGGTCACCTCCAGTGGTAAACCAATTGCACACACGGATTTCATTTTAGAACTTCTGGATGCAATACAGTTACCAAAAGAGCTTGCAATCTGCAAATGTCAAGCACACACAAAATATACGGACCCCATCTCAAAGGGAAACAAAAGGGCAGATGAAGCGGCCAAAATAGCGGCACAAGAAACACATCAAATAATGACAGAACAGGAAATTATTGAGATAGATCATACAGTCCTTACTGATATGCAGCAGAATGCACCCCCCGGGGAAAAACAATATTATTATTGGGTTGCACAATAATAAATAATATTTACACATCACCTGAAGGGAAACCGGTATTGCCAAAGTCCTTATTTAGGTATGCAGCAGTATTGACACATGGAGTAACACATGTGTCAAACAGGGGGATGACTGAGATGTTAAATAAAGTATGTACAGCTTATGGTTTCACAAACTACTCAAAAACTTTTTGCTCTCAATGTATTATATGTGCAAGACACAATGCTCAGGGAGGCATAAGACCACGGAAAGGGAAGTTCCCCACACCGCAATATCCATTCCAACACATTTGCATGTATTTTATTGAATTAGACAAATGTGAAAGGAAGAAATATTGTTTGGTAATTATAGACGCCCTGTCTAAATGGGTAGAAATTTTCCCGACAGGAAGTGCGGACACACAGACTGTAGCCAAAGCATTACTAAGAGAGCGATAATGGACCCCATTTCGTAAATAAAACTATACAACATTTGACAGAAGTGATGGGTATTCAAGTAAAAAAACATTGTGCCTATCACCCCCAATCAGCTGGATTGGTGGAGATACACAATGGAATCCTAAAAAAATAAGCTGAGAAAAGCTATGGAAGAAACTGGTAAAAGTTGGATGTACTGCTTACCATTGGCAGTGACTAGTATGCATATTACACCAACAAAAGAGGGGTTGAGCCCATTTGAAATAATATATGGAAGGCCATATAGAATACCTTTATTACCAAATGAAACACCAGCTGAAAAATCTGAACGTACTCTATCAGAATATATGTCTAACCTGTTGAAACAAAAACAAATTAATGAAGTCTGTTCTATTCCAGAAGGTCCAATTCAAGGAGAAGAGAAAATCCATATTGGAGACTGGGTCCTGGTAAAAGTAATAAAGAAAAAACATTGGCACTCACCTAAGTGGGAGGGACCATATCAAGTTCTTCTCACCACTCCCATGGCTATAAGGATAGCAGAGAGGTCTACCTGGATTCATCAGTCCCATTGTAAAAAGGTTTTACAGGTAGAGTAGGGCCAGTTGGCTGCAGAGATCCAGAAAATCCAACTACAAAGGGAGGTTTCGCACAAGGCGGGCTTGTCTCAAACCGGTGAAGTCTCCCCTACCCTATCCGCTGGAACCTCTGTAGTTGGTTAGAATGAAAGGGACAGTAATTATCCTTGGGTTACTGGTGAGTCTAGGGAAGGCATCCATAAGAGGGGGTAGATGGTATGGAAGAGTAGAGGAACCTTTGAATTGGGAAAGAACAGGAAAAGCATTGAATTTAACCTTTATAGAAGGAATAACTAGTACTATACTGGTAGACTTCTGTCAGATCGTAGATTGTGGGGATACAACTGGGGCTAGAGGACTTCTATGGGCAGATAAATATATTTGCTGGCTCTGGGATAAGGTAGGATGTCAAGCATGGAATCAGGCCCTGTGGACCACAGCACATCAAGATTGGGGGTATAATCAACCAGGGGCTGAAAAGAGTGGAATAAAGGGAAGACTCATAATTACAAAAGCGGCTAACTCCCCCTGCACAAATAGTAAAAACTGTAATCAACTATTAATAACATTAAAGGAGCCGAGGAAGGAAGATCAGCGGTTGTATTCTATGGGAGCATGGGTGTCAGGAACTGATCCTTCAGGCAAATTTTTCCTCGAGGTATTATCACCCAATAAAACCAAACAACAGGAAAAGGTAGACCTAGAAGGCAAAGAAGAAGGCCATACTAAAATAGAAGTTCTGAGTGAAACCATAAGATTTACTAACCTAACAATAGAAGATGCCATAGCTTTAGAGATGGGTTATCAAGAAAGCAATAAGTGGTTAGAATGGTTGAGGTACACGGTTAAAACTCTAAAAAAAAAGAAAACTGTTTAGTTTGTGCCAGTGCAAGACCACATTTAGCAACAGTTCCTTTTCCTCTAGATCACAAAACAGATCCAAAAGGTTTAAAATGTATGTTGAAATGATATAATAAGAGCTATAAACCTGAAACCAATTCTACCTGTCACACATTGAGTTTGTTGTTTCCCCCAGTGGAGAGACCTCAGATACCTCCAGCGGTCACTGCATATCCGGGCAATTTTACTTGTTTTGCACTTCCAGGGAACCGTAGCGGGGTAGATCTTGGGTCATTACCTGATGACTACTGTGTGGAGAGGATTAACATAGACAAAGGTGACTGGGTTGAACATGACATTCAGAGAGCTGACATCTGGTGGATGTGTGGGGATAAGAAACTGCGAGCTAGACTACCTGCCAATGCCCAAGGGGATTGTGCTATGGTCCAGCTGGCTATGCCCCTGAGGATCCTGTCAGAACACCCGTGGACTAAGAGTCACCAACGGTATCGGAGGGACACCTCTCCTATGGGGTCATTTGACTCTCAGGTCTACATAGATGAGATTGGGGTTCCTCGCGGGGTGCCGGATGGGTTTAAGGCCAGGAATCAGGTGACGGCTGGGTTTGAGTCTCTTTTCTGGTGGGTGACTATAAATAAAAATGTTGACTGGATTAACTATATATATTATAACCAACAATGATTTGTAAATTACACTAGGGATGCTGTGAAGGGCCTAGCTGAACAGTTGGCCCCCACATCTCTAATGGCATGGCAGAACCGAATGGCTTTAGATATGGTCTTAGCTGAAAGAGGAGGTATGCAAAATGTTTGGCAGCATGTGTTGCACCTTTATCCCTAATAATACAGCTCCTGGAGGGACCGTGACCAGAGCCTTGGAAGGACTGACTGCTCTATCGAATGAATTAGCGGAAAACTCAGGTATTACTGATCCATTCACAACCTGGCTTGAAGGATGGTTCGGTAAATGGACTGGACTTATTACATCATGTTTGATTTCAATCGCTGTGGCTTTGGCTGTTTTGGTCACTTGTGGATGCTGCTGTATTCCCTGTATTCGAGGACTTTCACAAAAACTGATTGAAACTGCCGTCTCAAGAACGATGTATCAAACTCTTCCTACCTCTGAGGAGACCTATGTGGACATTGAAGCTCAACTTAATGACATACAGTCTGAAAGTGTATAACACAGGGACTATTATTGAAATGTGTTGAGATAAAATAGTCACACAAAGAAGAGGGAATGTTAGAAAAGTTTTAAATGTTTATTGTGTGACTATTTGGAAAACAATCCTGAGACTGATTTTTAATTCCACCTATGAGCACTTTCTGTATTAATTGTTATGTATGTTTTTACTAACTATACAGTAAGAATTCAGGATGATTGCAGTATAACCATGTATGGTAACATAAGATTGTAAGGGAATGCGCAGTCTTCACATAATAAAGGTATATATATATCGAATTTCACCCTAGATAAGTGAAACTGTGATTTCCTCAGCCAATAGGAAAATAGGGGCTGGGTTATGAAGGTTTTAGGTAACGAAAGATATTGCCTTTGTTCATTCCTTTGCCTGAACCTTTTTTGTGTAAGGAAGGGGATCCTAATGTGTTAACATATTAGAATACATTTTTTACTTCTTAATACATCTCGAGTTGACTGATCACAAGCTGAGGATATTCCTAACAGTACTGTGGGCAGGCAGCAAGTGATTAACTCATTTAACGTAGCATAGCACAGTAGAGGCGTTTTAGAACAGAAGGCATTTACATGTCTCATTCCATCATATATCCCCAAAATATAATTATTTCACACTTTAGCACAGTAGGTGGAGCCATGCTAATCATTCCTTTACTTCTAATCGTTAACTGTACATACAGAACTACCCCTAACATTGGTGGTCAGACTCTATAGCTGGCTCAGTGTTCTTCACCTATAGCAGCCCCCTTTTTCATATGGCAATGGAAGAAAAATATATTTCCAATATATTTATTTAAAAAATTATATATTTTAAATATATTTACAATATATTGGCCTACGCTAATATATTTTTACATGTAGTCCAAAAATGTAAATTAAAATATATTTTCCAAAGGCATATATTTTTTAATATATTTTCCAGATATTTGTGAACATATATTTTTAAATATACTTGTAAATGCATTCAAAAATATAATTTAAATGTATTTTCCAAAGACATATATTGGAAAATATATTTTTAAATATATTCTTCAGATTTTTTTAACATATAAAAAAGTAATTTCAACATATATTTTTATATATATTTATAAATGTATTCCAAAAATATAATTTAAATGTATTTTCCAAAGATATATATTAAAAATAAAATAAAAATGTAATATGTTTTTCTGAAAATGTTTAACGTCTAATAAAGACATTTCAACATATTTGTATTTGTGAATACTTAGGACCATGTGATATTTCAGTTTTTCTTTTTTAATAAATCTGCAAAAATGTCAGAAATTCTGTGTTTTTCTGTCAATATGGGGTGCTGTGTGTACATTAATGAGGAAAAAAATGAACTTAAATTATTTTAGCAAATGGCTGCAATATAACAAAAAGTGAAAAATGTAAGGGGGTCTGAATACTTTCCGCCCCCACTGTATATATATATATATATATATATATATATATATATATATATATATATATATATATATATATATATACATGCTGATCAGCCATAACATTATGACCACTAAAAGGTAAAGGGAATACCTTGTTACAATGGCATCTGAAAATTGGTGGGATATATTAGGCAGCAAGTGAACATGTTATCCATGAAGTTGATGTGTAAGCAAAAAAAAAATGGGCATCGCAGTTTGTTATGTATGGAGCTGTGAAGCCATGGTGACCCATGTCCACAGCCAAAAGATTCTACAATGGTTACATGAACATCAGAACTGGACTACAGAGCAATGGAAGAAGGTGGCCTGGTCTGATGAATCACGTTTTCTTTTACATCATGTGGATGGCCGGGTGGGTGTGCGTCACCTACCTGGGGAAGAGATGGCACCAGGATGCGTTATAAGAAGGTAAGCCGGCAGAGGCAGGGTGATGCTTTGGGTAATGTTCTGCTGGGAAACCTTGGGTCCTGCAATTCGTGTGGATGTTACTTTAGTGTCCATGCCTCACTGAGTCAGGGCTGTTTTAGCAAAAGGGGGCCATACTCAATATTAGGTGGGTGTTCATAATGTTATGGCCGATCGGTGTGTGTGTGTGTATGCACACACAGTATATCTGAGGCATATATATATATATATATATATATATATATATGCACACACATACCAGAATGAAGATACAGTATATATCTCTAGAATGCATCTCCCATCACTTACTTACATGTATAAATATTTTTCCCATTTCTTTTTTCTCATTCTTTTTATTGGGATGGGGGTCTGATTTCTGTGCCTACAATCTGCTAAAATGTAAATCCATGCTTGGGGGAAAACTCTTCAAACAGGATGAGTAGCAGAGAGACTGTAATCAGAGTACAGCAAGTCTGTGGGAGGAAGTGGGCAGTGGGAACTAGAGAGGTGAACTTTCACCTCTCACTTCCTGTTCCTGTTAAAACAGAGGTTCACACAAAAATTGAACCTCCGCTTTTCGGAACCCTCCCCCCCTCCGGTGTCACATTTGGCACCTTTCAGAGGGGAGGGGGTACAGATACCTGTCTAAGACAGGTATTTGCACCCACTTCCAGGCATAGACTCCCACGGGAGTCTACGCCTCTTCCTGTCCCCCCGCACTGTCTGCTGGGACACACTCGGGTTCCAGAGACAGAAGGGACCATTCGGATTGCGCTGCGTGACTCACGCATGCGCAGTAGGGAACAGGGAAGTGAAGCTGAAAGGCTTCATTTCCTGATTCCCTTACCGAAGATGGACCGAAGGACGGTTCGGCCTCGGGTGCCGACATCGCTGGACCCTGGGACAGGTGAGTGTCCTTATTTTAAAAGTCAGCAGCTGCAGTATTTGTAGCTGCTGAATTTAAAAAAAAAAAAATAGTATTCTCTATATTCTCCTGGATCAAAGGTAAGTGCCTCCTATCAAATAATATTAGAATTGTGAAAGTATTGTACATGAGTTAAGTTTTATTTGTCTATCCACTGCTGAATAGTTCTCATTCTGTATTCATTCACCTTCCCAGTTACCATACAGCATGTGCACAGTGCTACAAGTGATATTATATAGCTCCTCTTCCACAGTATGTCACCCGTCAGCATATAATATGTATGGCTTCCATGCTATATCCAGTAACCATGCAGTGCACATTGCTCCATATAATATGTATGGCTTCCATTCTACATCCAGTCACAATGCAGCATAATAAATTGCAGTAGCCAATAGCTAGTGGGCTATTGCACCTGCCCACTGTCTGTTGTCAATCAGCAAAGGAGAGGATTTGAAGGAGAACATTCTTTTCAGGTCTTCGTCTGCCTATTGACAGAGGGCAGTGGGAAGGGGGTGCAACAGTAAGCCTGCTTTTGGCTATTACAATTTGAAACAGCCAATGGCAGTCTGGTTATGGTTCCCCCACTACCTGCTGTTTACATTCAGCTACCATCAAATGAATTGTGCAGAAGGAGGTTAGCGGGGTGTGTGTGTATGTGAGGGTGTGTGTGTATGTGAGGGTGTGTGTGTGTATGTGAGGGTGTGTGTGTGTATGTGAGGGTGTGTGTGTATGTGAGGGTGTGTGTGTATGTGAGGGTGTGTGTGTGTGTGGCTGGGGGGGTGGAGGTGGAAAGCTGAATATTTTTTTTATTTTTTTGGATTCTGACAGATGGGCCGCCAGCCGCTGTCAAAGCACCAGACCAAGACTGGTAAATGGAAAACTGGAATAAGCACTTGGAAGGAGAAAACCAGCAACTGAGACAATTATTTGTTACAGGCAAGTCAATATAACCTACCTCTCAGCTAGGGATGGGCCCGGTGTTCGATTCGAACCCATGTTCGAATCGAGCACCGGGCGTTCGCTCGCTCAGCGAGCCCAGAACTATTGGGGCCGCTCGCATCAAATTCGTGTGATGCGAGCGGCCCCGCAATGCATTGCGGCCCGCGCAGTGCAATGCTGGCTGATGATTGGCCAAGCATGCACTGTGACCCCACATGCTTGGCCAATCACAGCGCCGGCAGCGAGGAGAGCCATAATTGGCTACAGGCAGGATGCCTGTAGCCAATTATAGCTCAGGGGCTTTAGTACACGCCCCACGTGCCGGCGGCCTCGCATATTCTGTTTCAGTCAGTGTCAGCGTGTCAGTGTGCTGCTGACAATATGTGCTTTATTTCTGGGGATATGTGTGTGCGTGCTGTTAGAACAGCATTGCAGTATCACATCTAAGGGGGGGTCTATAGGTGGCCTGTGAAGGGGGGCAGGTTTCCTGTGCTTAGAACTTTCCCTGCAAAAAAGTGTCATTTTTGCAGGAAAAAAGCTATTTAAAAGCACTCGCGGCTAATGAATTGATGGCTCCCGTAACACAGAGAACTGTCATTCATTGATAAAAAACAAAAAAAAAAGCGTAGGGGTCCCCCCTAATTCAATAACCAGGCCCTTCAGGTCCCCCTTGAGGTCCTTTGAGGTCTGGTATGGATTTTAAGGGGAACCCTAGCCAAAAAAAATGGCGTGGGGTCCCCCTCAAAATCCATACCAGACCCTTATCCGAGCACGCAACCTGGCAGGCCGCAGGAAAAGAGGGGGGACGAGAGCGGCCCCCCCTCCCGCCTGAACCGTACCAGGCCACATGCCCTCAACATTGGGAGGATGCTTTGGGGGTCTAAGACCCCTAAAGCACCATGTCCCCATGTTGATGAGGACAAGGGCCTCTTCCCCACAACCGTGCCCGGTGGTTGTGGGGGTCTGCGGGCGGGGGGCTTATCGGAATCTGGAAGCCCCCTTTAACAAGGGGACCCCCAGATCCCGCCCCCCCCCCTGTGTGAAATGGTAAGGGGGTACAAAAGTACCCCTACCATTTCACCAAAAAAGTGGCAAAAATGGTAAAAATGACAGGAGACGGTCTTTGACAATTCCTTTATTAAAATCTTCTTTCTTCTTTCTTTATCCTTCGGTTTCTTCATCTTCTCCTTCCGTCATCTTCTTCCATCTTCTTCTTCCATTTTCTTCTTCCTCCGATCCGCTTCTTCTTGCGCTGGTCTTCTCGTCCGGCATCTTCTTCCGTCGGTGTCTTCTTGGGCCGCTCCGCGCAATGGGAGGCTCCCGCTGTGTGAGGCTCCGCTCCGTCTGACAGGTCTTTTAAAACGGAGGGCACCTGGTGACCCCACCCCCCTTTGACGTCATGGGGAAAGCCATCATGGAATTCCCCATGACGTCCCCGTGCGTCAGAGGGGGCGGGGTCACCAGGTGCCCTCCATTATAAAAGACCTGTCAGACCCCCTTACCATTTCACACAGGGGGGGGGCGGGATCTGGGGGTCCCCTTGTTAAAGGGGGCTTCCAGATTCCGATAAGCCCCCCGCCCGCAGACCCCCACAACCACCGGGCACGGTTGTGGGGAAGAGGCCCTTGTCCTCATCAACATGGGGACAAGGTGCTTTGGGGGTCTTAGACCCCCAAAGCATCCTCCCAATGTTGAGGGCATGTGGCCTGGTACGGTTCAGGCGGGAGGGGGGGCCGCTCTCGTCCCCCCTCTTTTCCTGCGGCCTTCCAGGTTGGGTGCTTGGATAACGGTCTGGTATGGATTTTGAGGGGGACCCCACGCCATTTTTTTTGGCTAGGGTTCCCCTTAAAATCCATACCAGACCGTAAGGGTCTGGTATGGATTTTGAGGGGGACCCTACGCCATTTTTTATATTTTTTTGGCTGGGGTTCCCCTTAATATCCATCCCAGACCTGAAGGGCCTGGTTATTGAATTTGGGGGGACCCCTACGCTTTTTTTTTTTTTTTTCATTTTTTTTATTTTTTATCAATGACTTTTTTTTATGAATGAGTTTCAATGAATGACTGTTCTCTGTATTACGGGAGCTGTCAATTAACATTAGCCGCAAGTGATTTTAAATAGCTTTTTTACTTTCAAAAATGACACTTTGCGCAGAGACAGTTCTAAACACGGGAAACATGCGCCCCTTCACTGGCATACTATAGACACCCCCCAGGTACGAAATTTAAAGGAATATTACACTTTTATTGTTTCAATTTAAAAATTATTAAAATCACTGCTCCCCAAACACTTTTTTTTTATTTTTGTTTAATATGTGTTCATTGAACATTTTTAGAAAACAACGTATACAGGGTATTTAAAATAACTTAACTTTGTAGAAAAATACAATGTACAGCAGCATCTGTGAGCATCATCACAATACAAAAAGTAGTCTTATGGGTCGCCCCCGAGCCTGTCCGGGCCAGGGACCCCAAGCAGAGAATGTGATCATGGCTTCAATCTACAAACCGTCACTAACAGCAATACGCCATTTATTGGGGGGGGGAGAAAGTAGGGGTGGGTAAGGGGTAGTGGGGGGGGGGAGGGATGAGACGAGGGGAGTAAGAAGAGCACAAAGAGCTAGAGCAGGGAGAGGGGAGCGAGAGGAAGGCAGAAAGAGAAGAGAGTGAGAGAACAGAAAAGAAAAGAGGGTGTGTGGGCCTGGTTTACATACAGCAAGCATATACATGGGAAGTTAGGAACTATTCCTATAATGTATAATATGGAACGCTTAGTACATTTGCCTTAAGTATCTAGGTGCAGTAACAGTGTTAGAAAATGCCATGCGTGGGGTGTTTAATCAGGATCAGTTCCTGTTTGAGAAGTTTGCAGGATATCCAAGTAGCTGGGAGAGTTCTTAAATTCTAGCCAGGAAAGCCAGGTTGTAGTATGTCTATGAAAATTATCTTTTGCCGTAAGGGTGAGTTCCTCCATGAGGCATGTGTGGTTCACTGATTTTACCCAGTCATTCAGTGTAGGTGGCGCTGGTTGTCCCCATCTTGCAGGGATGAGGGCCTTGGCAGCATTCAGAAGGTGGGGCACGATCGACCGTTTGTATGGTCCTACCGGATCTGTTGTGCTATGCAATAAGATAATCCAAGGGTCCATAGAGAGGGACGTGCTGGCAATTTGGTTGATCAGCTGAACGATCTTGATCCAGAAAGGTTGGATGATTGGACACGACCACCAGACATGTGCATGTGAAGCTGCATTCCCACAACTCCTCCAGCATAACGGGGAGTTGGAGGGGAACATGGTGTGGAGTTTGACTGGTGTGTGATGCCATCTCGCGAGTAGCTTATAGTTCATTTCTGAGGTTTTGGAAGAGATGGAGGACACATGTGTCAGCCTCAAGATTTTGTCTTTTTGGGCATCAGGGATTGTCGTTTGTAGGTCCGTTTCCCATTTGCGAAAGAAGTCCGGGTAGGCCGGGTTAAGTAATTGTATGATACCCTTATAGAAAAGGGAGATGCAATGCAGCGGTGGGTCCTTAAACGAGAATACGTACTCAATTGGTGTTAGGTCTTGGCAGCTTCGTAGTGGATGAGGGAGGGAGCGTACAAATCCCTGGATCTGTCTGTACCTCCACATGTCCATGAAGGTAATGGAATCAGGAGACAATATTTCTGTGAGCGTCTTAACACCAGTTGAGTTCAGTATGTGATGGAGGAGGATAGGTTCGTCAGGGCTCCAGTTTCTAAAGCCGCTGTCCATTTGGCCTGGCAGAAAGAAGTTATGTGAAAGAATCGGCATCAAGGGGGAGTTGAATTGCCAGGAGAACTGTTTGTGCATCGAGTCCCACAGTGCCAGTGTGGAGCTGGTTAAGGGTGAAGCCTGTGGTGATATGTCTCTGTGGGCTCTTGGGATCCAAGGTACAATCGCTAAGTCCACCCCACTTAAACTCTGCTCAATTTGCACCCACAATTTTGATTTCTTTGCATACTTCCAGTCAGCTATCCTAGCTAGGACAGCCGCCTGGTAGTAAGCCTTGAAATTAGGAAGTGCAAGACCCCCCGCGTTTTTAGCTCGGTACAGTGTTAGCCTAGAGATACTTGGGTGTCTATCTTTCCAGACAAATCGGGAAATCATAGACTGCAAAGTGGAGAAAAATCCTATAGGAACACTCAGTGGCAGCATCTGGAGGATGAACAGTACCCTAGGGAGAATATTCATTTTAATTATATTTATTTTGCCCAACCAGGAGTGCGAGTGCGAGGCCCAGAGGCGAAGGTCCGTCTTAATATCATTCAGAAGTGGCATGTAGTTGCGTCTGAAGAGGGATCTTGGGTCGGGTGTGAGAAAGATTCCTAGATATTTCAAGGATTTTTGTTGCCATTGGAAGGGGAACTGGGGTTTCAGAAGGGCGACTACTGAGGGGGGGGGGGGTGTTTACATTAAAAATTTTGGATTTAGATAGATTTATTTTAAAATTGGATAAGGTTTTATAGGTCCGGAAGGCAGACATAATGTTGGGGAGGGTAATATGGGGTTGTTGTATGAAGAAGAGTATATCATCGGCATATGCGGCATATTTGTGATTACTAGCTCCTATCTTTATGCCATGGATACTGTTATTCTGTCTAATGTGGGCCAGGAAGGGTTCTAGGGAAATGGCAAAAAGCAGGGGGGATAGCGGACACCCCTGCCTAGTCCCATTATGTAGGGTAAAGGGGTCACTTAATGTGCCGTTAATACGGATTTGGGCCGTCGGGTGGGAGTATAATGACGCTATTCTGTGGAACATCTTGGGTCCTAGACCCATGTGGCGCAATGTCATCTTGAGGTAGTCCCAGTCCACCCTGTCAAAGGCTTTTTCGGCGTCTGTTGAAAGAAGAAGGGTGGACTGGGAGCACCTTCGGACATCAGCGAGACTGCACGAAGGGAGTTGTCCCTCGCTTCTCTGGTAGGGATGAAACCTGTTTGGTCAGTTGAGATCCATTTGGGGATCAAAGGAAGAAGTCTGGTGGCCATAACCTTTGCCATGAGCTTTAAATCAAGATTTAAAAGAGAGATGGGGCGATAGCTGGCGCATAGAGTGGGATCCTTACCAGGCTTAGGGATGATTGTTATGTGCGCAGTCAATGATTCAGGTCTATAGCCTGTGGTGTTAGAGATCGAGTTTGCATAGTCAGTAAGTCTGGGGATTAGGGTCTCGCCGAAAGTCTTGTAGTATTTTGCGGTAAAGCCGTCAGGACCAGGGGCCTTTCCAGCGGGGGTATTTTTTAGAGCCGATTGGAACTCCTCAATCGTAAACTCAGTTTCTAATTGTTTGAGGGATTGTCTGGAGAGTTTAGGCAGATTGGCCTGTTTCAGATATGTCATAATACGTGAGCGTTTAGCAGGGGGTGTAAGCCCATCTAGGTCTCCCTTGACGTGGTAGAGTTCTGAGTAGTATGCCTGAAAGGCTTTGGCAATCTGAGGGGAGGAGTGTACCATCGAACCAGAGGAGTTTTGGATTTTGGGAATAAATGACGCCGATTTTTTTGCCCTAATCGAGCGAGCCAGTTGTTTGCCCGGTTTATCTCCCCACTCGTACCACTTTTGCGAAAAGACTTGAAACTGTCTCTTCGTTTGAGCTTCCAATAGGTTGGATAATTCCTCCCTCTTCCGTGTCAGAGCGTCTAGATGGGCTTTATGTTGTGATAGTTTATGTTGTCTATCTAAGGCAGACACCTGTTTCGTCAGATCCTGCAGCTGTTTAGTTTGTTCTCTTTTCCTCCTTGTCCCTAGTTCTATGAGCTTCCCCCGCATTGTGGCTTTATGTGCTTCCCACAACAAAGGTGAGGAGATCTCTGCGGACCAATTATCCACAAAGAATTGTTTAAGGTCCCTTTCCAAGAGGGCCGTATCAACCGAGTTGTTTAGTAGGGATTCATTAAGCTTCCAATTAGGTGACCGCTTCATGAGGGAGGGCATAGATAGTAGCATATGTACCGGAGCGTGGTCTGATATAGTGGCGAACCCAATGGAGGCGCCCTTTAAGAGGGGTAAGTGGTGATGGTCGAGAAGGATGTTGTCAATTCTCGAGTATGATTGGTGAGTTTTAGAATAATATGAATGATCCCTATCTTTTGGGTGCAAAGTGCGCCACACATCAATAAGTTGGCGTTCGTGCAATTTCCTTTTAAGAAAAGCTAACCTTTTAAATGGGATAGTGGTCTTACCTTGGGACGTGTCAAGCACCGGGTCTAACGGTATATTAAGATCCCCTGCCAAAATAACAATACCTTTCGCAAAGGCGGACAATTTAGATAGGACACTAGTTAAAAAGGTTGGCTGATTGGAGTTAGGGCTATATACATTGACCAGAGTGCACTGAGTGTTACCCATAGCACCCCTCAGGAATAAAAATCTGCCTCTGTCGTCAGAGGACATTTCCTCAAGCTGGAAGGGCACATCCCTGTGAAATCCAATGGCCACACCCTTTGCGCTGTTAACGTCTGATAGACTGTAATACCATTTAGTGAAATGTGGTGAGGAGATCCTTACAGCAGTAGTGTGGGTAAGGTGTGTTTCTTGCAGAAACACTATGGAACTCGAGGTCAGTTTCAGTTCCCTTAACAATTGGTGACGTTTAGCAGCATGGTGTAAGCCCCTGACATTATACGATGTAATTTTCAGGGTGGCCATTGGAGTATCACTATCTGCCCGCACAGCTTAGGGTAAAAACCAGGCCCACTAGAACAAGTAGGAGAGTAGAGGGAAAGTAGGAAATGAGAGAGAAGAAGACTGAGGGAGAGATGAAGGGGAGGAGGAGGGAGGGGGGGGGGGACAATCAGGTAAAACAGTGTGAAGTACATCACAAAACGACCTTTGGGAGACCATCTGTGATCACGCGGTAACCCGCAGTGTTCCCGTGGGGGAATGTGTGGGAGAGGGTCCCAGAAGCTCCCCAAGGGGGTAGTTCCTGTGAAAACACATGGGAGGCTCTCCCTCACTTCCCCCAGAAGAAAAACAAGGGGGGCGGTATGCCCGCAACCTGAGTGGCACGCACTCATAGCCTGTAGGGCCTGGGGAGACTCCCGTGGAGTCCCTCCGGTCCTGGCCTAATACCTTCTAAAATACTAAAAAAAAAAACAGTTATATAAAGAAACATTGTACCTCTGGCATAAAAAAAAAACAGTATGAACTATTACGCTTTAAAGCTAAGCAACCTTGAGAAGTCACAGTTAGGCAGTATGTTACATTACCCCACTCCTTCGGGAGGGCCTGCTGGCAAAAAGGGGGGAGACGCGGGGTCTTCAGCCCCATGTTGTATGACACTGGTAGAAGTCATGGTGCCGAGCAGGCGTTACTAAAGAGAGGATGAAGAGACACGGTGAGCACCAAAGGAGTGCAGGGAAGCAAGAGTTAGTTATTCGTATAACTTAGCCATTTTTTTGGGCCGATCCTGGGATGCTGGAGCGTTGCTTTTTGCGTGGGGAGCTTTTCCATTCCTGCTCCAGTGTCTCCGTAAACTCAAGGATCCCGTCTTGCCAGCCAGGTAGGTCTATCAGCGGGATGCCCACTTCCTTCGAAAATGTTGGGAGATCTTCTGGAAACCTCAGCGTGGAGAAGCGGCCATTTTTTGTTGCTATAAGACAGGCGGGGAAGCCCCACTTGTAGGTAATGCCGTCTCCCCTCAAATGCTCAAGTAGCGGCTTAAGGGCCCTGCGCCTTTCTAGCGTCTCTTTAGCAAGGTCGGGGAAGATTTGCAATATGGCGCCATCGAAATCAATGTCCTGCATGCCACGTAGTTTGAGCATAATGGCGTTCTTCTCCTCAAAGTAATGTAATCGACAGACCACGTCCCTCGGGAGGTCTCAGGACAAGTTGCGCGGGCGGAGAGCTCTATGCACTCTATCAAAACGCAGGGGGTCTGTAACCGGTTTTCCCAGAACCGTGTTTAGGATGCCCTGTATCGTGGGAGCTAGGTCTGAGTCCCTGGTTGCCTCCGGTAATCCACGGATCCGGAGGTTGTTCCTCCGGTTCCTATTTTCCAAATCCTCTAACTTGTAGAGAGAGGCTCTGTGGGCTATTGCTAGACGTTTAACAACCGTCTGTAGCTCAGTAATGGCGGCCGCCTGTGACTCCTGCCGCCTCTCTGTCTCCTCCACTCTCTCTAAGACCTGTGACATGTCCGTCCGGACCGCGGCAATGTCCTTCTTTAGGGATTTCTCTAGGCTTTTAAACATCCCCGCCATCTCCTTTTTTAGCCCGCTTACCAGCGAAGAGAGTTCCGAGCCAGCCGGGGAGCCTGGATCCTCCATCAGCTCCGATCCGTAGGAGGATGCCGGGGAGCTCTCACGTGGTGACGCCGTCCTCTCGGAACGAGATCCACACGACCTCGAGGCTCTGGTCTGTGAGGGCCGCACGCTGGGGCTGTGTTTGCCGGAGGCTAGGAACCTTTTAATGGATCCCGAGGAGGCGATCGAGGCTGCGGTGATGTTCCCCGTCCTTTTGCCCGTATTGGGCCGAGATTTGGTTGCTTTAGCAGGCATTGCCAGAGGTATTAGGCCAGAACACGGACGGAGCTCTGTCTAGAAGCGTCCGACCAGCGCCATGCGGAAACCACGCCCCCCCAAACACTTTTTATGAAAGCCAGGCAGGTGGAAAGTGGACACATTTTACCAATCATTTGCCCTTTCATTCTACAGTGTTTTAAGGCAGAGGTAGGCAACCTCAGAGAGGTGGAGATCTACCTGAACAACATGAGAGATCATCAAATATCACGGGGCACAATGTCCTCCAATGTTGCCTCCTCACATCTGATTTAAACCTATAATTGCCGTACTACCATGCTGCAATCTTGTGCCTTTCACTGCAATTATTGGTGTAAACACTTTGCCTCCTCACCACCTGCCAAACACGCTTTCATAATTTTTCAGAGGCGCATTGGAGCATTGTTTACCGCACTTGTGAATGAGCCCTTAGTTGCATTTGGCAATAGCACTTTCAAGGCTCATGGGAATAGAAGACAAATGAAAACATAGTATTTTAATGATGGATATAATTAAAAACAATTAAGACTTAAGTTGTGGTTGAATGGCCGCGGCCCTTTATTAAAGCTAATGACGATATAACAAATAAACACTTACTTGACGATATTACCTACATAATCTTGTTTTTACAAAGATTATGAGACCATTGGTCCAGCTATAAAAGCTCGAACCAACTACCACCATAAACAAAACACTATCCCCCAATATAATTGGGGATAATTACCAAACAGAAAGGAGGGGGAAAAGGACCGCGACAAATTGTGGGGGGGGAGGGATGTTGCCTTTTTCTTCTGCTGCAACCGTCGTTCTGATAAAAACCGTTGAATAGATTACTTTTATAACCTCTGTTTATTTTTTATAGGTTCCTTGGATCACCTGACTAGACTAAAAGGTAAGTAACCAATCAATACAAATATGATTTTAATTTTTTTACAAATACTGATCACTTTTATTTATTGTCCCTAATCCCATAGGTAGGGGGCGCTATTTGCTCCCCCTACTTTAATTCACATGTAAATTTGGGGGTGGTAAAACCCTGCCCCCAATCGCTACCCCCTTTAGCTGCTAAGGGGGAGGATGGCAGGGTGCCATGAGAGGTGGATGCTTGAGAGTTACTATTAGCTCTCAAGCAACCAGATACAACAGTACCCATGGGGATCGTTGGGTAACTGGAAGTTTACTGTACTACATTCATTATAGTATCAGTGAGTGCACTGAGGTAACTACATACAATATACACAAGTAAGATTTTTGTTTTGTGGAACATCCTTACTTTTACCTTGGGTGAAACCCACCTGGAATTATTTTTGCTCTAGTGGGGGGGTCAGCAGTAGGCATGAGTCGAACACCCCCGGGTTCGGTTTGCACCAGAACCTTTGAACGGACCGAAAGTTCGCGCGAATTTTCGAACCCTATTCGTTATAATGGACGCGAACGTTCAAAATCAAAATTGCTAATTACAACGGCCAATATGCATGTTAATGTCATAAAACAGGTTTGGGGACCCGGGTCCTGCCCCAGGGGACATATATCAATGCAAAAATAACTTTTAAAAACTAACGTTTTTTCGGGAGCAGTCATTTTAATGATGCATAAAGTGAAAAAAAAAAAGTGAAATTTTCCTTTAAATATGGTACCTGGGGGTGTCTAAAGTATGCCTGTGAAGTGGCATGTGTTTCCCGTGTTTAGAACTGTCCCTGCACAAAATGACATTTGTAAAGGAAAAAAAGAAGCCATTTAAAACCACTTGCGGCTTTAATGTCATGTCTTGTCCTGGCCGCCATATGGCTGAAAATCCTTGAGAAAAATGGCATGGCTACCCCATCGAACCCCCCCCACCCCAGCCCCTTTGGGTCTTGTATGGATATTAAGGGGGACCCCGCACCCAAAATAAAACCCTATACCTACAACCCTATATACTCTGAACAGCAGTATATAGGTGGTGCAAACAAGACACGGACTGTAGGTTTGTTCTTAAGTAGAATCTGAACAGGTACATTATGAAGTTTAGCTCCATCCCAAAAAAATCTATTTTTAAGCTTTTTGGAGAACATAGGGAGGGGTTATCACCCCTGTAACATTTGCTGTCTTTGCACATCTGTTCAGAACATTTCACCTCACTTTCCGTCCCAATGACAAATGTTTTTGGAAAAGTGGGGTTTTAATTGAAACAAGGATTGGTGATAAAGCATCAGTAGAGAGGAGATACCTTTTTTCCCAAATTAAATCTAACAGGATCGAATTTCCCTTCCTAGGGGTAGATTTCCTCTCACTTCCTGTTTTCTCTTTCCGTTTGCAAGTAGGAGTCATTTGTAAGATGGATGTTTGAAAGTAGGGGCCTGCCGTATATACTCTGCAGAAATTTGCCCTATTAGATGTTGGTGTAGCCACAAGACTGGTGGGCACAGGAATGGGCCCTGCTGTGAGTTAATAGATCAAGATTTGTACTTGCATGCACCTGTTGAACCGGGCAGAAAAATTGGGCCTTTGGTGGTGGTGGTGGTGGACGGTGTTGCCACAAGACTGTAAGCCCTCACAGTTACTCTTGGTGGATGCAGGAATGGGCCCTGCTGTGAGTTATTAGATCAAGATTTGTAATTGCATGCACCTGTTGAACAGGGCAGAAAAATTGGGCCTTTGGTGGTGGTGGTGGTGGTGGTGGACGGTGTTGCCACAAGACTGTAAGCCCTCACAGTTACACTTGGTGGGTGCAGGAATGGGCCCTGCTGTGAGTTGTTGGATCAAGATTTGTAATTGCATGCACCTGTTGAACAGGGCAGAAAAATTGGGCCTTTGGTGGTGGTGGTGGTGGTGGACGGTGTTGCCACAAGACTGTAGGCCCTCATAGTTACTCTTGGTGGGCGCAGGAATGGGCCCTGCTGTGAACTATTAGATCAAGATTTGTAATTACACGCCCCTGTTAAACAGGGCCTGAAAAATTGTGCCTTAGGCATTGGTGCTGGTGCCACAACACTGCAACCCCTCACAGATACTGTACTCTTAGCACAGCAATGAGACCTGTTGCAAAGCATTGCCTAAAAATTGTAATTACACGCCCCAACAGGGGCTGAAAAATTGTGCCTTAGGCACTGGTGCTGGTGCCACAACACTGCAACCCCTCACAGATACTGTACTTGGAGCACAGCAGACACACCTGTTGCGAAGCATCTTTTTAAAAAATTGTAATTACACGCCCCTGTTATACAGGGGCTGAAAAATTGTGCCTTAGGCATTGGTGCTGGTGCCACAACACTGCAACCCCTCACAGATACTGTACTCTGAGCACAGCAATGAGACCTGTTGCAAAGCATTGCCTAAAAGTTGTAATTACACGCCCCAACAGGGGCTGAAAAATTGTGCCTTAGGCATTGGTGCTGGTGCCACAACACTGCAACCCCTCACAGATACTGTACTCTGAGCACAGCAATGAGCAACTCGTCGTCCAGGACCAGGAGTTTGTAACCTCCCAGTTTCTGGGAACGCATTGCACAGACCTTTCTGCAAGGCCTCCCTGAGATGTCTCATCTTCTGCTCCCTCTGCGACGGCAAGATAAGGTCCGCAACCTTACCCTTGTACCGTGGATCAAGGAGAGTGGCCAGCCAGTAATGGTCCCTCTCCTTGATCCGAAGAACACGAGGATCCTTCCGCAGGCTTTGCAGGATCAGGGAGGCCATGCTACGTAGGTTATCTGAGGCATTCGGTCCGGAGTCTTCTGGGTCACTGAGGATGACATGATCGCCAGCCACCTCCTCCCAGCCACGTACAAGTCCACTGGTTTGTTGGGACTGTACATCATCCCTAAAAGACTGCTGCTGCTGATGCTGAGTGCCAGGCTCCACCTCCATGCTCACACAATCCTCCCCCTCCTCCTCCTCATCCTCTTCCTGTGTGATGGGTGGGACAGAAGGAACACTGTCTGGATAAAGGGGGCCTTGAGAGGCAAGGAAGTCCTCCTCTTCCTGCCTCTGTTCTGCCTCAAGTGCCCTGTTCATTATCCCACGCAGCGTATGCTCCAACAGGTGGACAAGAGGTACAGTGTCACTGATGCATGCACTGTCACTGCTCACCATCCTCGTGGCCTCCTCAAATGGTGAGAGGACAGTGCATGCATCCCTGATCATGCTCCACTGGCGTGGGGAAAAAAAGCCAAGCTCTCCTGACCCTGTCCTGGTGCCGTAGTCGCAAAGGTACTCATTGATGGCCCTCTGCTGCGTGTGCAGTCGCTGCAGCATGGCCAACGTTGAGTTCCACCTGGTGGGCATGTCACATATTAGGCGGTTCTTGGGCAGGTTCAGCTCCTTTTGCAGCTCAGTCAGCCGAGCACTGGCATTATAAGATCGGCGGAAATGCACACAGACTTTCCTGGCCTGCCTCAGGACATCCTGTAAGCCTGGGTACCTGCCCAAGAACCGCTGCACCACCAGGTTGAGGACGTGAGCCATACAGGGCACATGGGTGAGCTGCCCCTGTAGCAGGGCGGAGAGGAGGTTGGTGCCATTGTCAGAAACGACCATTACTGGCTTAAGCTGGCGTGGCGTCAACCACCTCTCGGCCTGCCCCTGCAGAGCTGCCAGAACCTCTGCCCCAGTGTGGCTCCTGTCCCCCAAACACACCAGCGCAAGCACGGCATGGCATCTTTTTGCTTGCGTACTCGCGTAGCCCCTTGTACGCCTACGGAGCACCGCTGGTTCCGAGGACAGAGCACTGGAGGAAGAAGAAGAGGAGGGGGTGGAGGAGAGAGGTGTGTCACAACCAGTAGTAGCATTTTGGAGGCGTGGTGGCGGAACAACCTCCAACACTACTGCACCTTGTCCTGCATCCCTCCCAGCTGCCAATATAGTGACCCAATGGGCCGTGAAAGAAAGATAACGTCCCTGTCCATGCCTGCTGGACCATGAGTCAGCGGTAATATGCACCTTACCGCTGACCGCCCTGTCCAGCGAGGCATGGACATTGCCTTCCACATGCCGGTAGAGAGACGGAATCGCCTTCCGTGAGAAAAAGTGGCGTTTGGGAACCTGCCACTGAGGAACCGCACATTGAACAAACTCACGGAAGGGGGCCGAGTCTACCAACTGAAAAGGCAGCAGTTGAAGTGCTAGCAATTTAGCCAAGCTAGCATTCAACCGCTGGGCATGTGGATGGCTGGGAGTATACTTCTTTCGACGGTCCAGCAGCTGGGGCAGGGAAATTTGCCTGCTACAATCGGACGTCGGTGTACTGCAAGTACTTGGTTGTGACACACCTAATTCTACACCTTCAGTCCTCTCAGAGCAGCTTTCAGAGAGGACTGAAGATATAGTGGGGATGGAGATCCCAGCTGATGAGGAGCAAGGAGAGGTCCGCTTTGTTCCTTGGTGTGGGTCTTTTATGTGTGCTTGCCAACGAGCTGCATGGCAGGTCGACATATGTCCGCTCATGCTTGTGGTGCCCAAGCGGCTGATGTTTTGGCCACGCGAGATACGCTTGAGACAAATATTGCAAATAGCAGTTGTTCGATCTGATGCACTCGTCTCAAAAAAGGCCCACACCAAAGAACTTTTGTGATAATGTGCAGAGGCAGCGCCCTGCACAGGCGGAGCTCTGCGGTGTGGTACAGTTGCTGTGCTGGCCTCTAGCTGGCCTCCAGGGGGCATTCTGCCTCGTTGGACATGTGACGCCGCATCCTCCTCCTCCTCCTCTCTCCCTTCAGGCACCCACATGGAGTCAGTGACCTCATCATCCCCTCCCTCTTCACCACTAGAGCAAACCTGGCAGTAAGCTGCAGCTGGTGGAACAGTACTGCCAGATTGCTGTCCTTCAGCATCCCCTCTCTCTGCGCGCACACTACTGCCTTCCTCAAGCTGGGTATCATCATCCGAGCCTTCGAATTGTTGGGCATCCTCCTGGAGCATGTACCCAACACTGAGCTCAAACAGTTCGGGGGACTTCTCAGGAGGACATGGTGGGTCTAGGGAAGGGGTGGCTGATGATGCCATTGAGTACGCGTTGGCAGCTGCTCTGCCAGTACCTTGAGCCTGGGTGAGAGAGGATGAGGAGGATGAGGAGGGCTTGGTCATCCATTCTACCAAGCCTTCGGCATGATGCGGCTCCACATGTCCAGCTGCCGAAAACAAAGACAAGCGTGTCCCATGGCCACGTGCTGATGACGATGCACGACCACGTCCACGGCCAGCACTGTTGTCTCTAGAAACAGAGCCTGCCTGCCCTGTGTTCTTGCCTCGGCACGCTCTGCCTCTCCTTGGTGGTCTTCCAGCCATTGTAGTCGGTAGTGTATATAGTTTAAAAAATAGAGCTCCTATGTGTGCTCACAACACACTGTAGGTCCTATGGGTGCTGACACTAACACACTATAGGTACTATGTGTGCTGCTGACAAGAAAATATAGGAGCTCTGTGTGCTGCCACTAACACACTAGAAGTCCTATGGGTGCTGCTGACACAATAGGTAGTATATGTGTGCTGCTGTCAAGAAAATATAGGAGCTCTGTGTGCTGCCACTAACACACTATAGGTACTATGTGTGCTGCTGACAAGAAAATATAGGAGCTCTGTGTGCTGCCACTAACACACTAGAAGTCCTATGGGTGCTGCTGACACAATAGGTAGTATATGTGTGCTGCTGTCAAGAAAATATAGGAGCTCTGTGTGCTGCCACTAACACACTTGAAGTCCTATGGGTGCTGCTGAGAAGAAAATATAGGAGCTCTGTGTGCTTCCACTAACACACTAGAAGTCCTATGGGTGCTGCTGACACAATAGGTAGTATATGTGTGCTGCTGTCAAGAAAATATAGGAGCTCTGTGTGCTGCCTGCCACTAACACACTAGAAGTCATATGGGTGCTGCTGTCAAGAAAATATAGGAGCTCTGTGTGCTGCCACTAACACACTAGAAGTCCTATGGGTGCTGCTGAGAAGAAAATATAGGAGCTCTGTATGATGCCACTAACACACTAGAAGTCCTATGGGTGCTGCTGAGAAGAAAATATAGGAGCTCTGTATGATGCCACTAACACACTAGAAGTCCTATGGGTGCTGCTGAGAAGAAAATATAGGAGCTCTGTGTGATGCCACTAACACACTAGAAGTCCTATGGGTGCTGCTGACACAATAGGTAGTATATGTGTGCTGCTGTCAAGAAAATATAGGAGCTCTGTGTGCTGCCACTAACACACTAGAAGTCCTATGGGTGCTGCTGACACAATAGGTACAATATGTGTGCTGCTGTCAAGAAAATATAGGAGCTCTGTGTGCTGCCTGCCACTAACACACTAGAAGTCCTATGGGTGCTGCTGTCAAGAAAATATAGGAGCTTTGTGTGCTGCCACTAACACACTAGAAGTCCTATGGGTGCTGCTGAGAAGAAAATATAGGAGCTCTGTATGATGCCACTAACACACTAGAAGTCCTATGGGTGCTGCTGAGAAGAAAATATAGGATCTCTGTGTGATGCCACTAACACACTAGAAGTCCTATGGGTGCTGCTGAGAAGAAAATATAGGAGCTCTGTTTGCTGCCACTAACACACTAGAAGTTCTATGGGTGCTGCTGAGAAGAAAATATAGGAGCTCTGTTTGCTGCCACTAACACACTAGAAGTCCTATGGGTGCTGCTGAGAAGAAAATATAGGAGCTCTGTGTGATGCCACTAACACAATAGAAGTCCTATGGGTGCTGCTGAGAAGAAAATATAGGAGCTCTGTGTGATGCCACTAACACACTAGAAGTCCTATGGGTGCTGCTGAGAAGAAAATATAGGATCTCTGTGTGATGCCACTAACACACTAGAAGTCCTATGGGTGCTGCTGAGAAGAAAATATAGGAGCTCTGTGTAATGCCACTAACACACTAGAAGTCCTATGGGTGCTGCTGAGAAGAAAATATAGGAGCTCTGTTTGCTGCCACTAACACACTAGAAGTCCTATGGGTGCTGCTGAGAAGAAAATATAGGAGCTCTGTTTGCTGCCACTAACACACTAGAAGTCCTATGGGTGCTGCTGAGAAGAAAATATAGGAGCTCTGTTTGCTGCCACTAACACACTAGAAGTCCTATGGGTGCTGCTGAGAAGAAAATATAGGAGCTCTGTTTGCTGCCACTAACACACTAGAAGTCCTATGGGTGCTGCTGAGAAGAAAATATAGGAGCTCTGTTTGCTGCCACTAACACACTAGAAGTCCTATGGGTGCTGTTGGGGTGCAATGCTGTGCTAACAGCACTGCGGTTGGTACTACTGCAATACTGTACTAACAGTAAGCACGCACCAGACTAATCCCCAGCAGCAGCTAATAACACACTAACTGTGCAATCAGCAGCAATGAACGATCACTAATGATGAATGACTCAGGTAGCAATGGTTTAGCAAAGAAATAGCCAATGGTTTAGCAAAGAAATAGCAATCAAGCAAAGACAGAATCAGCAGACTGCTCTCTCCTAAACCTGGAACACATGTGACCGGGGCCGACGGCGTGGCGGCCTTTTAAATGGTGGGGCGTGTACTAAAGCCCCTGAGCTTTAATTGGCTACAGGCGTCCTGCCTGTAGCCAATTATTGCTCTCCGAGTTTCCGGCGCTGTGATTGGCCAAGCATGCGGGGTCACAGTGCATGCTTGGCCAATCATCAGCCAGCAATGCACTGCGCCGGCCGCGCCGGCCGCAATGCATTGCGGGGCCGCTCGCATCAGACGAATGTGATGCGAACGGCCCAAATAGTTCTGGGCTCGCCGAGCGAGCGAACGCCCGGTGCTCGATTCGAACGTGGGTTCGAATCGAGCACCGGGCCCATCCCTAGTCAGCAGCAGACTGGAGGAAACCCTCTAATCATGTAAAAGTAAATTTTTCCACAAGTAATACATTTCTAACAAATGAAATGAATGGATATAGAGAGAAAATAGGCCGTTATGTTTCTTAAAAAGTTTTTATGCATTTCCATAGAGGTGCCTGGAGTATTGGATACTTTGAAAACCACAAGAGCGCTGCTAATAGCACTGAAGAATGATGGTGGCAGTTCATCCTGTGTGGGTGTATCGTGTGCATCAGCATCTGTCCCATCTGAAGAGTTGAGCTCATCTCCTTGTCAAGCTTCTAGGCCTAAACAGGTAACGTATATACTCGAGTATAAGCCGAGTTTTCAAGCACATTTTTTTGTGCTGAAAATGCCCCCCTCAGCTTATACTTGAGTCAAGCACAGAGAATGACATTTTCTGACCCGACTTTGGGGCCCCGTGTCTCGGGGCCACTTGGTGATAGGAACACCAAATATTAGATATGTTGTAGTGCTAGTTCCACTGTGTTTGCATACCAAATTTGGGGTTCCTAGCACCAAGTGACCCCGAGATCCGGGGCTCCAAAGTCGGTCAACTGTGTCCATCTGCAGCAATGTCATTTCGGGACCCTTTGGCAATTTTTGGCTGCAGCTAGGGGGCATTTAGAAACCCTTAACTACCAAGTTTGAAGTTCGGGGGACCTATGGCTGCAAATGGGCACAGTGAGGCATGCAAATGGACACAGTGAGGCTGCAAATGGGCATTGTTGACCCTCTTTTCCACTTACAGTAGCTGCGCATTTCTCACCCTAGGCTTATACTCGAGTCAATACGTTTTCCCAGTTTTTTGTGGTAAAATTGCTTATATTCGGGTCGGCTTATACTCGAGTATATACGGTAGGTTTTCTTTTGGTACCGAAACATTAAAACTTTGTCTTTTTTTTTAAATATCAAACATGTCATATTTACCTGCTCTGTGTAAGGGTTTTTGCACAGAACAGCCCGGATCCTTCTCTTCTCAGGTCCCATGCCGATGCTCCTGAACCACAGCTCTGTGTGTATCCAATCACACACTGAGCTACGCCTTGGCCCCGTCTCTTAATTGGCTCACTGGCTGTGATTGAAAGCACCGGGAGCCAATAGCTGCCACCACTACAGAAAGCTGCAAGTTCCCAGAGAGACAACGCTCTCATGGACATTGCTGGATCAAGAGGGGGCTCATCTAAGTATAGGGGGGCTGCTGCTCACAGAAGGTCTTTTACCTTCATGCATAGAATACATGAAGGTAAAAAACCTTGTGTCTTTACAACCACTTTAATAAAAAGTAACTTTCAAGGCGGTGTCTCTAAGCGGCTGACAGATGGAGAGAAGCGGGTGCAGTTAGACCCTATGAAAACATCAGCTTTGACATGTAGACTGTAAGCCAATTTGACTGTTGTGTCAAAATTAGATATCTTGTTCAGTCTGGTAGTAGTCTGAATTAATAAGGCAAGTTGTAGGCAAGATGTTGATTTTTATACAGATTTTAGAAAAGTCTACAATATTGTGATGTTTTTATACATGCTTAATTTTGTTAGTTTTATTTACTCAGTTGCATCTGTTAGATCCCTTTCACACTGATGCCTTAGTGCTAGAAATAGCCTCTAAAAAGCGCATGAAAACTGCTTCCCTTTCAGTGCAATGAGTACTTTCACACTGGGGCGGTGCGCTTGAGGAACATTAGAAAAAGTCTTGCAAGCAGCTTTGGGGCGGCTTTGGAGCACTATAAATAGCCCTCCTAAAAGGCCCCTGCCTATTGAAATTTTTGGGCAGTGCTACCAAAGCGCCTTAAAAGCAAAAAACTGGACTTTTTCACTTAAAAAAAAAAAGAACGCATCGCTAGCGCCTGAAAAGCACTACAAAAACGTCCGGAGCTTTAGCAGCGCTGAAGTGTGAAAGGGGTCTTATATGGCTTTTGGTTCACAAGGAAAATCTAATAAGTCTAATATTTCTATTTACTTTTTAATGCTGCTACTTTTGCAAAGTTTCCTGGGACTTCAAAAGCTGTGATCAGTGATGCTGTTACGAAAAAAAATGCAGAGCTGAAATATCACCTGAAGTAAACATCAGGAACCTCAGCATAATACCACAAATAAACTTTTATGTCATTAATGTCATTTACCACAGTTATCACCACTCTCTATTGTGTGTGTTGTAGTTTTTTTTGTATATTTACATGATAATAAAGTTTTGTGTATTGTACTATTATTGTTTTTTTCCACATCCAGAAAATATTTTAGAATTCAATGTGTAATTGTGTATACATTTGGATTATATTTGAAATGCATTGGAAATTTATTTTGAAAACTATCAGAAATGTTTGCTGGTTTTATAGGCCTACGATATAAAAAAAAACAATATATAAATGCATTTCAGAATGTAAGAGGAATGTATTTTTTTAATTTTGCATTCAGAAGTACATTTACTACGGTTCACATCTATGCGGCTTCATAGTCACGTGACTTTGACAGCCTGGGGGACTTCATTGCAGGTTGCTTGTTTGCGACTTCATTAACAAAAATCAAGTCATGATGAAGTCACCCTAAAGTAGTGTAGGAACCTTTTTCTGAGTTGCACCAATTAGAACGGTTCCATTGCCGTTAATGGGGCATGACTTGTAATGCGTCTTTGAACTCTCAAGTCACATTACAAGTCACAGCAGTGTGAACCGGTGTTCTGTCAAAAAATGTCCGCCTATGGAAAAGTGTCCGCCCCGTACTGCGCAGGCGCAGCACTTGCGCAGTATGGAGCACAAGGAGATTCGTAAAATCTCCGAAGATGAACGGCGCCTGCACCCAGAGTCCAGGTGCAAGCCCCGCCATCCAAGTGGACATAGGGCTGCACAAAGTTAGAGGGCCGCTCGCCACGCTTCGGGCACGGCCTCGCTGCGCTCGGCTCTTTTTTTTTCTAACTCTATGTCCACTTGGATGGTGGGGCTTGAACCTGGACTCATGACGCAGACGCCATTTATCTTCGGATATTTTTGGAATCTGCTTGGCATCTGTCCTGCACATGCGCAGTAAACATCGGACAGTATCCGATGGGCGACACTATCCGACAGGACACCGGCACTTAAAATACATTCCAGATTATATTCACAGCATATTTCACAATGCATTCCAAAATGCACTTTGCAATATATTTATGGCTACAAAAATATATTGCTAAATGCATTCAGAAGTACATTTAACATATATAGTTTGAAACATATTCAATAATATATTCACAAATATATTGAAATCTATTTTTGAAATGTATTGAATATGGCCAAAATTGTAGTATTTCAAATATATGTCAATATATTTGGGAAAAATATATTAAGAATGTTTTTTAAAATATATTTTTCTTCCACGTGGCTACATGAGAGCACAGCCTGCTTGTACTACAGTAATCAGACTTCTGCTGAAACGCCCCCAGCACAGCTAATCAACTGAAGGACCAGTGTACTGCCGTTTCTCTGCCTCCTTCTGACACATCCCCCTGCCCAAACCATCACAGTGTGCTTCTGTCTCTGTATTGTACTGGACTGTATCTGTGCTCAGTTCTAGCTGCTGCTGCTGCCACAACTTCACCCCCCTCTCCTCAATAATCACAAGGAGTCTCCACCCACTTCCATCTAAGCCTTATGCAACAGAGATCACCTATAGAAAAAGAAAAAGTTATTGGTAATGTTATATATAATTAATATTAATGGGTTGTTTTACAAGGGAAATGCACACCTCCCAACTTTCTAAGATGGGAATGAGAGACACCTATTAGCAAAAGTATGTAGGCATAGGACACACCCCCTGCCACGTCCCCTTAAAGGAGAATTGTACAAAAAAATGATTGGTTAAACCCACTAAGTGCTTTTTTTTATCACTACTATTCCTTTAGATTGGCTTTTAGAAATAAAAAATGCAGCAATTTAGACATTGGATGAAAGGATTAACACTGGGAAACACCTTTTTGATGGATAAAAAGTGCATTTTATATACAACTTTATAGATCAGAGAAAAATGAGGGACAAATGAGGAGGAAAGAGGGACAGAGGGACATTAGTCCAAATCAGGGACAATCCCTCGAAATTAGGGACAGTTGGGAGCCATGTAAATGTTTACATATACTTTAAAGGCACAGTGCACATTTTTGCAAACAATTTAATAAATTCACAGTCTTTACTAATACTAAACTAAAAAAAAACACAAAAAAACAAAAAAAAAAAACAAATCACAGGTACACAGGCTCCTTGTGTTATGGTGAGGGAGGAAGTAATTCATGTGCAGTGATATCACAGCTCCTGTTTTCTTTTCAGATCTGGAGCGGGGGAAGGGGGTGTCTTCGATCCCCTGTATCGCTGGACCCTGGGGACAGGTAAGTGTCCGATTATTAAAAGACAGCAGCTGCAGTATTTGTAGCTGCTGACTTTTACATTTTTTTTTTAGGGGGCACCCCACTTTAGGACCCCCAAACATTATATATATTTTTTTAATAATAATATATTTTTTTTAATAAAATGGTGGGTGTTGGAATTTTTTTTTTCACACGGATTTGCGCAGCGATTTTTCAAATGCAATTTTTGAAAATGAATCCACAAAAACAAAATATAATACCTAATTGTTTGGTAAAATATAAAAGATGATGTTACGCAGAGTAAATAGATACCAAATATGCCACACTTTAAAATTGCGCATGCCCATGCAACGGCTAAAAACTACGTACATTTTATCATCCATAGGCGTCGCTTTGAAAGCCTTTACGCGTTACCACTTTAGATTTACACAGAAGGTTTGGTGCAAGAATTATTGATCTTGATCTGCCATTTACAGTGATACCTTGCATGTGTGGTGCAATCACTGTTTATGCCCTGATGCAGGGCCGATGCCTGCGTTCACCTTTGCATGCGAGCACAAGGGGACGGGGGTGCTTTAAATAATGTATTTTTTTTACACTGTCCCTTTTTTAATTTTTTTTATCACTTTTATTGTTATCACAAAGAATGTAAACATCCCTTGTGATAGCAATAGGCATTGGAAGGTACTCTTTACTGAGAGATCTGGGGTTTGCTCTGCCCTTAAAAGCTTGGGATCATACCAAGATTGGTGTAATTCAATGCTTTTTCCAAACCAGTAAGGGTTTGTTAACATCCGGCGAAACTGGAAGTGATGAAATACTTGTCACTTCTGGTTTCTCGGACCATAAAGATGATTGGGGCCATTTTTGTCCTCGATCAGCTCTATGGTCAACCGCCGGAACCACTGGCTGCACTCTCATGTTCCCAAGAAGGCCACAAGGATTGCTAGAAAGTTGACCGCTGGCTGAAAAGAACAATACCGGAATGATACCTGCAGCTATAGGCATCATCCCTGTATAGCCACTCAAAGTTGGGCAACACACCTGTACGTCCCTTAGAGTTAAAGTGGTTGTAAACCCTTAGACCCCTTTCACACTGCCAGCGTTTTTCAGGAACTACCTGAGGGCTTTCACACTGAAGCGGTGTGCTGGCAGGGCATCAGAAAAAGTCCTTACACATACCCAGTGAAGTAATTGGCCTCAGGTGATACACAGAGATTAAAAAAAATACTCCTATATAAGTTGTATCTGTTTATCTACAGTCTTCTCTTCTCTACATCCATTTAAAGTACTGAATTAATAAAGCTTGTCTGAGTTCTGAAAAAAGGGGGTGGAGAGCTAAAGTTACACTCTGCAGAGCTCAGCGAGGAGTGCCCTAAGAGCTGATTGGAGGGAAGAGACACATCCCTTCCACACAACTCAAAGGAACAGAGTTGAGACTGTCAATCTGCTGGAGCTCCCTTCCGTCACCATTTTACTCTTGGTGTCACGAAAACTTGCCAGAATATAATAGAAGAGAATGAAGCATCAGACAGAAATGACACTTAGTGCTCTTAATTGAGACAAGTACACACTATAGAGGGATATGCTTTGATCATATTTCATGTGTGAGGTTTACAGCCACTTTAAGTGGATAGATAATCACAAGTGACAATAAAATCATAATAAGAAATTCTAATATTTTCCTACTTTATTAAATATGTGGTATTCTTTTTTTTCTGTGCAGGTTGGAGATATTTCTTAAAGCGGTTGTATGCCTGCAAAAAATCTCATTATGAAATACTTACCTTAGAAGCACAAACATCGCCTCCCGCTGAGAGAACTAACACGTTCCCTCGTGGTTTCTTCCGGGTTCGCAGCTCTGGCCACTCACTGCGCGGGAGTCCTCTTTCTGGCAAGGAGCTCAGATTTTCCGTCAGCGGCTGCATGCAAGATGGATATGGTACGGTTTAGGAGATACCGTATTTATCGGCGTATAACACGCACCGGCGTATAACACGCACCCCCAGTTTAGGAGGGCATTTTAAGGAAAAAAAGTTTTAGGAGGGAAGTTTAGGGAAAAAAAAACAACTTACATTTAAGCGTCATTTGCAGCTTGCCCAGCGTCATTGCAGCTTGCCCAGCGTCATTGCAGCTTGCCCAGCGTCATTGCAGCCTTGCCCAGTGTCATTTGCAGCCTTGCCCAGCGTCATTTGCAGCCTTGCCCAGCGTCATTGCAGCCTTGCCCAGCGTCATTGCAGCCTTGCCCAGCATCATTGCAGCCTTGCCCAGCATCATTGCAGCCCAGCCTTGCCCAGTGCCATTCTAGCTTGCCAGCGTCATTTTCATTCATTTCCTGGTTTAAATTTCCCGCCGCCGAGACGAAGCACGGGCGAAAAAGAACGAAGCGCCCCCGGAAAAAGCCGAGCCGACTCGGACGGCTAAGCTCGCGGTCCCGCCTCCCTGCTGTTTCCGAAGCGAGCGCAGGGAGGCGGGACTACGAGCAGAGCAGAGTCTGCTCGGCTTTTTCCGGGGGCGCTTCGTTCTTTTTCGGCCGCGCTTCAGGTTTTTTCGGCAGCGCTCGCTATTTTTCAGCGGCGCTTGCCTTTTTTGCCATTTTTTGGGGGGGTATCGGCGTATAACACGCACCCCCGACTTTCCCCCGATTTTAAGGGGGAAAAAGTGCGCGTTATACGCCGATAAATACGGTATTCATTTTACCTATAATAAGGCTTACCTGTAGGTAAAAATGTGAAAGTGGGGTATACAACCGCTTTAAAAGCTGATTTCTATGAGGGCACTCATGCAGGCTCAATCCCTATCTTCTCTGCCTGTGTCTGTATTTTTTTAGAGTGTGCCCTCCAAAAATAAAGAAATTACACTTTGCTACAATGTAAAGTAGTGAGTGCACAGCTTGTATAACAGTGTAAATTTGCTGTCCCACTCAACACACAGCCATTAATGTCTAAACTGCTGGCAACAAAAGTGAGTACACCCCTAAGTGAAAATGTCCAAACTGGGCCCAAAGTGTCCATATTTTGTGTGGCCACCATTATTTTTCAGCACTGCCTTAACCCTCTTGGGCATGGAGTTCACCAGAGCTTCACAGGTTGCCACTGGAGTCCTCTTCCACTCCTCCATGACGACAGCGCGGAGCTGGTGGATGTTAGAGACCTTGCGCTCCTCCGCCTTCTGTTTTGAGGATGCCCCACAGATGCTCAATAGGGTTTAGGTCTGGAGACATGCTTGGCCAGTCCATCACCTTTACCCTCTGCTTCTTTAGCAAGGCTTGGAGGTGTGTTTGAGGTCGTTATCATGTTGGAATACTGCCCTGTGGCCCAGTCTTTCAAAGAGATGGGATCATGCTCTGCTTCAGTATGTCACAGTACATGTTGGCATTCATGGTTCCCTCAATGAACTGTAGCTTCCCAGTGCCGGCAGCACTCATGCAGCCCCAGACCATAACACTCAAACCACCACACTTGTCTTTGTACTCCTCACCTGGTTGCCGCCACACACTCTTGACACTATCTGAACCAAATACATTTATCTTAGTCTGCTTGTCTTTAGCAAACTGTTTGCAGGATTTCTTGTGCATCATCTTTAGAAGAGGCTTCCTTCTGGGACGACAGCCATGCAGACCAATTTGATGCAGCATGCGGCGTATGGTCTGAGCACTGAGAGGCTGACCCCCACCCCTTCAACCTCTGCAGCAATGCTGGCAGCACTCATACGTCTATTTCCCAAAGACAACCTCTGGATATGACGCTCAGCACGTGCACTCAACTTCTTTGATCGACCAAGGCGAGGCCTGTTCTAAGTGGAACATTCCCTGTTAAACCGCAGTTTGGACTTGGTCCACTGTGCTGCACCTCAGTTTCAGGGTCTTGGCAATCTTCTTATAGCCTAGGCCATCTTTATGTAGAGCAGAAATTCTTTTTTTCAGCTCTTCAGAGAGTTCTTTGCCATGAGGTGCCATGTTGAACGTCCAGTGACCAGTACGAGAGAGTGAAAGCGATAACACCAAATTTAACACACCTGCTCCCCATTCCCATCTGAGACCTTGTAACACTAATGAGTCACATGCCACTGGGGAGCGAAAAGGGCTTATTGGGTCCAATTTGAACATTTTCACTTAGGGGTGTACTCACTTTTGTTGCCAGCAGTTTAGACATTAATGGCTGTGTGTTAAGTTATTTTGAGGGGACAGAAACATTTACACTGTTATGCAATCTGTACACTCACTGTAAGCTGTACACTCACTACTTTACAAAGTGTAGTTTCTTCAGTGTTGTCACATGAAAAGATATAATAAAATATTTACAAAAATATAATGGGTGTACTCACTTTTGTGAGATACTGTATGTATGGATCTTTTTTCAACCAAACATCTTTTTGAATAGCTTTGAAACCCTTGGTGCAAAAACAGTGCTTTCCAAGTGAATTGTAATTTGTTCTACCTTAATATTTACCATGAGATAAAATAAAAGCAATGCTTTTTTTTTTTTTTTTAAATGACGTTAGTTTGAAAGAAATGTTTTCACCTATGACCTCTGGAACAAATATACAACAGGTCAATGAAAGTAAGTTGTGTGCACAAATAAGACAAAGGACCTATACATGTCCTATAGCTAACAGAAAACAGGCAGCATCATTGACTTTCTGTAACATCAGCAGAAAGAGGTATATAAAAGAGTCGTCATTCCAACCCTGAAACAGCTCACAGTTCACAGCTCACAGCTCCTGGGTCACATCTCCAGTCAAAATGGTTAAGGTATGTTACTTTTCAATTCGTTTGGCAGAATACAGGCTGGCATTTGTACTGTACAGAATTTTAATTATCTTTTTCTAAGGATTTTCTGCACATAGCTAGATGACATATTGTAGGGCATTTTAAATATTTTTAAGCTGCCACCAAAGCAGCCAGAGTTCTGAAACTAATAATAAGCATGTTATATGCAAGCTATAAGCAAAGAATAATACTGTTAAGTGTATATAACATTCATGAGTTTTGAAAATGATTTTAAATACATGATACTGTCTGTCTATAGATCGTCTTCTACGAGGACAGAAACTTCCAGGGTCGCTCCTATGAGTGCAACTCTGATTCCTCTGACTTGTCTTCATACTTGAATCACTGTAACTCCATCCGAGTGGAAAATGGGAACTGGATCCTGTATGAACATCCCAACTACAGAGGACACCAGTACTTTTTGAGGAAGGGAGAATATCCTGATTTCCAGCAATGGTTGGGATACAATGACTCTATCAGATCCTGCCGCCTGACCCCACAGGTATATTTTACTTTATTTTTAACATATGCTCAGTAATATCTTGAAATGTGAAATAAATCTTGCAATAATTTGTTTCAATTGCTTCCCAACTGTGCCCTATTTCTAAAGCAACAGCAATTGACATAATACATTTTATTTAATACAGCACCGTGGACCCTTCAGATTAAGTGTCTATGAAAAAGAAGACTTTAAGGGACAGATGATGGAGTTTACTGAAGATTGTCCTCATGTTTCCGAGCAGTTCCGCTACAATGATATCCACTCCTGCCATGTTCATGATGGATACTGGATGTTTTATGAGGAACCCAACTACAAAGGACGTCAGTATTACCTGAGACCTGGAGAGTATAGAAGATACACTGACTGGGGAGCTTCTAGCTCTAAAATTGGATCTTTTAGACGTGTCCAGCATCAGTTTCAAATATAAAAATACAAATGTATCACCACCTAAACGTTAATAAAACTTTACTGTAAAGTAAACTTTTCTCTGTGTTTGCATAGTTGTGTTATAAGAACATGAAAAAGGACAAAAGCAATCTAGTCTATGTTCTTAGTGAAGCCAGTTTCAAGTGTACGTTATAATAATTTGTCATCTTTGTAACCACCTTTCTTAAAGTGGATGTAAACCCTCACATATACCTAGTAAAGTGAACAGCCTCAGATGATACACAGAGATGAAACAAATCTCCCTGCATAAGTTTTATATGTATATCTGCTGTCTTCAGCTTTATGTACTGTTTAGAATGTGCACATCCTGTTAGAATTTTCTCTTCCTGATTCATCTCTGGGTGTGGATTTTTGCTATACACTGTGAGACAGCTGATTGGAGGAAAGGCACACACCCCTTCTCCACATAGGCAGAAACAATGCACAGCTGTGTTGTGAATAGACCAGCTCTCTGCTAATATATTTATAGCACCCACTCTGACACAAACATCACCCTGGTTTTATCACAGTTGACTGAGAACTTGTCAGAAGATATCATGCTGATAACAGAAGAAATGAGCAGGAGAAAGCCACGAGACTTAGGGCTTTGAAGACAGATGAGAAAACACTGCAGATATTTGTGCCTTGCTCAAATTTTATGAATGGGGTTTACACTCACTTTAACAAGTTATTCTGTTGATCTAAAATACATCACTAATTCACATCTCTATGATGTTTGTGGTTGGTAATGGCTGTTTAGAATAATTTACTAGTCTGGGTGTACAGAAGATGATGTCTTTATTTAAAGTGAGCTAATTCCTGTGGCAATATCAGTGACTTGATTATTACCTACTGGTTTATGTGTGTTTCAAAAGGTCTAAAGTACATTTATATTTTGGTTCTGGGAAATCTCCTGGCAAGTTTAGTGTAGGGAGATTCTCTGAGTTTCCAGAGCAAATATAACACCATCCTCTTTAAATAAATCAAACTGTGGGACAAATAAAGAAAAGCTTTCCTGGTTCGATACGTTTTTTTAGATTGCTGTAAATTGCCAGTGGGGATATTGAAAATCACTTAAATTTAGTAGAGTATATACATATACAGATCCATATGCAGATAATTACCTTGACTTATTTGAAAAATTTTTGTCAAAGGGTAAGAACTGGCATTAATCAAAGTGACCATCAGCAATCAACACCAACCATTTTTTTTCTAAAAAGTAAGATAGATACATACATACAATATCTCACAAAAGTAAGTACACCCCTCACATTTCTTTTTGTATATTCTCTTTTTATTTTGCAAAACTTATTTAAGTTTAACATCATTATCAAATATAGAAGAATTTTACGTTTCTACATAACATATAAATAATTGAAATTATACTTATACCTCCCTTCCTCCCTCCCTCCCTCCCCTCTCTCTCTCCCCCCATCCCACCCCTCACATTTCAATCCTTCATAGTTCATCCTAGTCCTCCATCATTTTCAGATGTTCTGCTGTCTTTTTAAACTCTATCCACCTCCCCCATATACTGTCGAATACTCCCATGGAATCGTCACTTCTATGTATGGTTTCTTTTATTGATCTTAACCAATCTATCCTTACTATCCAATCTTTAATTAAAGGGGGGTCAGGGGTCCTCCATGCTTTTGGTATTAGGCTCTTGGCTGCATTTAGCAGATGGGGTGTCAGAGTATTCTTGTATTGGGCTATTGTTTTACCTGTATCATGGAACAAGCATGTCCATGGCTCCTTCCTGACTTGTTCCCCTGTTATTTGGTAGATATTATCTATAATTTTTCCCCAGTACGGCTGAATCTTTACACAGTCTCATCATAGATGTACAAATGTTCCCGGGGCATCACAACCTCTCCAACACTTTGGTGAGGTCTCTACTACTCTAAGCTTCTGTGCTCTTTGTGGGAAATTGTACAATCTCGCCATCAGTTTATAAAACATTTCTATTGTCCTGACATCTCTAGAGGTAGTGCACACTGTTCTTAAGATCCTACTTCTATGTTCCTCATCCCGTAAATCTCCTATCTCTTCCTCCCATTTCTTCAAGTAGGGCGGATACCTAGGTTCTATTTCCACACCTAATATTTTATATATTTTATACATACTCTGTCCCAGGCACCGCGAGGAGGAGAGTAATCTCTCCATGGGCCTCATGTTTCCCTCCCCTCGAAGTGGCTGGGGAAGTGTCTGTGTAAAATGTTGTATTTGTGCATATCTCCATCTATCTAGTGGCCTATTTCCCCATTTTTGTATTAGTTCATTAAAGGTGCATATTCTGCTTCCTATCATCACATCCTGCAAAATTATATAATTTTCCTTTGCCCACCTCATAAAATATATACATTCCTCCTTCCCAGGTTTAAAATAATTTGTGTCTACTAAAGAAATTAAAGGTGAATTAAATTGCCAGTCATGCAATTTACCCAATTCATCCCATATTTTAAAGACGTTTTTTGTTAGTGGATTTGTGCTACTTGATAATTCCCGAAAATCCCGTGGAACCCATACCCTTTTCCCTAATTCCGCTTTACTTTGAGCTTTCTCAATATCTACCCACCCTTTACTACCCTTATTGTGTATCCAACCTGTTATTCATGATATAATAATTGCCTGATAATATCTCTTAAAGTCTGGTGCTGCTAATCGAACATCGGGCGTTCGCCCATTAGGCGAGCCCAGAATTATTTGGGCCGCTCGCATCAAATTCATGTGATGCGAGCGGCCCGCAATGCATTGCGCCAGTCGCAGTGCAATGCTGGCTGATGATTGGCCAAGCATGCACTGTGACCCCGCATGCTTGGCCAATCACAGCGCCGGCAGCGAGGAGAGCCATAATTGGCCACAGGATGCCTGTAGCCAATTATAGCTCGGGGCTTTAGTACACGCCCCACGGTATAAGAGGCCGCCGCTGCGGCGGCCTTGCATATTGTGTTTCAGTGTCAGTGTGTTGCTGACTGCAGACAATATGTGCTCTATTTCTGGGGATTCGTGTGTGCGTGCTGTTAGTACAGCATTGCAGTATCACATCTGGGGGGTGTCTATAGGTTGCCTGTGAAGGGGGGCAGGGTGCTTAGAACTGTCCCTGCAAAAAGTGTCATTTTTGCAGGAAAAAAAACTATTTAAATGCACTCGCGGCTAATGAATTGATGGCTCCCGTAACACAGAGAACTGTCATTCATTGATAAAAAAAAAAAAAAGCGTGGGGGTCCCCCAAATTCAATAACCAGGCCCTTCAGGTCTGGGATGGATATTAAGGGGGACCCCAGCCAAAAAAAAAAATGGCGTAGGGTCCCCCTCAAAATCCATACCAGACCCTTGAAGTCTGGGATGGATTTTAAGGGGAATCCCAGAAAAAAAATGGCGTGGGGTCCCCCTCAAAATCCATACCAGACCCTTATCCGCACGCAACCTGGCAGGCCGCACCGTACCAGGCCACATGCCCTCAACATTGGGAGGATGCTTTGGGGGTCTAAGGCCCCCAAAGCACCTTGTCCCCATGTTGATGAGGACAAGGGCCTCTTCCCCACAACCCTGGCCATTGGTTGTGGGGGTCTGCGGGCGGGGGGCTTATCGGAATTTGGAAGGCCCCTTTAACAAGGGGACCCCCAGATCCCGGCCCCCCCCGTGTGAAATGGTAAGGGGGTACAAAAGTACCCCTACCATTTCACCAAAAAAAGTGTCAAAAATTGTAAAAATGACAGGAGACGGTCTTTGACAATTCCTTTATTAAAATCTTCTTTCTTCATCCTTTGTTTCTTCATCTTCTCCTTCCGTCATCTTCTTCCATTTTCTTCTTCCTCCGATCCGCTTCTTCTTGTGCTGGCCTTCTCGTCCGGCATCTTCTTCCATGGCGTCGGTGTCGGTGTCTCTTCTTGGGCCACTCCTCGCAATGGGAGGCTCCCGCTATGTGAGGCTTCGCTGCCTCCGACAGGTCTTTTATAATGGAGGGCACCTGGTGACCCCGCCCCCTCTGACGCACGGGGACGTCATGGGGAATTCCCTATGGCTTTCCCCATGACGTCAGAGGGGGGCAGGGTCACCAGGTGCCCTCCGTTATAAAAGACCTGTCAGACGGAGCGAAGCCTCACACAGCGGGAGCCTCCCATTGCGAGGAGCGGCCTGACAGAAGAACAGATGCCGACGCCATGGAAGAAGATGCTGGACGAGAAGACCAGCGCAAGAAGAAGCGGATCGGAGGAAGAAGAAAATGGAAGAAGATGGAAGAAGATGACGGAAGGAGAAGATGAAGAAACCGAAGGATGAAGAAAGAAGAAAGAAGATTTTAATAAAGGAATTGTCAAAGACCGTCTCCTGTCATTTTTAAAATTTTTGACACTTTTTTGGTGAAATGGTAGGGGTACTTTTGTACCCCCTTACCATTTCACACAGGGGGGGGCGGGATCTGGGGGGTCCCCTTGTTAAAGGGGGCTTCCAGATTCCGATAAGCCCCCCGCCCGCAGACCCCCACAACCAATGGCCAGGGTTGTGGGGAAGAGGCCCTTGTCCTCATCAACATGGGGACAAGGTGCTTTGGGGGTCTTAGGGGGTCTTAGGGGGACCCTACGCCATTTTTGTTTTGTTTTTTTGGCTGGGGTCCCCCTTAGTATCCACCTGAAGGGCCTGGTTATTGAATTTGGGGGGACCCCCACGCTTTTTTTTTTTTACATTTTATTTTTTTTATCAATGACTTTTTTTTATGAATGACTTTCAATGAATGACTGTTCTCTGTGTTACGGGAGCCGTCAATTAACATTAGCCGCAAGTGATTTTAAATAGCTTTCTTTCCTGCAAAAATGACACTTTTTGCAGAGACAGTTCTAAGCACGGGAAACATGCGCCCCTTTACATGCATACTATAGACACCCCCCAGGTACGAAATTTAAAGGAATATTACACTTTTATTGTTTCAATTTAAGCATTATTAAAATCACTGCTCCTGAAAAAACGGCCGATTTAAAAAAAAAAATTTGCATTGATACATGTCCCCTGGGGCAGGACCCAGGTCCCCAAACACTTTTTATGACAATAACATGCATATTAGCCTTTAAAATTAGCACTTTTGATTTTGAACGTTCGCATCTATTATAACTAATAGGGTTCGAAAGCTCGCACGGACTTTAGGTCCGTTCGCGGGTTCTGGTGCGAGCCGAACGGGGGGGTGTTCGGCTCATCCCTAGTTGCATATGAGATTCTAGGATGTCTACGCCCCTAAATGAATTGTATTACTAAGGTTCTTAATTTTGTGAAAAACTCTTGTGGGACTTTAATTGGGATCATTTGAAATACATATGTTAATTTTGGTAATATAAACATTTTTAAAGCATTGATTCTCCCTATCAGCAAGAGGGGTTTATATCTCATATATATTAAATAATCTTTAACCTTATTCAAAATAGGAATATAATTAGCCGCATACACAGTCGACAATGATGCTGTAAGTTTTATGCCTAGATACCCAAGCTCCCCCTCACACCAAACAAAGGGGAATGAGGGCTGGAGTGCCTGTTGTTCTTTTTTAGTCATGGTTATATTTAAGATTTCTGTTTTTGATACATTGATCTTAAAATGTGTCATCTTTCCATATCTATTCAATTCCTTCATTATGTTGGGTATAGTTATTCTAGGATCTGAAACATAAAATAATATGTCGTCTGCGTATGCAGCCACCTTATACTCTTCTTCACCTATTTTTACACCTCTTATATCAGTATTTTTCTTCATTGCAGCTAATAGGGGTTCCAATGCCAATACAAATAGCATTGGTGACAGGGGACACCCCTGTCTTGTGCCATTATGTAGCTATTTTTGCTGTTGGATGATGGTAGAATGCAGTTATCCATAGCATCATTCTTTCTTTTATTCCTAAATGTCTCAGTATTCCCATCATGAATCCCCAGTTGACTCTGTCAAAAGCCTTCTCGGCATCAACCGACAGCAGTACGACCGGGGCTTCCCTCTCCCTGGCCTCGTGTATCAATAGCAAAGTTTTAAGACAGTTATCCTTTCCTTCCCTTCCTGTCACCCCCTATAGGGTCAGCGCGGCGCCCTCCCCCCCCCCCCTCTCCAACCACTCTACTGCCCTCGTACCTTAGCAGGAGACAGTCCAGGAGCCAGAACTGGGACAGGCCGCGGCTCAGGCCTAGTCCGGCGGCCATCTTGGTACACCCAGACCACAGCACTCCACCTGCTGGGACCGAATAGGGCGGCCATCTTGGTACACCCAGATCGGCCAAATCTATTTTTAAGCACAGGTTTTTAACTACAAGCGATTATACAACCGTATAATTGCTTGTTTTAATTGTTTTAATCAAATTTTTAATCAAGTTTTTAATCAAGCTTTTTAACCATGTTTTAACAAGCTTTTAATTACAGCATACGCCAGACCAGCCAGTTTTTAACCACTAGTTTTTAACAGCATTCACCAGCAATATCAGTATCGCTAGAAAGCCGCCTTTTCTTCCCCAGGAGATCAACATCAGGATCCACCCTATCGCCATCATTGGATCACCCCGGTAAGGTAAATATTCTGGTAAGTAACGCAGGGACCACCACTTAGCAGTTGATCCAGGGACCAACATCCGACCGCCCCTCGGGGGGTCAGGAAGGAATTTTTTCCTCTGCACAGCAATTGGCCGCGCTAGTAGGGGTTTTTCGCCTTCCTCTGGATCAACGGGAGGGAGGGTGTAGGTCTACAGGGTTTTCCCACAGATCCGCAACATCTTCAACCAGCTTGCGCAAGACCGTTATCGCCTCAACAACAGCATCAGCGTTTTTTTCAACGCATCATCTCGTCCACAGCAGGGACATTTTTTGGAGCACCTCAACATGTGCAATTTCAAATACTCAGCAGAGTCCCTATGCAGACTAAGAAATTTGACCGCAACTCTACCGACCGACATTCAAAAAATATTACAAAAAGAACGACTACTAAGGATCGATCCACAAGCAACGATCAAACATAAGAAGACTACAACTCAACCGCAACAGTTAGCATGCGCTTTGATTAACACCAGATCGGCAGTCAAGCACAGGCACGAAATCCATGACTTCATCACACAAAACAACATAGATTGCATCTTCATCACGGAAAGCTGGCTAACACCCGACTGCAACACCATCCTAACAGAATTAGTGCCAGAAAACTACAGGATCCTAACCGAGCATAGGAAAGGAAAAAAAGGAGGAGGCCTAGCAGTGATCTTCAAAGCTCACCTGGCGCTCGCCAAACCTACGGTACAGAACAAAGCAACTTTTATGGAGACACTTACTCTACAGATGCAAACCACACCACAAGAAACCATCCACATGCTGCTATGCTACAGACCACCAGGACCAAAGACAAATCTACCGATACCACTCACGGAATTCATCTCGGCACACACCCTGAAAAACAACAAGGTTCTGGTACTCGGAGATTTCAACCTCTGGGCGAACTCCACCGAAGACCCCATCGCCACCACCTGCATCAATCAACTGGAAGACCTAGGGCTTCAACAACTAGTAAAGGCTCCCACACATGGGTCGGTTCACATCCTGGACCTCATCTTCAAGCAAAATACGGACATCAGCATTCAAGACAACATAGCGCTACCATGGTCAGACCACCACGCTATCAAATTTGAGATCGCCACCAACATCTCCCTGCAAAAACCAAACCCGGCAGCAACAACACACTGGATTAGATCGCAGAAGAAACTACATTCGGAAATCTTCAAAACCACTCTAACATACAAAATGGCTACACTAAATCAAAACCACTCAACAGAACGAATACTCAGCTTCATAAACAAGGCACTTCTACAAACAGCAGACGCAGTCGCCCCGAAACATCGAGCACCCATCCGCAAGAAAAATTCTGGTTGGTTTAATGGCACGCTTACTCTACTGAAACGGGAACACAGAAGAGCAGAAAGAGCCTGGAGAAGAAACACCACAAAGGAAAATCACACAAACTACAGAATACTCACCAAGAGATATCATAAAGCAATTTTCACAGCAAAAAAAGAACATGTCTCAAACACCCTCTCAAAAGCCTTAAACCGACCACGGGAACTTTTCAAACTAGTCGCCCAGACTATGAACCCCACCTGCCTTGAGCCCCTAGGAAACGAAACTCAAGAATACTGCAACAAATTATCCGATTTTTTCATCAACAAAATAGACAACATTCAGAAAATAATTCAACAAAAAAAAACAACAACCAACTCTACTCAACTCAACCCAGGTAAGGAATTTTATATCCACAGCGCACAAGCACCACATTTTTCACTTACCCCGATCACAACGGATGAAACCAAAGATGTCATCAAGAGCCTCCGAGACAGCACCTCGCCAAACGACATCATCCCCACAAAACTCTTGAAAGAATGCTCCGACATTCTGGCCCCCGCTATCACACACCTAGTAAATCAGTCGTTCAAAGAAAGATTGGTTCCGAATTCCCTCAAGCAAGGCATCATCAAACCATTACTAAAGAAACCCAACCCCGACCCCAAGGATCCGAACAATCGCAGACCGGTAACAAGCCTGAACACCATTTCCAAGATCATGGAGAAAGCAGTAGTACAACAGCTTCAACTTCATCTGGACACACACAAGCTCCTGGACCCACTACAATCGGGCTTCCGCCCAGGCCATGGCACAGAAACGGCACTTCTGAAAATATGGGATGACGCCCTAGAAGCAGCGGATGATGGAGAATCGTGTCTTCTGGTATTGATGGATCTCAGTGCGGCATTCGACACAGTGGACCACAACATGCTTCTCAGCAGCCTCAAGGAAGTGGCAGGAGTTACAGATGGAGATCTGCCATGGTTCGCTTCCTTCTAACGGAAACCGGTCACAAACAGTGAAACTAGGAGCCTTCACTTCGGAAACCCGGGCAATCACTTATGGAGTCCCTCAAGGATCACCATTGTCACCAGTACTGTTCAACATTTACATCCGACCACTCTTCAAAATTATTAGCAAATTGGATCTGTGCTTCCACTCATACGCGGACGACACTCAACTGTACTTCCGGATCACTGGACAAAAAGACCAATACCAGGAACTAGGAAAATGTCTCACATTGATAGATGACTGGATGACCACTAGCTCCCTCAAACTAAATGGATCAAAAACAGAATTACTGCTCCTCGACGCAAACCAAAGGAAAAGGACGAAGACCCCTTGGACACCACCAACCATCTTGGGACAGACCATCCTTCCAAGCAACAAAGCCAAAAGCCTCGGAGTAATCTTTGATTCAGAGATGACAATGGAGGCACAAATAGGATCCGTAATCAGCGGATCCCACCATCTCCTTCGCATGCTACGCAGACTCATCCCCTTCATCCCGGAAAAGGAAAAATTGGTAGTAGTAGGAACGATCATCAATTCGCGTCTCGACTACGCAAACTCCCTCTACATAGGATTACCGGATTACCAGATTGCGCGCCTTCAAATTGTCCAAAACACAGCAGCAAGATTAGTCACCGGAAAGAAACCCTGGGAATCCATCTCCCCATCCCTAAGGATGCTCCATTGGCTCAAGGTAAAAGAGAGGATCACATTCAAGACCCTCTGCCTCACCCACAAATGTACACAAGGAAATGTGCCTCAATACCTTTGTGAGAAAATAGAAAAATACATACCAAATCGCAGCCTTCGATCAACAAACCAAAATCGCCTTCTCATCCCCAAAGCCCGCTACAAATCGAGGGGAGAACGAAGATTCGCAGTACAGGGACCCCGGCTATGGAATGCTCTACCGAACAACATCCGCATGGAAGAAAACCATCAGGCCTTCAGGAAAAAACTCAAGACCCACCTCTTCTAAACATGGCATCCCAACAAGAGCAGTCAAGCGCCTCGAGGCGATTCAGTTCGCAGTTGCAGCGCTATACAAATCATTCATTCATTCATGTCACAAACCCCACCTGATCTCTATACACCCAGCAAGGCAATAATGGTTTTCTTCTGCCGCTATTATTTTTGCGAAAATTTTAATATCAGTATTCAATAGAGATATTGGTCTGTAGCTCACTGGTGTCATTGGATCTTTACCCTCCTTCAATATCAAGGTGATGTAGGCCATCAGCGCTTCTTCCCTTAATTCTTCCCCCTCTGCCAAGGCATTCATAATTTAGGTACCAATATTTTTTCAAGCTTATTATAGTACATAATAGAGTACCCGTCAGGGCCAGGACTTTTTCCAGTTGCCATTTCCTTTATTGCTCTTATTACTTCTTCCTGCGTTATTGGAGCATCTAAGAGCTCCAATTCTTTTTTGGGAACCCCTGGGAGATCGAGCCCCTCCAGGTACTCTAAAAAAATGTCCTTATTCCCTCTATTTTCCTCGCCCTGCCCCACATTATACAGCTGACTGTAGAAACTATGAAAGACATCTGCTATTTCCGGGGATGAGTGCATAATTTTTCCTTTCGTGTTTCGGATTTTAGCTATAAATTATGCATTTTTCTGTTCCTTTACTGACCTCTCTAACCATTTCCCAGGTTTATTTCCCTCCTGATATCTCTTTTTATCCACTATGTGAAAGGCTTGTTTCATCTCTTGCTCTGTTAATTCTCTCAGTTCTTCCTTCTTATTTTTTAACTCCACCCTCTCTGGAATCCCCCTTGGTCTTGTCAGTTGTTCTAATTCATATATTTCCCTGCGCAGGTTTTTGATCTTTTTTCCTTTTTCTTTTGTTTTCCCTGTCTTATTAATACTTATTAAGATGCCTCTTATATATACTTTACGGGTCTCCTATAGGATACCCCTAGATATATCTGACGCATCATTTATAAGAAAAAATTCCTCCAGCTCCTGCTCTATTTTTTTATTCACCTCCGGGTCCTGAATCAGGGAATCGTTAACAGGGGGCCTGCTCTTATTTCTAGCTGGACTATAACTAGGACATGGTCGGATAGAGAAATAGACTTTATTTCCGTTTCCTTAAGTAGGGGGAGTAGTTGATGTTCTATCAGTACATAATCTATTCTAGAATATGTCCCATGTACTGCTGAGTAGAATGTATAATCCCTGGTGTCTAATTCTCCAAGCATCCACCAGTTGGTACTCTAATAATAGGGACTTTATCCTGTTCTGTCTTAAAGTTGACCACTGGGGGGACCCTCCCATAGTATCCACCCGTGGGTCAATACACATATTCAGGTTTTCCGCCACCATTAATTTCCCCTTTTTAAATTATGACAGCTTACCAAGGGTTTTCCTCAGGAACCTATCAGGATCTCTATTTGGTGAATAAATATTTGCTATGGTACATTCTGTGTTATACAGTTTCCCCTTTATAAATAGGAATCTCCCATCCGGGTCAGCTAATTGCTCCTCTATTTCAAGCATTGTATTTCTATCAAATCCTATTGCCACTCCCCTTGAATGGCTTGATGTAGAATCCCCAAAGAACCACTTGGGAAATTATCACGTAGATAGTCTGCCTCCTGATGCATGTAAAATATGTGTCTCCTGGAGACATGCCACATTCGTCCCATAATACTGTAATTCCTTATTTACTATGAACCTTTTCTTTTGGGTATTTATACCCCTTACGTTATATGATATTAAGTTTAATTTAGCCATAGATCACCTAGAACCGCCTATCCCCTTTCCCTCCCCCCCCCTCCTCCCGTGAGGGCCTCGAGATTTCGATGTCACCACCAGAAGAGAGGACGTGTAAATGGGAAGAAAAGGGGGCGAGAGAGAGAGATCCAAAAAAAACAACAACCAAAAAGAGCTTCTTCTCTCCCTAATATGGGATTAAACAGGTCCTGCATTACTTTAATTAGTTCCTCATTTTTATATTTTTCTGCTATTCCTCTTATCCTCAGGTTCTTTCTCCTGCTTCGGTTTTCCTGGTCCTCAATTTTATATAGGAGCGATCTATTTGCTTTTTGAATGAATTCCATTTGTTCCTTTATTTCCAGTAGTTTTTGATCATATTTATTCATTCTTTCTTCTATTTCTTCTACTCACCCCAGGACCTGCCCTATGTCAGCTTTCAACGATATCTCAACCTTAGACAGTGCTTCTGTAAATATTTCTCTTATTTGGCCTAAGTTTGCTTGAGCCCCATCTAGTCCTGGTTCCTCCTCTGTTTCCGGGGGTATCCCTCCTTTCTTCTTCTGATTCCCATTTTTCTGTGCCTTGTCACTTCCTTGGGGGCTTTCCCCCCAGTTCTAGATCGTGTAACACACGTGTCATTGGCCTTTGCTACTTTAGTTTCTTCAACTGTCACTTTAGGCTTACTAGTCCTGGCCCTTGCTGTAGTTGCCTGTCTAGGAGTGCTGTGCCCATTTTCCATCAAACCTGTCTCACCCACCATATATCGCTGAATCCCCCCATTGCTAACAGCCGGTGGCCCCGCTTTTCCTGTTTTGCTTGTCTTCCCTCTCATTGTATTGGGTTCTGTCATAAGCAGCTTTCCTCCTCAGTAGGGGTTTTGAAGTCTCTCTCCGCTGGGATCTCAGAACCTCAGAAACCACCAGTAGAGGGAGCTTCTCTGATATATGTCAGCGCTAAGCCTCCACACTATCCGAGGATCCTTGGGGGCCTCTAAAGCCCTAAAATCCTCCTCCTAATGGGAGGTAGTGGGGACACTCAATACCTGTCAGTAATTAAATTTGTACCCTTAATGTAACATAGCAATTTCATAGCAGTATTTAGTCAAAAATAGGTGTTTGTAGCAAGCAACAGACACTAGGCCCCAGACAGGTGATGGACAGCAGTGATTGTACAGAAGAACAGGTCAGGCTACTACAGCAACTAAGCCAGGAATAGAATACAGTAGCAGAGACATTTCGTTTTTACAGTAGGGAAATCAAGTCACTCTGTAGCGTTTGGAGAGAACAATTGTTTATAACAAGCAGCAAAGGCCAAACCACTGATTAAGATAATTTCAGAGGCAGTGGTTTTAGGAGAGAGAAGCTCAATCGTTCTATGGGATTTAATAGGAACACTTATTCGCAACAAGCAACAGGCACCAAATCACCAATAGAGAGCAGCAGTCCCCAGCAATGACAAAGGCAGCAGTGATGGATTTGCCAGGGAGGCGTCAAGTCACTATCCTGTCTAATAAAGGCACTTGAGAGTGTTTGTTTTCTAACAGAGCACCAACTCCAGGCAAAAAAAAAAGGAATGATTCCAAATGCGATAGCTTTGTAGGAGAAGGCTCAGATCATTCTATAATTCTATAATGTTCACAAAACAAGCCAGTCATTGCACACTATTATGTTCTCATATTCTCCTGTTTCTGAGCGGCCCATCCAGTGAATAGATACAGTTATTGAGAGCCTGCATATGATCCCCCCTTCAGCACATACAGTCTCTTCTCTATGACAGCAAGAAACTCGAATCGTTCATTAGCAATTAATTAATAATTAATAACATTCATTTACAGGACCTGTGGCTTACTACAGTCCAATTAGCAGCAGGTAACAAGTAATTCCCTTAATAGGCAGAGATACTCAGCCACCCCCCCCCCCCCCCCCCCTCACATTTCTGTAAATATTTTGTTATATCTTTACATGTGACAACACTGAAGAAATGACACTTTGCTACAATGTAAAGTAGTGAGTGTACAGCTTGTATAACCACGTAAATTAGCTGTCTCCTCAAAGTAACTCAACACACAGCCATTAATGTCTAAACCGCTGGCAACAAAAGTGAGTACACCCCTAAGTGAAAATGTCCAAACTGGGCCAAAAGTGTCAATATTCTGTGTTGCCACCATTGTTTTTCAGCACTGCCTTAACCCTCTTGGGCATGGAGTTCACCAGGGCTTCAGCCTGGGTTCACACCTGTGCGGTGCGAATTTAATGTCCAGCGTGACTGCGCACTAAAACGTCAGTTGTTCAGTGGTTTGTCAGCGTTTTAGGTGCGAATCAGCTGCGAACATAAATTCGCAAATCATTGTACTACTTCTGAGGGGTAAGTCCACGCCAAATAAAAAAAAAAAACGGCATGGATTCCCCCTCCAGGAGCATACCAGGCCCTTAGATCTGGTATGGATTTTAAGGGTAACCCCCTACACCGAAAAAACGGTGTGGGGGTCCCCCCAAAATCCATTCCAGACCCTTATCCGAGCACGCAGCCTGGCAGGTCAGGAAAGGGGGTGGGGACGAGCGAGCACCCCCCCCCTCCTGAACCGTACCAGGCCGCATGCCCTCAACATGGGGGTGGGTGCTTTGGGGAAGGGGGCGCCCTGCGCCCCCCCCCGCCCCAAAGCACCTTGTCTCCATGTTGATGAGGACAAGGGCCTCTTCCCGACAACCCTGGCCATTGGTTGTCGGGGTCTGCGGGCGGGGGGCTTATCGGAATCCAGGAGCCCCCAGATCCCGGCCCCCCACCCTATGTGAATGAGTATGGGGTGCGATGTACCTCTACCCATTCACCTAAGGTGTTAAAGTGTAAATAAAAAAAAACACACAATTTTGAAAAATATTTTATTGCACTGCTCCAGAGGTCTTCTTCCGTCTTAGGGGGTCTTCTCGCCGGACTCCTCCGCTCTCTTCTGCTCTTTTACCTAGCTCTTGCACGAGCGGAGGAGCCCGGCTTTCTTCTTCGTCGTCGCCGTCGTCTGGTGGTCTCGTTCCACCTTCAGGGGTCTTCCGGGGTCTCTTCTGTTCTTGCCGCTGTCTTCTTCTTCCTCCTCCTCCTCTTCTTCTTCTTCTTCTTCTTCCGATGTTGACTCGTCGCTCTCTCTGGCCGGAATGGCAGAGACACGCTGTGTTGTGACTAATATAGGGGAAATGGGCGGGGTCACATGCTCATGTCACATGGTGACCCCGCCCACATATGATGTCACAGTCCCGGAGGATGCTGGGACTGTGACATCATATGTGGGCGGGGTCACCATGTGACATAAGCATGTGACCCCGCCCCTTGTCCCTATATAAGTCACAACACCGCGTGTCTCTTCCATTCCGGCCAGAGAGAGCGACGAGTCAACATTGGAAGAAGAAGAAGAAGAAGAAGAAGAGGGAGGAAGAAGAAGACAGCACAGAAGGCGGCGACAGCAGCAAGAACAGAAGAGACCCCAGAAGACCCCAGAAGACCCCCGAAGGCGGAACGAGACCCCCAGACGACGACGGCGGCGGCAACGTCGAAGAAGAAAGCCGGGCTCCTCCGCTCGTGCAAGAGCTAGGTAAAAGAGCAGAAGAGAGCAGAGGAGTCCGGCGAGAAGACCCCCCAAGACGGAAGAAGACCCCCGGAGCAGTGCAATAAAATATTTTTCAAAATTGTGTGTTTTTTTTTATTTACACTTTTACACCTTAGGTGAATGGGTAGGGGTACATCGTACCCAATACTCATTCACATAGGGTGGGGGGCCGGGATCTGGGGGCCCCCTTATTAAAGGGGGCTCCCGGATTCCGATAACCCCCCCGTCCGCAGACCCCGACAACCAATGGCCAGGGTTGTCGGGAAGAGGCCCTTGTCCTCATCAACATGGGGACAAGGTCCTTTGGGGTGGGGGGTCGCAGGGTGCCCCCTTCCCCAAAGCACCCATCCCCATGTTGAGGGCATGCGGCCTGGTACGGTTCAGGAGGGGGGGCGCTCGCTCGTCCCCACCCCCTTTCCTGACCTGCCAGGCTGCGTGCTCGGATAAGGGTCTGGTATGGATTTTGGGGGGACCCCCACGCCGTTTGGGGTTACCCTTAAAATCCATACCAGACCTAAGGGCCTGTATGCTCCTGGAGGGGGAATCCATGCCGTTTTTTTTTTTTTTTCAAATTTGGCGTGGACTTACACCATAGAAGTAGTACAATGAGTTGCGAATTTTTGTTCACAACGCAAGCCAGCTGTGAATCAGATGCGTGCCCATAGAAGATAATGGGTCTGAATTCGCACCTGAGCCACACCGCACTGCCCAAAAATCGCACACGGTTTTTCTGCAATGCGCAGTACGCATGCACCGGAGATATGTGAACATGCCTCATTAAAATCAATGTATTTTGAAATGTCCTGCGAATTCGCAGCGTGGTAGGCCGCTGCGAATTTGCATAGGTGTGAACCCAGGCTCACAGTTTGCCACTGGAGTCCTCTTCCACTCATCCATGACGACAGTACGGAGCTGGTGGATGTTAGAGACCTTGCGCTCCTCCACCCTCTGTTTCGAGGATGCCCCACAGATGCTCAATATGGTTTAGGTCTGGTGACATGCTTGGCCAGTCCATCACCTTTACCCTTAGCTCACAGCCATTAATGTCTAAACCGCTGGCAAAATAAGTGAAGTGAAGTGTCCAAATTTGGGCCCAATTAGACATTTTCCCTCCCTGGTGTCATGTGATTCGTTAGTGTTACAAGGTTTCAGGTGTGAATGGGGAGCAGGTGTGTTAAATTTGGTGTTATCGCTCTCACTCTCTCATACTGGTCACTGGAAGTTCAACATGGCACCTCATGGCAAATAACTCTCTGAGGATCTGAAAAAAAGAATTGTTGCTCTACATAAAGATGGCCTAGGCTATAAGAAGATTTCAGCACAGTGGCCAAGACCATACAGCAGTTTAACAGGGCAGATTCCACTCAGATCAGGCCTCGTCATGATCGACCAAAGAAGCTGAGTGCACGTGCTCAGTGTCAAATCCAAAGGTTGTCTTTGGGAAATAGATGCAGAGGTTGAAGGGGTGGGGGGTCAACCTGTCAGTGCTCAGACCATACACGGCACACTGCATCAAATTGGTCTGCATGGCTGTCGTCCCAGAAGGAAGCCTCATCTAAAGGTGATGCACAAAAGAACCTGCAGTTTGCTGAAGACTAAGGACATGGATTACTGGAACCATGTCCTGTGGTCTGATGAGACCAAGATAAACGTATTTGGTTCAGATGGTGTCAAGCGTGTGTGGCGGCAACCAGCTGAGGAGTATCGTGGTGGTGGGAGTTTCATGGTCTGGGGCTGCATGAGTACTGCAGGCACTGGGGAGCTACAGTTCATTGAGGGAACCATGAATGCCAACATGTACTGTGACATACTGAAGCAGAGCATGATCCCCTCCCTTCAGAGACTGGGCCACAGGGCAGTATTCTAACATGATAACGACCCCAAACACACCTCAAAGACAACCACTACCTTGCTAAAGAAGCTTAGGGTAAAGGTGATGGGCTGGCCAAGCATGTCTTCAGACCTAAACCCTATTGAGCATCTGTGGGGCATCCTCAAATGGAAGGTGGAGGAGTGCAAGGTCTCTAACATCCACCAGCTCCGTGATGTCATCATAGAGAAGTGGAAGAGGACTCCAGTGGCAACCTGTGAAGCTCTGGTGAACTCCATGCCCAAGAGGGTTAAGGCAGTGCTGGAAAATAATGATGGCCACACAAAATATTGATACTTTGGTCCCAATTTGAACATTTTCACTTAGGGGTGTGCTCACTTTTGTTGCCACCGGTTTAGACATTAATGGCTGTGTGTTGAGTTATTTTGAGGGGACAGTAAATGTACACTGTTATACAAGCTGTACACTCACTACTTTACATTGTAGCAAAGTGTAATTTCTTCAGAGTTGTCACATGAAAATATATAATAAAATACTTACAAAAATGTGAGGGTTGTACTCACTTTTGTAAGATACTGTACATACATTAGGGCGTGCACCCCAAAGCTCAAACACACATGACTTTCTCTGCAGCCTCTACATGGGGCAATGTATGAATGGGAAGTGCTCTGTGCTGAGTGGCTTCCTGTTCATTCACAAACTGAAGCATAGTAAACACCGTTTAGTATGCTTCAGTTATGAATGGACACAGTGAGCGAGTGTGTTCACTGTGTTCGAAAAGAAAGGGGTCGGTAAATTACATATTTACTAGCCCCTTCGTAAACTCTCCACCCTGAAACATCCCCCGCAGCAGCTGGGGGGAGAGGAGGGGATGGAAGCCAGCAGCACTGCAGGGCGGGGGGGTGGAGATAGATAGATAGATCAGAATTAAACAACTTACAGAGTTCCTCCACCCAGGATAATTTCTCCCATTGTGGGGATCCCATACAGTAGGGGGGGTCAGGGAATGTGACCATGTTTTATGTTATACCCTTAATATGGGTGTAACATCAAGCATTGTTGGAAAGGTGAGCTATACCCTTAAAGTAGATGCTTGAGAATAATGAGTACAGGCCTTCCAACCTGGCCCTCTCTATACCAGCTCTTGTATAGGGCTTATGCTTGCATCTAAGCTGACTTTCTTTTCCAAAGAATTCAATCTAAAGCAACTCAGTGCAGCTAATGCCGCGTACACACGATCAGACTATCCGGCGGACTTGGTCCCGCGGACCAAAGTCCGCCGGACAATCCGCCTGTGTGTGGGCTCCGACTGACTTTTTCTTGAAGTCTTGACTCAAAATTATCTGCTGGACTGACAATCCAGCCGTCTGTGTGCTAGTCCGCGGGACTTTTGAAATGAACGGACTTGCCCACACACGGAGTAAAGTCCGTGACTCCAGGTAGATGGGACTAGCGAAAGAAATTCAATGTCGCCACCTCGATCGGCGAGATTGACACCTTGGTAGCCCCGTCACCTGGTATGGATTTAAAGGGGAACCCCTACGCTGAAAAAACAGCGTGGGGGTCCCCCAAAGTCCATACCCGGCCAGTCAGGTAGTCAGGAAAGGGGCTGGGGACGAGTGAGCGCCCCCCTCCTGAGCCATACCAGGCCGCATGCCCTCAATATGGGGGGGTGCTTTGGGGAAGGGGGGGCCCCCCCCCCCCAAAGCACCTTGTCCCCATGTTGCTGAGGACAAGGGCCTTTTCCCGACAAATCTGGCCAATGGTTATCGGGGTCTGTGGGTGGGGGGCTTATCAGAATCTGGGAGCCCCCTTTAATAAGGGGGCCCCCCCAGATCCCGGCCCCCCACCCTACGTGAATGAGTATGGGGTAAATGGTTCCCCTACCCATTCACCTGAAGGAAAAAGTGTTAATAAAAAACACAAAACACAGGTTTTTAAAGTAGTTTATTAGACAGCTCCGGGGGTCTTCTTCTAACTTCGGGGGTCTTCTCACTGGCCTCCTCCGCTATCTTCTGCTCTTTTACCGCTAGCTCTTTTACTAGCAGAGGAGCCCGGCTTTCTCCTTCGTCGCCGCTGCCGTCCGGGGGTCTTCTTCCGACTTTGGGGGTCTTGTCCCGCTCTTCGTTTCTTCTGCTGGGCCTCCGCTATCTTCTTGCAGCGCTTTTACTAACGTTGGCCCGGTCTTCTGGTTCGTTGCTGTCACTGTTGTCGCCACCGCCTTGTTCTTCTTCCTTCTTCTTCCGATGTTGACACAACGCTCTCTTCGCCTGTAATGGCCGGGGAGCGTTGTGCGGCAACTTATATAGGGACAAGGGGCAGGGTCACCGGGTGATGTCACATGGTGACCCCGCCCCTTATGATATCACAGTCCCGGCTGATGGCATGGAATTTGGGGGGACCCCATGCTGTTTTTTTGGCATAGGGGTTCCCCTTTAAATCCATACCAGGCAACGGGGCTAGCAAGGTCGAGGCGGCGACATTGACTTCCTTCGCTAGTCCCGTCTACCTGGAGTCACGTTCAAAATGAATTGACTTTACTCCATGTGTGGGCAAGTCCGCTCATTTCAAAAGTCCCGCGGACCTCCGCCAAAAGTCCAGTGGATTGTCCCCCGGATCTAGTCCGCCGAAAAAGTCCGGTCATGTGTGGGCATATGTGGGCAAGTCCGCTCGTTCAGAAAGTCTGGCGGACCTCCGCTGGAAAGTGTGGCAGATTGTCCGATCGTGTGTACGCGGCATTAGAAGCATCTTAAAACAACTAAAGCCCCATACACACGGTCTGACAACAACAAGGTCCGATCACACCAAATCCGATCATGTGTATGATAGTACGACGGACAAAGTGCTACGCATGCTCAGAAGAAATTCTGTGACGGAAGCGCTCGGTCAGGTAAAAGTACCTTTCCTAATCGACACAGCACATTCGTCACGCTGCAATGTTAAAATGTCTTTAATGCAGCGCATTCTCTTTTTCTTGCAATGCAATGCAAGAAGAATGACATGTTTTAGCTGCTCCTATTCACCCGCACTTCTCACAAACTTAGTTCTTTATTAGTTATCAGGATTTCTACACTACATGTTTATTTGTACTCAGATCGTAAAAGAATCTTTGTTATTTTTTTTGGATGATTTGTCATTTTTATTTTTTTGTTGGAAGACATATTTTAAGGAGCTTTTTTTTTTTTTGGAGGGGGGTTGTGTCTCAACTTAGCAAAACAACTTTATTAACATTTGTATTTGTTGCTTAAATTTACTAGGAGTTTGTTGGTTGTTGGTGCCCCTTGTTAATTATACTTTATGATTAGTGAAATGTACCTGCCTACTCACAAATAAACTGTCATTGTAGAAAAGTAAAACACATAGGCAATGATTATTTCAAATCAAAAAGACCTTTATTTAGGTGTCAGCAACAAACCAAAGAGGAACGCAGCGATGAAGAAACTTGGGGAATTTGCAAAGCCTTGGACCCCCACGGCAACCATCATTTTTGAAGTGTCTAAAATTGGGGGCCTGAGGAGTACGTATCTAAATAATAAGGGAGTGCAATCTGGTCCTGAAGTCCAAAACACCCGGAACTGCAGCAGATGCCATCTAGGTCCCCAGGCTCTGGTACTACGAGAGGCTCCATCTTCTCTCAGACCAGACTGAATCCAGGTCGTCACTCTCAGGTCTTCCTTCCACGCTTCCTTGCACGCTGTGGCTGTGTTGCTGGTGGGGTGGCAGAAGGAGGAGGAGGAGGAGGAGGCGGAGCATGGTCACTATGGCAAACATGTGTGAGTGGGGTCATCTCCCCAGCCATACCCATATTTAGTACCTTGAGGATGAGCCCCTCACACATGTTGCGTTGCCTCACCTCCATATCCTTCATTTTAGTGACAACCACGGAGCCAAAGGCCTCCTCGTCGGTGGGTGTGGCATGTAGGGAGGCTGAAGCCTCTCGGATCATCCGGAGCGCTGACTCTCCCGCCTCACCCCCCCTTCTCGCCCTTTTGTAGGGAAGGCGGAGGGGAGGGACTTGGGAGACAGTCAGACTCCGAGGCCTACCCCCCTCTTGGCTGCCACTACCCACCTCTTGGCTGCCACTAACCCCTTCCTCCTCCTGACTGCCACATTCCACAGCCTCCTCCTGGCTGAGGTCTTTCTGTGTATGAAAAAGGGACATAGTTTCAGTTATTTGTTCATCAAACACACACAATTCTCATCTAGTGACTGTTGCAAAATGGTTACAAATCGCAAACCATACAATTCTCAGCCCTGCAGTTTAGATTCTTGCCCCAAATGTCTCCAACACTACTGTCAGTTGATATGTCAAACACGTTATGAACTAAGCAATTGGTGATCCTGAATTCAGTGAACATCATTCCTTTTTCACAAAAATGGTTCCCAAACTACTATACCTGGAACAAGCTGGGCTCCTCCACCTCTTCCAGACTGGAAGGCCCAGGTTGCTCCTCGGAAGCCTCATCAGGGGTGGCCTGCGCGCAAGGAAGCATGGAAGGAGGAGGCGAGAGTGACTCCGTGACATCAGCCTGGTCTTTGAGAAAAATGGAGACTGTCATAGTACCAGAGCTTGGGGACATAGACATCTGCTGCAACTCCAGATTCTTGGGACTTCAGGACCTTCTTGCGCTCCCTGATATACGCACTCCTCAGGCTGCCAATTTTCTTTCTTAAATCACCAACAGTTGCCGTGGGGAACCTTGGCTTTACAAATTCCACAAGTTCCAGCAGGGCTGCGTACCTCATTGGTTTGATGCCGTAATGGGGGTGTTTGGCCTGCCATAAAAGGGGAATTCCCCTGTATTTCTCAATGAAGAGGGGGAGAAAACTCACGTCGTTGAATCCCTGCATAATCTCTGCAAGACACAACACCACACAAAACACTATAAATAATGTCAGTCAAAAGTCTCCTAATCTTCTCCATAAAGAAGCCTCAAGGTCTAATCAGTCTAGGCTAGTTATGTACCATACGACACAGGCGTGTGACGTTTTATATACAGTGCGCATGCGTCAAACTCCGCCCGCCCCTGACGATCTTTCTCGTCTATTCCCCACCCCTTCTCTTTACGGCGCAGTGGGGAGAGCACATGGCGGGGACACAGCAGGTGCGCCCCAAATATCCCACCAACGAGGAGGACGACGAGGAAAGGCCGAAGGCAGAAACGTCCCGATCCCGGAGCCTGAAATTCAAGGCCTCCAATATGTAATTTGGAGAAATGTTGGAGATGGTGGACATATTAAAGAGGAGCGACTATGATGGGAAGTATGGGCCTTACCTCAACCCCAATGTCCGCAAGGCCAAGATCATGTCTAAAGTTGTGAGGAGGCTGTACATTCCAAAAATGGCCACTTTCAGGTTCGTCTGTGCATTCGATCGTACTCAACCTCGATCTTTCTGCCACTGTCATGTTCGTGTGTGTCCATTCGATCGTACTCAACCTCGATCGTTCGGACACTTATAATACAAGGTTTGTTGTTTTTTTTGGAGTAAGGAAGTTTGTTCTCATTAGAAATGTCATCAAGAATGTAAAGCCAATTTATTCGATGTAAAGGAGAGGTCACCCAGTAGCTGATTACCCATCTGGACTCTAGAGCACTAGTGCTGGGACACCCAAACCCACTTTTCATTATGCTTTTCTACACATGTGCTCCAGTGGATACTAGAGGGGGGTCTCCATCAAAAAAAATTCTACCAAAAATCTAATCAGTTTTGCACCTTTAAAAAGTGACTACATTCATGTTGTTGTCATTTGTAACTGGCCCAACAAAAATATTGTCCCTCACTTTCAAGCAATGTTTGACATTTCCTATTTCTGCCATCAATAGATTGTGTTGCTAAATCTTCCTTTTGTACCTTCTCATAGGGGAGCGAAAATACGTGACGTCAGAGGAAACCACCAAACCAACACCTCCCAAAGAAGAGGAAAGACCAGAAGCAGAGGAGGAGGAGGAGGAAGGAGAGATCGTAGAAATTGGAGAACTTGTCACCACAACAGGTGAGTGTGGGAGAACACAGCTACTGGTAAGCTAATCAATGTATGCCTGCCTCATTTCCAAGACATTTTTTTGGTTTTTGTTTGTTTTTAGGTGACGTGGATGTTGTGGAAGAAGAATCGCACTTTACCACAGAGAGTGCCCACGTACTCATCGGGGAGATAATGGTCTGCAATAGAGATCTAGATGACATAAAGCAAAACATCAATGATGTTCAACAAAAATTGAAGAACATCATTGATGTTTTAGGAAAAATCTGAAAACGCACCAAGTAATTCACACACATTTGTGGCTGCTTCTGAACACATTTGCAACTTAAGAACTGTGTGAAATTTAGAACATGCACACATTGTGTCCACATGTGCTAGCTCCCATCATGGTGGATGAATGCCAACGTTTTTTTGGGGGTGCAACCACTTTACGAACTACTAAAGTGGTTGTGGTGAAGGGGTTGCACCCCCAAAAAACGTCCATTCATCCCCATGATGGAAAATGGCACTTTTGAAGATTCTAGGCATGTGTTTTACCATCTAATGACCATTTTCAGAACCAAATTGTGTGCATGTTCTAAAATTCCAGTTTCCAGGGGTGACCCCCCATGTGATGAAGGCAAGATCAAACACACTTTGAACATATAGTCATGTCTGATCTTGGCTTCACTTTAGAAAGTTGATCTTTCCGAGTTCCTAGGTTCTGTTTTGCTCCATGCCTGGTTTTACCAAATGCGGAATGTTTGTAAACAATGTTGTAAATAACCCAGATCTTGTCAGTTTTGGCAAGAAGTTTGTAAACGCACTTTTGAATGTGTTGCAAGTAAACTTTTTTACATTTCTAAATGTGTGGTTTCCTTATTTAAATACAAACAAGCATTATGTATGTCAAATGTAAAGGATTTGGGGGGCAATGGGTGTTATTTACTAAAGGCAAGTCCAGTTTGCACTGCAAGTTTCTTTTCCAGGGCACTTTTGCACTGCACTTGTAGAGCATAGTAGATTTGACTTATGTAAATGACACCCACAGTGATTTGTTTGAAAACACGTAGCACACCATTTTTGTGAATACACACATTTCTGTCATGGTGATGAAAAGGAGTATTTTGTGTGTGAGTTCTGCACTACAAACCTTCTCTAGACCAAAGATTAGGTATCAAACACACAACATGAGAATAATCTTTTTGGGAAGAAGAGACTGTTACCTCCTTTTGCCCAGAAAGTGCATTCCCACTGTCGAAGCCAAACGGAAAAAAATTCACGGTCAAATAAGCAATAATACGGAAATGACAACAAATCATAGGTTGGTTGAAAAAATAAATTTATTTAAAAATGCCTCTCACACATCGTCAGGCAGAGCAATGGCCCCCCTACCCACAAAGTAGTCCATATATTGCTCGCGGACCGCGCGGGCATTTAGAGGGGGCAAGCATGGACGTGCCGCTTGAAGGGCTGTGAGGTCAGCATTTGGAGGGCCCTCCACATCTGGGCCAACGGGCACCACATAGTTCCTGTTGTGTTGTTTTAAAAAGTTGTGCAATATGCAACAGGCAAGAACTATGTGGTTCAGTTTGTATTCCGCCAAGTTAATCGCCGTCAAGAACAGGCGGAAGCGGCTGGCCAGGATGCCAAAGGTGTTCTCCACAACTCTTCGGGCTCTGGACAGCCTATAGTTGAAGACCCTCTGGTCTGGGGTGAGGGTCCTCATCAGGAAGGGCCTCATCAGCTGGGGAGTCAACGCAAACGCTTCATCTGCGACAAAGACGAAGGGGAGTCCTTCAGCATTCTCCTCTGGAGGTGGCAAGCACAGACTGCCACTTTGGAGACGCCAGTAGAACTCTGTGTGCGCAATGGCACCACCATCCGAGATCCGGCCGTTCATCCCCACGTCCACATACATAAACTCGTATGTCGCCGACACCACCACCAACATCACTACACTATTAAACCCCTTGTAATTATAATAGTAGGACCCCGAGTTGGACGGTGGGACGATGCGGACGTGTTTCCCATCAATTGTCCCTCCGCAGTTAGGAAAGTCCCAACGGCTGGCAAAGTGGGAGGCCACAGTCTGCCATTCCTGTGGCATGGAAGGGAACTGTGGAGTGAAACAATAAAAAAAAATTAGTCACTTTGCACATAAACATTGCAAGCAGATTAGACAATCAACATCTTGGAACAAGAGCATACTTTAAAATTTGAGGCTGGAAAGTATTTGCAGAAAAGTAGAGGGTCCCCTTCGCAGGTGACTCACCCCCCATCAATCCCCCCACTTCTGATGGGCCATTGGCAATAACTAGGGTTTTGGGGGGGGTGTTGGACAGGTAACCCTCTGCACTTCATTGATTGCCAAATGGCTCAATAATGTGTGCTAGTTTGGCCAGACCCTCCTTACTTAACACTATTGGCAGCCCCCAGGAAAGATAAAATAACATTTCAACCCCCCCCCCCCCCCAAAAAAAAAAGGAACGCACATTTGGACATTCTGAAATTACCAAGCAAGCTAATAGGAGGGAAAGAACACCAAAAAAAGGAAATGGAAAGTATGGAGACAGCCCCTTGCACTACATGCTTTGCTGAATTCATCCCTAAAGATGCCCACTATAAAGAGGTAAGTATATAGTGTGTATTGACCTTGGGAAAGCCAGCAGATAGAGGATTGGTACCACCTGACAGAGCAGTTGGGGGAGGGGGTCCCTAATGAGTTTGCCCCCCCCCCCCCCACAAAAAAAAAAAAAAGGGGGCTCTACATGAAGTAAACCACACAGCAAACATTTGTGCATATTTTCGGAGGTGTTTGGGGGCAAACAATACTATGCAGCAGACAAAATACATTGCTTAAGTGACTAGGCCATAGGTGTCTATTGGGCCAGAAGAGCATGCTGGGGAGGTAAGTGAAGGGAAAAATGCATGAAGGAGAAAAGGGGCACAGCATATTAGAACATATTGCAAGCATGGTAATTCTGGAAGGAGGACAAAAATAAAAGTCATTAGCAAACAGAGCATACATAGAATGGAATAGTAAAGGAGAAATGTTACCTTAATATAGTCCTCCTGCAGGACCTCGATGATGGCAGAACAGGTCTCTGGAATAATGATTCCCAGGGCCTGGGGAGAGATACCTGAAGAGAACTTCAAATCCTGAAGACTTCTCCCTGTCGCCAAGTACCTCAACGTAGCAACAAGCCTCTGCTCCGGAGTGATGGCTTGTCTCATGCAGGTATCCTGCCGGCTGATAAAAGGGGTCAGCAAAGCCAAAAGACGGTGAAAAACGGGGTCCGTCATCCGGAGAAAGTTCCTGAAATCATCAGGAGTATTCTCCCGGATCTCACGAAGCAAAGGCATGTGCGAGAACTGATCACGCTGAAGCAACCAATTCTTGGTCCACATACTCCTCGTCACTCTGTTCATGGACGGGTCTTGGCTCAAAGCTAAAAGCCCGACACCAATTCCGCGTACAGCACAAACTCGGCGACGAGTACACACGGGAAACATCGCTCACAAGCTCACAAAAGGTCGGCTGGTCAGAACGGACAAACAGAAAGCACCGATAAACAGCAAGGCCTGAAAGAACGAAATGAATACCAGAAACGAGCAGACAATAAGCAGTGCAAATCAAAGCGTCCTATATCAAGATATAGGCCGCAATGACCAACAAATGCGAACTGACTACACGCACTAATAAACAGATACGCACGACAAGCACAAACTGAAGAGCAGTAACGATCTGAGTCAGAAAACTGAGAAGCGCGAATCTTAAGTCCCCAAACTTCGACTAACTCGCGATAAACACGGGATCAGCAGAAGGAGCCCAACGGGTGCCTGACGTGGTGCTGAACTTCCCTTTTCTAGTCTCGTGGAAGACGACTTACGTCACGACGTTCTTGCAGACCGGAAATTCCGACAACGTTGTCCGACCGTGTGTACGCAACAACAACATCGGACAAAGTACGACGGACAGGATCCGACCGACCTGGTCCTCGGATAATCCGCGCGTGTGTATGGGGCTTAATTCAGCAACACATTATGTGAGAGCTGGTGAAGGAGCAGTTGAATGGCAAGTCCTTCTTGCATTCACAGAACACAAAGCATTGTGGGATTGTAATAATACAAGTTTAAATTTCTGTCAGCTTTCATTTCTCTCTGTGCCCCCCAGTGGGAATATTTTTCATTATTTCCTGTACCATGTGATGCCCGGACTACCAATAGGGAGTGTGGTCATCACTAGCCACTTCAAGACTGGACCTATTTGTTTACCTTTTTGTTTACATAAATAAATGGTGGGTGTTGCAATTTTTTATGTCACAGAAAAAAAACATATCACTCCTAAACCTTGTGGACAGCCTTCCCAGAAGAGTTAAAGCTTTTATAGCTGCAAAGGGTGAGCCAACTCAAAAATGAACAATATGGACTAAAACTGGGATGCCATTAAAGTTCATGTGCGTATACAGGCCGGCACCCCAATACTTTTTTTTTTTCAATAATCTTTTATTGAGTTTTGAAAGATAAGTAATAAACGGGAAATAAACACGACTATTACATGGTATGATAGAATGATAATGTATATACAGAGGGTACAGAGGTAGGACATAGATGTTTCCTACAAGGGAAGGAGTAAAATAGTAGGGATACTTCACTGCCTGGCTACCCTACTTTCTCTCCTCTGAAATACCCAGTATAATTCTTGGTGACTTCAACATTCCTTTCAATGTTAACAGCCAAGCTACAGCTCAACTTCTCAACTTAACCTCTTCTTTTGACCTAACCCAATGGACACATACTTCTACTCTCTCTAATGGTAATACCCTTGACCTTGTATTCTCCCATCTCTGAAACCTCACCAACACCCCCTTTCAGTTTCACTGTATACTTGCCCCCAACTACCCATCCGAAACCAAACGATTACTTGTAGGAACCTTCGCCACTTTAACCCTTCTCCTCTCTATTCTGCTACTGACCAACTATATGACATAATCACTCCCCTGTCCTGACCTGGCCACCTATGTCTACAACAGTTCACTCTCATCATCGCTGGATGCACTTGCATCTCTCACTACACGCAGAATCAGACCCCAACCGCTACAACCCTGGCAAACTGACAACACTAGAAATCTCAAGAGAACGATTTGAACGACTGTGGCGTAAAATCAAATGCCTGCAAGATTTCACCCTATATAAATATGCCCTTCTAAAATACAATTCCTGCCTCCATGCTGCCAAACAAGCCTACTTTGTCTCTCTTATTAATACCTTGTCATCCAGTCCCTGTCAGCTCTTCTTAACCTTTAACTCTCTGCTTCGTCCCCCAACCCCTCTACCCACTAACTCACTCACCTCCCAAGAGATTTCCAATCACTTCAAAGACAAGATTAATGCAATTTGTGAGGATACCTCCACTGTGCGTACATCTTTCCCACCAAACATACCTTGCCGAACAGCACATTCAACACTCTCCTTTTTTGAACTGGCTACTACTGAAGAGGTTACAAAACTTTTCTCAGATGCCCACCTAACCAATTGTCCCCTGGATCCTGTTCCCTCACAACTACTACGGTCACCCTCTTCTTCTATCCTATGCTCCCTCACTCACATCTTCGATCTCTCCCTCTCTAGTGGCACCTTCCTCTCCCCTCTAAAAAATGTGCAGATCACTCCCATACTTAAAAAGCCCTCACTGGACCCCACCAACCTGAACAAATGCTTGGTCTACAACAGTCTTAGCTCCTACCTCAGTGAAAATAACCTTCTTGACCCCTTACAGTCTGGCTTTCGCTCAAAGGACTCCACAGAAACTGCCTTATTAAAACTCACTAATGATTTACTAACTGCTAAAACCAACAGCCAATACTCCATACTCCTACTACTTGACCTCTCTGCGGCCTTTGATACTGTTGACCATCCGCTCCTTCTCAATAAAATCCATTCCCTTGGCCTCCAAGATTCTGCTCTATCGTGGTTCTCTGCCTACCTATCACAGTGTTCCTTCAGTGTTACCTACAACTCTGTTTCCTCCTCTCCATTGCCCCTTTTTGTGCGGGGTCCCCCAAGGCTCTGCTCTTGGACCCCTTCTCTTCTCTATGTACACCTCCTCCCTTGGTCACTTGATAACCACCCATGGCTTCCAATACCACTTATATCCTGACAGCACCCAAATTTATCTGTCTTCTTCTCACCTCACTCCTTCAGTCTCCTCTCGCATTACTAACTTACTAACTGACATATCAGCATGGATGTCGCACCGCTTCCTTAACCACTTCAATACAGGGCATTTTCACTCCCTTCCTGCCCAGGCTAATTTTCAGCTTTCAGCGCTGTCACACATTGAATGACAAATGCGCGGTCATGCAACGTTGTACCCAAATAAAATTTTGATCGTTTCCCCCCCCCCCCCTCAAAATAGAGCTTTCTTTTGGTGGTATTTGATCACCTCTGTGTAGAATTTTTTGCGATATGAACCAAAAAAGAGCGACAATTTTGAAAAAACACAATATTTATTACTTTTTGCTATAATAAATATCCCATTTAAAAAAAAAAAAAATTTCCTCAGTCTGATTTGCACAAAAGTTATAGCGTCTACAAAATAGATAGATTTGTAATTTTTATTATTTATTTTTTTACTACTAATGGCGGCGATCTGCGATTTTTATCATGACTGTGACATTTCGGCGAACATATCAGACACTTTTGACACTATTTTTGGACCATTCACATTTATAAAGCGATCAGTGCTATAAAAAAATGCACTAATTACTGTATAAATGTGACCGTCAGGAAAGGGGTTAACACTAGGGGGCGCTGTAGGTGTTAAATGTGCATCCTAGGGAGTGATTCTAACTGTGGGGGGAGGGACTGATGAGGGGAGGAGACCGATCGGTGTTCTTCTGTATAAGGAACATACGATCAGTTCTCCTCTCCCCTGACAGGACGTGGATCTGTGTGTTTACACACACAGATCCACGTCCCTGCTCTGTGATGAGCAATCGCAGGTGCCCGGCGGACATCGCGGCCGCTGGGCACGCGCATTGGGTCCCCAGTGATGCGGCGAGTGCACGCACTCCCCACAATGCCGGGAAACCTAGGACGTCATATGATGCCCACCCGGAGGGAGGAACGGTTCCTGCCGCCGTCATTTTACAATACGGCGGTAGGGAACTGGTTAAACAAAATCTCTCCAAAAACCGAGCTATTCCATGACTTTTCCATCAAAATCAACAATGCAACCATCAGTCCCTCCCCTCACGCCAGGGTGTAATCCAATAGTTGTCAAAAGTTTGTAGAATTCACCTCCGTAACATGTATAAAATGTGCCCCTTTTTAACAAATTAAACCACCAAGCTCCTCATTCACACCCTTGTTATCTCTCGCCTTGACTATTGCAACTCCCTTCTCATTGGCCTGCCTCTCCATCGGCTATTTCCTCTTTAGTCAATAACAAGTTCTGCTGCCAGGCTTATCCACCTTACCCACCATTTAGCGTCTGCCACCCCTCTCCTCCAATCCCTACACTGGCTCCCAATCGCCCAGCGAATTACATTTAAAATACTAACCACAACATACAAAGCCTTTCACAACTCTGCCCCAAGCTACATTACCAATCTTGTCTCCAAATATCACCCAAACTGTCCTCTCCGCACCTCACAAAACCTCCTACTCTCAAGTTTCCTCGTCTCCTCTTTGTCAGGGCTGGGCTCAGCTCCTATCTCTCCACAGTGACTCACCTGTTGATGATATCCCGCTCGTCAGTCCTGTCTACTTAAGCCATCCAGCCCAGATGATCTCTGCCTTCGCCTTGGTCACATCTCTAGAGACGCTCTCCTGTGTTCCTGTTAAAGACTTGCTTGGCTGACATTCCTTCTGGCTCCAGATCCTGCTTGCTGTTCTATTATGCTCATCTCTGGCTCCCTGATATTTTGGCTTGTCTGAGTATCCATTCCGGTTCTTGAACTCTGGCTATGTTTTGACTACGTTTACTCTGTTTACCTTTTTTTATTATTATTAAACAAGTGAGATTTAACTGTACTTCTGTCTCAGTCTGATTCATGGTTTCTGACACTCATCCCATGCTCGCCTCCAGGATATCTCCAGAGCCTCTCCCATCCTCTGAAACTCACTACCTCAACCTGTCCGGCTATCCCCTACTCTTGCTACCTTCAGGCAATCCCTGAAAACTCGTCTTTTTAGGGAAGCCTATCACACCTCCAGCTAATCTTTTACCACTTCCATCAGCTCATTCCCCACAGTTACAACCTTTTGTACTCCCTGTCCCACCCTATTAGACTGTAAGCTCTTCTGAGTAGGGCCCTCTTAATCTGATTGTATTTTATTGTATTATAACTGTATTGTCTTCCTTTTATATTGTAAAGCACTGCATAAACTGTTAGCACTATATAAATCCTGTATAATAGTGCAAATAATACAACTAATGTAACCAACATGTGTGGAGAAGAGAAAGTCAGGAGTTGTGTTGAGTTTACCCCAGGCACCCCAATGGGTACAAGCTGTGTCCTAGGGGACCTCAACTCCATCTTTCGTAGAGTTATTAAAGATATACACATAGAGTTACCAATTTTTTGGGTACAAGAGTTGCAAGGTGTCCATTGAAGGAGTGAGGATTGTAGCCGCCCTGAGCAGGAGGCCATCATTTGTTCATAGGAGCAACGTTAATGCGTTAGATCAGGGGTCTCCAAACTACGGCCCTCCAGTTGTTCAGGAACAACAATTCCCATCATGCCTAGTCATGTCTGTGACTGTCAGAGTTTTACAATGCCTCATGGGACTTGTAGTTCCGCAACAGCTGGAGGGCCATAGTTTGGAGATCCCTGCGTTAGATCTATGACTTCTGTTAGAGAAGGAGATAGGGTTTTTTTCCACTTTCTCGTGATTGATAATCTTGCTGCTAGAAGTATGTGCGTAATTGTATGTTGTGATTTAGGTGGGAGAGAATCTACATCTAGGGATAGTATTGCTAGTCCTGGGTTCATAGGGACTTGTTGTTGACTAATTTCAGAAATAATGTTAAATATAGCATTCCAGTAAGTTGAGAGTGTAGGGCATCCCCAAAGGTTATGTAGGATGTCCCCATTTGACCACATTTTCTCCAGCATCTATTGGATAGATGGGGACTGTATTGTGAGATTTTGTCTGGGGTCAGGTACCATCTTAGTGCGATTTTTGTGGTTAGTTCCCTTAGTGAAGAGCAAAAGGTAGCCTTCTTTGTGGCTTTACACGCTTTAGTCCACTGATTTATCGTGAAGGACTGTCCTAAATCAGCTTCCCATTGCATGTAGGGGGGATATTTGATGAATGTACATTTCTGTTGGAGAATGTTATAAAACTTTGTGATTCCTTTTTGGTGTGAGGTAGGGGATGTTAGGAAAGACCACGCTTGAATGTTCTGGTGACTGTAGGAGATTTTTAAGAGACAGTTTCGTATTTGCATGTATTGGTATAGGTCACCTTGTGGGAGATGAAATTCTTTTTGAAGAGAAGGAAAGGTTTTAACAGAGTTTTCAATGTATAGGTTATGAAGGAAGTTTAACCCTTTTTTGATCCAGGATGTGAAGGATATTTGGGCTATGAAAGGGGTTAGTGCTGATAAAGGGAATTTCAAGGTAGTGTTCTTTGGGTATGTTTGAGCTTGTTGGAGCATCCGTTTCCAAGACCTGAGTGTTACTATCATGGTTGGGGGTATGAAGGATTGGACCCATGCTCCTAGTTGAGCATTGAATAGCCATGATGATATTGGGTAATGAGGACTATATGATGATTCTATTGAGCCCTAGGTCATGGTCAGGGAGGGTAAGAACCATTCTTTAACCACTTCAGCCCCGGAAGAATTTACCCCCTTCCTGACCAGAGCACTTTTTGCGATTCGGCACTGCGTCGCTTTAACTGACAATTGCGCGGTCGTGTGACGTGGCTCCCAAGCAAAATGTATGTCCTTTTTTTTCCACAAATAGAGCTTTCCTTTGGTGGTATTTGATCACCCCTGCGGTTTTTATTTTTTGCGCTATTAACAAAAAAAGATGACAATTTTGAAAAAAAAAGCATTATTTTTTACTTTTTGCTATAATAAATATCCCCCAAAAATATATAAAAAAAAAACATTTTTTTTCCTCACTTTAGGCCGATATGTATTCTTCTACATATTTTTGGTTAAAAAAATTGCAATAAGCGATTATTAATTGGTTTACGCAAAAGTTATAGTGTTTACAAAATAGGGGATAGTTTTATGGCATTTTGATTAATAATTATTTTTTTTTTAAATGGAGGCGATCATCGATTTTTATCGGGACTGCAACATTATGGCGGACACATCGGACAATTTTGACACATTTTTGGAACAATTGGCATTAATACAGCGATCAATGCTATTAAATTGCATTGATTACTGTAAAAATGTCACTGGCAGTGAAGGGGTTAACCAATAGGGGGCGGGGAGGGGTTAAGGGTTCCTAGGGGCATGTTTCTAATGGTCTGGGGGCATGGCTGTGTGTGACACCACACTGATCGCTGATCGCTGCTCGCGATGACAGGGAGCAGACGATCAGTGTGCTGTCATTAGGCAGAAAGGGGAGATGCTGTTTACATCGGCATCTCCCAGTTCTTGAGCTCCGTGACACGTTCGCGGGTATCCCTTCGGGGAGCGTGTCCGCGGGACCCGCGGGCACGGTCATGGAGCTTACGGCGCGCACGCGGTAAATTCAAAGTAACGTACCGGTATGTTACTTTGCCCAGCCGTGCTGTTGATCTTTTTAGCTGTATGCCTAGATAGGATATACTTGTATCTATATAAACAAAGAAACGGCACTGGAATAGACGTGTGCAATATTGAACGAGAAAAAGAAAACACAAAAAATGTGCAGCTGCTGATAAGAAAGTGCTATAACCTTCAAAAAATGCTCAAACCAATAAAACAGCGCTGGCAAACAAAAATTGTGACAAAATAATAAATGATCCCACAAAATTGACAAACATCAATAATGTGTGTGAAGTGGTTACATGTCTGACACAAACCAATCCCATAAAAAATAAACTAGCATCAAATAATATGTGTGATAAATTATTACATAAGTGACATGATTGAATAATAACCATAAAATTATTTCATAGATACCAAAATTGAATAAGTGATAAACCACAACCTAAATGTGGTAAGAAAATATATAAATAAAAATGAATGTGAGTAAGTCCAGTTATTGTCCCAAAAAACCAAGAACCAAAATAAATGTACATATGAGCTCCTTCTTGGAATAGACTCACCGGGCTAGCAGACAGACAGAGCAGCAAAGCAGAGGGCAGATATGCAGACAAACTGTGGTTCGGCAAGTAGGCACAAAAGCAGAGCTGAATAAACAAGCCAGTGGGATGAGAGGATCCAGGGAGCGATGCATGCACACAAGGCACAGTGATGTTCTTGGAGATATTGTACCGACAATAGAAGAGAGCAAATTTTAAAGTGTTGTAGAAGGATTTTTAAAATGCGCGCTCTGCGCTACTTACAGGATGCATAAAGGAAGGCAAACTTCTCAGATACTTCCGCGGTTGCAGCTGGTTTAGCGTGCGCTCCACGGGAACAGGAAGTGGCGTCAGTGGTTAGATCCTTGGCCGGAAATTACGTCGACGCGTTTCGCCCCTCCTCCAGGGCGTCATCAAAAGATCTTTTGATGACGCCCTGGAGGAGGGGCGAAACGCGTCGACGTAATTTCCGGCCAAGGATCTAACCACTGACGCCACTTCCTGTTCCCGTGGAGCGCACGCTAAACCAGCTGCAACCGCGGAAGTATCTGGGAAGTTTGCCTTCCTTTATGCCTCCTGTAAGTAGCGCAGAGCGCGCATTTTAAAAATCCTTCTACAACACTTTAAAATTTGCTCTCTTCTATTATCGGTACAATATCTCCAAGAACATCACTGTGCCTTGTGTGCATGCATCGCTCCCTGGATCCTCTCATCCCACTGGCTTGTTTATTCAGCTCTGCTTTTGTGCCTACTTGCCGAACCACAGTTTGTCTGCATATCTGCCCTCTGCTTTGCTGCTCTGTCTGTCTGCTAGCCCGGTGAGTCTATTCCAAGAAGGAGCTCATATGTACATTTATTTTGGTTCTTGGTTTTTTGGGACAATAACTGGACTTACTCACATTCATTTTTATTTATATATTTTCTTACCACATTTAGGTTGTGGTTTATCACTTATTCAATTTTGGTATCTATGAAATAATTTTATGGTTATTATTCAATCATGTCACTTATGTAATAATTTATCACACATATTATTTGATGCTAGTTTATTTTTTATGGGATTGGTTTGTGTCAGACATGTAACCACTTCACACACATTATTGATGTTTGTCAATTTTGTGGGATCATTTATTATTTTGTCAAATTTTTGTTTGCCAGCGCTGTTTTATTGGTTTGAGTATACTTGTATCTGCCCATTTGTATGGGAATTGTTGTTGGAAGGAAGTTTTGCGTTACAGCATCGATTCCTATGTCTACGATGTATGATTTGGTTTTGTTTGCTTTGTAATATGAGACTTTGCTAAACCACGTGAGAATTGTTTGGACTTCTATGAGGGATGATGAGGGGTTATATAGCATTAAAATAATTTTATCAGCAAATAAGCTGATTTTGTGTTCGTGGGGTTCGATGTTGATACCCGTTATTTTGTTGTTGGTTCTAATATGTTCAGCTAAAGGTTCCATCACTAAATTTAAATTAAAGGGGATAAAGGGCATCCTTGTCTCATGCCATTTGTAATTTGGAATGGGGTAGAGAGATGGTTGGATGTGTATTCTCGTGCAGAGGGTTTAGTATACAGGGCTGGGAAAAGGGGGGGAATGGGGGCAGACGGGACAATTGGGACTTTATATGAAACACAACACTAGGGCATAATTGAGTCATAAATGTAAAAAATGTTTTTTTATTGATAGCCCATGGGAGCATAGTGCAATCAATGATACAGACATTAAAGTCAATAAATATGGTACAGGGTAGGTCAAGCATGATAGTTCATCACATTAAACAATAGCATAATACATCACATTATCATATAATAGTAGCATCATAAACACTGTAGCACATGATCAATGATAGTAGTATTGACACTACATCCAACAGGTGTATATATGATTGGAATTAAATCAGGATAAAATAAATGACTCAAATATTAAACACCCATGATCGATACATGATTGATGTGACATGACATCAAGTATGTATGCTCGACGCGTTTCGTGGAAGTTTGTCCACCCATCAGGAGCAGCTAATTGGAATAACCTATAAAGTAATATAGACTGATAATTAATGAAATTTAATTCTAACAGAGGGAAAAGGAGCAGAAAATTCTGGCCTTGACACTCTTACCTAAGGGTATATAATATGATGGTATTAGGCGTATGTGGTAATATTTATGATGGTGGGAGGCACTGGGGGAAGGACACAGCTAGTATGGCTTTGGAAATTTGGCCTTAAAATTTAAACTTCTTTAGAACTAGAGAGGTAGTTCCAATTGACTCTGTTGAACGCCTTCTCTGCGTCTAGACATAGCAGAGAAGACTTTCCAGTGGTATTTGTATGGTGGATGATATTAATTAACCTCCTGGTGGCGTCTGAGGTCTGGCAGCCTTTAGTGAAGCCGGTTTGGTCCTTATGTATCAAAGAGGGAAGAATATCTATCAGTCTGTTAGCTAACATTTTGGTGTATATCTTGAGATCAAGGTTCAATAGGGATATGAGGTGGAAATTTTGAGGGGATGTGGGCTCCTTTCCTGATTTGGCAGCGTTACCACCATGGCAGGTAGCATTTTATTTAGCGATAAGGTGAAGGCAGCGTGGTTGTGCAAGTCACACAGATGTGGGGTTTTATATTGTTTGAAGTGTTTTGAAGTATTCCATCAGGACCTGGGGATTTGGAGTTCATTTTTCCATTACTTTTCATTTCGTCTGTAGAGAATGGTGTATTTAGAAACTAAATGTGGTCAGTCGATAATGAGGGAAGGTTAATATGGTTGAGGAAGGACTGAATCTCTTCATGAGATGGTTGATGTGTGTTTTCGTCAGCATTGATGTTGTACAGGCTGCTGTAATAGCAGCTGAACGCGTCAGCTATTGATAGAGAATTTAAGAGTTTGTCACGGGTAGTTGGATGGTAAAGATATGCTATTTTAGATTTTAGGCAGTGCCCTTTAATGCGGAGAGCCATTGCCTTCCCTGCTTTGATACCCATTACATATGTTTTAGCTTTAAGCTTGCGTTGCGTTATTTCAAAGTTTTCAAGTAACAAAGAACGAAGTTCATGGCATAAATTAAACATTTGAGGTTGCAGTGATGAAGAAGGTTGAAGATTTGTGGTTTCAATAGCTACCATCAATTCTTCTAAGCGCTGCGTTATCCTTTTCCTTAGTCTTGAGCCTAGCTGAAAATAAAAATCCTCTAATGTAAGCTTTGTGGGTATTCCACAGGATCACTGTGTCAGACACTGAGCCTGTATTTAAAGTAAAGAATTCATCAAATTTTTGGGATAGGTGCTATGTATTGGTTGGGTTTTCAAGGAGAAAATTGATGGTTTATTTGTGCTTTTTATGCGTACATGTGCATGGTCTGACCAGGCGATGGTGTGGATTTGAGAAGTGTGAATATTTTGCAGTAGCCATTTATCAGAGAGAAATATGTCTATGCTAGAATATCTGTTATGACGTGGGGATAGGTACGTGTAGTCCCTCTCATCCACGTGACAACACCTCCAGACATCATATAAATCATTAACTGTGATGAATTTGTTCAAAGGTGAAGATAATCTCTTCGGTTCAGAAGAGGTATCTAACTCGTTGTCGAGCACTATGTTGAAGTCCCCACATATTAGTAGGTGTCCTTCTAGTGCTTCTTTCATTTTTTTAAAGGTGGTTTTGAGAAAGGACATCTGTCTTTGGTTAGGGGCATACAGAGTTACTATGGTATATTGGGTATTTTTTATAGTGCAGTTAAGAATGATGTATCTGCCCCCTGAGTTGAGGGTTCATTTCTGTAGCTGGAAAGGGATAGTGTCCCAAACAGCTATTAGTACTCCACGTTGTTTTCGTGAGTAGCAAGATGTGTAGATGTGTGGAAAGGATTAATGTTGTCAGAAGGATGTGGCGTTTCTTGAACGCATAGTATATCACAGTTATGTGTTAGTGCTGTTTTCCATAAGGATGCTCTTTTTGCTGGGTGATTTAAGCCTTTCTCATTTATGGATAAGAAGTTGATGGACATAATGGAGGTGAAGGCTATTGATGTGGGTGAAACTCACGTTTAGATGTCCAGGTGGTGATTCTTGGATGATTCCTCAGGTGAGGATGTTCGTCACTTTGTTGTTGGGAGTCCTGGAAGTGAAAAATTTAGTTCTGTGCTTCTATAGTAAAGCAGTCTGTGATAAAGGAAAAAAATAACAGTATTAACCTTTGTAGACTGAAACAATAACTCGGTTTTATGTACCAGTCCTATCTGTCTTGATGAAACAAACCGTAAACAGAAAAACAAAAAAGGTGAAAATGAGGAACAAAAATACAAAAAACTCAAAGGTCAGCAGTTATTCTGCAAGAAGCTGACCATACGTGAGGGTTGATTTCAGTAATAGGTGTTGTCTAGCTGGAAGCCTGACTGGGGATATAGGTCGTAGCTAGGAAATGATGCAGCAGGTGGGTTCATTTATATTTTGAGTTTTGGTTCTCTCGTCATTGGTATCCATGTTTGGGAGGACCTACGGAGGAGGCAAAGTCACCCCTGGGCAGCTCTGGGATTAAATCCCAGGAGTGTAGGTGCCTTAGGTCATCTTTGGGCTTTGATACTGTATAGGATGTTCCATTGCGAGTGATAATTATGGTAGCTGGGTGGGGCCATTTGTATGGGATTTTGTGGTTACTGAAGGCTTTGGTAATCGTTTTCATGTGTCTTCTCAGGTTAAGGGTATATTGAGAAAGATCAGCTTATAGATACACACCATTGTTTGGGGCTGGAAGAGCAGGGAATGACCTTGCTTCTTTAGCAAGGAGTTGCTCTTTAATTGGGAAGAAATGAATACGACCAATAGTTCAATTGCTGACACCTCAAGGAGTAAATTGGAAATTATATCACTGACGTATTTATGCAGGTCTGATGGAGGGATGGATTTGGGCACCCTGCGTATTTTGACATTATTGCGACACGAGCGATCTTCGAGATCTGCGAGCTTCGCTTTTATCTAATCGTTGTCATCTCTTTGATCTTTGTATGCATCAATTAAATAATTTACTGTAGTGGTGCATTCATCCATTCTATTTTCAATATACTGCACCCTCTCTCCCACACCTTGCATTTCAGATGTAAATTTGTGTTTAAGGGAGGAGAAGCTTGCCATGAGGGATGATTGTAAGGAAAAAAGCACGTCTTTCATTATTGTATCAAGGACTGGCTGTCCTGAGGTAGGGAAGGCTGCAATAGATGTTGAGGCCTATTTGATCAGGGTGCTGTGTTGTACTCACTGTGCCGGCGCCGTCTTGAGGTTTCCCTTTGCCTGGTGCTGGCTGCAGAAAGAAGGCTGTAAGCTTTTTAGGGTATCGCTCGTCCTTCCTTTTGCATGACATCGCTGGATCAGGCTCCAGTAAAAGTGTGGAGCTGTGTCCGGTCTCCATGGGTGCAGGGTCCCGCTGGAAGTGCTGGATGTTCCCCGGTCTGCTGACAGAGCTAACAGCTTACACGGCTATCATGATGGTGCGCAAGCCACGCCCCCCACCCCAATACTTAATAATTGACAATATAATTTATATTCGCATTTTAGGATTAATCTGATCACTGCCTATATTTTTGCTATATGACTGTATAATTTTATCTAGTGCTGCACATTTACTAGATTGCATTGATTACAAGGGTTTGTATAATTACCTCATGTGCCAGCTGCTTTAACGATAGGGACACTCACTATATACAGTATCTCACAAAAGTGAGTACACCTGTCAAGAAAAGCGTCCAGGATCTTTTTCTGCCAGCAGGAGAATCGGCTATGGTATGCCCAGCAAAAGAGCCGCTCAGCGCGCACGCGGGAGCGCGCTCGCGCGCACGGGAACGGGAGCGCGCACGCACGCTGTTTGAGCCCGTTTTGGCGCCAGGAGCGCTATTTAAGGAAGTGCCTGTCCATGCTGTCTTGCTGTCCGGTCTACAGCGTTCCAGTGACCCCCAGCTATCCGCTACCTGTGTATTACCTGACTTCTGATACCTGACTACCCGGCTTGTTCCTGATATCCCGTACCTGCTGCCTGTCCTCGATCCCGGCTTGTCCTGACATCTCTTCTGCCTGCTCCTTGGTACTTTGCTGTCCGTCTGTTAACGACCCGGCCTGCTTAACGACTACGCCTTGCCTGCTGATTTGGTACCGCACCTGCCTGCCCGTGTTTGACCCGGCCTGTCTGTGACCTGCTTCAGTTCCGGACTCCAGTCTCTTCCGGCTATCCGCAAGTTCCACCTGCCTGCCTACTACGACTGGGTTCCTGCCCTAGTCTTCTACTGGCCGTCCTACAGTACTCCAGACGTCCGGACCAGCCCTACACCTGTAACCCGCCAGGCACTTGTGCCCCTTTGTGCTTCCGAGCCCCTGTCTATTCTACCAGGGGTTCCCGAGCCGGAGGTATACGAGACGCCACTCCCTGCATTCGTGGGCTCAACCACCAGGTACGTGACAGTACCGGACAGCCATGTCTGAGCCCACGCAGGGAGCTGCTCCAGTGGATGATCTGTGTCGCCACCTGGCTGGCCTAACCCAGGCAGTGAAGAGTCTTCAGGAGGGCTATACCCGGCTCGAGGAACGTGTTCAGATCCTATCCACAGTTACGTCACCTGCACCTGGGATTCCTGCTGCCCCTTCAGTCGTGATGTTGCCACCTGAACCCAAGGTTCCCACTCCTGAGCGGTTTACTGGGGACCGTAGCAAATTTCGAGCTTTCCACAATGCTTGTGAACTTTTCTTTGCCCTGCAGCCTAGGACCTTCTCGCTTGACGCCACCAAAGTAGGCTTTGTCATTTCCCTGCTGTCAGGAGATCCACAAGCTTGGGCCCATCGGCTTTTGGAGCAGAAGGATGCCGCCCTTGACAATTTGAACTCCTTTTTTCACGCTATGTCTCAGCTCTACGAGGACCCGCAACTAACAGCAACCGCAGAAACGGCCCTGCATTCCCTACAGCAAGGTCGCAGACCAGCGGAGGACTATGCGCCCGAATTCAGGCGCTGGAGTTCCGATACCAACTGGAACGACTCCGCTCTGTGGTACCAGTTCCGCACGGGTCTCTCTGAATCATTGAAGGATGAACTGGCCAGAGTGGATACACCTGAGACTTTAGACGCACTCATTAACCTGTCCATACAGATTGACAGGCGACTACGACAATGGAGGTCTGAACGTGCCGCCGGTCCCTCCAGACCAATCTGGATGCTTCCCCGTGTACCCAGTCAGCCTCCACCGAATCCCAGAACTCCCGTGACCTATACCTCTGATGCTCCGGAACCTATGCAGCTAGGATTGCTGCGTCCATCTCTGACACCTGAGGAGCGGCAACGCAGGCGATCCAATAATCTGTGCCTCTACTGTGGCGAATCGGGACATTATGTGAGATCCTGTCCTGCTAAACTCCGTAAGTCCTGCACTACCTCTTTTGCTCTTACTCCCACTCTGCCGAATAATACGTCTCACCTGGCTGTCTCCGTTCTTTTTCAGCTCCCCAGAGGGAATATCCGGGTAACCGCTATCATTGATTCCGGAGCCTGCAGCGGTTTCATGGACTCAGCTTTCGCCACCCGGCATCATGTTCCCCTACGACCAAAAGCAAAAGGCCTCTCTATACATCTGGCAGACGGCTCGGCTCTTAAATCTGGACCTGTCACACAAGAGACTGTGCCAATATTCACCACTATGGCCGGAAACCATCAAGAACTATTATGCCTGAACATCATCCAATCCCCTCTGTTTCCAGTTATTCTAGGCATGCCCTGGCTGAGGGCTCATAACCCATTCATTGATTGGACCACTGGGGAGATCAGCTTCCCCTCCTCCTATTGTCACCAATATTGCCTACCTGAGACGGCTCAAGTATTCTCACCCCTACTCTGCATGGAAGCTGATGAAGAGACCCGTCAAGCCGTACCTGAAGTCTACCATGAGTTCTTAGACGTCTTCAGCAAGAAGGGCGCAGATACCCTTCCTCCTCACAGGCCTTATGACTGCCCAATTGAAATCCTTCCTGGCGCAGAAGTTCCATTCGGGAGAATCTTCCCCTTAACTGAGCTTGAACTTGGCACTTTGAAGACCTATATTGATGATAATTTGGAGAAGGGGTTCATCCGGCCCTCCACTTCCCCAGCAGGGGCAGGAATTTTCTTCGTAGAGAAAAAAGACCATTCCCTACGCCCCTGCGTAGACTACAGGGAACTTAACAAAGTTACCATCAAAAATCGGTACCCTCTTCCCTTGGTACCTGAACTATTCCAAAGATTGGGGTCTGCAGCGACGTTCACAAAACTGGACCTTCGCGGGGCATACAACCTTATCCGCATCCGGAGTGGTGACGAATGGAAGACTGCCTTTCGCACCCGATTCAGGCATTTTGAATATTTAGTTATGCCATTCGGACTCTGCAACGCCCCTGCTACGTTCCAGCATTTTGTGAACGATATCTTCAGAGACTACCTCGATCTATTCGTCATAGTATATTTGGACGACATCCTGATCTTCTCACCTTCCCTGACAGAGCATCGCGAACACGTTAAAAAGGTGCTAACCAGACTTCGACGCCACGGCTTGTATGCGAAACCGGAAAAATGTGTATTCGAGCAACAGAGCATCCATTTCTTAGGATTGATTATTTCCGTGGAAGGTATCAAAATGGACCCACAGAAGGTTTCCGCCATCCTGGACTGGCCAGCTCCTACTGACAAGAAAGGTGTTCAACGCTTTGTGGGATTCGCAAATTTCTACCAGAAATTCATCAAAGGATTCTCCACTATCATTTCGCCCATCACGAGTCTAACCAAGCAGAGCACTAAGTTCTCTTGGTCTCCCGGAGCGCAGGCAGCCTTTGCAACCTTGAAAGACCGATTCACGTCGGCATCAGTTCTGAAGCATCCTGACCCAGCGTTACCGTACATACTTGAGGTTGACGCCTCGGAAATTGCAGTCAGGGCAGTGTTATCTCAGAGACAAGGGCCTAAAGCTCTGTTGCACCCAGTTGCGTTCTTTTCCCGCAAACTATCTGAGGCAGAACGAAATTACGACGTGGGAGACCGAGAACTATTGGCCATCAAAGCTGCCCTTGAAGAGTGGTGATACCTTCTGGAAGGAGCAACACATCCGATTCTTGTGTATACAGATCACAAGAATCTCGAATATTTAAAAACCGCTAAGAGACTGAGACCACGCCAGGCCAGGTGGGCACTTTTCTTTACGCGATTTTCTCTCCACATAACTTACAGGCCCGGGTCGAAGAACACCAAACCAGACGCCCTCTCTAGGATGTTTAGCGAACCTGAAACTTCTTCTCCTCCGGACACCATCTTGTCTTCTGGAAGTTTTCTTTTGCTCCAAGAAGATTTGCTGGCTCAGATAAAACAGGCTTCCGTAGGAATTTCTTCTCCGCCTGATACCACCCTACAAACCAGAGACGATCTGTTATGGTACGGAGAAAAGATCTTCGTACCTAAGGAGGTGCGAGTGGCTGTTCTGAACTTCTGTCATGACCATGAGTTAGCTGGTCATTTTGGGGTGCACAAGACATCTGAATTGCTCCAACGCATGTTTTGGTGGCCACAGTTAACAAGGGACTGTAGGGATTATGTGGAATCATGCACCGTCTGTATCCAGAACAAGGGCAACAAATCAAAAGCTTGGGGGCTGTTGAAACCATTACCTGTCCCGGAGAGACCATGGAGAATGATCTCTATGGATTTTATTGTTGAACTGCCTCCCTCGGAAGATCACTCTACCATCTTTGTAGTGGTGGATAGACTCTCTAAAATGGCTCACTTCCTTCCCATGAAGGGTACTCCTTCTGCGGCCGAAACCGCGAGAATTTTCATTAAGGAAATCGTAAGACTTCATGGCATTCCGGCAAACATAACCTCAGACCGTGGGGTACAATTCACCTCAAAGTTTTGGAGGGCATTATGTGGCTCCCTGAAGATCAATCTGTCCTTTTCTTCAGCTTACCATCCTCAAACAAACGGCCAGACAGAAAGGACGAACCAAACATTGGAGCAGTACTTACGTTGCTTTTCATCATTCTCACAAGATGATTGGGTTCCTCTATTACCGCTGGCCGAATTTGCCTATAACAATTCAATTCATTCTGCTACAAAACAGACTCCTTTCTTCGCAAATTATGGATTTCACCCTTTATTTTTATCAAACAGTATACCGGAATGTCCTGTACCTGCTGCTCAGGAAACGCTGAATTTTTTTAGTGCCAATAATAAATTACTCCAGGAGACAATGACAAGAACTCAGGAATACTACAAAGAGGTCTTTGACAGGAAGAGAAGGGGAGAACTTAATTTAAAACCCGGAGATCAAGTCTGGCTGTCTACATTAAACTTGAAGTTGGCATGCCCCTCTAAGAAGCTTGGCCCTAAGTTTGTGGGTCCTTTCCCTGTGGAAAAGAAAATCAATAGTGTGACTTATAAATTAAAACTACCCGAATCATTCCGGATCCATCCAGTCTTCCATGTAGCTCTGCTCAAACCTACTGTCCCAGATCCTTTTGTTGGCCGGAATACGGGGCCTCCTGAACCGGTACTCATTGATGGAGAAATGGAATTCGAGGTTGAGTCCATCCTGGATTGTAGGAGAAGATGTGGGCGTGTGCAGTATCTGGTGAAATGGAAGGGGTACGGCCCGGAAGAAAATTCGTGGGAACCGGAATCCAACATTCATGCAAAGAGGCTGATTCGGGCATTTAATAATGCGCACCCAAGTAAGATGGTTCAGTTGGGCATCCGGAGGCTGCCCCTTAGGGGGGGGGGCAATGTCAAGCAAAGCGTCCAGGATCTTTTTCTGCCAGCAGGAGAATCGGCTATGGTATGCCCAGCAAAAGAGCCGCTCAGCGCGCACGCGGGCGCACGGGAGCGCGCACGCACGCTGTTTGAGCCCGTTTTGGCGCCAGGAGCGCTATTTAAGGAAGTGCCTGTCCATGCTGTCTTGCTGTCCGGTCTACAGCGTTCCAGTGACCCCCAGCTATCCGCTACCTGTGTATTACCTGACTTCTGATACCTGACTACCCGGCTTGTTCCTGATATCCCGTACCTGCTGCCTGTCCTCGATCCCGGCTTGTCCTGACATCTCTTCTGCCTGCTCCTTGGTACTTTGCTGTCCGTCTGTTAACGACCCGGCCTGCTTAACGACTACGCCTTGCCTGCTGATTTGGTACCGCACCTGCCTGCCCGTGTTTGACCCGGCCTGTCTGTGACCTGCTTCAGTTCCGGACTCCAGTCTCTTCCGGCTATCCGCAAGTTCCACCTGCCTGCCTACTACGACTGGGTTCCTGCCCTAGTCTTCTACTGGCCGTCCTACAGTACTCCAGACGTCCGGACCAGCCCTACACCTGTAACCCGCCAGGCACTTGTGCCCCTTTGTGCTTCCGAGCCCCTGTCTATTCTACCAGGGGTTCCCGAGCCGGAGGTATACGAGACGCCGCTCCCTGCATTCGTGGGCTCAACCACCAGGTACGTGACAACACCCCTCACATTTTTGTAAATATTTTATTATATCTTTTCATGTGACAACACTGAAGAAATTACACTTTGCTACAATGTAGTAGTAGTGAGTGTACAGATTGTATAACAGTGTCAATTTGCTTCCCCCTCAAAAAAAACTCAACTCAAACACACAACCATTAATGTCTAAAGCACTGGCAACCAAAGTGAGTACACCCCTAAGTAAAAATGTCCAAATTGTGCCCAAAGTGTCAATATTTTGTGTGGCCACCATTATTTTCCAGCACTACCTGAACCCTCTTGGGCATGGAGTTCACCAGAACTTCACAGGTTGCCACTGGAGTCCTCTTCCACTCCTCCATGAAGACATCATGAAGCTGGTGGATGTTAGAGACCTGGCGCTCCTCCACCTTCCATTTGAGGATGCCCCACAGATGCTCAATAGGGTTTAGGCCTGGAGACATGCTTGGCCAGTCCATAACCTTTACTCTCAGCTTCTTTATCAAGGCAGTGGTTGTCTTGAAAGTGTGTTTGGGGTTGTTATCATGTTGGAATACTGCCCTGCAGCCCAGTCTCCAAAGGGAGGGGATCATGCTCTGCTTCAGTATGTCACAGTACAAGCTTGCCAGTGCCGGCAGCACTCATGCAGCCCCAGACCATGACATTCCCACCACCATGCTTGACTTTAGGCAAGACACACTTGTCTTTGTACTCCTCACCTGATTGCTGCCACACACACTTGACACCATCTGAACCAAATACGTTGCTGATGCTGAGCATGTGCACACAACTTCTTTGGTCGACCATGGCGAGGCCTGTTCTGAGTGGAACCTGTCCTGTTAAATCACTGTATGGCCTTGGCCACTGTGCTGCAGCTTAGTTTCAGGGTCTTGGCAATCTTCTTATAGCCTAGGCTCTTTATGTAGCCATTGCCCGACCTCTGAAGAGCTGATGGTGAACTTCAGGGTCAGGGAGAGCTGACATCCATTCTCACAGTGTGGGTCACTAGGCCTAGTGGGGGCAGAGTAGTGTAGATTAAGTTGGGCGCCAGACACTTTGATGACGCAGAACAAAATAGATTCATTTTCTCTTACAGAACTGGGGAGAGAGGGTTAGGGCCAGGACACCCTTTGAGCAGGTGCAAAAGCACTTAGCAGACTCAGAGACTCACAAAAATAGAACAGCATATTGATTGTACAGCTCCAGACACCTTAAAGCTGAACTGCGCCTGAACAAGCTGTTTCCTTTAGCAAATAAACTTGTTGGTTGACTTCAACACAGATCTGTACACATACCAAACTTGGTATCCCCATTGTGTAGGACCTGGCCTCCATCTTACAGCCTCCCACTGTAGCTACCGAGGGCCACCCATGCTAACCTGCTGGGTTCCTTACTCGGCTCTTCAGCCCAATGACTGAACTCTCTTGCAAGCGTCACCCCCACTATCCCACTGGGTCCCTGGCTTGACTTCCACTGAGACTTCCCAACTTATTCACTATCCCTGGTTAGTGAATAAGGCTGCTCTGGTACTCTCTCAGACTCTGAACTCTGGCCTCTGATAACAGGTGCATTGTCCCTTGATGGCGACAGTTTCCCCTTTACCTCTGACCTTGGTTAAAGCTTTGCCTCTGGAATGGTTGTCTCTTCACCTCCGACAAAGAGGGGTTCTCCGGCTGGTAGAACCCATGCAACTTGGTTAGGCTTTGTTAGGCTCCTTCTTATCCTGGGTAGACCTCAGACTGCCAATCAACCAGGTAATTCCCAGATAAGCCTCAGGCTTCTGGCCTAGCAGCCGGGAGCTTTCAACACATGTCCACCCAGACAGCCCCCCAGGTGGCACCGAAGCCCAATCACCTGACTCACCACAAATAAATAGGCTCTCCCAGCAGGCTATGGGGCCAAAAAAAAACCCCTGCCAATTGGCTCGAGCAGCCTATCCACTCATACTCCAAGTTCATTTGCACCTTATCATTCCAATGCCATAGGTGAAAATGCCACCCAGTGGTAGAAGGGAGAGGTGCATCAAACTCAGAGTTAGGTAAAGTTAGGTAAAGAATCAGAAGATCCCCTAACAATTGGCCAGGTTAGTTACCACCTGGAAAAAAAAAATTCAGATCCTCAGAGAGTTCCTTGGCATGAGGTGCCATGTTGAACTTCCAGTGACCAGTATGAGAGAGTGAGAGTGATAACACCAAATTTAACACACCTGCTCCCCATTCACACTAAGGCCTTGTATCACTAATGAGTCACATGACACCAGGGAGGGAAAATGGCTAATTGGGCCCAATTTGGACATTTTCACTTAGGGGTGTTTCACTTTTGTTGTCAGCGGTTTAGACATTAATGGCTGCGTGTTGAGTTATTTTGAGGGGACAGTAAATTGACACTGTTATACAAGCCGTACACTCACTTACATTGTAGCAAAGTGTAATTTCTTCAGTGTTGTCACATGAAAAAATATAATAAAATATTTACAAAAATGTGAGGGGTGTACTCACTTTTGTGAGATACTGTACAGTGTTGTTAGAACCACTCTAGTGCTTGCCTGTTCAAATATGTACACAATTTCCATTGGCTGTGCCTACTGTTCACATGACTGTATCTATGACTCCATGAATGACTGATGGCTCCAAAATACTTGGATGTGCAAACTAGACTAGCCATCCAGACTGGCCCAAATTTCCTTTCTAGTGCCCTCCTGCCCAACCACCAGAATTTTTCCCGCTACTATTTTTCATTTGCCAAATCGCACGGTGGACATTGGCCACAGAAGCAACTTTATGATCTTTCTTTTTATAAAATATTAGGAATGAATTCTTCATTCTCTAATAGCAGCCAATCCATAAATCAGAACTCACATTCATAAACGTATTGAAATATTATGTGCTATGGACATATAAATATGTATGGATCTTTTTTCAACCAAACATATCTTTTTGAATAGTTTGGAAGCCGCCTGTGCAAAAAAAGTGCCTTCCAAATGAATTGTAATTTGTTCTACCATAATACTGTATCTACCACGACATAAAATATAAGCAATGCTTTATTTAATTTTTTTAAATAATGTTAGTTTAAAAATAATGTTTTCACCTATGATGTCTGGAGCAGTTGCGTGTACAACAGGTCAATGAAAATGAGTTGTGTGCACAAATAAGACAAAAGACCTATGCATTTCCTATAGCTAACACAAAACAGTCAGCATCATTGACTTTCTGCAACATCGGCAGAAAGAGGTATATAAAAGAGTCATCATTCCAACCCTGAAACAGCTCACAGTTCACAGCTCACAGCTCCTGGGTCACATCTCCAGTCAAAATGGTTAAGGTATGTTACTTTTCAATTTGTATGGCAGAATACAGGCTGGCATTTGTACTGTAAAGAATTAAAATTATCTTTTTCTAAGGATTTTCTGCACAGCTAGATGACATATTGTAGTACATTTTGAATATTTTTAAGCTGCCACCAAAGCAGCCAGAGTTCTGAAACTAATAATAAGCATGTTATATGCAAGCTATAAGCAAAAAATAATACTGTATAGTGTATATAACAATTATGAGTTTTGAAACCGGTTTTAAATACATGTCACCGTCTGTTCCTAGATCGTCTTCTACGAGGACAGAAACTTCCAGGGTCGCTCCTATGAGTGCAACTCTGATTCCTCTGACTTGTCTTCCTACTTCAATCACTGTAACTCCATCCGAGTGGAAAATGGGAACTGGATCCTGTATGAACATCCCAACTACAGAGGACACCAGTACTTTTTGAGGAAGGGAGAATATCCTGATTTCCAGCAATGGTTGGGATACAATGACTCTATCAGATCCTGCCGCCTGACCCCACAGGTATATTTTACTTTATTTTTAAAATATGCTCAGTAATATTTTTGAAATGTGAAATAAAACTTGCAATAGCTTGTTTAATTTGCTCCCCAACTGTGCCCTATTTCTAAAGCAACAGCAATTGACATAATACCTTTTATTTAATACAGCACCGTGGACCCTTCAGATTAAATGTCTATGAAAAAGAAGACTTTAAGGGACAGATGATGGAGTTTACTGAAGATTGTCCTCATGTTTACGAGCAGTTCCGCTACAATGATATCCACTCCTGCCATGTTCATGATGGATACTGGATGTTCTATGAGGAGCCCAACTACAAAGGACGTCAGTATTACCTGAGACCTGGAGAGTATAGAAGATACACTGACTGGGGAGCTTCTAGCTCTAAAATTGGTTCTTTTAGACGTGTCCAGCATCAGTTTTAAACATAAAAATACAAATGTATCACCACCTAAACTTTAATAAAACTTTACTGTAAAGTAAACTTCTCTCTGTGTTTGCATAGTTTTGTTATTATAAGAATATGAAAAAGCACAATAACGATCTAGTCTATGTTCTTAGTGCAGCCAGTTTCATTTGTATGTTATAATAATAACCCCCTTTCTTAACAAGTTAGTCTGTTGATCTAAAAAACATCTTTAATCCACATCTCCATGATGTTTGTGGTTGTTAATGGCTGTTTAGAATAATTTACTAGTCTGGGTGTACAGAAGATGATGTCCTAATTTAAAGTGAGCAAATTCCTGTGGCAATATAAACATAGAAACATAGAAAAGTGATGTCGGAAAAACACTGAGTAGTCCATTGAGTTTGCCCATTTTTTATTTTTTTTAGCTTGTTTTTTCTCTTTGTTTTTTGGAGGGGGTTATTGTTTTGTTTTGTTTTTTCATTACCTTTGTTGTCTGACTATAGATCTATGTTTATCCCAAGCATGTTTAAAGCCATTTACTGCTGACTGTCTCACTACCTCTGCTGGTAGTTTATTCCAAGCATCAACTACTCTTTCAGTAATATAATACATTATAAGATTAGTTTTGAACTTCCCTCCAGTTATAATGAGCTCATGTTATAATAATATAATATAATATAATAATATAAAAATAATAATAATAATAATAATTTAAAAGTTATAATGAGGTCATGTGTTCTTGATTTGGGTTTCATATTGAAAAAACTGCCCTCCTGAACCCTTGATTTATTTAAAAGGTTTCAATCATGTCTCCCCTTTCCCTTATTTCCTCCAGACTGTACATATTAAGTTCCTGAAGTCGCTCTCGATATGTTTTATAAATGAACCTCATTTACAACCACCATAAGTGATTTGTTCACTACTAGGGATGAGCCAAACACCCCCGGGTTTGGTTCTCACCAGAACCCGCGAACGGACCTAAAGTCCGTGTAAATTTAAGAACCCTATTAGTTACAATGGACGCGAACGTTCAAAATCAAAAGTGCTAATTTTAAAGGCTAATATGCATGTTATTGTCATAAAAAGTGTTTGGGGACCTGGGTCCTGCCCCAGGGGACATGTATCGATGCCAATTTTTTTTTTTTTTAAACGGCCGTTTTTTCAGGAGCAGTGATTTTAATAATGCTTAAAGTGAAACAATAAAAGTGTAATATTCCTTTAAATTCCGTACCTGGGGGTGTCTATAGTATGCCTGTGAAGGGGCGCATGTTTCCCGTGCTTAGAACTGTCCCTGCACAAAGTGTCATTTTTGCAGGAAAAAAAGCTATTTAAAATCATATGCGGCTAATGAATTGTCGGCTCCCAGAGAACACAGAGAACAGTCATTTATTGAAAGTCATTGATAAAAAAAAGTCATTGATAAAAAATAAAAAAAACAAAAAAAATAAAGCGTGGGGGTCCCCCCAAATTCAATTACCAGGCCCTTCAGGTCTGCTATGGATATTAAGGGGAACCCCGGCCAAAAGAAAAATGGCGTGGGGTCCCCCTCAAAATCCATCCCAGACCCTTGAGGTCTGGGATGGATTTTAAGGGGAACCCCGGCCAAAACAAAAAATGGCGTGGGGTCCCCCTCAAAATCCATACCAGACCCTTATCCGAGCATGCAACCTGGCAGGCCGCAGGAAAAGAGGGGGGGACAAGAGCGCCCCCCTCCCTCCTGAACCGTACCAGGCCACATGCCCTCAACATTGGGAGGGTGCTTTGGGGTCCCCCCAAAGCACCTTGTCCCCATGTTGATGAGGACAAAGGCCTCGTCCCCACAACCCTTGCCATTGGTTGTGGGGGTCTGCGGGCGGGGGGATTATCAGAATCTGGAAGCCCCCTTTAACAAGGGGACCCCCAGATCCCAGCCCCCCCTGTGTGAAATGGTAAGGGGGTACTAAAAAAGTGTAAAAAATTTTAAAAATGACAGGAGACGGTCTTTGACAATTCCTTTATTAAAATCTTCTTTCTTCTGGTCTTCCTTCTTCCTTTCTTCATCCTTCGGTTTCTTCATCTTCTCCTTCCGGCATCTTCTTCCATCTTCTTCTTCCATCATCTTCTTCCTCCGATCCGCTTCTTCTTGCTCTGGTCTTCTCATTCGGCATCTTCTTCCATGGCGTCGGTGTCTCTTCTGGGCCGCTCCGCGCAATGGGAGGCTCCCGCTGTGTGAGGCTTCGCTGCGTCTGACAGGTCTGAAAGGAGAAGATGAAGAAACCGAAGGATGAAGAAAAGAAAGAAGGAAGACCAGAAGAAAGAAGATTTTAATAAAGGAATTGTCAAAGACTCCTGTCATTTTTACAATTTTTTACACTTTTTTGGTGAAATGGTAGGGGTACTTTTGTACCCCCTTACCATTTCACACAGGGGGGGGGGGGGATCTGGGGGTCCCCTTGTTAAAGGGGGCTTCCAGATTCCGATAAGCCCCCCACCCGCACCCCCACAACCAATGGCCAGGGTTGTGGGGAAGAGGCCCTTGTCCTCATCAACATGGGGACAAGGTGCTTTGGGGGGGACCCAAAGCACCCTCCCAATGTTGAGGGCATGTGGCCTGGTACGGTTCAGGAGGGAGGGGGGCCACTCTCGTCCCCCCCTCTTTTCCTGCGGCCTGCCAGGTTGCGTGCTCTGATAAGGGTCTGGTATGGATTTTGAGGGGGGCCCCACGCCATTTTTTTTTTTTTTAGCCGGGGGTTCCCCATAAAATCCATCCCAGACCTCAAGGGTCTGGTATGGATTTTGAGGGGGACCCCACGCCATTTTTATTTGGCCGGGGTTCCCCTTAATATCCATAGCAGACCTGAAGGGCCTGGTTATTAAATTGGGGGGGACCCCCACTTTTTTTTTTTTTATCAATGACTTTTTTTTATCAATGACTGTTCTCTGTGTTACGGGAGCCGTCAATTCATTAGCCGCGAGTGATTTTAAATAGCTTTTTTTCCTGCAAAAATGACACTTTGTGCAGGGACAGTTCTAAGCACAGGAAACATGCGCCCCTTCACAGGCATACTATAGACACCCCCCAGATGTGATACTGCAATGCTGTACTAACAGCACGCACAAACTAATCCCCAGAATCACAGCAGATAATGTCAGCAGTCAGCAGCACATAATAACACTGACACTGGAACACAATATACGAGGCCGCCGGAGCGGCGGCCTTTTATAATGTGGGGCGTGTACTAAACCCTGCCTGTGGCCAATTATTGCTCTCCTCGCCGCTGGCTCTATGATTGGCCAAGCATGCGGGTCACAGTGCATGCTTGGCCAATCATCAGCCAGCAATGCACTGCGACTGGCTCAGTGCATTGCGGGCCGCTCGCATCACACAAATTTAGTTCTGGGCTCGCCGAGCGGGCGAACGCCGATGTTCGATTCGAACATGGGTTCAATTCAAACACCGGGCCTATCCCTATTCACTACCTACTGGTTTATGTGTGTTTCAAAAAGTCTAAAGTACATTTACATTTCTGTTCCGGGAAATCTCCTGGCAAGTTTAGTGCAGGGAGATTCTCTGAGTTTCTAAAACAAATTTAGCACCATCCTCATTAAATAAATCACACTGTGGGACAAATAAAGAAAAGATTTCCTGGTTCAGTCATTCCGTTTTTCTGGATTGCTGTAAAAGGCCTGTGGGGAGTAGATACATATATAGACCCATATGCAGATAATTACCTTGTCTTATTTGAACAACTTTTGTCAAAGGATAAGTACTGGGATAAATCAAAGTCACAGAGACCAATTAATTCTTTCTAAATAGTAAGATAGATAAATAGATCCCTAATCAAATAAATAACAATTTACCGGTATATATAAAATAACTACACTATTGGGCTATTGTTCTTGGCCAAAACAAAGCGCAAAACACAAAGAAAAGGAAAATGTGCCCCCTCAAAAGCATTATTTTATTCAACATACAAACATAAAAACAATGTTAAAACAAATATCCCCAATTTGATAGGGAACTCATAGGTAGGCTCATAGGTAGGCTATAATACATCTATACATTTCTAAATCAATATCCAGATGTAAACAACATCAGGGTGACTTGCCTCAATGTTACAACTGCACCATCAATGTAATTTTCTATTGTTTAGCTATTTTATCTTTGTATCTCGAATAATAGTATATTTTTGTGGGGCACATTTTCTTCTTCCTACTGTGTTATGTTGTGTTTTGGTCAAGAAATTAAAAGTCCAACATTGTATTTTTTTATCATATATTGTTCTTACAGCAATAGTTAACCACTTCAGCCTCAGAAGATTTTCCTCTTAATGATCAGGCCATTTTTGTGATACAGCACTGCATCGCTTTAACTGACAATTGCGCTATCGTGCGTCACTGTACCACAACAAAATTTACATAATTTTTTTTACACAAATAGAGCTTTCTTTTGGTGGTATTTGATCACCTCTGTAGTTTTTATTTGTTGCGCTATAAACAAAAAAAGACCACAATTTTGAAAATAAACTATATTTTTTTACTTTTTGCTGTAATAAATATCCAAAAAAATAAATGTCTTCATCAGTTTAGGCCAATATGTATTCTTCAACATATTTTTGTTAAAAAAAAAAAAAAAAAAACATTGCAAAAAGTGTATATTGATTGGTTTGAGCAAAAGTTATAGTGTCTAAAAAATAGGGGAAAGATTTATGGCATTTTTATTATAATTTTTTTACTAGTAATGGTGGTGATCAGTGATTATTAGCAGGACTGCAACTTTGTGTTGGACAGATCAGACACTTTTGACACTTTTTTGGAACCAGTGACATTTATACATTGATCAGTGCTATAAAAATGCACTGATTACTGTATAAAGGACACTGGAAGGGAAAGGGTTAACACTAGGGGGTGATCAAGGGGTTAAATGTGTTCCCTTGGAGGTGTTTCTAACTGTGGGTGTAGGGGACTGACTTGGAGAACCGCAGATCTCTCTCTACTTTCCTGACAGAATGGGGATCTGTTTGTTTACATTGACAGATCCCCATTCTTGCTCTCTGTAAAGCGATCACGAGTGACCAGCGGACATCACGGCCACCGTCCACACGCATCAGCTCCACCGCCATGCAGCAGGCACGTGCATGCCTGCTATAGCTGTTAAAGGGATCGACGTACAGCTAGGAGCGAGTCAACCTGCCGCTGTATAATGACGGCGGCTGGTCGGCAAGTTGTTAATATGTTAGTCGGCTTATTACCCTGACAGCTCTTGTATAATAAGCAAAAATGATTATGGTAATACCAGAAACTAACAGTGACAGCTACAAAAAGCTGCATCATCTACCTGTTTACAGGAATAAATACCCAACTATTTTATTTTATAACATAAGCTAATTTAGAGAAATATATTCGATATATGCATTGTAGTAACACGTGATAAGTTACAACGTTCATTTTGAATGGCACCCAGTGCACTGAACCAGCACATCTGCTTTGTAGTGAGCCACAATTCAATGTAACTCAATACCATGTGTTGTGATACACTGCACCAGAAAAAATAGTTCAGGTCCAATCTCAGGTCTATTGTGGTGTGATAGCAGACAATTCAAATGCATTCAACCAGTTCAATCCGTGAACATACAACATTAAACTAGTTAAGACTAAGGGGCCCTTAACCGCTTTCCGACCGCCTCACGCAGATATACTGCGGCAGAAGGGCACACACAGGCAGATTAACGTACCTGTACGTGGCCCTTTAAGAGGCGGCTCACGGGCATGCACCCGCCGGGAGCTCCATGACCATGATCACGGGTCCTGCGGACTCGATATCCAGGGGGATACCCACGATCGCCTCACGGTGAGGAAGAACGGGGGGTTGCTAATGTAAACAAGCATCTCCGCGTTCTGCCTATTGACACTGTCACTGATCACAGCTCCCTGGGATTGGGAGCCATGATCGGTGATGTGTCACACACAGCCCCTCCCCCCCACAGTTAGAATCACTCCCTAGGACACACTTAACCCCTACAGTGCCACCTAGTTAAACCCTTCACTGCCATTGACATTTTTACAGTAATCAATGCAATTTTTTAGGATTGATCGCTGTATTATTGTCAATGGTCCTAAAATATGTGAAAATTGTCCAATGTGTCTGCCATAATGTCACAGTCCTGATAAAAATCACTGATCGCCGCCATTGCTAGTAAAAAAAAAAAATTATCAATAAAAATGCCATAAAACTATCCCCTATTTTGTAGACGCTATAACTTTTGTGCAAACCAATCAATAAACGCTTATTGCAATTTTTGTACCAAAAATATGTAGAAGAATACGTATCGGCCTAAACTGAGGAAAAACATATTTTTATACATTTTTGGGGATATTTATTATTATAGCAAAAAGTAAAAAATAATGTGTTTTTTTCAAAATTCTAAATGGAAAAAATTCTAAATTTCAAAACTGCAGAGGTGATCAAATTCCATCATATAATGTATCACTACCATGAAGTGCCCCTAGGGGATTGTGACACTCAGGTTCCTTTCATGCAATACATCTATATTATCACACATACAGTCCTCATTTAAAGTTCCATTCCTATCCCCCCTTCTTTTGTTTTTTATACATTAGTCAACTAAAATGTACTGGAGATTTTAGTCGACTAAAACGTAGGACATTTTAGTCGACTAAAATGTACTGGAGATTTAGTCGACTAAATACGACTAAAACTAAAACAACTGCAGAAGACTAAAATGGGACTAAAACAAAATGCCATTTTAGTACTAAGACTAAAACTAAATTGAAATTTGCTGCAAAAATAACACTGCGTCCCACACTCCGCTTGAGTGCTTCCATCGTATACTGTATCGCTACCTCTAGTCTGAATATAGATATCAGCTATTCCAACCGCTTGCAACCAAGAACTAGGCAGTGCTCGTTTTTGTCTGCTGAACATGAACTGTTTATTTGAACAAGGGTACATAGATATAATCTCAGGGGATATCCCCCTCCTTTACCTAATGACACAGGGCAAGGTAGACTACATTCAGTAACAGACACACAGGTGGATTCAAACTTCTCATCAGTAGGCTGTCCTATCAGCAGGGAGAGCTGTTGGAGGAATTTCCCCCTCCCTCCTCACAGCTAATCCACATCGCATATATATCCCATAATACTTTTCTCCCAAAGCAGACAGACACAATAGAACAATGGGATACAGATAATAGACACAGGGTGACTTACACATAGGAGGGGCCGGGGGGAGCTGGACAAGGAGTTTCCAGTGCTTTCCAAGGTAAGCTGGGTTCCACAAGCCCCCCACCCAAAATGAGTCCCGTCACACATGTCCCCTTTTGGCAGAAGACTAACACAGAAGGAGACCCCAAACGGGTTGACTTTGTAGTTAGTCCATAGTTCCAGTCCCCCAACTTACCCACAAAGTACCCCAAACACATTGTCCCAAACAGAGTATTGCTCACCCAGCTAACCTCTGCCTCTCTCATGCAGACTGGTCCTTCCCCCTGGGATCACTCTGTCATGCTGTTTGGGATCTGGGCCGACTGACCAGCATCCCTAGGGTATACAAGTGGAGAATAAGGTCCCATCCACTTTCACAGAAAATCCATCCTCTGTTAGTTGAGGGCATAAGCCAGCAGCACTCTGCCCTGCTGCCAGCCTTCTGACCGCAGTCTCATCCACCATCCAGCAGTCTCCCCTGTTGGCGCTTCAGCTGAGGACCCCACATCATCCATTCTGGCTAACTGTTGGGGAGTGACCATCACCTTCACACCATGGGCCCCTGGAACTGCTGCAGGTGTGGGGCAGAGGTCTTGGACCCTCTGTCCAGTTGTCAGTGCTTCAGCTGGAGAAGTTTCTTGTAACTCCACAGATGTCCCTGTCAGTGTTGTGAGAGCAAGGCTGGCTGCCTCTTCTCTTAGGAAGGCTGAAGCCCCTGTTGGTGCTGGGCAGAGCTCAGTGATGTTTGGCCCTGATGCCAGCCCTTCTGCTGGAGGCTCACCAGGTTGTTCTTCCTCAGAAGAAAGGGTTATTAAATCCCACTGGTGTCTGGGGATAGAGGTTCACCATCTCCTGTCTGTAGAATGAAGAAGATGTTACTGGTGCTGGGCAGCAGCTAGCAGAACTCTGCCCTGTTGTTAGCACTTCAGTTTGAATTTCAGTAAATTTTACATCCTATAATGAAACATCGATTAAATCCATACTTTCTGTGATCTGTGGCTGGGCAATGAGGATGGCTTTCTCTTCTCCTTAGCCCTTGAACGGCAAATGGGAAGATGAGCCAGCTGCATTCCTCCATCCAAGATCGTCCCATGCAGAAACAGGATTGTCAAGGTCAGTCAACACTTGCTGCATCTGCCATAAGATCGCCGCGTCCATACCTGCGGACAGAGATGAGCAAAGCACACTGCTACTCTGCCACATTGCAGACTCTTCAGCCAGGATTTCAGGACTGTCGGCTGGTACTTCTGGATAGTCCCAGGCAAAGGGAGCCCAGACCTGCTGCTGAGCAGAATCTAGCAGCTGTCTGTAGGCGATCTCTAGCTCCCATTCCTGATTGGCTAGAAGCTCCAAATCTTCCAGTGTCCAGGGAACTTCTGAAAAAGTTAAAATAAGGTTTCTGGGTGCCCCTTTTTGTTAAAGGGGGCTTCCAGATTCCAATAAGCCCCTTTCCCATGGCCTTTGTCCTCATCAACATGGGGGCAAGGTTTCCCCCTATGTTGAGGTCATATGGCCTGGTATGGCTCAGGAGGGGGTTACACATTTATCCCACCTTCCTAGTCTGCCAGGCTGCATGCTTGGATAAGGGTTTAGTATGGAATTTTGAGGGAACTGCACACATTTTTTTCTTGATTTTTGCATTAGGGCTCCCCCATACTAAACCAGAAGGGTAGGATATAGAATTTGGGGGGGAGTACCGCACAATTTGTTTTGTTTTTTGTGGGTCCACCTTAAAATTCATAACAGACCAGACATGAACAGCCTGGTATGAATTATGGGGAAACCCCTACAGCCATTTTTTATGAGGAGTCCCTCTTTAACATATATAAGACCCTATTCTAGGATAAATGTAAAGTAAAAATTGATCTCTCCGCCAGCCCCTCCCTTCTCCCCGGCATGGTTTCCTGGCTTTCCCTCTCATACCCGGAGCCTGAGACCACATCAGAGGTCTAAGGTTTAAGATGGTGACCAGAAGGAGAGTGAAAAACACCTCCTCTGCATGGAATGAAACTGGAAGTGACAATGATTTTGTCAGTTCCGGTTTCAGAGCCATCTTTCATTGGCTGATACAGCCAGGGAAGTATGTAACTGAAAAGATCTCTGCTTTGTTAGATGCTTTGAAGGGCAGGGGAGACATTAGGGTCTAGACCCCCCAATATCTCCATAAAGAGTACCTGTCACCTGCCAAATGCTATCACTTGGAAGGGTCTTTAACCTCTTGTGATAGCAATAAAGTCAAATTTAAGATAAAGATTAAAAAATTAAATTCTAATAACATTTATTAAAAATGAAAAAAGTGTTTCCTGGTTGCCCTGCGTACACCAACTAATGCAAATGCTACCCAGGGTGCGCACTGTGATCGCACTACACATGTAAGGTGTGATCAGCAATAGTTCTAGCACCAGAGCCCACAGTTAACTCTATTGTGCAACATAAAAAAATCACAAATTCTATTTTTTTTTCTACAAGGGCTTTGCTTTCAGAAAATAAGGGGGGGGGGGGGGGTCGGGTTAAGTGATTTTATGGCCAAAAAGGCAGATTTTTTATATGTGTGCAAAAGTGGTTAATGGGTGTTCCCTCATAAATTATACCCGGCCATTCAAGTCTGGTATGAATTTTACAGGGGGCTCCACCAAAAACACCACAAAAAAAGGTGCAAGTTTCTTGGAGTCTAGGATTGATTTTAAGAACCAATCACGCAGCTTTGCAGGCCATGGGGAAAGAGGAGAGAATGTGGCCTCCGCACAGATCTCACTTTGATCAGCTGCCTTGCAGGGCAGCCTCCCATGCTGCCCGAACGTTGAAAAAACGTTAATATGGTATTAATATTGATATTTCAATAATTCTTATTGATGAGGAAAGTTACAAGAAAGTCCGTTCAGATCTTGTGTAAAAACTCAAAAATGTATTTAATAATAAAAATAGCTAAATATTACAAGAACAATATTAAAATGTAGAATGTAAAAATAACATTGATAGTATATTATATTCTTAAGGTAAAGATTGATTTAGATGTGTGTGTATGTAGATGTGGCAGCTTTCTTCAATGTCTCGTGGTGTGTGTCTGCAGCAAAATCTGCCTTTCTGTCTTCTGTAACTAGTTTTTACTCTTAAAAACTAAAACCCCACTTTATCTTTTAAAGGGCTGGTTTAAAGTTTCTCTGAGCTTCTCTGAGCTTTCTTGTTCTACAGAAAACCGCAGGCTTTAGCTTCCTTCCCACCTCTCATGCAAGGATGAGGGTTATCCAGTCTCTTAACATTTGACATTCCTGAGGAGTGGCCAGACCAATGTGTGAAAGCATTAAGTATAGAATATAACTTCTTTAACATCTAAACCAAATACTACATATACTTTTATATATACACAAATTATGCATACATGTAGTATTTATGTGGAGGAGTGTTCCAGCACCATTGCAAATCGTGCCATATGTTTTCCATGGGCAAGGACAATAATCAGCCTCAAGAATTCCCCACCAACACTAATTGCAGCCTTTTAAAAAGCAACAAAATTAGAGATGGTTGTATAAGCAGCATGCTGACAGTAATCAGCCATACCCAGCCTTCAAAACAGATGGCATATGCCAGAAACACGGTTTTCAATGGTTCTTTGGCCTTCTGCATTAATTAACTTATTGCACCCCTGGAACTTAGGACTGTTTGACACCACAGAGATGCAGCCTCCATCCACGTGGCAGCACAGTGGCTAACTGATTAGCACTTCTGCTTAGCCGCGCTGGGGTCAATGGTTTGAATCCCAAATATGCTCCCAAATATGCTGCTACCTGGCTAGAGGTTTAAATGTTCTTCCTCTGTTGGGCTTTTAATATTTTTATTACATTATAAATCAAGTGAGGGTGGGTGTGCACCAAATCTATAACTGTGTGTTTTGGGGCAGACATGGATGCATAAGTCTGGTGTGATCCTGCACACATATTTTAATGTTGTATGCTGATGATGAATGACAAATGCGCTTTGTCCACAATTTGTGTGAAGCAGCCCTCACAAAGTTGTCATTTCATGTTTTGTACCCTCCACATACCCAACAACGTACAAGTTTAATTTGTAGATTTTTGGTATCACTGATTTGTCACTGCACATTTGTTATTTCTAGGTTTACCCTGCACAGATATATATGCTGATGCATTCTTTCGTTTGTAAAGTGTGTGTGTTCCTGATGAACAGATGTGAGCACTTGAGGCATACATGAAGAGACAGAATCAATTACACTGGTGGGTGTGTCCTTTACTGGGTGGGTAGAGGTGTGCTAGCAATCCTAGCTAGGTTATATAAAGGCAGTTGTGGTGGTTGTTTGGCCTAAGCAGAGGCCAGAATCTTTGTTTGCAGTGCTTATATTGGTTACAAATTTGAGTGTTTGCTGGGATAGTTTTGCATTAAGGCCCTCAAAAGTGTGTTTTTGTGGGCATGGTTTCCAAATTGTGTCTTTGTCCAGTCTGACCATGTGTTCATTGTTTGTGAGCCTCAGCAGACCTTGATCTTGTTCTAGTTACTTCTAAATCTCACATGTTAGACTTACAACTGATAATGTTAATCTAGTTTATGTAATGGTTTCGATGAAAAGTAAGCTTCCTGCTAATTGCAAACTTACGTGTGTGTGTATGTGTGTGTCGATTTTTTTGTGCACTGCCTTTTTGGGTTTTGTATTAATTCTGTCTGTTTTTGCTTATGATCCTGCAATTTAACTTTTTAGGGGTTTGGGGCGAAGAGTTCTGATCCCCAAAAAGGTTAGTCATGGTTGTTATTAGCTTGAGTTGTATCCCTGCTTTTCTACCTTGTAGATTGTAAGCTCTTTTGAGCAGTGCACTTCTAACTATATTGTCAAATGCTGGAGCATCATTTCAATGCCTTTTTTTTGCCCTAGTACATTAATGTACCAAATGTTTATACTAATGTTGAAATAAAAAGTTGATTCTTTTTTGCTTTATGTTTGACTTTTTCAGACTATAAATACATATTGTATAAGTGCAAACAATTCATACACTGTTAAATCTGTATTAAATCTTGTTGCATACAAAAGTATTTGGTTGTGCATGCATGTAAGTCCTTGAGTAGAAAGTGTAATGGGGGAGGGGGAAGAAAAAACAAAATAAATGATTCCTGCTCCAATGCTGAATTTCAGGGCTCTATTAATTCTTTTGTGGATTAGGTAAACTATGAAATATGTCAACTAAAAGCACCACATTAACCAGACCACATGCTCTTAACAAAAAAAATCAAACACTAGTAAAGGTATTTTCTATTTATGATTCTGCTCAGCTCAGTAGCCTAGTGGTCTGCACTCCTACCTAGAAAGACTCCAACCATGGGTTCAAATCCCACAGATGGTATCACCTACTGAAAGCTTGCATTGTACTCAACAGCATATGCAGAAAAAAATGTGAATGCATATTAGACAATGCACATCAGTTTGGTTGATTCTAATAACTCTTCAAATGCATGCAATGGTATATAAGTATTCAATAATATTATGGTGTGGAATTCCAAAAATCGCACACTAGTTAACCTGCAGGGTGTTAGTTTACATTTTTTTGTTTTTAAGTCATGTGCACTGGAACAATCAACACAGCTACTTTAGGTGGGTGGTAGGTTGGCTGGGATTAGAACTTATAACCTGAGTGCTTTGTAAACATCAGTGCAAACCACTAAACCATGGGTCTTCAAACTATGGCCCTACAGTTGTTTTTAAGAACTACAATTCCCATAATGCCTAGTCATGTCTATGAATGTCAGAGTTTTACAATGCCTCATGGGATGTGTAGTTTGGCAACAGCTGGAGGGCCATAGTTTGAGGATCCCTGCACTAAACCATTGTGCTAAGTACTCTGAGACCTGCATAGTAGTGTAGTATGCTTAAAGAATGAACAAATAATTACTGCTTTATAGTCTCATAAAAAACTAAATTAACATGAAAAAAAAAATATAGCAGACAATACTCCGTAATACTCCTGAAACGTGTCGGGCGTAATTTCCATCCAGTAGATAATATTTACTTGTATTCATTGTAATTTTTGTACAATCTGATATTGTTCTTAAATAATCATTTGCAGAATAGTTGATGCAGATATTGGCTTTTTATAATATTTAATAAATTATATTTTGTTACAAATTACTATTTGGTTGTGTACCATTATCAAGTTGCCCTTAAAATCCCAAATTCTCCTTGGCGGACCCCCTTTTTTACAGGATGCTGGCAATGGGGAAGAGGTGGTGGTTTGGAGTGCTGGTGATGAGAAGGTGGGCTTGTCCAGTCTCTTGCTTTTTTTCATCTATCATGAATAAATTACTTTTTTGAAAATGTTTGGATTGTTTTTTTCTTCTTTTAAGGCTTTCCTTGCCCAGGTGAAGCAAACATGGGCAAGAATGGCAATGCAACTGGGTGATACCTTAGGCAATAATTAATTTCTAAGCCTCAATACCATTTTGTCCCTATGCAAAAAAAAGTTGCCTAAAATATAAGACCACCAGCTCATTACAGAGGTGATAACTACAAGAAATCCCACATTGTCTCTCAAAGTAGAGAGAAGAAAGTCTTTAATTGTCTAAAGGCCATTTATAATGCAGAGAGAGAGAACCACATTAAGTCTCTGAAACAAGAAAGAAAGGGAAAAAAGATTACTTTTGATAGTTCTGAGAGTCAAATACTGGTTCACATCCTGCCATTTTCCCATCTGCCATTACTAAATGTTATGTTTTAAATTTTTTACATTATTTACAGATTCATATTTTTATAATGTTCATGTTTTTTAAATTTTTTTCCTAATAAGTTGGTCTCTGCTCTGGTCTAGCCTAGCAAATCCGAAAAGTGACATTGAGTCCATAACTAAAACCCTTGCAAATGTTCATGTTCATAGACTACTCCATGTCAAGCATGTAGCATGTTGGGCATGTAGTTCACCAGAGCTTCACAGGTTGCCACTGGAGTCCTCTTCCACTCCTCCATGACGACATCATGAATCTGGTGGATGTTAGAGACCTTGCGCTTCTCCACCTTCCATTTGAAGATGCCCCACAGATGCTCAATAGGGTTTAGGTCTGAAGACGTGCTTGGCCAGTCCATCACCTTTACCCTCAGCTCTTTAGCAAGGCAGTAGTCATCTTGGAGGTGTGTTTGGGGTTGTTATGTTGGAATACTGCCATGCAGCCCAGTCTCCAAAGCGGGGAGACCATGCTCTGCTTCAGTATGTCACAGTACATGTTGGCATTCATGGTTCCCTCAATGAACTGTAGCTCCCCAGTGCCGGCAGCACTCATGCAGCCCCAGACCATGACACTCCCACCACCATGCTTGACTGTAGGCAAGACACACTTGTCTTTGTACTCCAGTCCTCACCTGGTTGTCGCCACACATGCTTGATACCATCTGAACCAAATAAGTTTATCTTGGTCTCATCAGACCACAGGACATGGTTCCAGTAATCCAGGTCCTTAGTCTGCTTGTCTTGAGCAAATTGTTTGTGGGCTTTCTTGTGTATCATCTTTAGAAGAGGCTTCCTTCTGGAACGACAGCCATGCAGACTAATTTGATGCATATGGTCTGAGCACTGACAGGCTGACCCCCCCACCCCTTCAACCTCTGCAGAAATGCTGGCAGCACTCATACGTCTATTTCCCAAAGACAACCTCTGGATATGACGCTGCGCACGTGCACTCAACTTCTTTGGTTGACCATGACAAGGCCTGTTCTGAGTGAAACCTGTCCTGTTAAACAGATGTATGGTCTTGGCCATGGTGCTGCAGGCTTCTTATAGCCTAGGCCATCTTTATGTGGACCAACATTTTTTTTTTTCAGATCCTCAGAGTTCTTTGCCATGAGATGCCATGTTGAACATCCAGTGATCAGTATGAGAGAGTGAGAGCGATAACACCAATTTTAACACACCTGCTCCCCATTCACACCTGAGACCTGGTAATACTAATGAGTCACATGACACCAGGGAGGGAAAATGGCGAATTGGCCCCAATTTGGACATATTCACATTCAGGGGTGTACTCACTTTTGTTGCCAGTGGTTTAGACATTAATGGATGTGTGTTGAGTTATTTTGAGGGGACAGCAAATATATACTGTTATACAAGCTGATCACTCACTACTTTACATTGTAGCAAAGTGTAATTTCTTCAGTGTTGTCACATGAAAAGATAGAATAAAGTATATACAAAAATGTGGGGGGGTGTACTCACTTTTGTGAGATACTATATCTAAACAGAAATTATGAGTTACTGCTTCAACAACATTAGTCTTCTGAACCTAAACTGTGACAAAGATATTAATAGATGACAATTAGCCAGTTAAGTTTATAAACAGACATCACAACAATGCTCTTATTACTGTACTGAGTTCCTGTGCATTCAATACAATATTGTTTTTTGCATAGTTGCTCATACCTTACATTCATGAAGGGAATGGTTATTTCTCCTTGTAGGGTTCTATAATGTTTTATAATTCAATTTTTACAATATAAACCTACTAATGATTCAAATGTGTTGTAATATTACAGTTATCTATGAGAACAGACAAAAATAATTATGCTATGAATGAGCTCAGTATTTTCAAGATAGATGCAGGCATTGATTTTCACTTTTTGTAGGTTAGTAGTAAAAGTGTAACATCCAAAATGGCATAGACTGAGAATCACATGAAATGTGAAAGTATTTTCTGAGAAACTACACAAAGTTCTATTATCTGCTTAGGCTTTGTTTAACAAAGCACAACCCACATTGTAAGCATTTCTAAACAATAGTAACGAATACAGAAAAGTCTCTCAAACAATAAGGGACAAAGGTTCTATACATTTTTTTAAGTTGACAGAAAACAAACTTTGCAGACATCATCATCACGAATAGTTTAAAAGGACCCCACTATCTGCAGTGCAACATTAACTAGACTGAAACAGAGCAAACAGCAAAATGGTTAAGGTATGGTGTTAGCAAGATTTTAATGCTATTTTGTATTAATTACCTTTTTCAAAAGTCTACAGAAAATGACATGTAATTCATTTTACACATAAATTACATTTGATCCAGTATTCGCAGAACATGAAATCACATGTACCTTGCTTTTTCTAGATCATCTTCTACGAGGACAGGAACTTCCAGGGACGCTCCTATGAGTGTGACTCTGACTGTTCAGATTTGTCTTCATACTTCAGTCGTTGTAACTCCATTCGAGTGGAAAATGGAAACTGGATCCTGTATGAGTTCCCTAATTACAGAGGACACCAGTACTTCCTAAAGAGAGGGGAATATCCTGATTTCCAGCAATGGATGGGATACAATGATTCCGTCAGATCCTGCCGCTTGACTCCACAGGTATGAATAATAATCCTATAGCTATAGATATCCTATAGATATGTTACAAGTGAAGCCTGAGATATAGCCCCAACTATTCCCTCTCACAGATTTTTGTGTGAAGTTGTAACTCATTCAAACCCCCCTCCCCCTCCACCCATAAAAAAGTTTAACCACAGTGACTTAGACCCCCCTTCACAAATATGGTTATGGTCTCTCCATTAACCCCTTAAAATAACAGAATTCTATAAACGTGCACTAATTATTTGTAGTCATATGGGATTTGTTGTAATCCCTTCTTGTTTTTCATTAAAGTGGTTGTAAACCCTTACAAACCACTTTGACCTACAGGTAAGCCTAGATTAAGGCTTACCTGTAGGTCCAATAAATATCTCCTAAACCTACATGGTTTAGGAGATATTTAGAAAAGAAAAGGCACCGCTATCTACGGCGCATGCGCCGTAGACAGCGGCCCACAGGCGCACTGAGCATGCCGAGATCACAGCGATATGCCGATCTCGTGCGCATGAGCGGGAGTGACGTCAACGACGCTCCAGCGAATGACAGCGCTGGAGCGGCAAGACCCGGAAGTCACTCCGGGTTTGATGGCGGCGCAGAAGATCGTGGATAAGGGACACTTCGGGGGCTTCGTTCTCAGGTAAGTCATTCATAATGAGCTAGTATGCTATGCATACTAGCTCATTATGCCTTTGCCTTGCAGGTTCCGTTTTTTTTTTTTTTAATTGGCTTTACTTCCTCTTTAATGAAGGATCAATGTAACTGCACATAAAAGCAACTGTTTCTGTAGATCTACTTTACACCACTGACAAGCATGAGCATTTTTTTTTTGTATCTTCACAAAATAGGACTTCTATATTCCAATGTGTTCAACAAACAAGTCAAAGCATATATTGCAAGCACACTTGGTGATATATGCTTTGAGTTGTGTTGACTTGTGTTCCTAGCTGGTAGTTGCTACAAGACCCACCTGCTTCAAGACATTTTCCAGGAATGTGTGTAATATTAATCTTCTTTTTGATCTGTTTAATGAATGGGTATATGCTTGCTAGTGTCATACTATGTTAATTTCAAACAACAACTACTACACTACAATTTATTACACAGATTTGTTTCTTGTTTCTTTTTGATGCCTAAGGCTATAATATACTTTATGTTAACTTATTTTATGAAGATTACATTTTTTTGTAAAATTGTATTAAATTCCTCATTAATTCAGTTTAGTGTACTTTTTTTAAATAAAGCATCGTGGACCATTCACAATCAGAATCTATGAGAAAGAAGACTTTAGAGGTCATATGATGGAGCTCACCGAAGACTGTCCTCATGTCTATGAAAGATTTAATTACCATGACATCCATTCTGCCCATGTACAAGATGGATACTGGGTGTTCTATGAGGAGCCCAACTACAGAGGACGTCAATATTACCTGAGACCTGGAGAGTACAGGAGATACACTGACTGGGGAGCAACTAACCCCAGAATTGGATCTTTCAGGCGCGTCCAGCACAGTTATTAAAAATTATGTAAACATCGTATTTTCAGTACTTGCAATAAATGAATTATATCATAATATAGATATGTCATAAATCATATTTATTTATTTAAATCAATTGACAATTACATTAAATCTGTAACTAAAGTAAAGTAAAGTGTTATAATTCAAATGATCGGATGCAATAATGCTTATTGTTATTATATCATTATATGCTTCTTGAGCTAAAGAAATGGTAGTAAAACTATATAAAACTTCCCACAGACCAGCGGCGGACTGACAATTAGGAAACTCGGGCGCCGCCCGAGGGCCCGGGGCCAGCAGGGGGCCCCATGAGAGTACTCTGTGTTGATCTTGGAGCCCAGTGCTGTTACAAGTTCGAGCACTGAGCTCCGGTTAATGGTCTGACAGGGGCACGCTAGCGTGGGCACTCAGGACACCTTCCCCACATCTGTTGCAGGGTGCCCGCCGGGTTCCCCATGCAGCGATCGTTCATCTGTAGCACTAGCAGTAGACACTGGCATCTCTCCCCACTGAGCCTGCACACATCACACAGAAAGAGCTCAGAGGATCCTCCTCCTTGGCTCCGGTGTATACAGGCAGGAGGTGGGAGGAGCCGGGGAGGAAAGACATCCACTGCAAGAGCTGTGCTGGTCATCTGCGGTGCGGTGTGTATATAGTTTGTTGATGGGGGGAGGGGGACACACCCACACAATAACCAGGAATGGAGGGGGGGGGGTCAGGATGCACACATTGAGAAGTGATAGTGGGGGTTGCTTTTGCAGAGCAGTGGACTTGTGCTGCAAGGTGGAGTGGTGTGGGGAGATTTCAAATCTGACCCCCCTATTAGCACAAGTCCTTTACCCAATCCCAAACCAAAAGTATCCAGCAGAACATATCCTGTTACACTCCCCAAAATCAAAGAGATGCTGCTTGCCTCTTGTCCCAGGACCCCCTCTCTGCTCTCATCCCAGGGCCCCTCTCTGCTCTCGTCTCAGGACCCCCTCTCTGCTGCCGTCCCAGGACCCCCCTCTGCTCTCATCCCAGGGCCCCTCTCTGCTCTTTTCCCAGGACCCCCTCTCTGCTCTTGTCCCAGGACCCCCTCTCTGCTCTTGTCCCAGGACCCCCTCTCTGCTCTCGTCCCAGGAACCCCTCTCTGCTCTCGTCCCAGGACCCCCTCTCTGCTGTCATCCTAGGACCCCTTCTCTGCTGTCGTCTCAAGATCCCCCTCTCTGCTGTCGTCTCAGGACCCCCCCTCTGCTCTCATCCCAGGACCCCCTCTCTGCTCTCATCCTAGGACCTCCTCTCTGCTCTCATCCTAGGACCTCCTCTTTACTCTCATCCCAGGACCCCCTCTCTGCTGTCGTCTCAGGACCCCCATCTGCTCTCATCCCAGGACCCCCTCTCTGCTCTCATCCTAGGACCCCATCTCTGCTCTCATGCCAGGACCCCATCTCTGCTCTCATCCCAGGACCTCCTCTGCTCTCATCCCAGGACCCCCTCTCTGCTCTCATCCCAGGACCCCCTCTCTGCTCTTATCCCAGGACCCCCTCTCTGTTCTCATCCCAGGACCCCCTCTCTGCTCTCATCCCAGGACCCCATCTCTGCTCTCATCCCAGGACCCCATCTCCGCTCTCATCCCAGGACCCCATCTCCGCTCTCATCCCAGGACCCCCTCTCCGCTCTCATCCCAGGACCCCCTCTCTGCTCTCATCCCAGGACCCCATCTCCGCTCTCATCCCAGGACCCCCTCTCTGCTCTCATCCCAGGACCCCTCTCTGCTCTCATCCCTGGACCCCCTCTCTGCTCTCATCCCAGGACCCCCTCTTTGCTCTCATCCCAGGACCCCCTCTCTGCTCTCATCCCAGGACCCCCTCTCTGCTCTCATCCCAAGGGCCCATCTCTGTCCTCATCCCAAGGGCCCATCTCTGTCCTCATCCCAAGGGCCCATCTCTGTGCTCATCTCAGGGGTTTCTTTCTGTCCTCATCCCAGGTGTCCCCTAAACACCAACTCTGATAGGGGGCACAGGGCAGTTAGGGCTTGTCTACATTCACATTCACTTTAACTGTAGGGGCCAGGGGTTTACACATGTTGCAGCTGCAGCAGGAATTATACACCCTGTCACACTTGGCAGGTGTAGTGCCTGCCAAGCGTAACCCATTCAAGTGAATGGGGCTGCTGTGCAAAAGGCTGTGCAACCTTGTGCAGTACAGCGAAAAAAGGGTTAAGCTTTGTATTGCCTCCTCATCACCTGCTTTAACCCCTTGGATCCCACACTATTATGCTGAAACTTCGTGCATTGCACAAAGTTGCAGGGTGTTTGCAGAGTGGACCCATTCACTTGAATGGGTCACAATCACCCACCAAAAGCAACAGGAGGTATAATTCCTGCTGCAGCATGTGTACATCCTTAGCTGCAGCCACTGTAGCTAAAGGGGGAAGGAACGAACGTATGTAATGTGGGCGCAGTGAAATAAGTAGGTGGTGTTTTGTGTGGCTTGCGTGTGGACAGGGACACAGGGGGCCCCATGATCTCCTATTGCCCGGGGGCCCCATAAGTTGTCAGTCCGCCCCTGCCACAGACAGATTGAAATTCAACTGCTTCAGCAGGAACCGACAAAAATTTTGATCCATCTATGGACAGACTGGTTGTACAACCAGGCTGTCGGGTTTTTGTCATACAATTACTGCCGCTGTCTATAGCTGGCAGCAGTAATCATTGTATTTTGATGGTTAAAAACCTCCCGCTGTCAGAATACAATAACTCAGAACATTGCTTAATGTATAGCCATCCTTAGAGTTATACAGTAAGTAGGATAGCATTTAACTGTTCTACTTATCCAATACCCAACAGCTGTCATTTTTGAGAAAGCTCTTGTGATAAGGGTTTGTACTTATATGTGGCAATTTTAATACTGTACCCAAAGCATCCAAGTTCTTCACACAGAACCATGCTAAAAACTTTATATCTTCCTCCAGCTTATACGACGTCTGGGGATGCCAACAACCCACAGGGAAAGACTTCACCTTTTTTTCACATTCTTACTTAGCCTATTCAAGAATTGGCTTAAAGCTGACAGATAAATTATTACTGCAGTGGTTTATTTAAGTCTGAGATTTATGACATAACATGGTCTGACCATGCTCCTATCTTTGTGACAGTGGAGGGAGCCTGTGATGGAGGCTTTTATTAAATGTGGCATAATGACACCCATTTACTATTACAGCCAGCAACAGTGAATAAAATATCCAAAGAATTAAAGGAATATTTTTGCCATCAATGAACCATCTGTTGGGGACCCTTACATCTTATAAAAAGCACATAAGAAATCATTTGAATTGAGTGTTGTTGCAAAAAGGCAGAGGTCACAGCAGATAGATACACTTCTTACCACTATAGAACTTTTAGAATTAACACCATCTCCGAATATTAATTCTCAATTAGCACAAGCCAGGCACAATCTCTACACTCTGTTGTTTTCATATCACAATTGCCACCTTACAAATTTTTCCAAAACTTCAACAAAGCTAGTAAACTTTTGGCATCACAGATCAAAGAGAGGGTGCATAAACAGAAAATCCCATATATCCTTTACTCCATTACAAAGGCTAAGTTATACAACCCACAGAATATCACGGATGCCTTTAGCACGTGATATAGGGCCTTGGACAACTGAAAAGAGGATAACTTGATCCCTCAACCGGATTCTCTGGTTATTTCAAGCTTTTTGGATTCAGTCTCTCTGCCAAAATTGGCCCAAACTCAATAAGATTAACTTAATGAACCCATTTCATGTTTAGAAATACCAGAAACACTACCATAAAAACTTTGCCTATGAACAAATTTTTACATTGTGCCTTTTTGCAAAATGGTGAACGTATGCAAAAATGTAAATATCCAAATTGCGCAAAAAATGTGTTTTCATTTTTCCCTTTCAGAATTTCAGAATTTGTGAAAGACCCCCAAAACCATATATTTTCTGAAAGCATGTGACCTCTAGAATAAAACGAAGGTGCTACTGATTTTTTGGACCCTGCGGTATTTGCGCAAATGTTTATCAAACCATATATCTTCTCAGAAAATACAATAAAATCATTATTAGCAGATACAAACACAGCAAATTTTACAAAATTCCTGCTAAATGCCTATTAAATATAAAAGCTTAACCTGTTATCAGTTAATAAATAACAAATATTTGTAAATTTTAAGAGAAATAGTAAAAATCAGATGTACGCAAAAGTTGCTTAGAAAATCCGGGGGCCGTGCAGTGGCGGGACTGCCACCGGCTGTGTCCACCGGACAGTTGATTACTCATCCATGTACCGCCGCGCTGCTGGTACCATGTGACCGCTGTAACGAATCACAGCAGTTCTCTTGACAGTTGTAAAGAATGGATGGCTTTCTTTCAAGCCATCTATTGTATACAATTGTGTTGCTAGCTTTGATTGGTCAGTATTATCACACGGTACAGACTGGGCCAATCACAACCCATCTGTACTATGTGATTAGTTCTGGCCAATCACAGATAAACACAACAAAACAAACTGAATGAATCAATTTCATTCAGTCAAATGCTTGCATATAGCAATGAAATTATTCATTGCTACGTTATCTCACAAAAGTGAGTACAACCCTCACATTTTTGTAAGTAAATTATTATAACTTTTCATGTGAACACTGAACACTGAAGAAATTATACTTTGCTAAAATGTAAAGTAGTGAGTGTACAGCTTGTATAACAGTGTCAATTTGCTGTCCCTTCAAAATAACGCAACACACAGCCATTAATGTCTAAACTGCTGGCAACAAAAGTGAGTAAACCAATAAGTGAAAATGTCCAAATTGGGCCCAAATTGTAAAGATCTTGTGTGGCCACCATTATTTTTCAGCACTGCCTTAACCCTCTTGGGCATGGAGTTCACCCGAGCTTCACGGGTTTCCACTGGAGTCCTCATCCACTTCTCCATGATGACATCACGGATCTGGTGGATGTTAGAAACCTTGCTCTCCTCCACCTTCTGTTTGAGGATGCCCCACAGATTCTCAAAAGGGTTTAGGCCTGGAGACATACTTGGCCAGTCCATCACCTTTAGTCTCAGCTTCTTTAGCAAGGCAGTGGTCGTCTTGGAGGTGTGTCTGGGGTCGTTATGTTGGAATACTGCCCTGCGGTCCAGTCTCTAAAGGGAGGGGATCATGCTCTGCTTCAGTATGTCACAGTACATGTTGGCATTCATGGTTCCCTCAATGAACTGTAGCTCCCCAGTGGTGGCAGCACTCATGCAGCCCCAGACCATGACACTCCCACCACCATGCTTGACTGTGGGCAAGACACACTTGTCTTTGTACTCCTCACCTGGTTGCCCCCACACACACTTGACACCATCTGAACCAAATAAGTTTATCTTGGTCTCATCAGACCACAGGACATGGTTTCAGTAATCCACGTCCTTAGTTTGCTTGTCTTCAACAAAATGTTTGCTGGCTTTCTTGTGCATCATCTTTAGAATAGGCTTCCATCTTCCTTCCGAAATTTGATGCAGTGTGCGTCGTACGGTCTGAGCACTGACAGGCTGACCCCCCACCCCTTCAACCTCTGCATCAATGCTGGCAGCACTCATCCGTCTATTTCCCAAAGAAAACCTCTGGATATGATGCTGAGCAAGTGCACCCAACTTCTTTGATTGACCATGGTGACGCCTGTTCTGAGTGGAACCTGTACTGTTAAACGCCTGTATGGTCTTGGCCACCATGCTGCAGCTCAGTTTTAGGGTCTTGGCAATCTTTTTATAGCCTAGGTCATCTTTATGTAGATCAACAATTCTTTTTTTTCAGATACTCAGAGACACCAAATTTAACATACCTGCTCCTCATTCACACCTGAGACCTTGTAAAACTAACAAGTCACATAACAACGGGGAGGGAATATTACTCACTTTTCTTGCCAGCGGTTTAGACATGAACCATTTTACTGCCAGGTCTTTGTTATCAGGGACTCATCAATGCAGACAACTTGATCAGGAGTATGCAAGGCTGTAAACTGCTGACTGAAGTGGTTTACGAGGGCCTGAATTTTGTGAAGCCGATCGTATGCAGGGTCACCCCGAGGACGACAGAGTTCATTGTCATTGAAATGCATGAAGATCTGCTCGTATCATGTCCTGGTCATGGAGGCAGAGAACACAGGCATATGGTGATTGGGTCAGTGCACCAATATGATCTCAACTCACTTTTTTCTATGCCCATGAGGAGGAATATGCCCAGGAAGATCTTAAATTTGGAAGTTTCCAATCTCTGGCAAGGGTCAACTGGGGATTAGCGGCAATGAATTGACCAGCATACAAATTGCTTTGGTCCACAATAGATCTATAGAGATCTTCCATGAATAACAGCGAATAAAAATCAAATGACGTAAAATCAACTGTTTCCAAAGGATTTCCAGGTTAGCCAGTGAATGGGGGAAGTACGGGTGATGCAGAAGTGGTGGGCTCCCAATTCGGATGGCAAATGCAGCAGGATGGGCTCGACAGGCCTGTGTTTGTCTTATTCTTGGTGGCTGCACTAGTTGTGCTAGCCACCTCACCAGCTTGAACTGAACTTATGGGACTCACCACGTCATCAAGTGTTACTGCAGTGCTGGATGTACGACCAGGATGTACTAGGCCGCTGGTGCTTGCCAGTTCACCAGAAGGATGAGCGGCACTAGTCTTGGCTCTCTGCTCCATACGAGAGCCCTGCAGAGCCCCCCTTTCCCCAGGGCACCCCGCATGTTGAGGGCACGCGGCCTGGTACGGCTCAGGAGGGGGGGCGTTAGCTCGTCCCCACCCCCTTTCCTGACTGGCTGGGCTGCGTGCTCGGATAAGGGTCTGATATGGATTTGGGGGGGGACCCCTACGCCGTTTTTTTGTCTGACTTTTGAAATGAATGGACTTGCACACACACGGAGTAAAGTCTGTTCATTTTGAACGTGACTCCAGGTAGACGAGATAGCGAAGGAAGCCAATGTCGCCACCTCGATCGGCGAGATTGACAACTTGCTAGCCCCGTCACCTGGTATGGATTTAAAGGGAAGACCCTATGCCGAAAAACGGCGTGGGGGTCCCCCCAAAGTCAATATCAGACCCTGATCCGAGCATGTAGCCCAGCCGGTCAGGAAAGGGGGTGGGGACGAGCGAGCACCCCCCCTCCTGAGCCATACCAGGCCGTGTGTGTTCAACATGGGGGGTGCTTTGGGGAAGGGGGGGCCCTGCGGGGCTCTCGTATGGAGACCCCAAAGCACCTTGTCCCCATGTTGATGAGGACAAGGGTCTCTTCCCGACAACCCTGGCCATTGGTTGTCCGGGTCTGCGGGCGGGGGGCTTATCATAATGCGGGAGCCCCCTTTAATAAGGGGGCCCCCAGATCCCAGCCCCCCACCCTATGTGAATGAGTATGGGGTACATAATCCGCACGGCCCCCCCCTTCCCAAAGCACCCCCCATGTTGAGGGCACGTGGCCTGGCGCTAGCTCGTCCCGACCCCATTTTCTGACCGGCCGCGCTGCGTGCTCGGAACCCCCATGCCGTTTATTCGGTGTAGGGGTTCCCCTTTAAATCCATACCAGGTGACGGGGCTAGCAAGGTGTCAATCTCACCGATCGAGGCGGCGACATTGGCTTCCTTCACAAGTCCCTGGAGTCACGTTCAAAATGAACGGACTTTACTCCGTGTGTGGGCAAGTCCGTTCATTTCAAAAGTCCGGCAGACCTCCGCCAAAAGTCCGGCGGATTGTCCGCCGGACCTAGTCCGCTGGAAAAGTCCGGTCGTGTGTGGGCAAGTCCGCTTGTTTGGAAAGTCCGGCCGATTGTCTGCCGGATTAAGTCTGCCGGATAGTCTGATCATGTGTACGCAGCATTACAGTCAGTTCAAGCAGCCTGTTGGTAGCGTCTACTTGTCACAGGTGGGGCAGCCTCAGCCTTCTGTAGTGATCTGTCTCCCATAGCAACAGGAGTGAATCAGTACTGTTGATCCCCATCCTGTATAAAGGTATGGAAGTAGGTCCACGCATGGAGCCCATGCTAGGTGCCATTTGTCGGGCCCCGTGGAGCCCCTTTCTGCTATCGGGGAGAGGTAGTGGCAAACAGTGTTAATGTTGACATTAAAGTGGTTGTATACCCTAAAAATTAACTTGCACCTACAGGTAAGCCTAGATTAAGGCTTACCTGTAGGTACAAGAAATATCTCCTAAACCTGCACGGTTTAGGAGATATTTTAAAAGAACGTTTTACAACGTTGTCTACGGCGCATGCGCGCCGTAGACAACGGTGCATTTACAGGGTTAATCCCCATCTTCAACTGCGGTGAGCCGCAGTTGAAGTGTCCCGCGCGCATGCGCGGAGCGACGTCCTCGCCGCTCTGGCCAATCACAGCGCCGCAGCGGCGCTGTGATTGGCCGGAGCGGCGATACCCGGAAGGGTATCTGTTTAGCTATGGATGCGGCCGGAGGGGGAGAAGAACACGGCGTCGGGGGCCCCGATCTAAGGTAAGTGATGCATAATGAGCTAGTATGCTAGTCATACTAGCTCATTATGACTTTGTCTTGCAGGTAGATAACCCCAAAAAAAAAATTCAAATGGGTATACAACCACTTTAAATTTCGATTTTGTTTTATAATCTTTTGACTACAAAAGACAGGCAGACATGTACATGTAGGATGAGTCTGACCGTTTATTTGGTTACATATTTGAAAAACAAGTCTAAAAGTGAGGGTGTCCCTCGCGCTACTAAAGAGTAACTAGTGAATGTGGCTAGTAACAGAGATCAAGTGATATATATATATATATATATATATGCAGCAAAACCTAAAAGTGTATCACAACACACCAAAACATGTAAAATCTATATAAAGTGATCTTGTGCAAAATTTAAAATCACTATACAACACTATGGATAAATAACATATATTAAATGAAAATTTAGAGCAGAAAAAATATTCTATCTATATATCCTCGTGGAGTACAATAGTAAATATATATGTGCAAAAATTGCAAAAAAAAGTGCAAAAAAAGTGTCCAAAATATTCCTAAAACACGTGAAATGAGCACAAAAATGTAAATAGGGACCAAATTGTCCTTTAAATAATAATTATATTAATGAATAAAATATGTTTCTGCTGAATTCTCAGAGTGATGGATCCAATATATGTGATGTTGGGTGGGCTTAAACACATCAAATGTCCATAAGTAATCCACAAACTGCCTCTTAATGCTTAAGTCTCCCAGAACTCTCACCTTAGTTACAGAAGTAAATCGCATCCAAAAAAACATTAACAAGTTCCCGACCGGCGCACACACATATACGTCGGCAGAATGGCAAGGACAGGCAAATGGGCGTACAGGTACGTCCCTTAAAATTTGCTGCCGCGCCATCGTGTGCGTGCCGTCGGGTCCCGTGGACTCGATCGCTGCGGGGATACCCGCGATTGTCTCACGGGGAGGAAGCCTAGCAACAGTGTCACTGATCTCTGCTCCCTGTGATTGGAGGAGAGATCAGTGATGTGTACAACACAGCCACGCCCCCACAGTTAGCAACACGCCCCTAGGAAACACTTAACCCCTACACTGCCACCCCCTGGTTAACCCCTTCACTGCCAGTATCATTTACACAGGAATCAGTGCATTTGTATAGCACTGATTGCTGTATAAATGACAATGGTCCCAAAAATGTGTCAAAAATCTCCGATGTGTCCGCCATAATGTCGCAGTTACAATAAAAATTGATGATTGCTGCCATTACTAGTAAAAAAAAAAAAATGATTAATAAAAATGCCATAAAACTATCCCCTATTTTGTAAACGCTATAACTTTTGTGCAAACCAATCAATAATCGCTTATTGTGATTTTTTTTACCAAAAATATGTAAAAGAATACGTATCAGCCTAAACTGAGGAAAAAAATGTTTTTATACATTTTTGGGGGATATTTATTATAGCAAACAGTAAAAAATAATGTGTTTTTTTCCCAAATTGGCACTCTTTTTTTGTTTATAGCGCAAAAAATAAAAAACGCAGGTGTGATCAAATGCCACCAAAAGAAAGCTCTATTTGTGGGAAAAAAAGGACGTCAATTTTGTTTGGGAGCCGCGTTGCATGACCGCGCAATTGTCAGTTAAAGCAACGTAGTGCCGAATCGCAAAAAGTGTTCTGGTCTTAAGCCAGCAAAATGGTCCGGTCTGAAAGTGATTAAAAGTCTCCACTATCGTCTATTGGCCCCTCTTTCAACTTCTACACGTGGCAGATGGACTCATAAGTATTCCTGCAATGGAAAAGATAATCCACTAGGCTGTCCCAATTTATTCCAATAACAAGGTGCCTCAGTGTAGGAGAAAGCAAAAAAGACAAAAAGACTCTGATAGTGTAGTATATTAAGGGTTAAACATCCTATTTTATTAAGTACCCAGGTGGACTCTTACATTAAAAACGTGAATAACACACAGAGAACAGAATCAGCGCAGTTCAGTTCTCCTACACCGATGCACCTTGTTATTGGAATAAATTGGGAAAGCCTAGTGGATTATCTTTTCCATTGGAGGAATACTTATGAGTTCATCTGCCGCATGTAGAAGTTGAAAGAAGGGGCAATAGATGATAGTGGAGACCCTGTTTTTTTGGATGCGATTTACTTCTGTAACTAAGGTTAGAGTTCTGGGAGACTTAAGCATTAAGAGGCAGTTTGTGGATTACTTATGGACATTTGATGTGTTTAAGCCCACCCAACATCACATATATTGGATCCATCACTCTGAGAATTCAGCAGAAACTTATTTTATTCATTAATATAATTATTATTTAGATAACAATTTGATCCCTATTTAAATTTTTGTACTCATTTAACGTGTTTTAGGAATATTTTGGACACTTTTTTTGCAATTTTTGCACATATATATTTACTATTGTACTCCATGAGGAGATATAGATAGAATATTTTTTCTGATTTAAATTTTCATTTAATATCCATAGTGTTGTATAGTGATTTTTTATTTTGCGCAAGAGCACTTTATATATATTTGAAAAACAACACGCATATGTATATTATTCTTTCAAATAAAGTTACTCAACAAAACTAAGGGGACAGTATAGGGTTTTCCTTTCAGAATAAAAAATGCTAAGGCTTCACCAGTTAAACAATAAGCTTTCAGAAAATGTGCATAAACAAACTAAACAAGGTGAGAATGATCTCGCTAGCTACAAAAACAAAAGATCTGTACATTATCCACAGCTGACAGAAAAAAGGTCATGGTTCTTTTAAGTGTATTTTTTATAGACACCAGCAAAAGGCAGTCTATATAAAGTCCATCATTTGTTATTTTTCAACACTGATCTGCCACAGCCCACAATCAGTCAAAATGGTGAAGGTAAGAGCCAACATGTGTATTCACCTATAATGTTTAAACATAATATTTTTCCAGTTTGTAGAATACATTTTTAATGATACAACAGGCTTTAAAAAAGCAGATACAGTAAGCTTTGTAATGGTATTTTGCAGATCACTTTCTACGAGGACAGGAACTTTCACGGTCGCTCCTATGAGTGTACCTCTGACTGTTCTGATTTATCACCATACTTCATTCGATGTAACTCTATCCGAGTTGAGAATGGAAACTGGATCCTGTATGAACAACCAAACTACAAAGGACATCAATATCTTCTTAGGAGAGGAGAATACCCTGATTTCAAGCAATGGATGGGCTTCAATGACTCTATCAGGTCTTGCCGTCTTTCTCCACAAGTGAGAAACAATTATAACTCATAAAATAGCCAACAAAAATCAAAGTTATTTTCTAGAATACATGGAAGCATGATATTATGTAAAGTACTGTATATCTGTAAGCATCTTTTATGGGATAGAGCAGGAAGGAGTTAGAACCCCTGCCTTTTTTCTGTCTGCATCCATGTGTGGGTGATTTTTGGTGCTTCCTGTTCTGATGACAATGTTATGATCAGGAAAGGTAGTAAGGTGGGATCACTCTTAATAGGGTGAGCGAATGATACCACCTCTGTGCCCCTGGATATTCCCCACATGTTCTGCCACAGTAAAAATATTGTCATTGGGACCTATTCTCTCAAACTATAATAAATGCATCTAAAATGGCAACAATTATTACTGCTAACCTACCCAAAACGTCAAAAAATACTTTTGGCTTGAGAGAGAACTATACATCTCAAATACACTTAATAAATGCACTGTATCCTCCAAAACTGCCAGAGAGAGATTACGTCTCATCTATGCAGTGAAGATCAAATAAAAACATTTTACAAGATGACATAGTTATATGATTATGACATGATTTGTGGTTTGTTTTGGTTGTGAAAACTGCCTGTCTTTGCTTGCTAAAGCTTAATTTATTCACATCTGAACAAGAACCTTGTTTGGAGGGTAATTGCACAATTACCCTCTGAAGGAATACTGTACCCTAGCAACATAAAAATCAGTTGAATGCTAATGCCCTGTAAACACGACCGGTTTTGCTGTCGGAATAAACTCTGAAGGTTTTTCCGACGGAGTTCCGAGGGGATTCCGCTCAAGCTGTCTTGAATACAAACGGTCACACCAAAGTTCGACTGTCAAGAACGCGGTGACCTACAACACGTACGACGAGACTAGAAAACAGAATTTTAATAGCCAGTAGCCAATAGCTTTCGTTTCGTAATTTAGCCTTTTCCCACACAATATTAGAATTTTTTAGAACAGTTTTGCCGCGTACATACAATAGGAAATTCAGCCAGCAAAAGACAGATGAGAGCTTTTGGTCAGAAAATGCGACCGTGTGTATGCTCCATCGGACTTTTGCTGGCTGAATTCCAGCCAGCAAAAGATTGAGAGCATGTTCTCAATTTTTTCGGTCGGAAAGAGTTCTGATCGGAAATTCCGATCGTCTGTTCATTTTTTCATTTTTTTTGCAATTACGGTTTTTTTTTTTTTTTTTTTTTTTTTTTTTTTTTTTTTTTTTTTTTTTTTTGACGGAAATTCCGATCGTCTGTAGCAATTACGACGCGCAAAATTCCTATGCATGCTCGGAAACAATGCGACGCATGCCCAGAAGCATTGAACTTCATTTTCTCGGCTCTTTATAGTGTTGTAACTCACCGCGTTCTTGAAGGTCGAAAGTTCAGCGAACTTTTGTGTGACCATGTGTATACAAGCCAAGATTTTACTGATGGAAAATCCGCTCTTGTGTAAGTCGCATAAGTTGTCATTGGAGAAACACAGAGGCTGCAATAGCTGATCTCTACATTAAAAAATTCTTATTGTTTGGCTGTGATAATAACCTTTCAATTTTAATACCACGGATCACCAATCAGGAACAAGTATGCTAATAAGTAGCTTTGACATTTCTCCAACTTTCTTTATCTGCAACTCTTAAAGCTTTAACCACTTCCCGACCGCCCCCTGTATATTTACGTCGGCAGAATGGCACGTACAGGCAGAATCACGTACCTGTACGTGACATTCTTCCGGCGGTTGGGGGGTCCGATCGGACCCCCCTCCGCCGGCGGGGACGGTCGGGATCGCTTCAGGAGCGATCCGGGACGAGGGGACGGCCAGTGGTTTCTGGCCACCCCCTCGCGATCGCTCCTGGCCAATGAGAAACTTCCCCTTCCTGTCTATTGTATAGACAGGAAGGCGGAAGTGATGTCACGCTCGGTGCGCCGGTCTATGTGACCGGAGACGCCGAGCGGCGAACATGTACAGGTTAGTGCACAACACTACACTGACACCAGTACAGTTAGGCACATATTCCACCCCCCTGTCACCCCCAGATCACCCCCCAGATCACCCCCTCCCCCCCCAGTCACAGTGTCACTAATTGCAGTGATCATTTATTTACTGATCACTGCATTTAGTGTCAGTGTGACTGTAATAACTGTCAGGGCAGTTAGTTTTAGGTCCAAGGTAGCCCCCTACCCCCCCCTAATAAAGGTTTAACCCCTTGATTGCCCCCCAGGTAACCCTTTCACCCCCTTTTGCCAGTGTCACTAAGCGATCGTTTTTCTGATCGCTGTATTAGTGTCACTGCTGTCGCTAGGTAACCATTTTTTTTTTTTTAGGTAACCGCCATGTTTATATAGGTTCATAAATAGGTTTATAGGTCAGGTACCCCCATATTACAACCTAAATAAAGGTTTTAACCCCTGATTGCCCCTAGAGTTAACCCTTTCACCAGTGATCACTGTATAACTGTCACTGGTGACGCTGGTTAGCCAGTTAGTTATTTCGTTATTTAGGTTCCCCGTCAGGTTTTTATATAGCGTCAGGTACCCCCATATATTACCTAATAAAGGTTTAACCCCCTGATTGCCCCTAGTTAACCCTTTCACCCCCTTTTGCCAGTGTCACTAAGCGATCGTTTTTCTGATCGCTGCATTAGTGTCGCTAGGTAACCAGTTTTTTTTTGTATTACTGTTACGGGTGACGCTGGTTAGTTAGCTTGTTTTTTATACTGTCAGGGCACCCGCCATTTATTACCCAATAACGGTTTAACCCCCTGATCGCCCGGCGGGTGATATCAATTAGGTTTTAGGGTCAAATAAGGTCTGCGTCGCCCCAGGTTAGTGCCAGTACCGCAAACACCCACGCACAAAGCATACACCTCCCTTAGTGGCACAGTATCTGAACAGATCAATATCTGATCTGATCAGATCTATACTAGCGTCCCAGCAGTTTAGGGTTCCAAAAAAAACCGCATTGTTAGCGGGATCAGCCCAGATACCTGCTAGCACCTGCGTTTTCCCCTCCGCCCAGCCCAGCCCACCCAAGTGCAGTATCGATCGATCACTGTCACTTACAAAACACTAAGCACACATAACTGCAGCGTTCGCAGAGTCAGGCCTGATCCCTGCGATCGCTAACAGTTTTTTTGTGGTAGCGTTTTGATTCAGTCGCTTCAGTCAGGAGCTTTTTTACCTGTGAATCTCAGAAAAATAAAAAAAAATAAAATAGTTGTCGTTTTATTGTTCTCTCTCTCACTCTATTCTCTCTCTATTGTTGCTCTTTTTTTACTCCATTCTATTCTGCAATGTTTTATTATGTTTTATCATGTTTTATCATGCTTGCTTTTCAGGTATGTAATTTTGTTTACTGTGTTTTAGTGTTGAGCATTTTTTTGTTTTCAGGTGCGCCATTCAGTTGCAACGCGGATTTATTTATCTTGACAGCAACAGCGTTTGCTCCCACGATACATAAAGCCGCGACTCCAACGCTGTAGGAGGTGATTTCACCACCACAGTTAAAAAAAAGAGCATATATGCCGAAGCATGGGGGCAGCAGGGGGGGGGAGGAGCGATTGGCTCCTAATGCCACGTACATACGGTCGAAATTCCGACCGTGTGTACACGGCATAACTTTTGCGGGAGGATGCCCCCATGCATCGGCATATATAAATGGTGCATGTATGCCCATCATTAGAAGTGGGTGGATGAAGGGAGGTATTCTAATGGTGGGCATACCCACCAATCAATCTCTTTTTTTCGTTCAGCCAAGAGGCTGCATGAAAAAAAAAAGATTACAATATATGTCCAGTATGTTGCTGGACTTTGAATGGTTATACCAGAATGATGCCTGCAGGTTTAGGTATCATCTTGGTATCATTCTTTTCAGCCAGTGATCGGCTTTCATGTAAAAGCAATTCTAGCGGGTAATTAGCCTCTAGACTGCTTTTACAAGCAGTGGGAGGGAATGTCCCCCCTCCCGGATATAAACCGCGCCATTGGGAAATTGGGAAAGCATTTTATCACACCAATCTTGGTGTGGTCAGATGCTTTGAGGGCAGAGGAAAGATCTAGGGTCTAATAGACCCCAATTTTTTCAAAAAAAGAGTACCTGTCACTGCCTATTGCTATCATAGGGGATATTTACATTCCCTGAGATAACAATAAAAATCATAACAAAGAAAAAAAATGGAAGGAACAGTTTAAAAATAAAATAAAAAAGCTAAATAAATAAAAAAAAAAAAACAAAAAAAAAAAAAAAAAGCACCCCTGCCCCCCCCTTCTCTTGCGCAAAGGCGTACACAAGCGTTGGTCTGGCGTCATATGTAAACAGCAATTGCACCATGCATGTGAGGTATCACCGCGAAGGTCAGATCGAGGGCAGTAATTTTAGCAGTAGACCTCCTCCGTGAATCTAATGTGGTATCATGTAAAGGCTTTTAAAGGCTTTTAAAAATGTATGTAGTTTGTCGCCACTGCGTGTTTGTGCGCAATTTTAAAGCATGTCGTGTTTGGTATCCATGTACTCGGCCTAAGATCATATTTTTTATTTCATCAAAAATTTGAGCAATATAGTGTGTTTTAGTGCATTAAAATAAAAAAAAGTGTATTTTTTTCCACAAAAAATGCGTTTGAAAAATCGCTGCGCAAATACTGTGTGGAAAAAAAAAATGCAACACCCACCATTTTAATCTGTAGGGCCTTTGCTTTAACATTATATATAGTGTTTGGGGGTTCAACGTAATTTTCTTGCAAAAAAAAAATATGTTTTCATGTAAACAAAAAGTGTCAGAAAGGGCTTTGTCTACAAGTGGTTAGAAGAGTGGGTGACGTGTGACATAGGCTTCTAAATGTTGTGCATAAAATGCCAGGACAGTTCAAACCCCCCCCAAATGACCCCATTTTGGAAAGTAGACACCCCAAGCTATTTGATGAGAGCAATGTTGAGCCCATTAAATATTTTTTTTTTTTTTTGTCCCAAGAGATTGAATAATGAAAAAAAAAAAATATATATATTTTTTTTACAAAAAGTTGTCACTAAATGATATATTGCTCAAACATGTCATGGGCATATGTGGAAATACACCCCAAAATACATTCTGTTGCTTCTCCTGAGTACGGGGATACCACATGTGAGGGACTTTTTGGGAGCCTAGCTGCGTACGGAACCCCAAAAACCAATCACCGCCTTCAGGCTTTCTAAGGGTGTAATTTTTTTATTTCACTTCTCACTGCCAATCACAGTTTCGGAGGCCATGGAATGCCCAGATGGCATAAAACCCCCCAAAATGACCCCATTTTGGAAAGTAGACACCCCAAGCTATTTGCTGAGAGGTATTGTGAGTATTTTGCAGATGTCGCTTTTTGTCACAAAGTTTTGAAAATTGAAAAAAGAAAAAAAAAAATTTTTTTTCTTTACTTTCTTCATTTTCAAAAACAAATGAGAGCTGTAAAATACTCACCATGCCTCTCAACAAATAGCTTGGGGTGTCTACTTTCCAAAATGGGGTCATTTGGGGGGGTTTTGTGCTATTTTGGCATTTTATGGCCTTCGAAACGGTGATAGGTAGTGAGGAGTGAAATCAAAAATTTGCACCCTTAGAAATCCTGAAGGCGGTGCTTGGGTTTCGGGGCCCCGTACGCGGCTAGGCTCCCAAAAAGTCCCACACATGTGGTATCCCCATACTCAGGAGAAGCAGCAAAATGTATTTTGGGGTGCAATTCCACATATAACTATGGCATGTGTGAGCAATATATCATTTAGTGACAACTTTTTGAAAAAAAAAAAAATCTTTTTTATTTTTGTCTTTATTCAATCACTTGGGACTAAAAAAAAAAAATATTAAATGGGCTCAACATGCCTCTCAGCAAATAGCTTGGGGTGTCTACTTTCCAAAATGGGGTCATTTGGGGGGGTTTTGTACTTCTCTGCCATTTTAGCACCTCAAGAAATGAAATAGGCAGTCATAAATTAAAAGCGGTGTAAATTCCAGAAAATGTACTCTAGTTTGTAGACGCTATAACTTTTGCGCAAACCAATAAATATACGCTTATTGGCATTTTTTTTACTAAAGACATGTGGCTGAATACATTTTGGCCCAAATGTTTGACTAAAATTGAGTTTATTAGATTTTTTTTTATAACAAAAAGTAGAAAATCTCTTTTTTTTTCAAAATTTTCGCTCTTTTTCCGTTTATATCTCAAAAAATAAAAATCACAGAGGCAATCAAATACCATCAAAAGAAAGCTCTATTTGTGGGAAGAAAAGGACGCAAATTTCGTTTGGTTACAAAATTGCATGACCGCGCAATTACCAGTTAAAGTAGTGCAGTGCGAAATTGAAAAAAGACCTCTGGTCCTTTGGCTGCCAAATGGTCCGGGGCTGAAGTGGTTAAAGACAGTGGTTCAGCATAATACAGAGTCAACTAGTTCATTAGTGGTAGTCCCCATATAACTTTTATAACAGGTCTACATTATTATGGAGGTAGACTGCTAAACTTGTGCTGCTTGCAATACCACAATGCAAAAATGTAAACACCTATGGGGGATAATCTACAGGGACTAATAGTGTAAGAATATTATAATATATATAAAGCTCACTAGTAATAGATTTAGGAAAGGTTTGGGTAAATCTACACTAAAAATAAAAAACAACTTTAAAAAAATACTGTTCCTATCATTGTCAAATAAAACCTACAGTCAGGAAAATTTAGTTTTATCAACAATGCATATCTCAATATTGAAAACAAATAACTTTGCACCAAAGAAGTGAATGGAAAAAAAATTGTGCAACAAAAATAGCAGTATAAATGTGAGCTCAACAGCAACACTTCAATTCAGAAATATAAACAAACACCGTACTAGCTTAAACAAAATAGTTAATCCAAATAATCAGAAAATGAATCAAAAAATAAATAAAGTCCCACAATGTGAAAGAAAGTGCTTGTGCTCGAATTCCAAATTAACAAATTGGTGCTCCACTGCTTAGTGATCAGACCAGGTGCCCCACATGGATGTAAACTCACCTTGGATGTTGAACACCTATCTCTAATGTGGTCACTTGCGCTTAGTGAGGAAATCAAGAAACCCCTAGATGTTGTCTTTAGTGGCAAGCCACACTGCAGATACTCCTCCAATGGAGGGGGGAAAAAATTAGGGGGGAGCCCATAGCGTAAAACCGTTTTCTATTTAGTAAAAAATACAATAAACAAATGTATCATATCCTATCTAGTGGTATCTAGCGGACACCGGCTGGACTATTCCCCTTTATCTGCACATGCTGAACACACTTGGTGCCAGGCTACAGGCACCAGAAAATGTGAGTGTACCTACGTTTGTTTATTGTATTTTTTACTAAATAAAAAACATTTTTATTCTATGGGCTCCCCCCACTTTCATCCCCCCCCCCACCCCCCACCATTGGAGGAGTATCTGCAGTGTGACCAGCCATTAAAGACACTATCTAGGGGTTTCTTTCTTTTTCCACTAAGTGCTATTAGTGCACATTAGAGATAGGTGGTCAACATCCAGTGTGAGTTTACATCCATGTGGGGCACCTGGTCTGATCACTAAGCAGTGGAGCACCAATTTGTTCATTTGAAATTTGAGAATGAGCACTTTCTTTCACATTGTGGGACTTTTTATTTATTTTATTAATCATTTTCTGATTATTTGCATATCTCAATATGAGGTGATTTATATTTTGTGTTATGTTCCACAGCTACCCAAGAAGCAAAATACTACCCTATTAATACATACTTTGTTTATCTAAAGCACCGTGGACCGTTCCATTTAAGGATCTATGAGAGGGAAGACTTTGAAGGGCAGATGATGGAGTTCACTGAAGACTGTCCTAATGTCTCTGAGCAGTTCCGGTTCCATGAAATACACTCCTGTAATGTGCTTGATGGGCATTGGATGTTTTATGATGAGCCTAGCTACAGAGGACGTCAGTATTATCTGAAACCTGGAGAGTACAAGAGATACACTGAGTGGGGAGCCATGTACCCCAGAATTGGTTCATTCAGAAGAGTACAATATTAGAAATCCTGAGTTTATATTTGATCATGGTGCCTCTCTGATAATAAAATGCATAAGATTACTGTTGTTTTGTCTTTTAAATGCACACCAACACATTTAATTCACATGCTTATTGGATGAAATTAGCAGTGAAAGAAAGTATAAATGTAGTTTTAGGGCACATTCCCATCACACTGTAAGCAAAATATTACTTTTAAAATATTTTATACATTTATTTTGAAATTGACAGTTTTCAGCATCTACCAGTAACTGATATATACATTTTAGAAGGACAGATCCTTTGAAAAAGGAAGTAGAACAATATCTTTGCATGAATTATAAACACCAAGAAAATACTACATGCACCAGCATTAGTTTCTGTTTCATGCACAACCTTTATCAAAGTGAAGAGGAGGATTGGAGTTAGAACAGGACAAGGCAAAAACTGAACAGGTAAGCATTCTACTGAAACTTCCAGCAGGCATTAGTCATTCACATGGCCATTCTTTTTCATGTACAGAACAAAAGGAATTTCCTGTGTAGTCTAAACGTCTACTGATTCATTGACTAAAACCTCTCCACTGTTCTCTACATAAAGGGAACAAAATACAACTTTCAAAAAGCAGAGATGAACAATGAACTGAAACTATGTACTTAAAAAAAAAAAAAAAAAAAAAAAACTTAACTACAAAAGATAACAAAACTCTATACATTTTCAACACTGGACAAAAACATGGCTATATCACACTTAATGTATGCTTAAAGTATGATAAAAGGAGCACTACACTGAATTTTTGGATGACATGTTTATTGTGTTTTTTAGTGATTTCACAGATGTGCTACTGTCTAGGCATTAAGCCTCGTACACACGATCAGATTTTCCACAGACAAAACCTCAGTCTTTTGTCCGAAGGCGTGTGCCTGGATTTTGTCTTGCATACAAATGGCAAGGAATTGTTGGCCAACAAACACAAACGTAGTGACGTACTATGTGTTTTTTTCAGCTCTTTAGCGCCACCCTTTGGGCTCCTTCTGCTAATTTTTTGTTAGTAGAAGTTTGGTGAGTGTTGATTAATGCTTTTCATTTCGCGGTATCATTTAGCGCTTTTCAATTTGCGCTTTTCATTTCGTGCTTTTCAGTTTGTTCATCAACCAGACATGTTATGGAATTGGAGGAGATAACGTGTTATTTATTATTGGCCTTGGAGTTATTGCTTTGACCCAAGTCCAGTCCAGGAACAGGAGGAGGAGGATTTCTTGGAACGAAAATAGGTTGCTTTATTATTCATGACCAATTATGTCATATGCCTTTGCTGCGGGAGCTCCAGGAGAATAATCCAGATGATTTTCGGAATTATCTCCGGATGACGGACCCCTGCTTTCACCAACTCTTGGCATTGTTGACCCGCTATATTAAGAAGCAGGACACATATATATAGGCTTTTATTTTATTTTTTGGTTGAATAATGATTTGATTTGGTATATTTTCTATATTTTTGGATGCATAGAATGAAAGGTCATAGCAATATGCGGGGCCAACATGGAATAGCTCAAAGGGGGTCTTCAGATCTCTTCTCCCTGCTTTTTGTATTCACAGGTTGTCATTGGTTGCCATGGGATTGGTCGTTGGCATCAGGCAGTGGATTGGACAGAATGGGTGAGTGTAAAGCCCGCACGGGAGCAGAGAATAGGAGCTGAAGGCAGTCAGTCACTAGCCTTTTTCAACTTCCAAACCTGGTCATCCTCAGGAGCTTTTAAATGCCATTTCTCTTTTGATTAATATGTCTTAGTACCTTTATCTGTTTACAAATAGGAATGAGATGTGTACATGGAATTTAATCTCTGTAAGCAGTCTGTTATTTGATGCGGTACCATTTTACAACTAACCTAAAGTGGTTCTAAAGGCTAAAGCTTCTATGCCTTAAGGTAAAAAAAACCTTCTGGGGGCAGCCCCCCTTAAGCCTGTTTAACACCTATGCATTTTTTAGTGCATTTTTCATTTTGCAGAAACACACTACAGTCAATTTAACATGGTTTTCCATGGGTCACATTCACATCTGTGCATTTTATGGAAAGGGCCAGGGACCAGAAGGTTGTGTTTTTGGTTCCATAGACTTCAATGGATCAAAAAACATGTATTGAAAAATGCAATATTCACCTGGAATATGCATCAACTGCAACCTGCATAAGTGTTAACCAGGCCTAATACTTACCAGAGCCTTATTTCGATCCAGTGATGTGCATGAGAGCAGCGGTTCCCTCCCTCCACACAAGCTCAGAGACAGTAGCAAGTCACGCAGAGGCCCCTGAGGCTATTTTGAAAAAGTGGAATTGCCCCCTGGCAGTGACTGTGAGACTAGTGGGGTATAACATCACATATGATACTTGTAGTCTTTAAAGATGTTTCTTGACATCCACAAATTTGTCTCTCCACTGTTGAACTTCAGCTGAAAAGTCGTAAAATTATATTTTCTCCCCATTAAATGGAATATACTGTCATTCTCGGGCAAGACGGAGAACAATTTTTCTATCCTTGTAGTTCAGTAGATATGCAAGGATAGGTCTGGGTGGATGACCAGGTGGGAGCAGTTTGGGCAATGTTTGTGATCTCTTCACAGAGTATAAAAGAGCGCATGCAGAAACACATCTGGAACAGATTTGGAGGTAATTATTGTGGTATGAACCCGCCCTTAGGGTATTAACAGATGTGGTATACTTATTCACAGCATGTAATATCTCTGCCAAAGTGGGTTGCTCACACACATCTTCTTCCTTAATATCTGCGTGCAGCTGCTCTACCTGAGCTGTAATGGTGGCTGAACCCTGTGGCTGTTCATAACCTTCCTGCCCATACTCAAAGATATCCTGTGTGACTGCCAAATCATCCTTCAAAGTCTGCCCTGCTGTACGAGAGATTTTCTGAGCATAAAGCAACGTGTCCCTAGCAGGCTGCTTTCCCATGGATTTGGAGGTCTTGCCTGGTTTTGCTCACTATGTCTTTTGGTTTCTTTTGGTTTGTCTGTCCCTCTGGAAGTGTGCTGAGAGTGCCTCTGCAGCACCATTTTGGGACTCACCTTTCTTTTGTTGCGCATGGCACAAAAAATATTCTAGAGAGTATAACATTCCTTTTAACTTGCAGCCTAGTTATTTAAATTAATTCTTAAATTAATTGTAAACCCTTATTTTTTTTTTAAACAAACATGTTATAATATCTGCTCTGTGCAATGGTTGTGTACAGAGCAGCCCAACCCTCCTCTTCTCTGGTACCTCCCCGGTGCGCCTGGCTCCCCCCCAGGAAGTGTCCACCGTAGCAAACCTCTTGTGGGGGCACTTGTGCTGGGTCGAAACCAACCACCACCAAACGAAACTATCAGGGCTGGGCTCAGCCCTTCCTTCTCAGAACAGGCCGCTCAGCCTAACCATGTGACTCATGAGACTGCCCCATTGTCAATGGCCGTAGGAGCTCTTCACCATGAGATAATCCAATTACAAGTCATTTCCTCACCTAAGTTTCCAGGGTTATTGGTTATCCTTGGTTACATTGGCACAATCCCTCTTTTGATTGGCTTCATGCTGAGGTTCTTTTCTGGTCGCCACAATGCAGCAAGACATGTTTTCAGAATGTGGCTAAGGTCCTGTGCACCTCTTCACTCTCCTCCCTGACGAAGGAATACCGCGATTTTAGCGATGTCTTTGACAACCTGGTGCCATACCCCCTCGTGGCCGAGTTTACCCTTTGTCAGTCTCGGAGGACAAGGCCATGGAGGAATATGTTGCAGACGCACTTTCTTAAGGATTCATTTGAAAGTCCTTGTCTCCTGCTGGTGCTGGTTTCTTCTTTCTGAAGAAGAAGAGCGCTGAACTGAGGCCGTGTATTGATTATAGGGGTCTCAATTGGTTCACGATTAAGAATGCTTATCCTATTCCGTTGATTACGAAGTTATTTGAAAGCCTCAAGAGCAATGTTTTTCACAAAGCTTGATTTGAGAGGGGCATACAATCTCGTGAAGATCAAGGAGGGTAATGAATGGAAAACTGCCTTTAACTCCAGAACAGGCCATTATGAGTACCGTGTAATGCCATTTGCCCTGTTGCAACGCTCCAGCAGTTTTCCAGGAATTTATCAACGATGTCCTCTGAGATTTGTTGCAGCTATGTATGGTGGTTTATCTCAACGATATCCTCATATTTTCAAAGTCCCTAGAGAGCCACCACACAGATGTCTGTTGGTTGGGGACAGGGTCTGGCTGTCATCTCCCAACTTCCAACTCCATGTTCCCTAGGGGTGCAACGGATCGTCGCCGATCCGTGATCCGAACGGGTCACCCCGTTCGGATCGGCACACCCCGCGATCCACGGAGCGCTCCGCGGCCTCGGCCTTAGGAAAGGCCGCGGCTTCGGCCTAGCTCCGGAGCGGCAGCCTTAGGAAAGGCCGCGGCTTCGGCCTAGCTCCGGAGCGGCGGCCATCTTGCTACACCCGGCCACTGTTTACAATGTGATCGCTCCGTCAAATGACGGAGCGATCACTTGTAAACAAACTCTGCAATACCCTGCATATACTCTGCATTTACTCTGCATTACCCAGCCAATACTCTGCATATACTCTGCATTACCCAGCCAACACTCTGCATATACTCTGCATTACCCAGCCAATACTCTGCATATACTCTGCATTACCCAGCCAATACTCTGCATATACTCTGCATTACCCAGCCAATACTCTGCGATACTCTGCGATACTCTGCATTACCCAGCCAATACTCTGCGATACTCTGCATTACCCAGCCAATACTCTGCGATACTCTACATTACCCTGCCAATACTCTGCGATACTCTGCCAATACTCTGCGATACCCTGCCAATACTCTGCGATACCCTGCCAATATTACAGTGGGGGAGAGGACGTGGATATTACAGTGGGGGAGATGGCGTGGATATTACAGTGGGGGAGATGATGTGGATATTACAGTGGGGACTATATGGTGGCGGAATTTTCACAGGTTTTTGCAAATTCAATTATTATTTGCTGATCCGAAAAATGATCCGATCCGTGACTCTGATCCGAGGATCGATCCGATCCGTGAGTTTTTTGATCCGTTGCACCCCTAAATTGTTCCCTCACTGAAGTTGGCACCTCAGTTGATGTTGAATATTGTGCCTGACTTCCTGTCTCCTAAAACGAGGCCTGGACTATGCTAAGCGTGTTGTTACACTTCCGGTTTCCAAAACGAGGCTTGAGATGCACGCCGTGGCACCATCTTGCCGGAAACCGTAAGTGGACTGCGACAGCTGTTTACTATGAGGGGGGCCTCTCCTGTCTATATATATGCGGTATTGAGGGGAGGCCAGCACCCCAGATGATGCTTATTCAAGCGAAATGCGTCGGGACTGTGCGTTGACCTGCTCACTACTGCTGAATTGCTTATTTTAAGCGCTTGTTATTACTGGAAGCATGTAAGTGCATTTCCTATACCACTGTTTTAATAAATACTTTCCATACGGAATTATGCTATGTTCCCCCTTTTTTCCTTCCACTTTGCTTCTCTGGCGAGATTGATCCCTTTATAATTTGGTATACCCCATAATCTGAGAACGATTCCCTGGAGGTTTGATCTACATGTAAGAATCTGTGACCCCTGGAATTATATCATTAAGCCTGCTTGACTCGCCAAGTATATGCTTGTGTGTGTCTACATTCTCTGGTAAGCGATTTGTGCTGTCGGTGGTGGACTACGTTTGTCACTTACTGGGTTGGACACTCATGGAACCACTATTTTGTTTGATAATCACTTATCAATTTGACATCACATATATTTTCTGTACACTTTTGAAATCAATTTCATTGGTTTTGGACTTTTTTCTTTGTCACGAGTTTAGATGTTTTTTATTTTAAGCGATTCACATTGGACTATATCATTTATGTCACTATATGTTATTATTTTTGCATATTTTTTGTGATCATTATATTATTTATTATTGATTTATTTAGCGCTGCACTTTTTTCCTTTTTACATATGTTACATACTTACACCTTTTAGTGCCGGCTGCTAATATTGGGGTAGCGTGGTATATACATCATGATTTTACTGCACTTCTGTCTCAGTCTGATTCATGGTTTCTGACAGAAACAACCATTCGCCAAGCCCAGAGAGCAACAGCAGAGGAGGACTGATGCCTAGTCAAAGCCAGAAACTACTGGCTAAGAAGAAATAGAAGTTCAATGCTTTTCCTTTCTGACATTTCTGCTGGGAGGATACAGCATTCTATTTCTAAAAAGAGCGAGAGGACTACACCTATAGGTAAGTTTCCCAAGTGGAATCTCAACACCTCCTGGAGTGCTTGATGCATGCGCAGCGCTTGGAGGAACGTTTTGTCCTCTGCTGCTGTACTTATGCTTTGATATTCTCATTACTACTTTACCATTTATCGCACATATCCTGTATGGGCCAACTATGTTTTTGAGTTGGCTCAACTACTTGTTGAAGTTCATGTTCATTCCAACTATTGTACTGCTTGTTTTTGAGTGTGGTTGCGCTCACTTGTTCCAGTTTCCCAGAACTATGATTCTAGAACACCCTACTATAACCACCACTGTGCTCTACTGCCCCTAACAGGACTCTTTTGGTAAATGGCGAGTAATTTTGTGCATCCACACTTCCTGACATCTGTCACACGGATGCTGCCATAGTACTTCAGTTTAAACTGGGGATTTGGACTCCCTCCTTTATCCTGTGGGCCATATTCTATTTAGTGGGATGACAGGAGTGCACCTTATATCCTGGAATGTTCAAGGTATTTACCACCACCTCATATGAACTATGATTTTTACATTCCTACGCAAGCATCTCCCTGCTATTTGTGCTCGTCAGGAAACTTATCTTACTGCAGACACTATATCCTGCCTGGACTTCTCCTGGATAGGGTGGGCCTACAACTCCAACCACATCTTCTACTCTAGGGGGTTGAGTGTGTTGGTATACCGCTCCTTAGAGTGTCAAGCAAATGACCATGTGGGGCACTATGTTTTGTAGTGATATCTTGTGCACCCTCTTGGAGTACCAGCTGGGCCACCCTAATGTACCACTTTAACTGTTTCTTAGACCCCATCTTAGATAAACACCCACTGGTCCCTGTTTGGACTGGAGGAAGACAAACTGCTTTGGCAAGATTTATAGAGGAGGTATGGTGGGTTGACCATTGGTGTAGAAAAATTCAACGGAAGCAATTCTCATGTTTTTTAAGTCCATATCCTCATTGTCCAGGATAGACCTATGTCTGAGTAACCCCCAAGCTGTATTATATGTTTCAGACCATTCCCCATTATTTCTACATCTAGATGTCAGGTCCTCTTCCACTTTGCCCAAGACCCTTTGGAAACTCAGTGTCTTTTGGCTGTACCTTTTTTCATCTCATGATAGGTTTGAAGCTCAGATCTCTGAGTTTTGGAGATGGCGTACCAATCACTAGAATCTATACTTGACCTAGAAAGTCTTTAAGGCCTTCCTACAGGGAATTTTTATTTCCAAAATAAATGCTGTCAATAAAGCTACAAGTTCTCAGGGAGAACAGGCATGTGCAGCTGGTGCGCCGCTTAGAATCTGAATAAATTTTTTGTCCTGAGGACTCTGCCAGGGAGGCTCGGATGTCCGCCCAGGAGGCGCTTAATCATATAACTACCTCCATGGCTAATAGAAAGTGCTTCTTTAATAAGTTGCCATTCTATGAGGAAGGTGAGAGTTAATGCTCCCGAATGACATACTACTCTGATTTATATCAATCCAAGCAACAGTACTCGCTTGAGTCACTGTCTGCCTATATTTAGGAATTGATCTACCCAGATTATCAACCTCCCACAGGAAAATGCTTGATCCTCCATTGATGCTGGAGGAGTTACAGATGGTGACCATTTTTTTCCTGAACTCAAAGGCCCCAGGTGATGATGGTTTACCAGTGGAAGTATACAAATGTTATGCAGATGGCATTCTGCCACATTTACTTGAAGTATTTAATGAGTCCTTAGAACAACATTCTCTTCCTTTGTCTATGATCAAAGCAAATATTATTTTGTTATTAAAACCCGGCAAGGACCCTATGGACCCAGGCTCTTAAGGCCCATATACCTATTACAGAGTGATATCAAAGCGTCAAGAATTCATTCAGATCATTTCAGGTTCATGCCCCAAAAGTCAACTTCCTCAAAATTGGATCTCGAGCAAATAACTTGGGGGACAGGGTGTTGCTGTTGTTAAACGCTCATAAGGCCTTTGACAGCGTGGAATGGCAGTATTTGTGTGAGGTCATGGCTAAATTCAGGTTTCCCCAAAGGCAGCCATTAAGAAGGCTGGCAAGATTTCACCCACTTGCTCTACATAGAGGTGCCCAGCAGGGCTGCCCGCTGTTGCCTCTACTTTTCAACATAGTCATCGAGCCAATAACAACCCTTAATCGTTCCTATTTGGGACCTTATATTAATATATATATTTATATATATTAATCCCCCATCATACTACTGCATAGTGACCCTGACAGCCCTGTTTAAGACTTAAGTGCCATCCAAGTTTCCTCCACCTTTAAAGGGGAACTCCACTTTCGTGGAGAAAAAAATAGCAAATAAAGTCCTGAAGTACTATCCCTTTAGAGCAGCTGCTAGATGGGAGCGAGATATGGTAGCTTTTGAGGAGGAACAGTGGGTGGAGGCATTGCTGGCAGTGCAACAGTGTTCCCTTAAGGTTACACAGCGACTCTCTCAACTCTATATTCTCCTTAGAGTCCACTTTACCCCATTGCAGTTGTTAAAAATTGGAGTTAGGGATGACCCAATATGTTGAGGTATGTCAGAAAGCATGGTGACCTGATACACTTTTTATGGCGGTGCCAAAAACTACATATCCATTGGCAACGGGTTGTTAGCACCCTGAATAGGGTCTTTCACGTGGCAATTCAAGAGGACCCTAAAATATGTCTACTGGGTATACTGAATGACATCCAGGTTGAGGGATCTCAGAAACATGCCATGCCAGGGACCCTACAAGTGTTAAGGGGTTTGTCTCATCCATGTAAACTGATACATTCTGCAGAAGATCTGGAGAGCTTGTGCTTTTCTAAAACAAGAGATCAGTATAGCCATTACATATACTGTAAGAATTGGTGAGCTGCAATATAATAAATGTTTGCTTTTGGGTTTAGTAGTGTTTTAATTTTAACCACTTGCCGACCACTGCACGCCGATATACGTCGGCACAATGGCAGCGGTGGGCAAATGGGTGTACCTGTATGTCCCCTTAATTGGCGGGGTTAGTGGGAGCGTGTGCCCGCTGCGTACAGCGTGACCATGCCCGCGAGACCCGCGGACTCGATGTCCGCTGATCTCCCGTGTTCGTGTCACGGAGACGCAGAACGGGGAAGTGCCTATGTAAACAAGGCATTTCCCCATTCTGCCTTGTGACATGACAGAGATCACTGCTCCCTGTCATCGGGAGCAGTGATCGCTGTCATGTGAGTTGTACCCCACCCCCCTACAGTTAGAATCACTTCCTAGGACACCCTTAACCCCTTCTTCACCCCCTAGTGGTTAACCCCTTCCCTACCAGTGTCATTTACACAGTAATCAGTGCATTGTTATAGCAATGATCGCTGTATAAATTACAATGGTCCCAAAATAGTGTCAAAAGTGTCTGCCATAATGTTGCAGTCACAATAAAAATCGCAGATCACAGCGATTACTAATAAAACAAATTTATAATAAAAATGCCATAAAACTATCCCCTATTTTGTAGATGCTATAACTTTTGCACAAACCAATAAATATACGCTTATTGCGATTTTTTTACCAAAAATATGTAGAATACATATCGGCCTAAACTAAGAGAAAAAAACGTTTTTTTTTTATATTTTTGGGGGCTATTTATTATAGCAAAAAGTAAAAAATATTGTGTTTTTTTCAAAATTGTCGCTCTTATTTTGTTTATAGCGCAAAAAATAAAAATCGCAGAGGTGATCAAATACCACCAAAAGAGAGCTCTATTTGTGGGGAAAAAATGTTGTTGTCCGCTGATCTCCCGTGTTCGTGTCACGGAGACGCAGAACGGGGAAGTGCCTATGTAAACAAGGCATTTCCCCATTCTGCCTTGTGACATGACAGAGATCACTGCTCCCTGTCATCGGGAGCAGTGATCGCTGTCATGTGAGTTGTACCCCACCCCCCTACAGTTAGAATCACTTCCTAGGACACCCTTAACCCCTTCTTCACCCCCTAGTGGTTAACCCCTTCCCTACCAGTGTCATTTACACAGTAATCAGTGCATTGTTATAGCAATGATCACTGTATAAATTACAATGGTCCCAAAATAGTGTCAAAAGTGTCTGCCATAATGTTGCAGTCACAATAAAAATCGCAGATCACAGCGATTACTAATAAAACAAATTTATAATAAAAATGCCATAAAACTATCCCCTATTTTGTAGATGCTATAACTTTTGCACAAACCAATAAATATACGCTTATTGCGATTTTTTTACCAAAAATATGTAGAATACATATCGGCCTAAACTAAGAGAAAAAAACGTTTTTTTTTAATATTTTTGGGGGCTATTTATTATAGCAAAAAGTAAAAAATATTGTGTTTTTTTCAAAATTGTCGCTCTTATTTTGTTTATAGCGCAAAAAATAAAAATCGCAGAGGTGATCAAATACCACCAAAAGAGAGCTCTATTTGTGGGGAAAAAATGTTGTTTGGGTGCAACGTCACACGACAGCCCAATTGTCAGTTAAAGCGACGTAGTGCCTAATCGCAAAAGGTGCGTCACTACAAGTCCAGACTGTTTCACTTTCTTACAGTTTTGTCCATTTTTCAGATTTCAGCAGGGTCACACTTTGAATGACAATTCTCAGGCATGCAATTAATTGTATGTCTTTTTTGAGACAGATAGAGCCACTTCCCACCCCTAGGATGTCATATTGCGTCCTTAGGTTGAAGTAGTTATTCTGCAGCTGCAGGCATCATCCTGGTATTTATCTTTTCAGCTGGCTATTCACTTGCTTGTAAGGCAGCGAAAGGGGACACCCCCTCTCCTCCCATTGGCACCTCTCCGGGCTATCTCTTACGATTAAAAAGCCTGAGGTCCAAACCGGCAGTAGTGGCTGTTTACCATAGAGCTTGGTCTCTGGCCATCTCTATGATCCTGGGGGGGTGAAAGCGACATCATCACCTCACTTCCCACTGCCATGTTTTTCCCCTGGAAAGCAGAGATCGATTTTTTTTAATCTCATGCTTTCCAGGGTAGAGGAGACATCTGGGGTCCTTTTAACCCCAGATGTTTCCATAAAGAGGACCTGACATATCTTATTCTTATTACAAGGGATGTTTACATTTCTTGAAATAGGCATAAAAAAATAAATAAATAAAAGCGACAGCGTACAAATAAAAAAATAATTAATAAAATAAATAATAATTGAAAAGAAAAGTTTTAAAGTGTGCCCACATATGTAAATAGTGTTTGTATCACACATGTGAGGTATCACTGTGAATATTACAGTGAGAGCATTAATTCTAGCACTAGACCTCCTCTGTAACTCTAAATTGGTAACTTGTAAAAAAAATTAAAGTGACGCCTATGAAGATTTTTAAGTACCATAGTTTGGCACAATTCCACGAGTGTGTGCAATTTTAAAGAGTGACAAGTTAGGTATCTATTTACTTAGCATAATATCATCTTTTATAATCTACCAAAAAATTGGACTATATAGCGTGGTTTTTTTTTGCATTAAGATTCATTAAAGTGTATTTTCTCCAAAAAAATTGCATTTGAAAAATTGCTGCTAAAATACTATGGTGACATAACAAATTGCAATGACCACCATTTTATTCTCTAGGGTCTCTGCTAAAAAAATATTTATAAGTATACGCAAAATGAACGCATCTAATTTTCTGACTACCTGTTATATTTCTTGAGTTCCTGAAATGCCAAAACAGGAGAAGCAACCACAAAATGAATCCATGGGTCAGGACAATTTCATGGGTCAGATGGTTAATGCACCAACTAGAAAACAAAGTGCTACTAGACCTACTAATTAACAACACTAAAGACCTGATCACGGATGTGGAAATACAGGGCAATTTAGGAAACAGCGATCATCGTCAATTAGTTTCAACATAAATCACACTAATAGGAAACATAAGGGGAATACAAAGACACTGAATTTCAAAAGAGCCAACTTCCCTACACTACGAGCCTTGCTAGAAGATACAAATTGGAATAAAATCTTAGGAACAAAGAACACGGAGAAGAAGTGGGTATTCTTTAAGAGCATATTAAATAAGAGCATTAGCCAGTGGATCCCATTGGGTGGCTTAATTCCAACGTAAAAATGCATATAAAAGCAAAGGAGAAGGCCTTCAGAAAATACAAGGCTGAGGGATAATCATCAGCATTCCAACTCTACAAAGAATGCAACAAGAAATGTAAGGGTGCAATCAGGGCGGCTAAGATAGAACACAAAAGGCACGTAGTGGAGGAGAGTAAGAAAAATCCCAAAAAATTCTTTAACCACTTCAGCCCCGGACCATTTGGCTGGCCAAAGACCAGAGCACTTTTTGCGATTCGGCACTGCATCGCTTTAAATGACAATTGCGCGGGCGTGCGATGTGGCTCCCAAACAAAACTGATGTCCTTTTTTTCCCACAAATAGAGCTTTCTTTTGGTGGTATTTGAGCCCCTCTGTGGGTTTTTTTTGCGCTATAAACAAAAAAAGAGCGTCAAATTTTGAAAAAAAAAAATACATTTTTACTTTTTGCTATAATAAATATCCCCCAAATATATATAAAAAAAATAAAATTTTCCTCAGTTTAGGCCGATATGTATTCTTCTACATATTTTTGGTAAAAAATAAAATGTAATAAGCGTTTATTGATTGGTTTGCACAAAAGTTATAGCGTCTACAAAATAGGGGATAGTTTTGTGGCATTTTTATTAATAATTTTTTTAACTAGTAATGGCGCCGATCAGCGATTATTATCATGACTACGACATTATGGTGGACACATCAGACAATTTTGACACATTTTTGGGACCATTCACATTTATACAGCGATCAGTGCGATTAAGATTGCATTGATTACTGTGTAAATGTGACTGGCAGTGAAGGGATTAACACTAGGTGGTGCTGTAGGGGTTAAGTGTGTCCTAGGTAGAGATTCTACCTGTGGGGGGAGGGGCTGTTTGCGACACATCACTGATCACCGCTCCCGATTACAGGGAGATGTGATCAGTGACATTAGTTATGAGGAAAGATTACGAGCACTGAACTTGTTCTCTCTGGAGAGACGCTTGAGAGGGGATATGATTTTGATGTACAAATACCGTACTGGTGACCCCACAATAGGGATAAAACTTTTCCGTGTAAGGGAATTTAAGAAGACACGCAGCCATTCACTAAAATTAGAAGAAAATCAGTTTAACCTTAAACTGCGTAGAGGATTCTTTACTGTAATAGCGGTTAGGATGTGGAATTCTCTTCTACAGGCGGTGGTCTCAGCGGGGAGCATCGATATTTTCAAAAAACCTATTAGATAAGCACCTGAACGACCACAACATACAGGGATATACAGTGTAATACTGACATAAAATCACACAAATAAGTTGGACTTGATGGACTTTTGTCTTTTTTCAACCTCACCTACTATGTAACTATATAACTATGTGAAATCAAACACTCCAAGGTATTTTCTGAAAGGCATACCGAGTTTTTAAAAATTGAATTTTTTGCCACAAGTTTTTGGAAGATGTGAAAAGAAAATGAACATCTATTTTTTTTTACACAAGTTGTTAATCAATAAGATATTTCTAGCACACATCATAGGCATACTTAGAATTACACTCTAAAACACATTCTGCTACTCCTCCCGAGTATGTGTGAGACTTTTTCACAGCCGCCTCTGTATGAGTGGACAGGGAATATAACTTGTGTTATGTCACCTTTGTAACAGTCACCATTCCTTTAAGCCATGCAAGCCTAGCTTACCGGTCTGTGGTTGCCATGTTCACTGACCAGGGAGTAGAGGAGGTTGAAGAATGGAAGAACAAAAAAACTCCAGTGGTTTCAGGAGTACAGTTGTCTGCAGGGGAAAGCTGGTATTGGTGTGTCGCAGAAACATAGTCAGACAAGCAGATGGGTCATTTCAGATGGCAGGTAGAGACAGGGTCAGCGCAAACAGGCAAAGGATCGGTCCAAGCTGCAGGCAGAAACATGGTCAATAAACAGGCCAAGGTAGGTACAGGCGGCAGGCAGAGGCAACACTTCACTGCTGTGGCGGGGATCAGGAAAAAAAAGTGCTATATGCACTGGTTGGTGACAGTGGGACAGTGGGACTACCGCTGCTGACTTACACTGGTCTGGTGACACTGGAACTGTTGCAGTGATAGTCAGGGACTCTGCTGCTGGCTTACACTGGTGTGGTGACACTGGTGATCAGGTAAACTATTGCTTGCTGTACTGGTCTGATGTGGTGGTGATCCTAGCTACAATGGTCTGGCAACACTGTGGCTGGTGTGGGTGATTGGAGAACTGTGCTGCACTATTAGAGCTCATTCACATGTGAGGTTGGGCAGCAGTAAAACTTCTTGAATGACCCACGGTTTTACTGTCCCTTAAGTACAAACCCTTTTATCTGCAAAGGCAGTGGCTCTCAGAGCTTTTCTTTGCAGCTGTGGCAGGAATTATACCCCCTGTGCACCCACCAATCATCAGTACTGTACTGGTGACAGTATGTAAAACATGTTTTTTAAATTGCTTAATTTTCCAAAAAATTGTGACAAAAAAATTACAGCTTAAAAAAAACTCACCATGTCTTTTATTAACTACCTTGGACTGTCTACTTTCCAAAAAGGGGTAATTTGGGGGATATTTGCACTGTTATGGCATTTTTTGGGCCTCAAGAAATGAGATAGGTCATAAGTACATCAGGATTGATACATTTTCAGATATATATACCATAGTTTGTGGACTCTATAACTTTCCTACAGATTAAATAATATACACCGATTTGAGTTATTTTTACCAAAGAAATATAAGTTTATGAAGAAAGATTATTTGCAAAACAGAAACGAAAAAAAAATGCTTTTTTTTCAACATTTTTGGTCTTTTTTCAATTACATAACACCCAAAAGAAAGCTCTATTTGTGTGAAAAAAATTATAAAAATGGGTACAGAGTTGCATTACTGTGCAATTGTCAAAGTGTGACAGCACTGAAAGCTGAACATTGGCCTAGGCAGGAAGGGGGTCAAAGTGTCCGGTACTAAAGTGGGTAACCCCTTGGAGCCGGCATCTGCCAACCCCTTAAGGGGTTTTAAATGCCGAGAGGTGGGGCATAGCTTAAGGTCATGTGACCGCCGTGATAGCTTTCCGTTAGCCTCCGGTAACTGCGGTGTTGGCACATCGCTGTTTGCACTAATGTGCGCAAATATGTGGCTGCTCGGCACCAAGGCACATTTAAATTTCCGGCAATACAATACAATTGCCGGCAATACCAAAATGTTTAAAAAAACGGCATGGGGGTCCCCCCAATCCATACCAGGCCTTCAAGTCTGGTATGGATTTTAAGGTGAGCCCCACGCCAACTTTTTTTCCTTTTTTATTGTTTCACTTTAAGCATCAAGCACCTTTAAATATGATCTATTTTCAAACACATTTTTGCATTGATATATGTCCCCCAGGGCCGTACCCGGGTCCCCATACCCTTTTTATGGCCAATAACTTGCATATAAGCCTTCAAAATGGGGACTTCTGATTTTTCAAGTTCAGGTCCCATAGACTTTAATGGGGTTCTGAGCTCGGGCTGAACTTTTGCAATGTTCTGATGAGAACCAAACCGGGGAGTGTTCAGCCCATCTCTAATCATTAGTAGACCTCATCTGGAATATTCAGTTTGGTTTTGGGCACCAGGTCACAAAAAGGATATTGGGGAACTGAAGAAACCAAACTGATAAGAGGCATGGAGGAGCTCAACTATGGGGAAAGATTAGAGGAACTGAATTTTTTTTCTCTTGAGAAGAGGAGATAAGAGGGGATATGATCAACACGTATAAATACATAAATGGTCCTTATAGTGAACTTGGTAATGAGTTTTTCCCTTTTGGGTCATTACAAAGGACAAGGGGGGCATTCTTTGTGTCTAGAGGAAAAGAGATTCCATCTCCAAATACGGAAAGCCCTCTTCACAGTAAGAGCTGTGAAAATGTGGAATAGATTCCCTTTATAACTAGTAATGTAGAAAACAAGGCAGAGAGGATCCATTAGGTTATACAGCACCTCATCCCTTTTGGTAATTAGGTGTAAAAAAGGGGGGATAGCGAAGTAGGGATTATAGCGGTGCAAGGTTATAATATAAAGTTGTCAGGGTTGACTGACAATTCAATGCTTGAGTCTTTGTTTAAAATTAACAAAATAATTTTATTACATATAATTTCAAACACAATAATCACAATACATAATACAGAAAAACAATACAGATTAGACAATGTTAGATCTAATGAAATAGGCAAAAAGCCTGAAGGTCCCCAGTTTGGGTGGACCAATTCGTGAATTCAGCAAAAGGTATCTAGTCAATTCAAGAATTAGATCTAATAAGGGGATATCTCTTAATTACAATATGTGAGGTAACCTGGAGTAGACAGTGCAGGCCTTAATGGAGTGTTCCGACATGTTTCGCCATACCAATGGCTTCCTCAGGGTTGGCCTACTGTACAAGAATAATGTATCTATTGTAAAGAAAATTCATAATTAGTAACAGTTTGTAAAAACAGGTGCTGCAGCCCCCAGTTACAAAGAGGGGTTTTAGTGGGGAAAGGTAGAGGAGAGAGGGAAAGACCGTAGGAGACGTCCGCAGACACTACCACATCCATCCCCCAAAGATGGTCTAAAGTAGTCCTCATAGCCATAGACCCGAACTTACCCCATTCGGTGTAAGATGGTAATTACTAGGACACTAAACTGAGAGGTAGGATGGGGTCGTCCAATGGAAATCCTTCAGTGTATAGCAGAAGACAGGAAAGACCTGGCCAGAGAAGTTTATAGTATGAATCACAAGGTTAGATTATAACAATAACAATCATATTAGAGAGATGTGTACAGTGTTGCTTATTCATGGCAAAATGATCCACAAATATATAGCATATCACTGTGGGACGGACAAATGTCTCTGATACTCACTTAGATTGGGCTATAAAATCAGAAAAGTTGAAAGGACCTCAAAGTTGTTTTAAAGTTGGTAAAGGGGGCACCTGGATGGAATTAATAATGGAGGCTTAAGACTTGAAAACGAAATGGTGAAGAGGTTTCACTAATTATTTAGTAGAATGAAAGAAAGTTGCGTACCTGATTTGGCATGTACTCACATATAGTGGTATATATTAGCGAAGAGGTTACAAGACACGGTCAGAGTGAGGGCGGTGTCAGCGGGAGCATAGTCCCTAAAAATGCTAAAGTAATGGATACAGTAAATAGCTGATAATAAAGTTTACCTTTAGGTTTGATATAATGCCGTTCAAGGATTGGAATACAATGCTTACTTGTGCTACAGGAAGAGGAATACGTCCGGTGCCTCCTAGGTCCAGTACTAGACTGAATCAAAGTGCCGGCTTTTATCCTGTCTTCCAGATTGGAGAGGCGTGTTGGGACGTCCTCCAATCAGCGGACGAGAGAGCCTCTGCGCGTGCGCATAGCCGGACGCACCGGTTAGGCGGCCTAAAAGGGCCATAATGCCTAGCGGTGCGTGCGTTATGGACGTGATGACGTAGTCACAGATGAGTGTGCATGACCGCTGCAGAGGCTGGGTTGGGCGGGCTACGAAACAAAGCACCGCCCTTGGGTGTCCATACTATAGCACTGGGAAAAATCCTGGCTGGACAGACCATCATCCCACTTGACGGCCGTGTCAGTAAGGAACACACAGAGGGGGGAATAGATGGAAAAGCAATATAATGCTATGGGGAAGGTAAGATGAGGAATAACTAAGATGGGGGGGGCAAGGATAGTGATACATACAGACAGGTAACTCCCACGTCTCCTCTCTCCTCTCCAGATCCCCAAACCCTTTACTGGGGGAAAAAAAGAAAGCAGACCTGTGATACAATCTGAGAAATGAATGGTAAATAAAAAAAGGGGCATAACGATTTATACAATTATTCCAAATATAAGTGGATTGTTGAAATTGTTATCATACATTAGTAACGACCAATGTTTATTACACAAAATATTCTATATAAGTGGAAGTATGAATCACAGATTATTTAAGGTAAATGTATTTAAAGTAAGGGGGGACATTTGGGCAAAGATGAAGCAGTATTAATTAAATAAAAAAATGCTATTTGTTACCCATACAGTAAGGTTCCATAGGCTAATGGGATACATTAATTACATTTGAGTACAGTGCTTGTATTGATTTATTGGGTTTATTTAGAACTCGAATTAAGTTATCGAGTTTATGCAACACTATAGGAGTTATATACTTAGCCACATGTCGCTGCGGATGCTTCTATGTTGGTAAAACAAAAAGAGCATTCTCTATTCGCATACAGGACCATATTAAACCTTTACATAAAAAGAAAATCACTACAGCAATAAATCGCCACATTGCTCAAAATCATAACTTCGATCTGAATGCCATTCTGTTTTCTGCCCTGGAACACATACCATCCAATGTACGTGGAGGTGATATAGACACCCGCCTGCTCCAACTTGAAACCAGGTGGATACACACCTTGGATGCCACCAGACATCCAGGGTTGAACGAATACATCAGTTTCAAATCGTTCTTATGACCCTTTAGTAAATACCCTATGTATTAAAATACTGGCTTTCCTTATAACTATAACTACAACACTTGGACTGGATTTTTGATATTTTATGCCTTTTTCCCTTGTCTTTTCTTCCCTTTCCTTAGCTTCATCTTTAAACCCCTACTCTTCCCCTTTTCTTTTATTTTCATTTGTTTCTTATTCCCTTCCTTTTGGTCTACAGAGCCTATCCCCATTCTGCGCTAAAGCCTGCTCTAACTTAATTCGAGTTCTAAATAAACCCAATAAATCAATACAAGCACTGTACTCAAATGTAATTAATGTATCCCATTAGCCTATGGAACCTTACTGTATGGGTAACAAATAGCATTTTTTTATTTAATTAATACTGCTTCATCTTTGCCCAAATGTCCCCCCTTACTTTAAATACATTTACCTTAAATAATCTGTGATTCATACTTCCACTTATATAGAATATTTTGTGTAATAAACATTGGTCGTTACTAATGTATGATAACAATTTCAACAATCCACTCATATTTGGAATAATTGTATAAATCGTTATGCCCCTTTTTTTATTTACCATTCATTTCTCAGATTGTATCACAGGTCTGCTTTCTCTTTTTTTCCCCCAGTAAAGGGTTTGGGGATCTGGAGAGGAGAGAGGAGACGTGGGAGTTACCTGTCTGTATGTATCGCTATCCCTGCCCCCCCATCTTAGTTATTCCGCATCTTACCTTCCCCATAGCATTATATTGCTTTTCCATCTATTCCCCCCTCTGTGTGTTCCTTACTGACACGGCCGTCAAGTGGGATGACGGTCTGTTCAGCCAGGATTTTTCCCAGTGCTATAGTATGGACACCCAAGGGCGGTGCTTTGTTTCGTAGCCCGCCCAACCCAGCCTCTGCAGCGGTCATGCGCACTCATCTGTGACTACGTCATCACGTCCATAACGCACGCACCGCTAGGCATTATGGCCCTTGTAGGCCGCCTAACCGGAGCGTCCGGCTATGCGCACGCGCAGAGGCTCTCTCGTCCGCTGATTGGAGGACGTCCCAACACGCCTCTCCAATCTGGAAGACAGGATAAAAGCCGGCACTTTGATTCAGTCTAGTACTGGACCTAGGAGGCACCGGACGTATTCCTCTTCCTGTAGCACAAGTAAGCATTGTATTCCAATCCTTGAACGGCATTATATCAAACCTAAAGGTAAACTTTATTATCAGCTATTTACTGTATCCATTACTTTAGCATTTTTAGGGACTATGCTCCAGCTGACACCGCCCTCACTCTGACCGTGTCTTGTAACCTCTTCGCTAATATATACCACTATATGTGAGTACATGCCAAATCAGGTACGCAACTTTCTTTCATTCTACTAAATAATTAGTGAAACCTCTTCACCATTTCGTTTTCAAGTCTTAAGCCTCCATTATTAATTCCATCCAGGTGCCCCCTTTACCAACTTTAAAACAACTTTGAGGTCCTTTCAACTTTTCTGATTTTTTAGCCCAATCTAAGTGAGTATCAGAGACATTTGTCCATCCCACAGTGATATGCTATATATTTGTGGATCATTTTGCCATGAATAAGCAACACTGTACACATCTCTCTAATATGATTGTTATTGTTATAATCTAACCTTGTGATTCATACTATAAACTTCTCTGGCCAGGTCTTTCCTGTCTACTGCTATACACTGAAGGATTTCCATTGGACGACCCCATCCTACCTCTCAGTTTAGTGTCCTAGTAATTACCATCTTACACCGAATGGGGTAAGTTCGGGTCTATGGCTATGAGGACTACTTTAGACCATCTTTGGGGGATGGATGTGGTAGTGTCTGCGGACGTCTCCTACGGTCTTTCCCTCTCTCCTCTACCTTTCCCCACTAAAACCCCTCTTTGTAACTGGGGGCTGCAGCACCTGTTTTTACAAACTGTTACTAATTATGAATTTTCTTTACAATAGATACATTATTCTTGTACAGTAGGCCAACCCTGAGGAAGCCATTGGTATGGCGAAACATGTCGGAACACTCCATTAAGGCCTGCACTGTCTACTCCAGGTTACCTCACATATTGTAATTAAGAGATATCCCCTTATTAGATCTAATTCTTGAATTGACTAGATACCTTTTGCTGAATTCACGAATTGGCCCACCCAAACTGGGGACCTTCAGGCTTTTTGCCTATTTCATTAGATCTAACATTGTCTAATCTGTATTGTTTTTCTGTATTATGTATTGTGATTATTGTGTTTGAAATTATATGTAATAAAATTATTTTGTTAATTTTAAACAAAGACTCAAGCATTGAATTGTCAGTCAACCCTGACAACTTTATATTATAGTCTTGCACCGCTATAATCCCTACTTCGCTATCCCCCCTTTTTTATCCCTTTATAACTAGTTGTGGACAGCGTAGTAAATTGTTTCAAAAAAGAGCTCAAGGCATTCCTATATGCACAAGATATAACTGAATACTAACATTTAGAGGTAACAACACAATGGGGAGTTGATCCAGGGGATATTTAATTGCCACCTGGGGGATGAGGAAGGATTTTTTTTCCCCACTGGAGAAAAATGTAATCATGCTTTATTGGCGGGGTTCCTTCCTTTGGATCAACTGCAGGTATAGGATTGTGTATATGGGGGTTTTCTATTACTTTTTTTTCTCTATTGGTTGAACTATATGGACTAGTTTGCTATTTCAACTAGACTAACTATGTAGCTACTGTATGCAACTATATTTCTGAGGATCTGACCGTTTATAATGGCCTAAAAATGTGATCCAAAGATGAAAATGTATTTAAACCAGAAACACTAGATGGAGCCCTTACATTAAAATTTGGGATACAGTACTAAACGTAATGCTGTTTAGAGATATTGTAAAAACAATTATGGAATTACTTTGGACGGAATAAAGGTTAACCCATTGTTTAAAATTTCAGTTTTTCTTTAAAAAGCCATTTCCTATGTCTGCTAAATATGTATGCCATATTTTCAGATCTGCATACTCATAACTTCCAACTTTTTAAGAAGGGAACACCTATTAGCGAAATTATGTAGGCATAATTTGCCACGTCCTCTTAAACCCACAAGTGTTTTTTTTTTTTTTTACTACTACTCTTCCTTTATACAGGCTTTTGAAATTCATAAATGCAGCAATTTAGAAATTGGATTAAAGGTTTAGCACTTACTGGGAAACATTTTTTTCTAGAGAAGGCTAGTGCATGATATGTAAATCACCTGTCACTTACAGCAAGGGGGCATTTTTGACAACGATTTCAGCACTTTGTCAAGATCTTTCTAACTGAACAATAAAATAGGATTTCTCAGGCCTCGAGTAAATCTGTGTGGCAAGACTAGGCTCAAATGAAAGGAAATATTATTCTCTACATTATGACATAAAAATGTGGGGGTTTACATCCACTTTAAAGATAAAATCAGATAACCAAAATAAGGGACAAATGATGAGGAAAGAGGGATAAAGGGATTTTGTTTCAAATCAGGGACAGTCCCTCAAAATCTGGGACAGTTGGAGAGATATGCATACTGTAAACTTTCTCTCTCTGTTATCCCTCTGTTATCTCTCAGAGCAAAGAGGAAGTAAAGAGAAACAACAGTAACGCCCAGAAAGGTACATGAGTGCCTTCTAACTGCTATGGGTTATATACAAATCAGATGTGGTTTCAGAGGTTAGCAAAATAGTAACATTTTTTATACACATAGAGACTGATTTACTAAAGGATTTGAGAATGTTCACAGCCCAGACTTAATTTTTGGATGTTATGATAAAACACAACCCAATTTATTCAGATATTTTAACCACTTGTCTAACAGGGTAATTTTTAAATTTTTCACATACACATACATTTAAATCTGCATTTATTTATAAAAACAATTAGAACCCCTAAACATTATATATTTTCTGAAAGCAGAAACTCTAAACATTATACTGTATATTTTCTGAAAGCAGAGACCTTGACTTATAAAATGTTAGCTGTTGCGATTTTTTATGTCACATGATATTTGCACAGTCATTTATCAAACACAAATTTTCAGGGAAAACATACACTTAAAGGCTAAATTTTTTTTTTCTAAAGTCCAGGTTCACTATGTACAAATATAACATATTCTAGGACAGGCATTACCTCACATTTTCCTGCTATTTGTCCTGGTATTTGGGACATGAAAAATAGGAGATAGTTCACCAGTTAACCTCATTGCCACATACCCTGCACCTGCCCCCCCAAGGAGCTTGCTCCTGCACACCTCTGCAGTTTCATGCTTCTCCAAAGCTGGTAATGTCAGTGGGCACTGTTCTCCCTTAATACATAGTCAGTGTCTTCCACTGCAATTGAATATTTTGCATTTTACCTTCTTTTTGCATAGATAGTTCATTAGGCAGAGTGTGTAGGAGCATAACGATCTCATAACAGCCTATGTGGAGCAGAGATGTAGTACTAAAAAGTTTGTCCCTGAAAGTCTGTAAAGCTCACCATACACTATACCAATGGTCTTGAATTAAAATTTACAGGGGTCCAGTCAGTATACATGTCTTTCAGCAGGGGTCCGAATCTCATGTTTGCATGACATGTCTATAAATTTCCTTTTCAGATATATGTTCTGTATTTCTTGAAGAAGCTATTTGATTAGCGAAACTAGTCGAAATACCCCACCACATGTACCTGTTTTTATTGTCTAATTTGTTTATGTGCTAATAAAATTATGTAACTTTTATACATTTGTTCAAATGTGTATGTATTACCCTTAAAACCAACAGTAATAGTCCTCTAGCCCCCCCCCCCTCTTTTGGGGTTCTGGTTGGGGACCAGACCCCTAAATCTCTATTTCATATATTCACGGATGATGGTACTTTGGTTACGAGCATTATTTTATTTTTTTATGTAATGAGGCCACACAAATTTTACCTAATTAATAACACATACATTAGCACATATACCATTCCAGCATTAATTCTGCAACACTAAAAGATATACCAGTCCTTCTCCATTATTGCTCTCAGTAGCTAAGACTAACCTTTCATAAACATTACAAGGGAAAGGAAAATATGATTGAAATAGCCAACAAAACATTTTCAAAAATATATATATGTATCTATTTGTTGTTTGCTATACCATTCCCAGGCCAGCTTGGCACTGAAACTCTGATAGACGTAAACTAACACATTTTTTTTTGTTTTAAACCAAATTGTAAAACTTGACAACAGCTGAAAAAGCAGTCATAGATTGTGGTATGATCTAAATCAAAGGACTTTGGGCTATCTGGCATACACAACAGCCTTTCGGTACTAACCATTAGGGGTCTATTTATAAAAAAATGTATTAAAGTGGCAAACATTTGCACAGCAACAATGACATTTTTTGTATTTTGACTAATGGGATTATTTTCTATGATCAGCAGTGCCATATAATGGCCATAATGCTGTATTTTTCTGAAAAATACCACATTTACCAAGTAAATGGCACTTACAATCACTAGATCACATTAAGACGCTTGCATTAAATCATAATAAACAAAATATTGTGATTAATCCCTAAAGCTGAATTCCAAGTTTGATCTTTACTGCATATTTACATTGGTCCAACTTGGTCCAATATAAGTATGCATATTTCATACCTGAGACAGTTGCTGTAGTAGTCAGTTCTACAATCTTGTGGGTCTTGTGCCAATGAGGTCACCACCCCTCCTTTCCACCTCATCCAATCAGAGAGTGATTTATGTTTATATAAAAAATGCAGCTTTCTGTATATATATGTATAACAGATCATGTCTGGAGATCAGCTTGAACTTTATATCAGTCCACTTTGTAAAATATTGTTTATATAGTTATGTTGCCTACAGCTGGAACTGGCTGACTTTGGTTACTTTTAGGTAGCATGACTTTTAAACATGCATCAATATGTGTTTTTAAAATGTCTATAAATGCATGAAATAATGTTTTTTTAAATACAAAATATTATTATTTTTTTTTTCTTTCTAGGTAAAAAGTGATGGAAATGTATTCAGATTAAAGGAAAAAGGTGTCTTTTCCTCACAAACTCTGAATGCTATAAATATGTAACCTATATGTACGTAAATATTTAGAATCAGACATTTTAAATGCAAAGATAGCGGATTCTCATTTGTGAAAGTGAACAACATGTATTTGTCAAATATAGCCACTTAGCAAAACCATGTAACGCTCTATTGAGTGCTTCTTTTGTAAGCATACATTGACAAAGGCAACAGACAAAGGGAACGTAGTCGTGAATAAAGCTATACTGTACGTTTACCTTAGCAAACAGAAAATGTTGTTTCTTTAAAGCTCTGCTGAAGCCAGCAAATGGTCAATGTATATAAAGCACCTATAATTCTCACTCACAAGCATCTAGCTCCAATAGAACAACTCTGTCCATCATGGGAAAGGTAAGACTGATTTTGGAAACATTAGACATTTTTTAACTAATTGATTTAGCTTAAAATATGGCTCTAAAATATATATATACTATTATGTTCTGAGATTTAATGCAGATTTTTAATAGTTTTTAATAATTTAATTATGACCTGTGTCTTAGGGTAGTCACATCCTTTAAACATTTGTAAGGAATTTTGGAGCTTTCATACACAATGTCAGCCATGATTTCTTTTTTTTTTCTAGTTAGTTCTTTTCCGCCTAGCCAAATTATTGAAACCCAAACAGGAATTTAAATGAGTTTCATCTGGCTCTGCAATAGTTTCCAAAAATTTCCTTAAACTGTAATATGATCATTTTAAACCAGGAAAGCAAGGAAACTGAGTGGCAAAAAATCTTTAGTGCTCCATAATTGTGTATGGCCAGCAATATTACATTCTTACGCATCGGGAACAATATTCTAGATCTGTTACTTTTAAAACCTACATGATTACATATGTATAGCAGTATCAGACATAGATAAATTAAAAACAAATGTGTTAATAAAAAAACACAGCATTGTGAAATTCATAGTTCAATTACAGTGTTTAGTGCAAATGTAATATTTTATTCAGTAAACTGAGATATGATAACCTGAATAATGTTAGTCTGTCTTTGGACTTTGGACAGAAGTCACAAATACAGACACCATACAACTACACTCAGGGCAAAAAAAATCATCCAGCAGCAAAGTGCTCCATAAACTTCCAAGGTCAGCTCATTGGTCATCTCTGTAGCTACATCTACAGGAGCAGCTCCCTGTAGCACTTTGGTCTTTCAGCCTTTGATTAGCTATGTTCGTGACTAAGCTAAAAGTTGGAAAGTTGAATTTAGATGGTAATACCCAAGGCCATTTATATGCATTTATATACTATTTATATTACAAACATTTTAGAAGTCAGGAGTTTCATTAACTGATGAACAACATAATTTGTCTATGTAAACCAGATAATTTATTTAGCTGCTAACAAACAAAGAAACAACATCACTAGTTTAAAGTAAACCCATCAATTTAACGGTTTTATATAACCGTTACATTCCCGGCATGCCGGGAATGTAACTGCCACATTGGTTGTGCTCTCAACCAAACTTTCAAACCATCCAATGGCTGGAGTCATAACTGATCACATGTGCAGTTGAAGTTCAAACAGAGGCCAAGATGGCAGCTTCCTTGACTGAAAACGATAGGAGGGTTTACTTCCACTTTAATCATTTCATAGTTGGGGCTGTTGCAAAATATATTTCTTTACAAACATTACTGAGACAAACGTGATTTTTACAATGACAATAGAGCAGAAAACAACTATCTTCTTTTAAATACAAACACCTGACAGAAAAAAAAATGTTTGAAGCATTCTTACTTTTAAAATGGGTTACATTTTGCATTATCTATATATCATTTTATCCATTTGCCGTGTTGCTTAATTTGTTCCTTAGCATTAGTAGGAGGTGATGAAGGAATTGCTACCATCAGTAATATAATTTTTCCTTTTGCAGGAAGTTTTTTGTAGGGAACTTTTTTATTCCAGGAACTGGGTGTGTAATAGAGCAATGCTATCCCCATCATAGTCTATCCCCTCTTTTTATTAGATGTTACCTGCTTTACTGAAGGCAGCTGGCAATAAAATGAGATGAAAAAACCAAGGGGCAAGAAGCGGCCACAATGTTTTGTGTAGTAAAGGTCTCTGCCCATAATGTAATGCAAAATATGAGCTGACATATTCATTAAATGCAGCATGGGTATTTTACACAATTAGTGGCTGCAGAGAATCTATTGTTAGTAATAGAATATACAGTACCTTACCATTGAGATAAGGGACTATCAGAAAGCAAATATGAATCCTATATATGTACAAGATATAATAAATAAATAAATATATATATATATATATATATATATATATATATATTTATATATACAGTATCTCACAAAAGTAAGTACACCCCTCACATTTTTGTAAATATTTTATTATATCTTTTCATGTGACAACACGTAAGAAATGACACTTTGCTACAATGTAAAGTAGTGAGTGTACAGCTTGTATCATAGTGTAAATTTGCTGACCCCTCAAAATAAATCAACACGCAGCCATTAATGTCTAAACCGCTGGCAACAAAAGTGAGTACACCCCTAAGTGAAAAAATTCCAAATTGGGCCCAATTAGCCATTTTCCCTCCCTGGTGTCATGTGACTCGTTAGTGTTACAAGGTCTCAGGTGTGAATGGGGAGCAGATGTGTTCAATTTGGTGTTATCGCTCACACTCTCTCATACTGGTCACTGGAAGTTCAACATGGCACCCCATGGCAAAGAACTTTCTGAGGATATGAAAAAAAATTGTTGCTCTACATAAAGATGGCATAGGCTATAAGAAGATTGCCAAGACCCTAAAACTGAGCTGAAGCATGGTGGCCAAGACCATACAGTGGTTTAACATGACAGGTTCAGAACAGGCCTCGCCATGGTCAACCAAAGAAGTTGAGTGCACGTTCTCAGCGTTATATCCAGAGGTTGTTATTGGAAAATAGATGTATGAGTGCTGCCAGCATTGCTGCAGAGGTTGAAGGGGTGGGTGGTCATACACCACACACTGCATCAAAGCCCGCAAACAGTTTGCTGAAAACAAGCAGACTAAGGACATGGATTACTAGAACCATGTCGTGTGGTCTGATGAGACCATGATAAACTTATTTGGATCAGATGGTGTCAAGCGTGTGTGGTGGCAACCAGATGAGGAGTACAAAGACAAGCATGTCTTGCCTACAATCAAGCATGGTAGTGGGAGTGTCATGGTCTGGGGCTGCAGCTACAGTTCATTGAGGGAACCTGAATACCAACATGTACTGTGACATACTGAAGCAGAGCATGATTCCCTTCCTTCGGAGTCTAGGCCGCAGGGCATTATCCCAACATGATAACGACGCCAAACACACCTCCAAGATGACCACCGCCTTGCTAAAGAAGCTGAGGGTAAAGGTGATGGACTGGCCAAGCATGTCCCTAGACCTAAATCCTATTGAGCATCTGTGGGGCATCCTCAAACTGAAGGTGGAGGAGCGCAAGGTCTCTAACATCCACCAGCTCCATATTGTCATCATGGAGGAGTGGAAGGGGACTCCAGTGGCAACCTGTGAAGCTCTGGAGAACTCCATGCCCAAGAGGGTTAAGGCAGTGCTGGAAAATAATGGTGACCACGCAAAATATTGACACTTTGGGCCCAATTTGGAGATTTTCACTTAGGGGTGTACTCACTTTTGTTGCCAGCGGTTTAGACATTAATGGCTGTGTGTTGAGTTATTTTGAGGGGACAGAAAATTTACACTGTTATACAAGCCGTACACTCACTACTTTACATTGTAGCAAAGTGTAATTTCTTCAGTGTTGTCACATGAAAAGATATAGTAAAATATTTACAAAAATGTGAGGAGTGTACTAATTTTTGTGAGATACTGTATATATATATATATATATATATATATATATATACACACACACACACTTTGGCCACTATTTTTTTTATGTACTGAATATCTTAACAAAAGGGCATAAATCATGCAGCTGATCAAATTTATGAATGACATTGCACCCTAGATAGAAAAATAACCCTTATTTTTACATTCTCTTTATTTTACAGATCATCTTCTATGAAGACAAGAACTTTCAGGGCCGCTCATATGAGTGCAGCTCTGACTGCTCTGACCTGTCCTCATATTTTAATCATTGCAACTCCATCCGTGTAGAGAATGGTAACTGGATTCTCTATGAGGAGCCTAACTACAAAGGATATCAGTACTACCTAAGGAGAGGAGACTATCCTGATTTCCAGCAGTGGATGGGCTTCAATGACTCCATCAGATCCTGCCATTTAACTACTCAAGTATGTGTATTTCTGTGAATTTTTTTGCTAAGGCAGAATATTATTACATGATATACTTGGTAAACTGGTTTGATGTAATTACCAGTTTTTATATTGTTTTAAATTATATCTCATTTCAATGTACAGTATATTTTCCCAGCAAAACTGACCTTCTCATTTTCCTTTTTACAGCATCGTGGTCCATTCATCCTTAAAGTTTATGAGAAAGAAGATTTCAAAGGTCAGATGATGGAGTTCACAGAAGACTGTCAATGTGTTTATGAGAAGTTCCGTTATCATGATATTCACTCCTGCAATGTCCTTGATGGTCACTGGATGTTCTATGAGGAGCCGAACTATAAGGGACGTCAGTATTACCTGAAACCTGGAGAGTACAGGAGATTCACTAATTGGGGAGCCAACAGCTCTAGGGTTGGTTCTTTCAGGCGTGTCCAGCAACTTTATTAAACTATACATGGAAGATGATTTGTTCTGAAACTCTTCATTAAATTTCTCTGGTAGAAACAAAAACATTCCTTTTGTCTTTTTTTTGTCATCATTTGAAGAAGTCTTAAAGAATTAGCCAAGATCGAATTTCAATAATCTTTCAAAATTTATGATCTTGGCATTGCCACTTTGGTCAAACAGGGCAAAGTGAACATTTCTGCAGATAGCTCACCCCCAGTCTTTCATATTTAACAGGCCACCCTTTCTTACCGCCTCCCCACTACAGCATCCCAGCCTGTCTAAGTTCCTGTTTTCCGCATACCGGGGGGCCCTGATCCATTCTTGAGGGTTCCTGCAGTGCAGGAACGTAGTATGAGAGCATGGCTTGGCAGGTATAACTGCTTGGGGGTGGGCTCCCTAAAGACACTCTTACTTTGAGCAAAGTGACAATAACTTAAACAAAAAAACATACAACATGTTATTCAAAGATTTTCATTTCCTGGGCACTGTTGTATAGCAAAAATTCATGACTACAACTTAACAGATGTCAAAAGGACTACATTTTTAAGTTTGGGAAGCTCTATTTCTTTCAACTGCTGTCGCAACTAACCTGACAGAAACTCTTTTTAACACCTGTTTTCCACTCTAGCCACATTTGAAGTATTGCATAAGATCTGTCATTAGCCAGTAACTGAGATTAGGCAGTGTCAGCCGCCAATTGGTCCCTGTATGATCATGGCAAAAATGGTCACCAACCAAGCCTAGATCTAAAGGTGGCCCTAGACAGTATGTGGCTGTCCCTGCCCAACAGAAATATATCATTTGATTGACTTCAGTCAAAGGAAAATGTTGGAAAACATTTCTCAATCATCGGCTGTAGCCAATAGGCTTCAGCTACTGATCAGTGTATTCTGATAGCCACTCTCAGAATACAATGTCCCAGCGGGGGGAATCCTCAATCCACCTTGTTTGTGTGGATGGAGGAATCTGTTAGTTTCTTTTTATTCTGCCCGCAAGCAGACAGCTCTAATGACTAGATCATTTTATGGGGAAACTATCAACTCAAAAAGTTGATTGTATCTGCAAGCCCCCGTACACACGTTCAGAAATTCCGACTACAAAATCCATACGATTTTTTCTGATGGATTTTGTCCGAAACTGGTGTTGCATACACACGGTCAGATAAAGTTGTCGGAAAATCCAATCGTTTCGAATGTGGTGACGTTCGTTGCGTACTATGGAACTACGCAGAGGCTAGTAGCCAATAGCTTTGGTCTCGTATTTTGATCTGAGCATGCGTGGCACTTTGTCCGTCGGAATTCCTTACACACGATCGGAAAAAGTCAGTTTTTGTTTTCATAAAATTTGAGATCCTGCTCTCAAATTTTTTCCGGCCGAAATTCCAACAGAAAAAGCCCGCTGGAGCCCACACACGATCGGATTTTCCGACAACATAATCCGATCTGACTTTTTCCATCGGAATATCCGACCGCGTGTACTGGGCATAAGACTATATACATTTATGCAGGGCATTTTCTCTCAGAGAATAGGTGAGAATAGAAAGAATAGGAACTCAACCACACCCCCCCACCAAACAATGAATGTGGCCAAATTGCAGTGTGAGAATCCTAAAGGGGCAATAAATACCAGGAGTGTGTTCTGTGCAGAGTTCAGGGGTGCGCTACGTACAGAGTGCAGAGTTCAGGGGTGAGCTATGTACAGAAGGAAATGTTAAGGGGTTTGCTATGCACAGTGTGCATGAATCAGCTCTTTTACAGGCTATTCACATCTTGTGTTTGACACATGTACTGGTTTGGAGTCAATATTATGTATACTTTTTGTATACAAGAATTGCTTTACAAACAAGCATTTAATACATGACAAATGACCCTATAACAGGAAAAATATTTTATTACACGACTCAGCAGTAGGTATCTCCTTTTGTGTAAGCTGTATCTCACTGGAAGCTCAGAAGAAGCCATGTGTTATGAGATGGGCCATTGTTCTGATTTATTCACTTGTGTTTGTAAATTTCAGCTTGGTCTATTGAGTTCTGAAAACAACTAGCTTTTTACATCAAAGGAGAGGAAAACATAAAAAGTAGCCCGTAGCTCCACCTGGTGGCTCAAAAAGAAAATTACAAATATTATTATGCAATATTTCAAGTTATAAAATATATAAATATATATATATACAAAATAAAGGACTGGTTAATTAGTGTAATTATACACCTAAAACTTTTTTCTCATTTGAGGTCCATATAAATATAAAAACAACCATACCATATGTAATACCCTATTCTACTATTTTCCCATTTTCTACCAGTAACATGTTTGCTGTGCATTACTGTAATTTATATTTTTATTTTAAATGTTAAAAAAAAAAATCCTATGCGCTGTCTTTTTGATTTACTATTTGTACATAAATGGCTACAGAAAGCACATCTGTCTGAACATCATTGCATGTCATGCACAGTGAAGCTCACAGCAGCTTGAAAAGAGAAGCAATGAAAGCATAGAGAATGAGTAACCATAAAACATATTAAAATAGTCACTTAATTTAAACAAATATTCTTAGGGATCCCCTTGCAAATAGCTGAGAGGCTGAATATGTCACTATTTGGTTCTAACACTTGAAGTCAGAAGCAATGTCAATCCATAACCCTAGGGATGCAAAAGCTGTAAAGATGTTGGCGCAGACAGTGGAATGTGTGGGGTATTCCTGGTCCCTCTGTTTTCATCTGTCCTAATCATTGTAACATGTAGCAAAACATCCTACAAATTAAAATTTTATTACAGGGGTCTTGAAACAAAAATAATTTTTAACATGAATGTGAAAAATTCAACTTAAAGCGGTTCTGCACTGCCTGTAATTTTTTTTTTTTTTTTTAAGTACAATGCAAAGGATTAGGAGATGTAAATTAAGCACTCACATGTTCCATTTTCCTAACGAACTGCTGCCGGTTTTCGTCACATAAAAAAAGTTATAAAAAATCTTTCTGCTGGGTGCTATCTTGCCTGTGGACATGTGAAACCACATAGGCACTTCAGATGGCCGTGCATGCACCGCCGTTATTGCGCCGATCTCGCGCGTGCGCAGTAACGGCAAAGTGTAGCTCACGTTTGCCGAAATCTTGCGAGATTTCGGCCACATCCGCCGAAATCTCGCAAGATTTCGGCAGGAGCCCCATAAAACTCGCGAGATTTCGGCACGAGCCCCGTAAATCTCGCAAGATTTCAGCGGATGTCCGCACTGACTCCTGGGATCAATGACACCAGATCCCAGGAGACAGTGCGGCATGACGAGGATCGACGCACAGACCCCGCCCACCGCCGAAGAGACAGAGCAGCAATTACAAGGTAAGTGAAAAAAAAACACTTCATTTAGTACTCTTTGCCTGATTTGGAAGGCAAAGAGATTTACTAAATGAAGTGTGTGCAGATTGCAAATCTCGTTCAACAGGAAAGGTCCCACTAGCCAGTTGTTTGCATACTTTAAAAAAAGTAGCTGCTTGACATTTAAAATTTGCAGAAGCTCCATATTGGAAGTGCAGGCTGCTAAAGCCTTATGCCACATACCCATGAGTGGATTTTCCGTCAGAAAAATCTTGGATGGTTTTTCCAACGGAATTCTGATCAAGCTTGGCTTGCATACACACGGTCACACAAAAGTTTGCTGAACTTATGATCGTCAAGAATGTGGTGACGTACAAAACTGCAACAAGCTGAGAAAATTAAGTTCAATGCTTCCGAGCATGCGTCGAATTGTTCCGAGCATGCGTAGGAATTTTGCGCATTGCAATTGCTACAGACGATCGGAATTTCCGATCGGAACTTTTTCTGACCGAAAAATTGAGAACATGCTCTCAATCTTTTGCTGGCTAGAATTCGGCCAGCAAAAGTCCGATGGAGCATGCACACGGTCGGAATTTCCGACCAAAAGCTCTCATCGGTCTTTTGCTGGCCGAATTTCCGATCGTGTGCACGCGCCATAAGTGCTGCTTTTTAGGATATGCAAAATGGTCAATAGTGGGGCACAAAGCAGGAAGAAAAAATATCTTCAGTCTCCCCCCTCATGTGGATCTGTGGGGCTACAGATCCACATGAGGGGGGAGACTGAAGATATTTTAAAAAATAATGTTTTTTTTTTATATCAACAATTTATAGTATACAAAATGTAATTTCACTCTCTATTGACTGTTTTGTTTAATCTACATTGCTTAACTGTGAATCATGTGATAGAAAACCATCAGCGATGCCAAGAAACAAGGGACAAAAGCTTACTACAGTGTTATACAGAGATAAAGCATTCTGGATAAAAAGATTAAATAAACTGGACCTAATACTTTTTCCAGAAACAGAAGAGAAAATCCTTTGTTTTACATTTGCTGATCAAGCAATGAACAGCTTTATATAGTAGCTGCTATCTAACTTATCACAGATCACTGATCCTTCTATACACGAAAATGGGAAAGGTAAGAACTGATATATTTTAGATATAAACTGTAAACCTTTATATGTACAATAATTTTCCTTGTAATATTATCTAAATGGTAAAACAATCTAGTACAGCCATTAGATTGCTAGCATTATTATATCTTGCATCATAAGCCTATTGGTTATGGTTATAGACAAGTTCATATGTCTATAGACATAATCAATTATCATTTAAGATATTCAATTGAAAAAGTTTTATTTTCGTTTTAAAACTCTCATCATTACACTCTTTGGTGGCAAACAACATTTCACATTTAATATTAGATATTTCACATTCGATATTAAGAGTTTTTATATTCATTTTGAGAGATGAGATATGGAAATTATGAACATTTCCATTGATCTCATGATCCTTCAGCACTAATATGAAGAGCCTTGGGTAGAATGTGGGGATCCTTGACTAACCATCTTTTGTTTTCCAGCTATATTTGATAAGAATAAAAATGATTTAGAACAAAAATATTTTCACAATCACAACGCGCATAGATGTCCTGGAAGTTGGTAGTAGAAGCACTTGCTTTAGGAATTATTTACTAAAGAAATTTCAAGTATAATTATAATGAATGTATTATAACAACCAATAAGATTTTAATTTACTGAACTCAAATCAAAAGAGAACAACTAATTAGTTGCTATAAGTTATTTCACTTTAATTATTCCTTTTTGCCCTACTAAAGTGGCCTGAACCAGAACATGACATTGTCTTGCAATGACTTATAAAGTCTTAAAGTTTTTATTTCTTTTGGATAGAGTTTAGAATGTTTAAAATTCAACGGTTTATTTTTGTTGTCTGTTAAGGAGACTTCCCTTCCAATTCCTATTCTAGGGAAGCAACAGAAAATGAAAGGAAATCTCTACGGTACCTTGTCCCATCGAGGGTAGCCAAATTCACTCCTAATTATTTAGCTCTCTGCTTTCATGGCTGTTAGGGACCAGGTACACATATGCACATATGGTAGACCTGCCCAGTGGTTCAAGCTTTCTGGAAAGACATATTTACGCTTGCCACAGGTATGTTGGAAATGCATATATCTCTGGAACCCTCAACAGCCCTCCTTAATCTGAAACCAGACGCTCTGACGTATAACGAATTCAAGCTTGAGCTCCAACTCCTTATAGCTGCGAAGCATAACTATAGCAAAGGATTGGAAGTCCCCATCCTTGGCTGTAGCCGAAATGAAGAATAGAGTAAATCGCACGCAAAAATGGAAGCTATTGACCAAAATCTGGCAACCCTGGATTAAACACCAGCTGCCACCTGACTTTGAAGACTCTGTCCTTAGGCCGTGGTAGCTAAGCACTATTCTTACCCCTTTTGAGAACGCATCGGTGGTCAGGCCACTCCTTTCATCCCCCTTATTCTACTTTTCTCTCTTTTATACTCTTACGATCCCTAACATCAGTCTCAGCCGTTGTTAAACCCTCCCTGAATTAACAGATCCCCCGTCGATGAGGGATCATTTTTATATAGCCGAACCCATATGCCCCCAAGATTACTGTTTACTAACCTCCCTCAACTCCTTACCCTAGTGCGCCCTATCCCTCTTTTTGAGGGCTATGCTCCAACCCTGGATATACCCTGTGTATCCTACAGGTCAAGCCTTCCAAATACAAGTACTGTACAGTTTAGATTTTTTAATCCCTACGGTTAACACTTTTAACTTGCACTGTGGCCTATCCTAACAGATTGGGTCTTCATTTATGATTTTCTGACTAAATATTGTTTGTACCGACTTTATCTTTGTGTACACGCTCATTGTATTGTTACTAAATTTACATGGAACTACTTTGTATTGTTCCTTACCCTAATAATTTAATAACTCAATACCAATTTTTGAAACAAGAAAGGAAATCTCTACAAAGTTAAGATCTCTCCCTTAGACCGTTGTCACTGGAACAGGTGTCCCCGTTGGAAGATTTCGGTTGGCCATACACTTTTTTTTTCATTCATTCTGCAGGCTGGACAAACAAAATCTAGCAGATTCCTCCATCCCCACTATAAAGTGTGAATACACAACTTCCCCACTGTGCCTATAGTAGTGTCTATGCATCTGATTGGATGAAGCTGCTGCTTAGCTAAAAAAAAATTCCATCAGGTTCCTTAGATTTTTCAATTCGAATGAAGTCAGGTAGAAGGGGGCTAACAGGTCCACCCACTTTGTGAATTTAATCTGGTTCATCAGGAACAGGCTGACATTTCCATAATGTTTTGCCAACTTAACTATCATCTCTTGTTCTGATGACAAATTCAAAATTGTGGATTTCCCATCACTTTCTGTCTCAGTGGCATTGTCAAGCGGATGTATAAAAAGGGTAAATCAACTTTCATGGGACAGAGATCTCATTAAAAATGTGAAAGACATTCCAGTTAACTAAAAGCAGATATATATACATTATAAGCAAGCATATTGACAATTTACAGAGAACATTTACTTATTGCAAATTGGCCTGATCTGTTAAATTTGCTGATAAGGTGAATCCTTCCATGTATCAATAAATGTGAATCTGTCATGGCAAATTATAGCAAATTATAGCAGTTTTAAAATAAATTTTGATATTTTAGTGGCAGAAGCATTTATTTGATTGCTGGGCAGCATACTAGTTTCTGGACAGTCATCTTGATAGTATTCAGCTATACTGACTCAGGTGCCAGGTATTCAGAAAATGGACATTTCCACTGGATGATGAAAGAAACAGCTGTGCTCATTTATGTCACATTTAAATTGGATAATAATAAACCCTACATACAACTTTAGGAAGTCATGAACTACAGCAAATATAATTAATTTGGGTTCTATTTATTCATATTTTCACCCAGGATTCACACAACTTTCAACTAAGATTGTTTACTACCTAAGATTTAATTGAAAAATGTGTGAATCTTTGCTTAAAAGTTTTGTAGATCCAGGGTAAATATATTGATAAGACCCGCATAAAAAAAGTACAGCCACAGATTATTGTGGTAATGCTCTTTTGCAGGTCTCTTTTCTGATCACATTTTGTAAAACAATGATGGATAATGTAGATTGCTTGCTGTGTTCAAAAGTGTACTAATACATTGGTAAGCATAGAATACAGAAAACCAATGTATAATAATTACACACAGCTATTGTTATTCTACACACATGTAGCGGTACCCCTGTAGAAGCTGCTAAGTGTTGTGGCCCACCTGTCACCCTGCCCAGCCCAGCATTCATTTTTCAGACACTCCAAGACAATGAACAGTCCATGAGCTTTGTTTTTTTTGGGTTTTATTGAGGGAATAGAACTTGGATGAGTAAAGGAATATATGGGATGTCCAGTGAATTTTAGAACAATCAATTGGTGAATTTTAGAACAATCAATTGGTGAATTTTAGAACAATCAATTGGTGAATTTTAGAACAATCAATTGGGACAAACTATGTTCCCCCTGTACATATTACTACTTCAGTTTCCTCCAGCACTTTCCTTGCTTGCAGACTATTCCTCTTCCTTCCTCCTGCACAACTCTTAGCTCTCAGGATCAGCTAGCACCAAATGGTTAGGCCTGACTCTGACTCAGCCAGGCCTCAGCAACTGCGGGCCCCTATGGTGTAACAATAAAATAGAAAGTTCTGGTGCTAGCTGTCCTATCTTTGTTTACTAAGCCCAGTATTCCATCTTCAGGCCCTGACAGCCCTCCTGGCTGCCGCTGCCATTCTCCACTGCCCCTGACAACACAGTCAACACCATTGGCTCTGCACCAATCCCAGACTGCATGCTCCGTGTCCTTTCACGCGTGCCTCCCTAGCCCTCCTGACTGTGCTTGTCACTCACCAGCCCTCCTGGCTGTGACCAGTTGTTCCTCTCCTTGAAGACTTGCCCAGCAATGCTAGCTCCTGCTGTCCTCTTTGCTCCTCCTGTGCCTCCTGTCCAGAACCTTCATGCTTTCTCAAAGGGCTCTGTCTGCACCCTAACCCCATGCCGAAAGTCACCCCCCTCAGACTGCTGAGCGCCCTCCCAGGCCCCGACAGTCTAGCACTCCATCTTCAAGCTATGAACAACTCCACGGAACTCCTCCATAGCTGGGCTGTCCCCAGGTACTTAAGGCCTGTCCCCTGCCAATCCAAGTTGGGGATTGGTCAGGGCTCTTTAGAGTACCTCAGGCAGTGCCACCTCTCCTCTCCTTCTCTCTCTCAAGTACCTTCTAGAAGGCTCTAGAAAGAAGAGTAAGGTCTTAGTGATGCTGCCTGTGAGTCACCTGCTGCTGCTCTGAGCCACTCCCAACCCAAATCAAAACAATCAGGCCTGGCTGCCAGCCAGGCCTGCCTTAATTTACCTTACCTATCACACAAAAAATCCTAGCACCTACCTAAGTAGAGGGTGCTACACATACACACACCCCTACTCCACAAAAATATGAGGCATGGACAAATGTGGCAATATGCAGTCATCATAATATTTGGGCACTACACTAGCAACTGTTACAGTGCATACATTTAAATTGTGGAATACACAATTTAAAATGTGGTCATATATTTGAAGTATTATTTTTAGGTGGCATTGACCTTTCATTTAACATACAATAGAGAAAATGTTGGGTAGAATCCAACTGATTACTAGAAGTATTTTTTTCTTTAATTTAAGTAACTGTCTTCTGCTAAACAAAAAACATCTAAAGAGTTTCCCCATGCAATACAACACTGTGAATCTTAACCTCCCTGTTAGGGGTTCTCCCACTGATCATAGAGAAGGAACATAGAAGGCTGTGGTAGAAACAACTGAGCGCAGTGAGGGTGCAGGCATACAACTCTCTTGGAAATGTTGAGTGCTGAAGAATTTGTGGATGTTTTAGCACCTGAAAACAACGGAATTTGCACTTACCACCCACTGGACAGATACATTTTCACACTTCTATTGCTGAAAACAATTCTTCAGATATTTTTTGGGGAAACAGCAGAGTTGCTTTAAGTCTTCATTTTATAAATCCCTACTAGAATATATAATAAGTTGATCTTGATCGCCTTTTTATCCTTGCTAACTATACTAACATCAAAATCATGGAAATAGCAGAAAACAGAGGGCTAAAGAAGGATGTGATGGTTGCCGTTTGAATATATTTGGTCTTCAAAATATGTACTGTAGTTACCCACAACTGAACAAACATACTTTATATATACATCTCACAAAATTTCCTTTTACACAGATCACCTTCTATGAAGACAAGAACTTCAAGGGCCGCTCCTATGAGTGTAGCAGCGACAATAATGACCTGCACTCTCATGTGAGCCGCTGCAACTCTATCAAAGTTGACAATGGCTCTTGGATGATTTACGAGCAGGCCAACAACAAAGGTCATCAATATTTTCTCAAAAGAGGAGAATATCCCGACTATCAACATTGGATGGGATTCAATGATAACATCAGTTCTTGTCATATGATTCCACTGGTTAGTAATAAATCTTTTCCCCACTTAGATGTGAGATAAAAAAAATATATTTTAGTCTGCCAGTCATCGTGTAATAAGGTTGGGCAGAACATATGAATGCATTAATGTCACTGGTAGTCACCAATCACCGGTGTTACTTGCAGTATTTAGAGCAATGTACAATATACATGTTTTTCATCATTTGTTTTTCATCATTTGGATAGGGTAGGGAGTGGGTAAAACTCCCTCATAGTTTTGAGTTTTTTTTGCCAACTGTGTCCATTGCAGAGAATTTCCTTAATTTCCTGTCCTGTAGACACAACAGAAAAAGAGAGGAAAACTCTACAAAGTGAGAAGAAATTCCCTTTTAGACAGTTGTCACCTGCTCAAAATATTGGGTTTTGCCTTACCTTACCTTAGTCCAAATGACTATAGTTACAAGGAAAAGTGGACAATGTGAATCTCCCCAGCAAGGTGCACAGACAGCAATAAAAGCCTGCCAGGGGTTCTAAGCCATAACGACACTATCCACAACTCAAAAAAATATGTTTTAGCATTAAATGTATTACATTTTGTGACAAACAAATTTGCATAGTTTCATTTAAAGCCAACTAGTGTGATTTAGGATGATGAATAAAAAGCAAAAGTATTGTTGTGACATTTAGCCATTTCTGCTTATAACCATGATGAGCTGCTAAATGCAGTTATGTTTTGCGGTTTATCGTTCTATTTCAAAGTAATATTCAATGTATATTTATCACATGCTAAAATTGTATTTTAATATACCTCTACAGCATACAGGATCATTTTTGATCAAGCTGTATGAAAAGGAAGACCTCAGGGGACAAGTGGTGGAATTCACAGAAGATCGTCCACATATCTATCAAGATTTCAACTATCGTGAAATCCATTCTTGCAATGTTATTGAAGGCCATTGGATTTTCTATGAGGAACCCAACTACAAAGGACGTCAGTATTATCTGAGACCTGGAGAGTACAGGAATTTCAGTGATTGGGGAGCAGTAAACGCAAAAGTTGGATCCATAAGAAGAGTACAAGATTTTTATTAAATTGAAATAAAATTTATCACTGTATCTCTCCATAAAATCTAAACATAATTGCTCATAAACCTTCTCTACATCTTTTTATTTAAGGAAAAATCACTGTGTTGATTATCTTTGCTATAAGCGTGCTAAGCAGTAGTGGAAATACACATTTCCAAATTAGGGTTTCATGTTTTGTTAAAGTGAACCTGCACTCAAAAAATTAAGAATTGCTTTGTTGTAAGGGAATAGTTAGGAGTATTAATTGTGCCTTAGCAGTACCCAAAAAGATCACCCTTTGTCTTCTATTCCTCGTGTAAAATAGCAGTTCACACCCTAGTAAGTGAGTCTGCATAGGCACTGATTTGTATATACCCTCATAGATGTACAGTATATCTTCAGTGTTAAACTAAGGCACTGCTGCCTTTGACTGCTAGTGATGTCACTACTGTGTTTCCCATTGTTCTTCTTCTGGAGGCTCTGATATGAGGAAGCAAAGATCTTCCTCTACCAATATGGCTGCCTCTACGCAAAGACACAATGTAGAACAAGACATGGTAATTCATTATCGAGTAAAAGATCAGCTGCTGAGAGACCACATTTGACTAGACCTTTGAAAACATGCAAATACACATAAAAATATAAAATCTTGGGGTGCTTGAAGTGTAAGTAAATTATCTATATAAAAAGATTTATATGAAGAGACATGAAGACTAGGGATGAGCCGAACACCCCCGGGTTCGGTTCGCACCAGAACCTTCGAACCGACCGAAAGTTTGCGCGAATTTTCGAACCCTATACGTTATAATGGACGCGAACGTTCAAAATCAAAAGTGCTAATTACAACGGCCAATATGCATGTTAATGTCATAAAACAGGTTTGGGGACCCGGGTCCTGCCCCAGGGGACATATATCAATGCAAAAAGAACTTTTAAAAACTAACGTTTTTTCGGGAGCAGTCATTTTAATGATGCATAAAGTGAAAAAAAAAAAAGTGAAATTTTCCTTTAAATATGGTACCTGGGGGGTGTCTAAAGTATGCCTGTGAAGTGGCATGTGTTTCCCGTGTTTAGAACTGTCCTTGCACAAAATGACATTTGTAAAGGAAAAAAAGAAGCCATTTAAAACCACTTGCGGCTTTAGGTTTGTTCTTAAGTAGAATCTGAACAGGTACATTATGAAGTGTAGCTCCATCCCAAAAAAATCTATTTTTAAGCTTTTTGGAGAACATAGGGAGGGGTTATCACCCCTGTAACATTTGCTGTCTTTGCACATCTGTTCAGAACATGTCACCTAACTTTCCGTCCCAATGACAAATGTTTTTGGAAAAAGTGGGGTTTTAATTGAAACAAGGATTGGTGATAAAGTATCAGTAGAGAGGAGATACCTTTTTCCCAAATTAAATCTAACAGGATAGAATTTCCCTTCCTAGGGGTAGATTTCCTCTCACTTCCTGTTTTCTCTTTCCATTTGCAAGTAGGAGTCGTTTGTAAGTTGGATGTTTGAAAGTAGGGGCCTGGCGTATATACTCTGCAGAAATTTGCCCTATTAGATGTTGGTGTAGCCACAAGACTGGTGGGCACAGGAATGGGCCCTGCTGTGAGTTAATAGATCAAGATTTGTAATTGCATGCACCTGTTGAACAGGGCAGAAAAATTGGGGGGTGGTGGTGGTGGTGGTGGACGGTGTTGCCACAAGACTGTAAGCTCTCACAGTTACTCTTGGTGGGCGCAGGAATGGGCCCTGCTGTGAGTTATTAGATCAAGATTTGTAATTGCAAGCACCTGATGACCTGATGAACAGGGCAGAAAAATTGGGCCTTTGGCGGTGGTGGTGGACGGTGTTGCCACAAGACTGTAGGCCCTCATAGTTACTCTTGGTGGGCGCAGGAATGGGCCCTGCTGTGAGTTATTAGATCAAGATTTGTAATTGCAAGCACCTGATGAACAGGGCAGAAAAATTGGGCCTTTGGCGGTGGTGGTGGACGGTGTTGCCACAAGACTGTAGGCCCTCATAGTTACTCTTGGTGGGCGCAGGAATGGGCCCTGCTGTGAACTATTAGATCAAGATTTGTAATTACCCGCCCCTGTTAAACAGGGGCTGAAAAATTGTGCCTTAGGCACTGGTGCTGGTGCCACAACACTGCAACCCCTCACAGATACTGTACTTGGAGCACAGCAGTCACACGTGTTGCGAAGCATTTTTTAAAAAAATTGTAAGTACACGCCCCTGTTAAACAGGGGCTGAAAAATTTGCCTTAGGCACTGGTGCTGGTGCCACAACACTGCAACCCCTCACAGATACTGTACTTGGAGCACAGCAGTCACACGTGTTGCAAAGCATTTTTTAAAAAAAATTGTAAGTACACGCCCCTGTTAAACAGGGGCTGAAAAATTTGCCTTAGGCACTGGTGCTGGTGCCACAACACTGCAACCCCTCACAGATACTGTACTTGGAGCACAGCAGTCACACGTGTTGCGAAGCATTTTTTTATAAAAATTGTATGTACACGCCCCTGTTAAACAGGGGCTGAAAAATTGTGCCTTAGGCACTGGTGTGGTGGCATGGATCATTGAGGAGGAGGAAGAGGATAGTCAGTGAACATAAGAGGACAGTCACTCAGCATCAGCATAGGCAGTCTTGAAGGGATGTGATATTAAAAATTATTCGGTTATATCCGCCTCAGGTGCCTGGTAGCTGGTGGTGATCCAAGACTGATTCATTTTGATGAAGGTCAGTCGATCAACCGAGGCGGTGGACAGGCGCACCCTATGATCGGTGACAAATCCTCCAGCAGCACTGAATGTGCGTTCGGAAAGAACACTGGAGGCAGGACAGGCCAGTAGCTCAATTGCATACTGTGCAAGCTCTGGCCAGTGATCCATCCTCAGGACCCAGTAAGCCAGAGGATTTTCGGTGGGAAAGGTGTCCAAGTCTGACCTTGCCCCAAGGTATTCCTGCACCATGTATATCAGACGCTGGCGATGGTTGCTGGAACCGATCATACCTTGGGGCTGCGGACTAAAAAATTGTCTGAACGCATCGGTCAGACGTCCACCTTCCCCACCGCTCCTTCTGCTACTGACCGAAGCCTCAGCAACTCGTCGCCCAGGACCAGGAGTTTGTAGCCTCCCAGTTTCTGGGAACGCGTTGCACAGACCTTTCTGCAAGGCCTCCCTGAGATGTCTCATCCTCTGCTCCCTCTGCGACGGCAAGATAAGGTCCGCAACCTTACCCTTGTACCGCGGATCAAGGAGAGTGGCCAGCCAGTAATGGTCCCTCTCCTTGATCCGAAGAACACGAGGATCCTTCCGCAGGCTTTGCAGGATCAGGGAGGCCATGCAGCGTAGGTTAGCTGAGGCATTCGGTCCGGAGTCTTCTGGGTCACTGAGGATGACATGATCGCCAGCCACCTCCTCCCAGCCACGTACAAGTCCACTGGTTTGTTGGGACTGTACATCATCCCTAAAAGACTGCTGCTGCTGATGCTGAGTGCCAGGCTCCACCTCCATGCTCACACAATCCTCCTCCTCCTCCGCCTCCTCCTCATCCTCTTCCTGTGTGATGGGTGGGACAGAAGGAACACTGTCCGGATAAAGGGGGCCTTGAGAGGCAAGGAAGTCCTCCTCTTCCTGCCTCTGTTCTGCCTCAAGTGCCCTGTCCATTATCCCACGCAGCGTATGCTCCAACAGGTGGACAAGAGGGACAGTGTCACTGATGCATGCACTGTCACTGCTCACCATCCTCGTAGCCTCCTCAAATGGTGAGAGGACAGTGCATGCATCCCTGATCATGCTCCACTGACGTGGGGAAAAAAAAAACAAGCTCCCCTGACCCTGTCCTGGTGCCATAGTCGCAAAGGTACTCATTGATGGCCCTCTGCTGCGTGTGCAGTCGCTGCAGCATGGCCAACGTTGAGTTCCACCTGGTGGGCATGTCACATATTAGGCGGTTCTTGGGCAGGTTCAGCTCCTTTTGCAGCTCAGTCAGCCGAGCACTGGCATTATAAGATCGGCGGAAATGCACACAGACTTTCCTGGCCTGCCTCAGGACATCCTGTAAGCCTGGGAACCTGCCCAAGAACCGCTGCACCACCAGGTTGAGGACGTGAGCCATGCAGGGCACATGGGTGAGCTGCCCCTGTCGCAGGGCGGAGAGGAGGTTGGTGCCATTGTCAGAAACGACCATTCCTGGCTTAAGCTGACGTGGCGTCAACCACCTCTCGGCCTGCCCCTGCAGAGCTGCCAGAACCTCTGGCCCAGTGTGGCTCCTGTCCCCCAAACACACCAGCGCAAGCACGGCATGGCATCTTTTTGCCTGCGTACTTGCGTAGCCCCTTGTACGCCTACGGAGCACCGCTGGTTCCAAGGACAGAGCACTGGAGGAAGAAGAAGAGGAGGGGGTGGAGGAGAGAGGTGTGTCACAACCAGTAGCAGTAGTAGCGTTTTGGAGGCGTGGTGGCGGAACAACCTCCAACACTACTGCACCTTGTCCTGCATCCCTCCCAGCTGCCAATAGAGTGACCCAATGGGCCGTGAAAGAAAGGTACCGTCCCTGTCCATGCCTGCTGGACCATGAGTCAGCGGTAATATGCACCTTACCGCTGACCGCCCTGTCCAGCGAGGCATGGACATTGCCCTCCACATGCCGGTAGAGAGACGGAATTGCCTTCCGTGAGAAAAAGTGGCGTTTGGGAACCTGCCACTGAGGAACCGCACATTGAACAAACTCACGGAAGGGGGCCGAGTCTACCAACTGAAAAGGCAGCAGTTGAAGTGCTAGCAATTTAGCCAAGCTAGCATTCAACCGCTGGGCATGTGGATGGCTGGGAGTGTACTTCTTTCTACGGTCCAGCAGCTGGGGCAGGGAAATTTGCCTGCTGCAATCGGACGTCGGTGTACTGCAAGTACTTGGTTGTGACACACCTAATTCTACACCTTCAGTCCTCTCAGAGCAGCTTTCAGAGAGGACTGAAGGTGTAGTGGGGATGGAGATCCCAGCTGATGAGGAGCAAGGAGAGGTCCGCTTAGTTCTTTGGTGTGGGTCTTTTATGTGTGCCTGCCAACGAGCTGCATGGCAGGTCGACATATGTCTGGTCATGCTTGTGGTGCCCAAGCGGCTGATGTTTTGGCCACGCGAGATACGCTTGAGACAAATATTGCAAATAGCAGTGGTGCGATCTGATGCACTCGTCTCAAAAAAGGCCCACACCAAAGAACTTTTCTGATAACGTGCAGAGGCAGCGCCCTGCACAGGCGGAGCTCTGCGGTGTTGTACAGTTGCTGTGCTGGCCTCTACCTGGCCTCCAGGGGGCATCCTGCCTCGTTGGACATGTGACGCCGCATCCTCCTCCTCCTCCTCATCCTCTCTCCCTTCAGGCACCCACGTGGAGTCAGTGACCTCATCATCCCCTCCCTCTTCACCACTAGAGCAAACCTGGCAGTAAGCTGCAGCTGGTGGAACAGTACTGCCAGATTCCTCAAGCTGGGTATCATCATCCGAGCCTTCGAATCGTTGGGCATCCTCCTGGAGCATGTACCCAACACTGTGCTCAAAGAGTTCGGGGGACTCCTCAGGAGGACATGGTGGGTCTAGGGAAGGGGTGGCTGATGATGCTCTGCCAGTACCCTGAGCCTGGGTGAGAGAGGATGAGGAGGATGAGGAGGGCTTGGTCATCCATTCTACCAAGCCTTCAGCATGATGCGGCTCCACATGTCCAGCTGCCGAAAACAAAGACGCGCGTGTCCCATGGCCACGTGCTGATGACTATGCACGTCCACGGCCACGGCCACGTCCACTAGAAACAGAGCCTGCCTGCCCTGTGTTCTTGGCTCTGCACGCTCTGCCTCCCCTTGGCGGTCTTCCAGCCATTGTAGTCGGTAGTCCTGTGGGTGCTGCTGAGAAGAATATATAGGAGCTCTGTGTGATGCCACTAACACACTAGAAGTCCTATGGGTGCTTCTGCAAAGAAAATAGAGGAGCTCTGTGTGATGCCACTAACACACTAGAAGTCCTGTGGGTGCTGCTGAGAAGAAAATATAGGAGCTCTGTGTGATGCCACTAACACACTAGAAGTCCTATGGGTGCTTCTGCAAAGAAAATAGAGGAGCTCTGTGTGATGCCACTAACACACTAGAAGTCCTGTGGGTGCTGCTGAGAAGAAAATATAGGAGCTCTGTGTGATGCCACTAACACACTAGAAGTCCTATGGGTGCTTCTGCAAAGAAAATAGAGGAGCTCTGTGTGATGCCACTAACACACTAGAAGTCCTGTGGGTGCTTCTGCAAAGAAAATAGAGGAGCTCTGTGTGATGCCACTAACACACTAGAAGTCCTATGGGTGCTTCTGCAAAGAAAATAGAGGAGCTCTGTGTGATGCCACTAACACACTAGAAGTCCTATGGGTGCTTCTGCAAAGAAAATAGAGGAGCTCTGTGTGATGCCACTAACACACTAGAAGTCCTATGGGTGCTTCTGCAAAGAAAATAGAGGAGCTCTGTGTGATGCCACTAACACACTAGAAGTCCTGTGGGTGCTGCTGAGAAGAAAATATAGGAGCTCTGTGTGATGCCACTAACACACTAGAAGTCCTATGGGTGCTTCTGCAAAGAAAATAGAGGAGCTCTGTGTGATGCCACTAACACACTAGAAGTCCTGTGGGTGCTGCTGAGAAGAAAATATAGGAGCTCTGTGTGATGCCACTAACACACTAGAAGTCCTATGGGTGCTTCTGCAAAGAAAATAGAGGAGCTCTGTGTGATGCCACTAACACACTAGAAGTCCTGTGGGTGCTGCTGAAAGAAAATATAGGAGCTCTGTGTGATGCCACTAACACACTAGAAGTCCTATGGGTGCTTCTGCAAAGAAAATAGAGGAGCTCTGTGTGATGCCACTAACACACTAGAAGTCCTGTGGGTGCTGCTGAGAAGAAAATATAGGAGCTCTGTGTGATGCCACTAACACACTAGAAGTCCTATAGGTGCTTCTGGGAAGAAAATAGGTCTGTGTGATGGGACTAACACACTTCAAGTCCTATAGGTGCTTCTGGGAACAAAATATAGGATCTCTGTGTGATGGGACTAACACACTTCAAGTCCTATGGGTGCTTCTGGGAAGAAAATATAGGTCTGTGTGATGGGACTAACACACTTCAAGTCCTATAGGTGCTTCTGGGAACAAAATATATGATCTCTGTGTGATGGGACTAACACACTTCAAGTCCTATAGGTGCTTCTGGGAAGAAAATATAGGTCTGTGTGATGGGACTAACACACTTCAAGTCCTTTAGTTGCTTCTGGGAACAAAATATATGATCTCTGTGTGATGGGACTAACACACTTCAAGTCCTATGGGTGCTTCTAGGAAGAAAATATAGGTCTGTGTGATGGGACTAACACACTTCAAGTCCTATAGGTGCTTCTGGGAAGAAAATATAGGTCTGTGTGATGGGACTAACACACTTCAAGTCCTTTAGGTGCTTCTGGGAACAAAATATATGATCTCTGTGTGATGGGACTAACACACTTCAAGTCCTATGGTGCTTCTGGGAAAAAATATAGGTCTGTGTGATGGGACTAACACACTTCAAGTCCTATAGGTGCTTCTTGGAAGAAAATATAGGTCTGTGTGATGGGACTAACACACTTCAAGTCCTATAGGTGCTTCTGGGAAGAAAATATAGGTCTGTGTGATGGGACTAACACACTTCAAGTCCTATAGGTGCTTCTGGGAAACAAAATATATGATCTCTGTGTGATGGGACTACTAACACACTTCAAGTCCTTTAGGTGCTTCTGGGAACAAAATATATGATCTCTGTGTGATGGGACTAACACACTTCAAGTCCTTTAGGTGCTTCTGGGAACAATATATATGATCTCTGTGTGATGGGACTAACACACTTCAAGTCCTATGGTGCTTCTGGGAAGAAAATATAGGTCTGTGTGATGGGACTAACACACTTCAAGTCCTATAGGTGCTTCTGGGAAGAAAATATAGGTCTGTGTGATGGGACTAACACACTTCAAGTCCTTTAGGTGCTTCTGGGAACAAAATATATGATCTCTGTGTGATGGGACTAACACACTTCAAGTCCTATGGGTGCTTCTGGGAAGAAAATATAGGTCTGTGTGATGGGACTAACACACTTCAAGTCCTATAGGTGCTTCTGGGAACAAAATATATGATCTCTGTGTGATGGGACTAACACACTTCAAGTCCTATAGGTGCTTCTGGGAACAAAATATATGATCTCTGTGTGATGGGACTAACACACTTCAAGTCCTATGGTGCTTCTGGGAAGAAAATATAGGTCTGTGTGATGGGACTAACACACTTCAAGTCCTATAGGTGCTTCTGGGAACAAAATATATGATCTCTGTGTGATGGGACTAACACACTTCAAGTCCTATAGGTGCTTCTGGGAACAAAATATATGATCTCTGTGTGATGGGACTAACACACTTCAAGTCCTATAGGTGCTTCTGGGAAGAAAATATAGGTCTGTGTGATGGGACTAACACACTTCAAGTCCTATAGGTGCTTCTGGGAACAAAATATATGATCTCTGTGTGATGGGACTAACACACTTCAAGTCCTATAGGTGCTTCTGGGAACAAAATATATGATCTCTGTGTGATGGGACTAACACACTTCAAGTCCTATAGGTGCTTCTGGGAAGAAAATATAGGTCTGTGTGATGGGACTAACACAATTCAAGTCCTATAGGTGCTTCTGGGAACAAAATATATGATCTCTGTGTGATGGGACTAACACACTTCAAGTCCTATAGGTGCTTCTGGGAACAAAATATATGATCTCTGTGTGATGGGACTAACACACTTCAAGTCCTATAGGTGCTTCTGGGAAGAAAATATAGGTCTGTGTGATGGGACTAACACACTTCAAGTCCTATAGGTGCTTCTGGGAACAAAATATATGATCTCTGTGTGATGGGACTAACACACTTCAAGTCCTATGGGTGCTTCTGGGAAGAAAATATAGGTCTGTGTGATGGGACTAACACACTTCAAGTCCTATAGGTGCTTCTGGGAAGAAAATATAGGTCTGTGTGATGGGACTAACACACTTCAAGTCCTATAGGTGCTTCTGGGAACAAAATATATGATCTCTGTGTGATGGGACTAACACACTTCAAGTCCTATGGGTGCTTCTGGGAAGAAAATATAGGTCTGTGTGATGGGACTAACACACTTCAAGTCCTATAGGTGCTTCTGGGAACAAAATATATGATCTCTGTGTGATGGGACTAACACACTTCAAGTCCTATAGGTGCTTCTGGGAACAAAATATAGGAGCTCTGCCTGCCTGCCACGAACACACTACAAGTCCTATCGGTGCTTCTGGGAACAAAATATAGGAGCTCTGCCTGCCTGCCACGAACACACTACAAGTCCTATAGGTGCTTCTGGGAACAAAATATAGGAGCTCTGCCTGCCTGCCACGAACACACTACAAGTCCTATAGGTGCTTCTGGGAACAAAATATAGGAGCTCTGCCTGCCTGCCACGAACACACTACAAGCCCCTCTTTCTAAATCAATCTTTCTAAATGAATCTATCTAACTCAATCTCTCTAAGTAAATCTCTCTAACTAACTAAATCCAGCAGAGTGTCACAGAACTATCCTGCTCTATCTACGCCGGAACAGCATGTGACCGGCGCAGACGGCGTGGCGGCCTTTTATAGGGGGGGGGGGCGTGTACTAAAGCCCCTGAGCTGTAATTGGCTACAGGCGTCCTGCCTGTAGCCAATTATGGCTCTTCGAGTTTCCGGCGCTGTGATTGGCCAAGCATGCGGGGTCACAGTGCATGCTTGGCCAATCATCAGCCAGCAATGCACTGCGCCGGCCGCGCCGGCCGCAATGCATTGCGGGGCCGCGCGCATCACACGAACGTGATGCGAGCGGCCAAAATAGTTCTGGGCTCGCCGAGCGAGCGAACACCCGGTGCTCGATGCGAACATGGGTTCGCATCGAGCACCGGGCCCATCCCTAATGAAGACTAATATTTACTGGTATCATAGTTATTACATATCTAACACTAATCTAACCATCTGCCCCCCTGTTATTTTCCCAGCTTTTTCCATCTTCATCAGTAACATTTCTTCAAAGTGGACTAGTCAAGCTATGGACATTCAAATAGTTACACACTCTTAATAAGCAGTAAATTAACAATAAAGAGAAAGTAAACTCTGCTATCCCTACTGCATTTTTTATCTAGTTAGTTATAAACACTTGTTTTCAGTCTATATAGTATAATGTATGCAGTAATGGGTCTAACTTACTCTTTTATGAAGTTAGTAAAAAGAATCGTCTTCCGGGATAAAGCGCCGCCATCTTGGATACTGTTATCTGAGTCGGCTGTGTACAAAATTTCTGCCCTCCCTGTTTTCCCCTGCTGTAATCTCGTGCTAGCGTGATAGCCTCTTTCTCGATCCTAAAAAAAAAAATTCAATAAGTTGATTTGTCCCTAATGCCATTGAAGATATGAGGCTGAAAGCTCCAGATGAATACCACAATAGGCATCTCTATGCCCTGGTTTACCAGGAAGATGCCCAGTCTCGCAAGTCTTCACAGCTGAGCCGCAGACACTGGAACTTGCGGACACTGCACGCTATCACTGATGAATCAAAGCACGCGCCAGTGACATCAGCAAAAATTATAGGACGAATTGCAAGAAGACAATACAAGTAAGAAAACTTTTACAGGCAGCAATCAGTAGCTTTAGTAATGAGGATTATAATGTGCTGAAGTTGGGTAGGAGAGTTTACAACAACTTTTACCACAAGCCATGTAGTTACAGCCATATTGGAGCAATGCATCCCCAAATTCTCAGCAGAAGCTTCTCACTTCCTGTCTATAGATAGACATAAGAGGAAACAAGGGGATATCAAGGGACATTTCGGCAATAAAACCTATTTTCTAATAGGGAGGAAGGTTTATAACATCTGTCACACAGGCAGAACAGGAAGATTAATTCCCATCTACGGGAACACAGGCTGCATTTAAAATCTGATGAAAGTTTCAACCCTTCCCTGCTCTATCCAAACTAAAAAAAAAAAAAAAGGTTTGCTTGGAGTCCAGTCTCCAGATTTTCTAAGTGCTAACTGAAAAGTTAAAGTAACCTATGACCCAGTTTCTCTAACCGCCTACTAAAAATGCTACTTTCCTTGCTTTTATGCTGAATCACCAATGTCATTTCATTCTGAGTAACTGACCCAGAACATTATGCAGGTCAACAAAGTCATAGTAGTATTAAACCCTCAGTGGTTTTTAGTTTAACACATTGAGCACAATAAAATACACATTCCCCAATAAACTATTTATTAAATTTCCTACCCTAACGCTTGCAGTTTACAACTCAATGCTGCTAGTTTCTTCTCTCCCAGTGCTGCGTCCCTGAACTTCTGGTCTAGAGCTGGCCTATTCGATTGGAGAAGTGAAGGGGAAGGAGGAGGAAGGAGTGCCTTGCTATCCTAGGATGGAGCTGTGTGCTTCTATTGATTCACACAATGTAGGGAGAGACAGCTTGAGTTCCTGCATACAAGAGCAGCTCCATAGAATGCAATGCATGGCACCAGCTTAAACTGGAGCATAGGCAAGAATTGAAAGATAAAGAAGTTGCATAAATCAGCTAATAAAAGTGTAGGTTAACCACTTTAGGACCGGGCCATTTTTTTGCGATATGGCACTGCGCAGTTTAACTAACAATTGCACGGTCATGTGACAATGCACACAAATAAAACTGATGTTTGATGTTGATGATTTTTCCCACAAATAGAGCTTTCTTTTGGTAGTATTTGATCACTTCTGATGTTTTTATTTTTTGCGCTATAAACAAAAAAAGAGCAGCAATTTTGAAAAAAATAAATATGTTTTACTTTTTGCTATAATAAATATCCAAAAATAATTGTAAAAAAAATAACGAATTTCTTCATAAGTTTAGGCCAATATGTATTCTCCAACATATTTTTGGTAAAAAAAAAAAAAAATCGCAATAAGTTATAGCGTCTACAAATTAGAGGATCGATTTATGGCATTTTTTTAGTACTACTAGTAATAGTCACGATCAGTGATTTTTAGCAGGACTGCGGCATTGCGGCGGACAGATCGGACACCTGACATTTTTGACACTTTTTTGGGAACCAGTGACATTATTACAGTAATCAGTGCTAAAAATATGCACTGTTATTGTACTGACACTGGGAGGGAAGGAGTTAACACTAGGGGCGATCAAGGGGCTAAATGTGTTCCCTCAGTGTGTTTACTAACTGTATGGGGGACTGTGTGGCTGTGGAAATACACAGATCCGTATTCCTGCATAGCAGTTCATAGAAATACAATTCATGAGGAGATCTCCAATGCACAGAAACCTCTCTCATGCATAACCCCATGTCCACAGATACAATCATTACTTCCCTCATTCAACCCTGCTAGTATTAATGAGGTTGCTAAACTTTAATCTAACACTAATTTAACCACCTGCCCCCTGGATCCTGCTCTCTTGCAAATGATTCTACACTCTCTAACTCACATTTCCAACCTCTCCCTCTCTTGTGGCATCTTCCCAAACTCTCTAGAACATGTGCTAGTCACCCCTATACTTAAAAAGCCCTCACTAGACCCCACCAATCTTAACAACCTACGTCCCATTTCCTTACTCACCTTCTCCTCCAAACTTCTTGAAAGACTGTTCTACAACCGACTGAGCGACCATTTGACCGTGAACAAACTTCTTGATTCCCTTCAGTCCGGATTTCGCCCTCAACACTCCACGGAAACTGCTCTCTTTAAACTCTCAAATGACCTACTAACGGCTAAAACCAAAGGACACTATTCTGTACTACTTCTCCTGGATCTCTCTGCTGCCTTTGACACAGTGGACCACCCCCTCCTCCTCAATAGACTCCACTCCTTTATTCTCCATGACTGTACTCTTCGCTGGTTCTCATCCTACCTATTCCACTGCTCTTTCAGTGTCACTTACAACTCTACTTCCTTCTCTCCTCTTCCTTTCACCATTGGGGTCCCCAAAGGTTCTGTTCTTTGACCTCTCCTTTTCTACACCACTTCCCTGGTTCAGATGATTGCCTCCCATGGCTTTCAATATCCTATGCGGACACTGCAGAGACTACTTTACTGCAACCAGAGACCCTGTGTTGTGAGGCGGGGAGCGGATCACATATGCGGCAGGTGGGTGCAGAGCTGAGCCCAAGCGCGTGAGTGTGGGGATCGAAGGTGCAAAAGCTGAAGACAGAGTGTACCTGGCTGCTGCAATTCTCTGTTTTTGCTGTTTTCAATGGCATGCTTCCCCCGAGTCCTCAGACTTCTCTGCAGGGTGGCTACAAAGTGAATGCTCCACCCAGCTACTACAGACCTTCATGGAGGGGGGAGGGTGGGGCTGCTGAGTGTTGTGGTGCAGGGCAGTGACTGGCTGCTCTGGGGTTCCCAAACCCCAAATTCCTCCCCCTCCTGCATTTTCCCTCCCTGCCTCTCCACCCTAAAACGGCCCCCCTCTCTGCCTCTCCACCCTAAAATAACCCCCCTCTCTGGCTCTCCACCCTTAACAAACACCCTCCCTGCCTCTCCACCCTAAACAATAACACCCATCCCTGCCTCTCCACCCTAAAACGCCCCCCCGCCTCTCCATCCTAAAACAGCCCTCATCCCTGCCTCTCCACCCTAAACAAACCCCCCTCCCTGCCTCTCCACCCTAAACAATAACATCCCTCCCTGCCTCTCCCCTAAACAAACCCCCCTCCACCATAAACAATAACATTCCTCCCTGCCTCTTCGCCCTAAAACGGCCCCCCTCCCTGCCTCTCCACCCTAAAACGGCTCCCCCTGCCTGCCTCTCCACCCTAAAACGGCTCCCCTCCCTGCCCCTATACCCTAACCAAACCCTTCTCCCTGCCTCTCCATCCTAAACAATAACCCCCCTCCCTGCCTCTCCACCTTAAACAATAACCCCCCTCCCTGCCTGTCCACCCTAAAGCGGCCCCCTGCCTGACTCTCCACCCTAAACAAACCCCCCTCCCTGCCTCTCCATCCTAAACAATAACCCCCCCCCTGCCTCTCCACCTTAAACAATAACCCCCCTCCCTGCCTGTCCACCCTAAAGCGGCCCCCTGCCTGACTCTCCACCCTAAACAAACCCCCCTCCCTGCCTCTCCACCCTAAACAAACTCCCTACCTGCCTCTCCACCCTAAACAAACCCCCCTCCCTGCCTCTCCACCCAAAACAAACCCCCTCCCTGCCTCTCCACCCTAAACAATAACCTTCTACCCACCTCTCCACCCTAAACAATACCTTGCTCCCCACCACTCCACCCTAAACAATAACCACCTCCCCACCTCTCCACCCTAAACAATAACCTCCCCCACCTCCCCACCCCAAACAATAACCTCCTCCCCACCTCTCCACCCTAAACAATAACCTCCTCTCCACCTCTCCACCCTAAACAATAACCCAAATCCCCACCCTAAACACTAACCCTCCTCCCACCTATCCACCCTAAACAATAACCTCCTCCCTGCTTCTCCACCCTAAACAATAACCTCCTCCCTACCTCTCCACCCTAAAAAATAACCTCCTCTCCACCCTAAACAATAACCCCCTCCCCACCTCTCCACTCTAAACAATAACCCTCCTCCCCACCCTAAACAATAACCCTCTCCCCACCTCTCCACCCTAAACAATAACCTCCTCCCCACCTCTCCACCCTAAACAATAACCTTTTCCCCACCTCTCAACCTAAACAAAAAAACCCCTCTCTGCTTCTCCACCCTAAAAAATAACCTCCTCCCTGCCTCCCCACCCTAAACAATAACCCCTGTGTTTAATGATGGGTTAGTATGAGGGAGGTGGTCCTGTGAAACAAAATGGGGGTAGTGTTGAGGAAGGGGTCCTGTGTAATGATTGGGAGAGGGATGGTGGTAAGGGGGATTCATTTTGTTTAACCATGTTCCTTAAGCCCCTTCCACTGTTAACAGTCCGGCCACACCCACCTTTTGGCATGACGCGCCGAATGCTTACATCAGCCTCAAGTGTCTCTCATTCTCAAGTTCTAATGTTGGGAGGTATGTACTCTGTCCTGTGATGCTGATTTGTATATTCTGTCCTGTGATGCTGAGTCTGTATACTATGTCCTGTGATGCTGGGGCTGTAAACTCTGTCCTGTGATGCTGGGGCTGTAAACTCTGTCCTGTGATGCTGAGCTGTATACTCTGTGCTGTGATGCTGGGGCTATATACTTTGTCCTGTGATGCTGGGGCTGTATACTCTGTCCTGTGATGCTGGGGCTGTATACTCTGTCCTGTGATGCTGGGGCTGTATACTCTGTCCTGTGATGCTGGGGCTGTATACTCTGTCCTGTGATGCTGGGGTGGTATATTCTGTCCTGTGATGTTGAGCTGTATACTCTGTCCTGTGATGCTGAGCTAAATACTCCTGACACTATGGGTGAAAGCAAGTGGAATACAGGGAACGGAGTGGGTGGATTCTATAAGGGGTGGGGCTTATGAGAATTGGGAAGGATTAAAAAGGAGGATCAGGGTCTAGCGCCCCCATCCTAAAACTTCACCAGCCGCCACTGCCACAAAGGTATATTATTACTGTTAGAAACAGAAATGAAAGGTCAATTACAGTTCTGCTGCTACATAACATGACCATAAGTGACCATAACATGATTTCATTTGATGTTAGCTGTAAGCAAAAATCACATACGGGAAAGATAAAAACACTTAATTTCAAGAGAGCAAATTTTCCAAGAATGAGGGCTGCTCTCCAGGACTTGGACTGGGAGGGAATATTGGCATCAATGAGCACAGAACAGAAATGGGAATTCTTCAAAAAGACTGTTTGGGACCTCACTGCAAAGTATATTCCCATGGGCAATAAATTTAAAAGGCTAAAAATAAAACCTATGTGGCTCACGACCAAAGTTAAAAAAGCTATAAACTATAAGAAAAGAGCTTTTAAAAAATATAAAAATGAAGGATCACTAGTGTCATTTAAATGTTACAAAGAATATAACAGAACATGTAAAAAGGAAATCAAGGATGCAAAAATTCAAAACGAAAGACAGATTGCAAAAGATAGTAGGATAAACCCCAAAAAATTCTTCAAATATATTAATAGTAAAAAGGTCAAGTCTGAGCATGTAGGCCCTTTACAAAATAATCTAGAGTGGGTGACTGGGGACAAAGAGAAGGCTAATTTATTAAATACTTTCTTCAGCTCTGTGTATACAAAGGAGCATGGGGGAGCTCATGTCCATAATGGGGGTGGTAGTGACACAGCCCCAAATCCGCAATGGCTCAAAAGTGTTATGGTCCAGAAATATTTAGACAGAATAAAGGTGGATAAAGCACCTGGACCTGATGGCATCCACCCACGGATCCTAAAAGAATTGAGCTCTGTAATTTCAAAGCCATTGTATCTAATTTTTAGGGACTCATTAATGACAGGAATAGTACCACTGGATTGGCGCAGGGCGAACGTGGTGCCTATATTTAAAAAGGGAACAAAGGAAGGAATTTTTTCCCCTGCTTTAGCAAATTGGAGCATGCTCTGCTGTGTGTTTTTTTGCCTTCCTCTGGATCAACTGTGGGTATAGAATGGGGTATATGGGATTGTATGATATATATATATTTTTTTTTTATTTATTTTTTTTTTATTTATTTATTTTTTATTTTTATTTTTTTTATTTTTTTATTTGTGGTTGAACTGGATGGACTTGTGTCTTTTTTCAACCTAACTAACTATATAACAAGTAATAATGTCCAAGATTTTATTAACCACTTCAGCCCCGGACCATTTGGCAGCCAAAGGACCAGAGGTCTTTTTTCAATTTCGCACTGCACTACTTTAACTGGTAATTGCGCGGTCATGCAATTTTGTAACCAAACGAAATTTGCGTCCTTTTCTTCCCACAAATAGAGCTTTCTTTTGATGGTATTTGATTGCCTCTGTGATTTTTATTTTTTGCGATATAAACGGAAAAAGAGCGAAAATTTTGAAAAAAAAAGAGATTTTCTACTTTTTGTTATAAAAAAAATCTAATAAACTCAATTTTAGTCAAACATTTGGGCCAAAATGTATTCAGCCACATGTCTTTAGTAAAAAAAATGCCAATAAGCGTATATTTATTGGTTTGCGCAAAAGTTATAGCGTCTACAAACTAGAGTACATTTTCTGGAATTTACACGCTTTTAATTTATGACTGCCTATTTCATTTCTTGAGGTGCTAAAATGGCAGAGAAGTACAAACCCCCCCCCCAAATGACCCCATTTTGGAAAGTAGACACCCCAAGCTATTTGCTGAGAGGCATGTTGAGCCCATTGAATATTTTTTTTTTTAGTCCCAAGTGATTGAATAAAGACAAAAATAAAAAAGATTTTTTTTTTTTTCAAAAAGTTGTCACTAAATGATATATTGCTCACACATGCCATAGTTATATGTGGAATTGCACCCCAAAATACATTTTGCTGCTTCTCCTGAGTATGGGGATACCACATGTGTGGGACTTTTTGGGAGCCTAGCCGCGTACGGGGCCCCGAAACCCAAGCACCGCCTTCAGGATTTCTAAGGGTGCAAATTTTTGATTTCACTCCTCACTACCTATCACAGTTTCGAAGGCCATAAAATGCCAAAATAGCACAAAACCCCCCAAATGACCCCATTTTGGAAAGTAGACACCCCAAGCTATTTGTTGAGAGGCATGGTGAGTATTTTACAGCTCTCATTTGTTTTTGAAAATGAAGAAAGTAAAGAAAAAAAAAAATTTTTTTTTTCTTTTTTCAATTTTCAAAACTTTGTGACAAAAAGCGACATCTGCAAAATACTCACAATACCTCTCAGCAAATAGCTTGGGGTGTCTACTTTCCAAAATGGGGTCATTTTGGGGGGTTTTATGCCATCTGGGCATTCCATGGCCTCCGAAACTGTGATTGGCAGTGAGAAGTGAAATAAAAAAATTACACCCTTAGAAAGCCTGAAGGCGGTGATTGGTTTTTGGGGTTCCGTACGCAGCTAGGCTCCCAAAAAGTCCCACACATGTGGTATCCCCGTACTCAGGAGAAGCAACAGAATGTATTTTGGGGTGTATTTCTACATATGCCCATGACATGTTTGAGCAATATATCATTTAGTGACAACTTTTTGTAAAAAAAATATATATATTTTTTTTTTTTTTCATTATTCAATCTCTTGGGACAAAAAAAAAAAATATTTAATGGGCTCAACATTGCTCTCATCAAATAGCTTGGGGTGTCTACTTTCCAAAATGGGGTCATTTGGGGGGGTTTGAACTGTCCTGGCATTTTATGCACAACATTTAGAAGCCTATGTCACACGTCACCCACTCTTCTAACCACTTGTAGACAAAGCCTTTTCTGACACTTTTTGTTTACATGAAAACATATTTTTTTTTTGCAAGAAAATTACGTTGAACCCCCAAACACTATATATATTGTTAAAGCAAAGGCCCTACAGATTAAAATGGTGGGTGTTGCATTTTTTTTTTCCACACAGTATTTGCGCAGCGATTTTTCAAACGCATTTTTTGTGGAAAAAATACACTTTTTTTTATTTTAATGCACTAAAACACACTATATTGCTCAAATTTTTGATGAAATAAAAAATATGATCTTAGGCCGAGTACATGGATACCAAACACGACATGCTTTAAAATTGCGCACAAACACGCAGTGGCGACAAACTACATACATTTTTAAAAGCCTTTAAAAGCCTTTACATGATACCACATTAGATTCACGGAGGAGGTCTACTGCTAAAATTACTGCCCTCGATCTGACCTTCGCGGTGATACCTCACATGCATGGTGCAATTGCTGTTTACATATGACGCCAGACCAACGCTTGTGTACGCCTTTGCGCAAGAGAAGGGGGGGGCAGGGGTGCTTTTTTTTTTTTTTTTGTTTTTTTTTTTATTTATTTAGCTTTTTTATTTTATTTTTAAACTGTTCCTTCCATTTTTTTTCTTTGTTATGATTTTTATTGTTATCTCAGGGAATGTAAATATCCCCTATGATAGCAATAGGCAGTGACAGGTACTCTTTTTTTGAAAAAATTGGGGTCTATTAGACCCTAGATCTTTCCTCTGCCCTCAAAGCATCTGACCACACCAAGATTGGTGTGATAAAATGCTTTCCCAATTTCCCAATGGCGCGGTTTATATCCGGGAGGGGGGACATTCCCTCCCACTGCTTGTAAAAGCAGTCTAGAGGCTAATTACCCGCTAGAATTGCTTTTACATGAAAGCCGATCACTGGCTGAAAAGAATGATACCAAGATGATACCTAAACCTGCAGGCATCATTCTGGTATAACCATTCAAAGTCCAGCAACATACTGGACATATATTGTAATCTTTTTTTTTTCATGCAGCCTCTTGGCTGAACGAAAAAAAGAGATTGATTGGTGGGTATGCCCACCATTAGAATACCTCCCTTCATCCACCCACTTCTAATGATGGGCATACATGCACCATTTATATATGCCGATGCATGGGGGCATCCTCCCGCAAAAGTTATGCCGTGTACACACTGTCGGAATTTCGACCGTATGTACGTGGCATTAGGAGCCAATCGCTCCTCCCCCCCCCTGCTGCCCCCATGCTTCGGCATATATGCTCTTTTTTTTAACTGTGGTGGTGAAATCACCTCCTACAGCGTTGGAGTCGCGGCTTTATGTATCGTGGGAGCAAACGCTGTTGCTGTCAAGATAAATAAATCCGCGTTGCAACTGAATGGCGCACCTGAAAACAAAAAAATGCTTAACACTAAAACACAGTAAACAAAATTACATACCTGAAAAGCAAGCATGATTAAACATGATAAAACATAATAAAACATTGCAGAATAGAATGGAGTAAAAAAAGAGCAACAATAGAGAGAGAATAGAGTGAGAGAGAGAACAATAAAACGACAACTATTTTTTTTTTTTTTTTTTTTTTTGAGATTCACAGGTAAAAAAGCTCCTGACTGAAGCGACTGAATCAAAACGCTACCACAAAAAAACTGTTAGCGACCGCAGGGATCAGGCCTGACTCTGCGAACGCTGCAGTTATGTGTGCTTAGTGTTTTGTAAGTGACAGTGATCGATCGATACTGCACTTGGGTGGGCTGGGCTGGGCGGAGGGGGAAAACGCAGGTGCTAGCAGGTATCTGGGCTGATCCCGCTAACAATGCGGTTTTTTTTGGAACCCTAAACTGCTGGGACGCTAGTATAGATCTGATCAGATCAGATATTGATCTGTTCAGATACTGTGCCACTAAGGGAGGTGTATGCTTTGCGCGTGGGTGTTTGCGGTACTGGCACTAACCTGGGGCGACGCAGACCTTATTTGACCCTAAAACCTAATTGATATCACCCGCCGGGCGATCAGGGGGTTAAACCGTTATTGGGTAATAAATGGCGGGTGCCCTGACAGTATAAAAAACAAGCTAACTAACCAGCGTCACCCGTAACAGTAATACAAAAAAAAACTGGTTACCTAGCGACACTAATGCAGCGATCAGAAAAACGATCGCTTAGTGACACTGGCAAAAGGGGGTGAAAGGGTTAACTAGGGGCAATCAGGGGGTTAAACCTTTATTAGGTAATATATGGGGGTACCTGACGCTATATAAAAACCTGACGGGGAACCTAAATAACGAAATAACTAACTGGCTAACCAGCGTCACCAGTGACAGTTATACAGTGATCACTGGTGAAAGGGTTAACTCTAGGGGCAATCAGGGGGTTAAAACCTTTATTTAGGTTGTAATATGGGGGTACCTGACCTATAAAACTATTTATGAACCTATATAAACATGGCGGTTACCTAAAAAAAAAAAATGGTTACCTAGCGACACTAATGCAGCGATCAGAAAAACGATCGCTTAGTGACACTGGCAAAAGGGGGTGAAAGGGTTAACTAGGGGCAATCAGGGGGTTAAAACCTTTATTAGGTAATATATGGGGGTACCTGACGCTATATAAAAACCTGACGGGGAACCTAAATAACGAAATAACTAACTGGCTAACCAGCGTCACCAGTGACAGTTATACAGTGATCACTGGTGAAAGGGTTAACTCTAGGGGCAATCAAGGGGTTAAAACCTTTATTTAGGTTGTAATATGGGGGTACCTGACCTATAAAACTATTTATGAACCTATATAAACATGGCGGTTACCTAAAAAAAAAAAATGGTTACCTAGCGACAGCAGTGACACTAATACAGCGATCAGAAAAACGATCGCTTAGTGACACTGGCAAAAGGGGGTGAAAGGGTTACCTGGGGGGCAATCAGGGGGTTAAACCTTTATTAGGGGGGGGTAGGGGGCTACCTTGGACCTAAAACTAACTGCCCTGACAGTTATTACAGTCACACTGACACTAAATGCAGTGATCAGTAACAAAAATGATCACTGCAATTAGTGACACTGTGACTGGGGGGGGAGGGGGTGATCTGGGGGGTGATCAGGGGGTGACAGGGGGGTGGAATATGTGCCTAACTGTACTGGTGTCAGTGTACTGTTGTGCACTAACCTTTACATGTTCGCCGCTCGGCGTCTCCGGTCACATAGACCGGCGCACCGAGCGTGACATCACTTCCGCCTTCCTGTCTATACAATAGACAGGAAGGGGAAGCTTTTCATTGGCCAGGAGCGATCGCGAGGGGGTGGCCAGAAACCACTGGCCGTCCCCTCGTCCCGGATCGCTCCTGACACGATCCCGACCGTCCCCGCCGGCGGAGGGGGGTCCGATCGGACCCCCCAACCGCCGGAAGAATGTCACGTACAGGTACGTGATTCTGCCTGTACGTGCCATTCTGCCGACGTATATATACAGGGGGCGGTCGGGAAGTGGTTAATTGCTGTTTTTTTTTCTTTTTTTTTTTTAAGCATTCTATTTCACCACACTCACAAGTCTTCAATAATAATCATTATTCCATGTCTCATTCAACACATAACTACAACTGTCTATTACTACTAAAAAAACACTTTATTTCAAGAACTTGCTTCTATCATATCAAAGTAGTATGTAATACAAATGCATGAGACCGCTGTGAAAAAAAATATTAGTTATTGCAGTTTCTCAATTAGCCACCCAAACCCACGCACTTACTATAAAAATGAAAAAAACATATTTTTAACTTTTGTGATCAAGTCCACAATTCAAAAAAATAACCCCAATGTTGAGGTTTCTGTATTACTGTATGCCTTATCTAAATAAATAATTTAAAAATAAATAAATAAATAACCCTAAAAAAATTGCAACAGATAGGGTATTAACAAATAACATTCAAATGTTCATTTCATTACTACATCAGTCTAAGGTTGCTACGCTATTTGATAAACATCTTATTTAGCATAATTAGTGTCCCTTTTCAATCTGCACTGCCAAAAATTTAAAATGTAACAAAAAGTGTGAAAAAATATAGTGTGATAAAATTGTTGTAATTTTTTTTATATTATACAAAAATTCTACTGTGTTGCCAGCTATGTTATTCCCAAGGTGCTTTCACCTCACCTGCTACCACTAATAATCATCAAATACAGTGAAGTGCAACACTACTCATATAATGCAAAAATAAAGTCCATGCATGGATTGTAGACACTCCAAAAACAATAATAAAAAATTGTAATTGAATTAAGTTAAAATTATAAACAGTCCAGCCAACAGTGCTCTATGTGAGCAAAAATCTTTCAAATTCTTCTCAATCACATGCTCATCTGTGTTTTCCAATTAGTATTAATCCATCAAGGCAGTAACCTCCTCTCTCCTAAAAAAACTAAACTCTGGATATTGATTGTCTCTCCTTCTTCAACTCGTGTAGTACCCACCATTTATTAAATGGGACAATTGATATTAATTTCTCAAGGCAGTAAGCTCCTATCTCTCCTCTTAAACAGTAGAGAGGAGCTGTGCCTGTGACGTCACGCCACCGCCACGGTACGAGTGTAGTGGTAAGCTGGCTGGCAATTTGATCTTAAAAAGCACACTGTTATTGTTTTACCTGTAAGTGCTTTTAAATTGTTGGCGATAATAAATCTCTTTTAAATGAAGAGCACTCTGTTGTTGCCCTTTTGTCCCATTTAATATATGGCGGATACTACATGAGTTGAAGTAGAAGGAGAAGGAATCAATATCCAGAGTTTGAGTTCTTTTAGGAGAGAGGAGGTTACTGCCTTCAGGGATTATTACTAATTGGAATACACAGATCAGAGTGTGATAATTGTATTGGAGGTGAGCAGGCATTTCACCTGTTGGTGGTGGATGAGCACTTGTCAAGAAGAATTGGAGAGATTTTTGCACACACAGAGCACTGTTGGGTGCTGTTTATAATTTGAATTTAATTTTATTAGAATTATTTATTATTATTTTTGAAGTGTCTACAATTCATGCATGGCCTTTATTTTTGCATTATATAAGTAGTGTTTTGTGCTTCACTGTATTTGATGATCTAATTTTGCATGTCAAATAGATAAGAATGTTCATACCACACCCAAAATCTGCTGTGTTTCAATTTATTAAAAGATAAAAGTCACATTCTCCTACCTGAGCTCCCCTTCTAATGTGTTTCATTTGTAGAGTAAGAAGGGGAGGTTTAAATACCTACAAAGCCATTAAGATAATTCCTAATATTTCCTAAAGTTGCAAATGATGAAACATGTCGGGATGCGTTTTGGCCTAAACAGGAAGTGGCGTAGGCGGAAGTGACGTAGGCAGAAGTGACCCGATGGGTGTCCGAGCATGATGGTGAGATCCCGGGTGTATTTTGAGCAGTGTCTTGGTGTTTGCTTGGTGGTCATGGTCCACATTTTATATATTAATGATATATTATAAGAATCTGTTTGGGAAGCCTTTTTATGGTAATGAAGTCTCTATTATTGATTATACTACACTATTGGAGAGTTTTTCTGCATGAGATACCTGCCATATATATGAGGAGAATTGTAGGTGGAAAGGTGCCTGGTAATCTGGAGGTGCATCAAGTGGATGCTGTTCAGAGACATTATTGTCATTATTAAAATATGACAGGCAACTCGAGTTGGTGAGTTTTTACTAGATTGGGGGATGGAGTGGTGACCACTGGAGGCACAGCAGTGTTGCAGTCTGGTGGAATAGGACACACTGTTAGACTTAACTACTGTCTCAATTCACCTGTGTTAACACTGAGGAGTTTTCACAAAATAACTTTTTATATGTATGAGATTATTAATTAAGCACTTTTAGTTTTTCATGGACACTTCTATTCACAGCACTACTAGTAATTTAGCACTTTGCTGTTTGGTTACATAATTGTATGGCTATAGGTGGGGGTTTTAAGTAGCAGAAGTTATTTGTTTCTTTTTCATCTTTCACATTTTTTTTAAATTGTTTTAAAAAAAATACTACTATATGGAATTTGCTGTCTGTGCAAACCCCTTAGTGTTAACCATTACATAAGTTTATACCTTGCTCAAAAAGGAAAATTTGGGACTTTATATGAAGCAGATATCCTAACATACATATCGATACACATGGATAGCAAATATGTCTGACGAGTAGCTCATAATAGTATAACCGCTATATATCAAGGTAAACACAGAATAATTTGTGTATAAAACAAATTGATTTATTCCATACGTGTAATACATAAAAGCATCATAGCATAAAAAATAGTATTACATGATAATAACAGACTCATTTGATCCATATGAATAGAAAGTAAAGCCTTACATCATATTATCAGCATAATACAATATGAATAAAAAATTGTAAATGTCCACAAGCACCTCAATAGGTACCTACATATACCATAACAGTGCTACTGTCATTAAATGTTATGACCAGCTTTCATAGGGTATTCACATATGAGAAAAGATGTTTAACGGAGGGTGATAGCTAGTCCGAAAGACACAGGTGGTGGTATAAATGTAGAATATGTTGAAGTGCACCTCACACCAGAGATCCTCAAACCATGCATCACACTCCCCCTAGGGGTTCACACTCACCAGAGAGTTAAAAACATTAAGCGTTGGGATGTTTTAAGTGTCAGCGCTGTAAATTGTCTCCACCGTGTACTCGGATAAGGGAGAAAAAGCTCCAAATAGCGTTATTCCATTTTAAATCCTTTATTACGATCACTAGTCGGCTTTTGTCACTGTCACCCCACTTTCCAGTATAGGACAGAGTGTCCGAAAACATTTCCGATAATCCGTCATAAGGAACATCCGAATCCGAGATGACGGCACATTCTTCAGGCAGGAGATAGTTGCACTTAGCATGCACCATGACCGGCACAACTATCTCAATTTCTTGGTTGGTTACAGGCATCACTTCCCCCATGGGCACACCACTCTCGCTTCTCACTTGCTTACCCAGGCCCAGTACTTTCCTCTCAGGAGACGTAGACATTAGAGTAAGCAGCTGAGCCCGACCATGGCCTCTAGAAGCAACTGGTGCATGGGGTCCTGTGGTGGTCACTGGTACGGGATTAGCAGCTTACCGCACGACTCCGGCGACAGCAGATGGACTCGAGGGATCACTCTCAGCCGGGACAGTAACATTCCTGTCCCAATCAACCTGTAGTATCCGAGGAGACTGCGTTGGTACGATAATCTCAAACAACTGTTCCCCACAACGTCCACAGATTATCCAAAGCCTTAACTTCATAGTTAGCTCGGAGCATCATTCACAAATCAGTCCTATGGCCTTGTAGCCCCCAGAGGTAAATAGGGCAATCTTATCCCTTGTTGCGTACCACACTCCGGTGTCAGTTAGTACTGGTTTCCCATCACTCGGACCGAAACAAACACCCAGAGCATACTTTCTCCAATCCTCCATCTCACTCACGAACTGCGACATCTTTCTCTTCAACCCACAATCAGACACATGTGGCAGCACTTCCTTATCCTGCTCTGCAGAGCGGAAACTCCTTTCCCTGCCAACGGATGGATTGGATTGGTGCAAATGTTCTCTGGGAACTGTGGTGCATGCCTTCTTCATGCTGCAGCCTGTACTGGAGTCCATTTTGGGGTCTGTATTAACCCTCACATCGCTGGCAGCAAGTGTCAAAAGACCAGGCTGATCCTTTTCCCTGAGCATTGAGACTATTGGTTCTTCCCCACATTGATAATACACTCGACAACACAGTCTATGAGAAGGGTAAATGTTACTTGGCACCTTTCCACAGAGCCAGACAAAATCCTGATGGAGCTAAAGCCGGTTGCTATGGGTGACTGCTGCAAGGATAACGCCTTTACACCATATTGGGCGCCAAATGTAGCAAGGTCTCCGGCCTCTTTCAGTCTAATGAGAACCTCCAGGGCCAGAGATAGCTGACATCCACACAAAAATTCTAAATCTCAAATATGTATTCATTAACCCTCCACATAGTTGAAATCATTATAGCTTTATTACAAATGCATTAAAAACTAATTATCTAGAGTCACGTATGAAAGTAAGTAAACTTAATGGAAAGTGTTGACAGTTTCATCCAGTTTTAATATTAGATTTTTTTTAAACAGTACCTACAGGTAAAAGTGATATACCTGAATATGAACACAATTTGCCTTTTCAGTAATTTATTCAGCAAAAATATCCATAGATGTAATGATATACTGTGGGGAAAAAAGTACACCCTTAGCAACATAGACTGGTATTGTCCCTGTAGTAGAAATGATTTCTTGTAGGCATTTTGTATAACTGCCCACTGTCTCTGACATCAACTAAGTCATGGGTGTTCAACTACAAGGCCTCAGCCTTTAGGAGTCACGTCAGCCTTACAATGCCTCATGGGACTTGTAGTTCCGCAACAGCTGAAGGGCCACAGGTTGAGCACCCATGAACTAAGTGAAATTTATGACCGCTTCTCCATGCATGAACTGTCTAAATGTACCTACCAAATTTTAATAAGAATCAAATCTGAGCTTTAACTAGAGAAGTCCATAGCCCTCGGTTTTTTTTTTTTTTTTTTTTTTAACCATTCCATGGTGGTTTTGCTAGTGTGCTTCAGATCATTCTTGCTTTGAAAGACTAATTTTCAGGTCAACTTTTGGAAAGATCACCTGATGTTCTCATAAAGCACATTTTGATATGATGTAAAATGTAAAGGTAGCTCAATTACTGTGAGTATCTCAGGCCCTGAAGCAGCAAAGCACCCCAAACCCCAATCCATATGATTTACAATTGTTATAAGGTTGTTATGCTGAAATACTGAGGTTGACTCGGTTTGATTTGATTTTGGGTTTGCTGTTCACTTTGCAATAGAATTTTCACTTTGTCCCAAGGCTTTGTCAAGCTCTGCTGACATGCAAGCAAAAATATATATTTTTTATTTTCCTTGCATGTGATTATGTATTCTTTTCACATTGAATTTTCATCACTTTCACTAAACTAAGGGAACATTCCATATCAAAGTGATCAGCCTAGTTGTCTTTAGTAAATCATTCTCACTGTCTTAAGTTTGTAGTAAACATGTCTATTACTGTGACAAAACAACTCTTTGATTGATCAGTCTGTAGCACATTGTCCTGCGAGGCCTGGTCTTGCACAAATATTCTTTTTGAATAGACAATACTTTTTTTTAACATACTTCTCATGCAGGTTTAATTGGTGCAATCTTTCTGGTTGTAGATTCATGCACTTTAGCCACAAATGTTGCAAGAGTTTCCTGTACACCCCCCAATAAAATTTTTGGCTTCTGGGAAACTTCATCTAGTATCAAATGGTCAGCTCTCGGGTTGAATTTTCTGGCTCAACTAGTCCTGGAAACAGCAGTTGCTTCCAATGTATGTCACTTGTAGAAGATTTTCATTACAGGCGATTATTTGATTTCAAAACATTTGTGGATCTTTTTAAATACCTTGCCAGATATATAGGCATCCACAACCATCTTTATGATGGCTTACAGTGCAAGATTAATCTTGATGATGACACCACACATAATTGAGTATTCTTTGCAAAGTGAATTTAAACACATTCACTAAGCTAATTAAAAATAACCTTGCAAAGTGAAAATTGCATGGAAAAGCATACAGCCTATTTGCCTTTAAAGCGTAACTCACCTTTTTTTGAGAAAAAAAAACATTCCCCCAGGGTGAACTATGTGAATTGCAAGGATTTTAACATCATTTATCATTTTCTGATATTTTTACATCACAGAAAGATGACCTTTTAACAGGGGTGTGTAGACTTTTTATATCCACTGTGTATATGTCTGCAACAGCTGAAACAGCTCTGTCCCAGTCTCCATACTCAGAGGATCCTTCTTTATGGTCAAGCATTGTGTTCACAACAGTCCACTACAAGCACTCCTGTGGACAGGGCCAGGACAAGGGTTGGGCGGGAGGGGCGGCTTCCCTGTGCCCAATGGTTTACGGTAGGGGTTGGGGCGCTTTCTTTCTGTTACAAGACTGACAGGAGTAGTGCTAGCGACAGTGATTTTGACAAGTGAGTGACTGCTGGGCATAGGATCCCCTAAGATTGCACATCATGAATGGGGTGGGGGGCACAGTTTGGCATCTTTGCCTTGGGCGCTTGATGGCCTTGTCCCGGCACTGCCTGTGGAGTACTGTGGTGCTTGAATGGAAGCCCAGAGGCTCCCGGGCTTAGTGCTAGGTCCCAGTTGTCACAGATATTCAGCAGATCCAACACAGCTGGGACTAGCAGAAACCACTGAGACCAGACACTGTTTTAAAATTTCACTGGAGATTTAATCACTCAAGGAGTGTTTCCTGAATACTAGAAATGTGGCATACATATGTAGCATGCAAGCAGGCTCAGACTCTATTAAGACACCCAATATTTAGAGTAAATTACCACAGACACTTTTCTTAAGGTTTTCCCAGTTGTTCCCATCTCTTGTGTATAGAAAACAACATTTTGATGCTGCATTCTCCTTTCTGTTGAGGTCTTTAAAGTATTTGGTACAATTGTCCTGACAGCTCACAAAAACCTGACACTTCCCCAGTCATTTATCTCACCAACCTCTACTTCACCTTAAAAATACTGTAGAGTAAATATATTCCTGACCTGCCATGAAAGTCTGAATTGTGCTAAAATTCTTTAAATTATATGTTTGCGTATAAGTGTGCTGCTGTATGCTCTGTAATGCTTGCTGCAGATTCTGAAAAAAATAAAAACCTTCTCTATGAGAAAAATAATTTTTGATATTACTGTATGGCAAATAGGCCAGTGCCTGGGCATACCTATTGAGCATTCCCATTGATCAGCTAATAGACTTGTAATTAATGATAACCATGGTTTAGGAAAGATTTAAATGTCCATCTCTCTCTCCTCATCTTCCCCTGTTGCTAGCCTTTGATCAGAAACACCATTTGCTCTCATACCTAGAATCTGCTAGCTTACCAGTGGAAGTTTTACATAAGGTACTGCCCCAGCTTAACCACTTGCCAACTGGGCCATAGTCGAATGACGGCTACAGCATGGTCAGATAACTCCGGGAGGGCGTACTATGAAGTCTTCCTAGAATCTCCCAGACCCAGCGTGTCACGGATCGGGGTAAAGGGCCAATGACAGCGGCTCTTTACCATGTGATCACTCTGTCCAATGAAGGAGTGATCCCTTGTAAACAAACCGGAGCATGTCCGCTTTGGCTCCTCCCCTCTCCTCACGCCAATCGGTACATGCTCTATCCATGGCTCATCTATCCATCCATGCTCCATCCATGCTCCATCCATGGCTCATCCATGGTTCACCCATCCACATCCATAGCTCATACATCCCCACCCATGACTTATTCAAGCTCACCCATCCTCATTCATGGTTCCTCCTTGCCACATCAGTGATCATCCGTGCCACATCAGTGATCATCCATGCCACATCCATGCCACATCAGTGATCATCCATGCCACATCAGCGATCATCCGTGCCACATCAGTTCTCATCCATGTCACATCCATGCCACTACAGTGCCACTACAGTGCCCATCAGTGCTTCACAAAAGTGTAATATTAGTCAAATTAGATTTGAAAGGTATGTCCCTAGATTACCTGATGGTGCTCCCTGCATGTTGGGACTCTGTATGTGGCCTGGCTGTGTAAAAGTCTCACACATGTGGTATCGCCATACTCAGGATGAGTAGCAGAATATATTTTGGGGTGTAATTTTTGCTATGTACATGCTGTGTGTTAGAAATATCTTATAAATGGACAACTTTGTGTAAAAAAAATGTGTTTTCATTTTCTTTCCACGTTTTCCAAAAACTTGTGGAAAAAATTACATGTTTAAAAGACTCATTATGCCTCATAGAATATACGTTGGGGTGTTTACTTTCCAAAATTAGGTAATTTTTTGGGCGTTTCCATTGTCCTGGTTCTCTAGGACCTTCAAAAGTGCAAGAGGTAGTCAAGAAATTATATGTGTAACGCCCGACAGTGCTCCTTGCATGTTGGGCCTCTGTATGTGGCCAGGCTGTGTATAAGCCTCAAACATGTGGTATCGCCATACTCAGGAGGAGTAGCAGAATGTATTTTGGGGTGTAATTTGTGGTATGCATATGCTGTGTGAGAGAAATAACTTGTTAATATGACAAATTTGTGAAAAAAAAAGCAAGAAAATCTTAATTTTGCAAAGAACTGTAGGAAAAATCACAACTTCAAAAAACTCACCATGTCTCTTACTAAATACATTGGAATGTCTACTTTCTAAAAAGGGGTCATTTGGGGGGTATTTGTAGTGTCTCAAGAAATGAGATAGGCTGTCAGTACATCAGGTGTGATCAATTTTCAATGATTGCCACCATAGCTTGTAGACTCTAACTTTCACAAAGACCACATAATTTACACTGATTTGGGTTATTTTTTACCAAAGATATGTAACAGTATTAACAAAATTAATGAAGGAAAATTACTAATTTGCAAAATTTTATAACAGAAAAACTAAAAAAATGCTCTTTTTTCAAAATGTTATGTCTTTTATAGTGCAAAAATAAAAAAAAACAGAGTTGATCAAATGCTACCAAAATAAAGCTCTATTTTTGTGAAAAAAGGACAGAAAATTCATATGGGTACAGTGTTGCATGAGTAATTGTCATTCATAATGTGAGAACACCGAAAGCTGAAAATTGGTCTGGTTAGGAAGGGGGTTTAAGTGCCCAGTGGGCAAGTGGTTAAACCATTCACCTATGACTAAACTTGAGAGCCCTTAAACATATGGGAACCAGATACTTAAATTCATACTTTGAAATTGTAAGCAAGCCAGTGGACATCCTCATAATAATACTGACCACATATGGTATTAACCATTTTTGGGCAATGACATTCCTGGCTGGTTTGTTGACATGCAGCAGCAAATTAGGTAAATGTCATTTGTGAAAGGAGTAGCAGCAGGAGATAATTGACGTGGCATGCAACGTCTTGTCATTGGGGGCATCATTTATCTTCCTTGACAATAGATTTACACTACTGGATGGCTTATTGACATTAGATTTACATTTATTTATTTATTTATTTACTACAGGTACATATATAGCGCTGTCAATTTACTCAGCGCTTTACACATATGTATTATACATTCACATCAATCGCTGTCCTCAAGGAGCTTACAGTCTAAGGTCTCTAACTCACATTCATACACATGCTAGGGCCAATTTAGACAGGAGCCAATTAACCTAACAGCATGTCTTTGGAGTGTGGGAGGAAACCGGAGTGCCCGGAAGAAACCTATGCAGGCACAAGGAGAACATGCAAACTCCGCGCAAATGTTGACATGGTTCAGATTCTAACCAACGACCCTAGTGCTGGGACTTTTTTAAATATTTGTATGTTTATTCACTTTGTAGTTTTTTTTATGAATGAATGACGAGGAGTACTACGTGCCCCTTACCCATTCTCGTAGAGTGCTTATTTTATAGGGGGCTTCCAAATTCTAATAAATCCCCTCCACAGACCCCCACATCCAGACATGATGTCACCCTGGATCCCCCGACTACTGTTTTCAAACAAAATCAGGCAAGGCAAGACCTGTCAATTAGCAGATGCAGTTTTAAGGCATCCCCCAAGCATGTTATTTAAAGGATTTGTGTATTTTTTGTTGCCATTTAAGCCACATTAAAAAACCTGCCCCTTGCTAATCTGTTTTTTTTCCTACATTGGCACATGTATGCCATGGCAGTGTCCACTTATATCCTTTCTTTCCAAAAGCTTGTAAACTGGCAAAACAATTACAAGAATTGGCTCTCATGGACTTCAATAGGAATGCTGTCTCTGTCTTAGTACATACTGAAGATAATACATGTTTCCTTTCATAACATGCACTGGATTATATTCCCTATGGATAATTATATCAATTTCTATCTAACTGTAAACCTTTGTATTCTGATGCTTGTTACTGATGTAATTACAAAAATGTTTATTGTTTAAAAACAAAAAAACGCTATGCTTGGAGTTTGCAGATTTCCCACTGGGTTCAGAGAATATCCAGCAACTTTGCTCAGCTTGCTCATCGCTAATAGATATATAGATATTGCCAAATGGCATGGAGCATGGAGTTATTTATTCAGACACCTGGTATCTAGAATGTTTAATAATAATAATATTAATAAAATAAAAATTACAAGTTGGAATAACATTTTTTTAGTATAACCTGTAGGGTTAGTAAATCCTAAAGTTTACAATAATAGTCGATGTATAAGAACTTGTTTGAAAAAACATATCTGTACTATGCATTTTCTGTTCTCCTACAATCTATAACAATAGGAATCCAATCTAAAAAATAGGCATCCAAAAAGGTTTTCAATAGGATTTTAAAAAGTAATATATATTTTTAAGTTACCCCAGTATTGTTTCCTAATTCGAAAAGAACAAATATATTGATGTGTTCACTTAGCTGTGCTATTTACTGACACTAGCAAATAAATGTGAACTCATGATGATCAAAAGCTGACGAGGGAGGTGTAAAAAGACTGAACATTCTCGGCTTCAATATACTGTAGAATGAAAAGAGAAATACTATACATTCTTTGTCCTAAGCGAGATCTCTATTGTGTTAGTAATGCAGATCCAGCAATGGATATCGTATATAAGAACAGCTGTGTTTGTCATTCCACTGTACTAACGCAACACCAGAGACACCCAGGCAAAATGGGAAAGGTAAAAGATTTAGTTATTTTAAATTATCAAATAACTATGTTAGTTAGGTATGTTAGTATTTTGTAATTTTACAGCTAAATACAACCAAATCTGGTCAGCACAATTAATGTATTAATGATAGTCTAATATACGTGCTATAAGTAATGAAGTATTAGGCTAAATGTTTTGGGTTAGCAATTCAAGCTATAGATAAATTGTTTTCAGCAATTACCTGACCACTCTATAAAATATTTTAGGATGATTAGCAAAAGCATATCTATCAGTCTGACAGTTAAAAAAAAAAGAATGCACTAAAGAAATAAGAAAAGAACAAAACACATTTTAGTACAGTATGAAAGGATTAGAACTTCTGACAATATTTTTATTGTTGTCTGTGTGGTTGATTTACTAAAACTAGAGAATGCAAAATGTAGTGCAGCTGTGCATGGTAGACAATAAGCTTCTAAGTTGTGCTTGTTCAATTGACAAAAAACAAACAAACTGGAAGCTGATTGGTTTTCATGCAGAGCTGCACAGATTTTTCACTCTCCAGCTTTAGTAAATCAACCCCTGTGTCTTCCCTTCTGAGTGACACCTGCTCCTTTAAATTGTTATACTGTTTTAATGGGCAAAGGGTGTGATGGCAAATTCCAAGTATGGGCCACATACAGAAATAAAAACGTATCACAAATGTTATCTCTTACCTATTTACTTAATAAATAGGCTGGAGAGTTTGACAAAAATAAATTGTCCCCAATGATAGGTTGGTCTCATTTTTAGAAGCAGTTCTCTGTATGTAACATCATTTGTAAATTGCCATGTAACTATTATGATTGACAAGTGCAATGCTGGCTAGGTTGTCATTACACAATAGATAGCTGTACAAAATACAAAGCAACCGACGCCATTTGGAAAGTTACTAGCAAATACAGGTTTAGTTGTGCCTGTTTAGATGCAATGGAAACTTATAAGTATTTGTTTTCTCACTGACTTTCTAAAAAAAACTAAACTGTTTTACATTTTTTTGACTGTGTAAATTTCTAGACAGTTGGGGACCTTGGTTGGGTTCCAAGTAGAGTGACCTCTGCTCCCTGCCATTCTTCAGCAGTCAGAATGAATAGGAATCATCTACTTTCTAGCAGAATTTTTGGGATTAAATATGATGCCAGTATATCTTTAGATTGATTGAAAGAGTACAGAATATCAGTAGAGTATAATAACAAAAGACATTTTGAGGTTATATTTTTAACACCTAAGGGTAGCGGAGATCATCGCAAGCTTTGACATGTGTTGCTGTGTATAAAAAAGCAAACTACTGAAAAATATGGCATGTACATTTACATATATGAGTAAACTTATGAAGGATCATCAGGCTCCTAAATGAATGCATACATATTTATTCAATAAAATAAAAAACAGAATGGGCAATGCCATAACAAAAAACTCACCAATAAACAATGATCTTCTTGGGTTCTTTATTAACTGATGCTTGATTTATTGGAATAGGTATTTGTACTTTACAACTCGTTATTTTTGTTTGCTCTTCTTTTTTTAATAATATATAATCACTTTTTTTTTGGGGTGACAATGTAGCCAACAAGGAGGCATTTGTGGAAGTTATAAAAGAAATAGAAGCAGCAAGTTGCTACTCTTAGCATGTAATTGTTTCATGCTATTAATAGCAATTGTAATTGTGATAGTGGTGGGGACATAACGTACTTCCAACTGACTCCTAATATACTTCTCATTCACACATCCTAAATATCCATGGTTTTGCAAGAGAGAGACCCCAGGAGCTCTGATCAGAGATTACTACTCGGCCTCTACAACTGAATTACAGACTGAAATAGCCGGGGCTGTTCACAGTTGTGAGCATAAATAAGCACATCCATTGGTTACCTGCGGTTAGGGATAAATAATCCTAGGTTCCAAATACCTGGCCGAAGGTATCCACAGGTATACTTACGGCACCATGGTAATTTGGACGTGTGAATGAGGTCTAATGCCCTGTACACACGGTCAGACATTCCGACCACAAAATCCATCTGATTTTTTCCGACGGATTTTGTCCGAAACTTGTGTTGCACACACACGGTCTGACAAAATTGTCGGAAAATCCGAACGTTCCGAACGAGGTGGTGTATAAAACGTACGACAGGACTACATAGAGGCCAGTAGCCAATAGCTTTCATCTCCAAATTTCTCTTGAGCATGCGTGGCACTTTGTGCGTCGGAATTCTCTACACACGATCGGAAAAAAGTCTGATCGGATTTTGTTGTCGGAAAATTTTAGATCTTGTTCTCAAATTTTTTCCGTCTGAAATTTCCGACGGAAAAAGCCCGTTAGAGCCCACACACGATCGGATTTTCCAACAGCATAATCCGATCGGACTTCTTCCATCGGAATATCCGACTGTGTGTACGATCAGCTATTTTTCCTATTAACATCCCTCTTTCAATAACTGCGACTATGCTATATTTGCAGATCTACAAAGCGTAAAAACAACAGAATGTTTTGTTTACTGCTGACTATCTTTTGATTATTGCAGAATGGTTTATCATTATAAAATTTGAATGCAAAAGGCAATATTTAATGTTATCTAACAGTAATCCACAATAAATATTTGCTTTATTGAAATTTCAGATTATATTTTACGAGGACAAAAACTTCCAGGGCCGCTCTTATGAGTGCAGCTCTGATTGTTCTGACCTCCACTCTTACTTCAACCGTTGCAACTCCATCCGTGTAGAAAATGGAAACTGGATGCTGTATGAGCACCCAAACTACACTGGACACCAATATTTCCTGAGGAGGGGAGAGTATCCTGATTTTCAACAGTGGATGGGATTGAATGACTCCATTAGGTCTTGTCGCGTCATCCCTCAGGTATAAATTTATATTATATACTAAAGGTTACCTGTACTAAGGGAAAACTAATTTGGTTCTGAAAATGCTTGTTAACCACCAGTCTTTAGCTTCAGTACTTTGGAATGCTGATGTGGATCTAGCATTAAGATTAGCAAAGTCAGAGTGAAGTCAAAACTCCTTAGGCGCATATTAGTTAGGAGCTAATGTCGTAGAAAAAATAAAGGCACTGAATCAACATGACAGCCAGGGAATTAGTATTTACAGAAAAAAAGTCCAGCAATGGCAGTCAAAGATTAAAGAGATTTGCTCCCTCATTTTTAAATATTGACAGGTTTCTCAGTGAAGGGGAGCCAGGTATAGGATAAGGTAGAAAACCATTGGGATATATTTTTAACCATTTTTAATAAAACTGATAAATAGAAAGGGGAGAAAATTGAGTAACCTTTTTTCTGATATCGCTACTTACCTGTCAGTTTCTGGTTTCATTATTCACCTAGAACAAGCATGCAACTTATGGAATCAGTTAAAAGTCATAAAAGATTTGCTTACTTGTTCTGGGTCAGTGTTTCAAAATGTATTGAATCCATTGGATCAACATGACAGACAGTCAACTAGCATTTTTAGAGGGGAAAGTCAGCAATAACAAACTCCATGTTCTCTAATGCCACGTACACACGATCGGGCTTTCCGTCAGAATAAACTCTGACGGTCTTCCCGACAGAGTACCTACCGAAGGGACTTGCCCACAAACGATCGAACGCAATGATGTACGATGGTACTAGAAAAGGAAGTTCAATAGCCAGTAGCCAATAGCTGCCCTTGCTTCGTATTTGGTCTGTCGGACCAGCATACAGACAAATGGTTTTCCCGATAGAAATTGATTCCATCGGAAAGATTTGAAGCATGTTCTATTTCTAGGTCCATTTGAATTTTTTGAAGAAAAACGATCGGATTATCCCACACACGATTGAAATATCCAACGGAATGATTCTGTCTGACCTTTTCTGCCAGAAAGTCCAGTCGTGTGTACGCGGCATTAGTATAGATTTCCTTTAGATGTTTTTAGGTCTAATAAGCTAAGTTCCAGGAACTTTTATATATTTTTATCAATCTATATATATTTCAGATATTATCTTCAGAACTTATAATACACTTATATTAAAACTGAGGCAAGAATGTAGCAGTCATTTATATTTAGATAAAATAATTTTTTTTGCCCCAGGCTATTGCTTTGTTTTCTCTCAAGTTTTCTTTGTGCCACTCTTTGTAAGTCTGCCCTACCATGCCAAATCTATAGAAATAGACACACATAAACAATGTAGTGTGTGTGCACAGGCCTTCAGCCAATATAAAATACATTTTTGAAATGCTAAAATATTTTTGACTTACAATGCATGTTCCTCCATCAGCACCGTGGATCATTTAGGCTCAGGATTTATGAAAGGGAAGAATTCAGAGGTCAGATGATGGAGTTCACTGAAGATTGTCCTCAAGTCCATGAAGAATTCAACTACCATGATATCCACTCCTGTAATGTCCTTGAAGGACACTGGATCCTCTATGAGCAACCCAACTACAGGGGACGTCAGTACTACCTGAGACCTGGAGAGTACAGGAGATACACTGAGTGGGGAGCAGTTACTCCTCGAGTTGGTTCTTTCAGGAGAGTCCAGGAAATGTTTTGAAGACAGCATTGCTGTTGTGATAATCAATACATCCAATAAAAATAAAGTATACTAAAAAAAAGTACAAGTTGGTTTTATTGAAGAATTTGAAATCAATAATATAGTAAATAGAAGCGAACGAGGAACCAACATTTAGTTAGTGTAGTTAAAATATGCCACTATTAATTAATTGGACAATAGATCTTTAACTAGTTACAAAAACATTTTTGCATTCCTAATAGCAAACAACCTAGGCATGGAACCAGTGCACCTAAATACATTTTAGGTTTTTCATAGTACTGCATAGTTATAGAAAAGCTATATGGTATAAGCATGGGTGGTAAAGAGCACCCGAACTTCCAAGCCTATATGCTATAGCCAATATATGCATATGCCAAGACACCCAAACATCATACATAATACAAGAAAATGCAATCCCTCAAGAACTATGAGACCAAAAATGTTCAGAATTGCATTCATGTACAACACAAGTAAACATTGGCTTAAGAAGTATTTGATTATGTGCATTGCATCCTTTCTTAACATTACAATGAACTTTAAACAGCACCAGCAATCATGTGCAGCATACATAAAACTTGTGTTAAGTTAAGACATTGTGTAGCACTCATGATTATTTAATGTATATACATTGTGTAGCACTCATGATTATTTAATGTATATACGTATAGTGTATAAGACCTAATAAAACAAAAAAGTATATGCAATAAAATGCACATTATTAACTCTGGAAATGCACATAACCACAAATAAATTAACATAAACATAATTAACCACTTGCCGACCAGCCGCCGTCATTATACTGCAGCAAGGAGGCACAATCCCACAAATCACCGTAGGTGTGCGTTGGCTCGGGAACTTTTGTGGGCATGCATTGGCCAGCAGGGGAGCCAATCAGCGGGTCTGGTGGATTGGATGTCTGCCGGTCACCCACGATCATTCCCCACAGTGACAGAATGGGGATCTGCCTGTGTAAATAAGGCAAATCTTCGTTTTGACAGGGGAGATCATACAGATCCTTTCTTTCTGCTAAGCAGGAAGATGGATCTGTGTGTTTCCCCAATCACACAGTCCCCCATACAGTTAGAAAACACATGAAGGGAACACATTTAACCCATTTATCACCCTTGATGTTAACCCCTTCCCTCTCAGTGTCATTAGTACAATAACAGTACATATTTTTAGCACTGATTACTGTAATAATGTCACTGGTTCCCAAAAAAGTGTCAAAAATGCAATCCCGCTAAAAATCTCAGATTGCCGCCATTAGTATTAAAAAAAATAATAAAAATGCCATAAATCCATCCCCTATTTTGTAGAGGCTTTTGCTCAAACCAATCAATACACGCTTATTGGGGATTTTTTTTACCAAAAATATGAAGCAGAATACATATTGGCCTAAACTGATAAATACATTTGTTTTTCTACATTTTTTTTTTTACATGTTTTATAGCAGAAAATAAAACTTTATTTTTTTTATTTTTTTATTTTCGCAATGTTTTTGTTTATAGAGTACAAAATAAAAACAGTGGTGAACGAATGCCACCAAAATAAAGCTATATTTGTGGGAAAAAAAGGACACCAATTTTGTTTGGGTACAGCGTTGCATGACCGTGCAATTGTTAAAGCGACGCAGTGGCGTATCGCAAAAAATGGCCTGGTCAGAAAGTGGGTAAATCCTTCCGGGGCTAAAGTAGTTAAAGCAGAACTTCGGGAATGATCTTTATCGCCAACTTACATTCCAGCTTGGCATGATGTAATTATCTACTATATATCTTAAATTTAGAGCACCGCTGGGTACGCTGAAAGCTAGTACAGTCATAGGCACGATCTTAATGGTCCTGCTCAAAGACAATTCACCACTGCATATGGAACACAAGGGATCACTTGCTTAGCACCACTGCCATTCAGAGAACACCTTGTCATTTTGTCAATGAAGACAAGATGTTCTTTAATTAGACTAAATGGAGAGAAGGCACAGATGGAGTAAATTGGCAATAAGGATAATTCCTGGAGTTCTGCTTTTACAACATGCGTACAATGTGCTTTTAGCAGCTAAGGAAAGGCATGTGAATTATACACATGTACAGTAAAGTCTTAAAGCAAATCTAAACTCAGTCTCATGATTGCTGCATTAGCTTTTCAGACTTTTTCCCATTTCATCTGGTAATCCTGTGACTAAAACACTTTCTGTCCCATGGCTACACTAATTTCTCTACTGTTATCTATGGGGGAGCCATAGTTTTCACACAGGCTGGGGTTCAAACATAAAAATAAAAATAACGAATGGTGCGCTGTTCCTTTAAATAGTGAACTAATGTGATGATAAACTAAATAAGGTGAATAAATCAATATTTCACCTAAGTGTTCAAACATAAATAAATAATGGTGACAAATTAGTGATGAAAAAATAGCAAATTATCACAACAAGTGCATAATTCAAATTATCAATATGCAAAAAATTATTAATACAATAGGAAAATTCAAGTCCATAAGTGAATCCAAACACTTAATAGAAAGTGTGACGAGTAAAAAATGTGTTAACATCCATGACTACCAGTGTTCAAGGAAAATTACAAAGTATTCCATCCACAATAAAAGAGAGTGGCCTCTTACCAGATATGATGGATCCCTATTACAGAAATCAATGAAGCTTGTGCCAGAATTTTGACAGGTGTGGAGATTTCAAACAGCGTGTCTTGATACACTTGCAGGGATAAGCTCCATGTTTTTAAAGGATCATGTATAAAAAGGGGAGAAGCCTCATAGTGTAAATCAGCCAATTTTATTATAAAAAATGTATAGATAAACTTACATAGAGGTTAAAAAATTCCAGCATGAGTAATATCTTTAGTGATGAAGTCAGTCTGCCAACTAGCTCAGATAGCATTGCACGTACTCCGAAATGACACGTTTCCACATAACTGACGTCTACTGGGAAATGGAGACTCCATTTCCCAGTAGACAGTGAGGTACAGCTGCAGCTGGGATTGGTGCTGCAGCCATCTTTTTTATTTTTGCTGTTCCCGTACTTCTCTTTTAAAAGTTACCAGATTACTGCTTTTTAAACCAGATTGTCCTTTGTATGACCAGCACTCATAGAAAACCTAGATGCTCAGACCAAATAAAATTTTATAACATAACAAGAACTCCAATTTAGCTATGTAAACAGTTTTTATACTTCTTTTACGGATGGAGCATGAGAAATCTGGTGCAGCTCTACATGGAAACCACTCAACTCCCAGGTGTTCTTGTCAAAGCATAATTGAACAAGCTGAAGTTTGAAGCCGATTGGCTACCATGCACAGCTGCACCAGATTCTGAGTGCTCCAGTTTTAGAAAATCTCCCCCGAAGTGTCATTAAACCCCAAATCCTTAAAAAAATGTATTTACATGCTATTTTGCATTATATACATAATGCCTTAAGCAAAATCACATTAGTTTTGTGAATAGTAATAAAAACCTGGTTGATCCTGTCGTTCACGGGTGCTACCTCTTGCCTGTATCCCTGGTGCAGTCTGAAATCCTATGGTTCGCCCATTGTCACATTATTGTGCATGGTCTGGTGGGAGTGAATAGGTTCACTTTCTCCTTAGTACCGTTCTAGGCAGCCCACGTGACTATACAGTCATATTTGAGGGTATATACAAAGTGCTTAGTGACCCCTCCCTCCTTCCCTCCTCCTCAACGCCAACATGTTCCTACCCACTGGTGGTGGGAGCTGACAGGCACCACCACCTTTTTCCTCCTTCCACTTACCACCCTCCTCCTCCATACTGACAAGTTTCTAGCCACTAGGGGGGCAGATTAACAGGCACTGTGAACCCTCCCTCTCTCCTTTTCCATGCCAATGTGTTGATAGCCACTAGGGGGTGGAACTAAAAGGAAGATAAAAAACTAAAAGAAATCAAAGTCCAAAAGAGTCAATGAGAGCAATTAGGTTAAATTACGAGATCATAATTGGAGTTCCACAAAAGTTCTTGTAAATGAGAATATAAATCCTCAATGGTGAGAAGACAATCAGCGTCTTGAAATGTCAAAGGAAAAGGAAACTAGAGGCTCCTCCCACAGATCAAAGACAGGAACCAGCAGGGAAAGATCATTTACAGACCAGCTAAAATAAGGTATTTAGCAGCCTTTTTTAATGAGAACCAGAAGCATCATGTATATACATATATATATGGATTAATTGCACTACACATGTTCTGTATTTAGTATCACTCTAAGGCTTTTATCAGGTACACTGTTTTAATAAATACCATGCTCGTTGTTTTTTATTATACAATGATAATGGACAAAATGTTGATTTATTTGTTTTTAAATTTTTTAAACATATTTGTGATGAACAGAAAGTTACAGTGCAATCTGTAGGCTTGAAAAGTTTGATTGTAAATAATCCTCTCCAGGCTGCATTTGATGACCATAAATGGCCATACTGACTATTACATGATTGGGAATCACACAGATTGGTTTGTTAGTCTAATGCCGCGTACACACGATCGGAATTCCAGCCAGAAAAAGGCAGAGAGCTTTTCATCGGAAAATGCGACCGTGTGTAGGCTCCATCGGAATTTTGCTGGCCGAATTTTTGACAGCAAAAATTGAGAGCATGTTCTCAATTTTTCCGATGGAAAAGGTTTCTATCAGAAATTCTGATCATCAGTAGCAATTCTGACGCGCAAATATCCTACGCATGCTCGAAAACAATTTGATGCATGCTCGGAAGCATTGAACTCGGCTCGTTGTAGTGTTGTACGTCACCGCGTTCTTGACGGTCGGAATTTGGTGTGACCGTGTGTAGGCAAGACAGTTTGAGCGGAATTTCGACAGAATTCCGTTGGGAAAACCGGCAGAGCTTTTTCCAACGAGAATTCAGATTGTGTGTGTGTACGCGGCCTTACACTCATTTTTAATTCAAGCACAAGGGTGACCAGTTTGTCCTGTATTGGCAGGAGTAAACCATGCATGGGACAGAGACACCCAGTTACAGTCAAAGCAGATTTGTCCTGCACCTTTTTTTCAGTAAGGTAGCAAACAAACAGATCCAGTACAGGGGTACAGCAAGTTCCAAGGATAAGACAAAAAAAAATTCTGCTCACTTGGGCTCTAACTAAACTTATGTCAGTTCTCGACTATCAGTTTTCCCTCTAATGGGTTCCTCAACACAAACAGGAAGCACATGTAACGTTTTTAGTGTTCACTTAGCACTCAGCTTTTTCACTCAGTAGCACTCTCCTATATCAAGTAGAGCAAAAGAGAGAGCCCTGTGCATCGCCACTCACGTATATGAAGGCTTGCAGATGGCTGAGACTAATAATATGATTTGTCCTTGAAGTAAGATGTGCACCTAGGAATGGAGGCTTTATCGGATCCAAAGCTCTGGGCTGCAGAATCCAGACAGAACTTATTAGGATTCTAAGAAAACAAAAAGTAAACCCTGGAGCTCAGACTTTTTAAAATAGTTTTGCCTTTTTTCTTTTTTAAGATAAAACCTGCCTTAAATTTTAGCTTAACCAAGCTGCTTACATACTCTAAAATCAGTATAAAATATCTGTGGCTATTGTCTACTAGAAAATACACTCTAATGTTTATTGCAAGATAAAACCTGCCTTGGCTCTCTTTTTTTTCTGTTTATTCAAGCGTGCATGCATGTCTGACACTGGACAATTTCTACCAAACATATATCTGAAGTCTATATTTTGGGAATAATTGGGGATACTAGTAAAAGGGGGTTTTGAGACTGCGTGGTTATGGTTTTGAACTGCTTTGACATTAGATTACACTTTTAAAATAATGCAGTGTGGTGCTTTGAAAAAAGAAGCTCACATCAGGGGGGATGGACGTGCTGACGTAGCGTCCGCACGGAGGGAGGAGTTTGAGCCCGGGGGCCGAGGAGAGCGGGCGAACAGCGAGGGAGGACGCAGGACCGCCTCGTGTGAGAGACGCCGCGGATGCCTGCGTGACTTCCTGGGACAAGGAGACCAGGATGCAGGGGTCCTCCCGCTACGGGAAGGTAATATGACCAGGAAAGCAGCGACCCAGATCCGGACCCTAAGAGCCAGCACCGCCCCTGTACCCCCCCTCCTCCAACCCACCACCTACGACATAGCGTGACAGGAACATCCCGAAGCTTCAGAGAAGGCAGGGTGAGCGGTCCCGACATGACGCTATTCGTGAGTATATGATACAATCACCCCGAAGCCCTCTACACCCGGAGGTAAGACCACTGCAACCCTAGATTGGCCGGGATATCTGTTTTCTGGTATGAACACTGAGTAAGGAAGCCATCTATCTTTAATACCGGACTAGTGGCTCACGGCGTCAGATAAAGGGCTACCCCAGGCGGGAGCAACAAGCAGGCAGCTACTTATGAATGTTCCGTAAATGCATGTTCCCTCACTAGGAACCATTTAGGTGGAATCTAGCCTGGTTTCATGTTTATGTTTAGAGGATATCAAACAGGGAACCATGCAACTAAATTCCCGCGACCGACTGTGTACTGTGGTCATGAATGTTTAATCTTAAGATCGGATTGTCTCCTGTCCCCCTCTTGCTTAAAGTGACACGTACAACATTTATCTCACAGGCAGAGAAACATAGCGAAAACATAAAGCCTACAACCTGAAAACCCCTATAACTGGAAATCCCCTCTTCCTCAGTCTAAAATCGGAAAACCCTCCTTACCCGGTCCCCCAGGTGGCCCTCCTAGGCCCCTAGGCCTAGCACAGCATACACCCAAAGACACCTTACAGGCCATAGACGGAGCCCAGAGAGATAATAAAGACACAAAAGATAAAACAAGCCGCTAAGAAAATCTCTGCTAGCACCTTGGCATTAGAAACCTAAGGAGTAATCCTGTATAACCCTGCACAAGTTAACACGGGGAGGAGTGGGTTAAGCAAAAAATAAAAAGGAGAAAGGAGATAAAACCCTGTGGACAGGCACATCAGGGGTTATTACCGGGGATAGACTTTGCATGGTCCTTCCAGGGCATGAGGGGGTGCACGACATCATCTCCAGGGTAACTAGCTAACCAGAAACTTATGGTAGGTTTAATCTGACCATACTGAAGCGAGTACACTCTAAATAAGCTTCCATCAGCCCTGAGTTCATATTGTTGGGATAACTCAGAGGGTGAGGTCTAATAGACTCCAGGTGGCCAGTCATATTTTCTTCATATTCTTTTCCAAGCAGCCCCCCCCAGTCGGGAATCTAGTGGATTATTGTTAGCCCAGGCCTCTCTCGTTCGGTGGAGGGGTCAGGTATCCAATTTAATCCTCAGCACGGAAACTCCCTATACACAAAACACGGCAAAATTCCCTGGGCATTCCCAAAATAAGGGGCCAAGGTTAAGTTACTCCCCAAAGACAAGCATTCCAGCAAGAAGGGGACCACAGGTTAACACATGAGGAGGCATAGCAGGAAAAGATCAGCGGCCTAACAGGAGGATTACCAAAGATTTGCCCCTTTTTTGTCGCATCTTTCTCTTCATTTTCCCATGATCCTTACTTTTTCTCTTTGGCGTCCCTTCCTTATTAATGGACACTTAACTGGAAAAAATAAAATTAAAAAAATAATAAAAAGGGGGGCAGAAAGATAGAGCTACCTCCACGCTTATACCCTTCGAGAAGATATTAAGTACTTTGGGGGTAACACCGAAAGGGACGGTAGGTCTGGGAGACAGAGGTGGGCAGGGTTGGGCAGGAGAGATCCCGACGCACCACACCACAGATCTCGACTTTAAAAGACCTACAAATCGCCAAGGGCTAATGTGAACCCCAAAGTAAGGGGTAATCAAAAGTTAAAGTAGGGTAAAAAGGGCTAGGGCGGCCCCGATTTATAACAAAACTGGGTAAAAGAATAAGACCCATCAAAAAGGGCATCATGAGTAAAGACATCGCTAAACCAACAAAGAAGGCAGCCACAAAAGGAACTAAAGGGGAGACAAGTACAATTAAGCACTATCTACGACAGGGTGCTAGCCCAAAAACATCGGGGAACGATTCCCATGCAGGAGCCAGTATGGAGAGAAGCAGGGGGGCAGAAGGGGAAAATAATCAATCAAGAGCGGACTGCACTACGGAAAGCGAGACTGACATGAGCCGATCCGAGGATCAACAGGCAGGAGCACATATCCCCAACAAATTCGAAATGGAGGCGATGTTACTACACCTTGAAAATGCCATTAAACTAGAAATTAATACTCTCCGAGAGGACATGGGCCACTTGTTGTCTAGAGTAGAAGTGGTAGAAGGCAGAGCAGACATCATAGACCAGGAAATTATGCACGTAAAATCTCAACTGAAAAAGTCATTCCTAAATCAGAGAGACACCCTCTATAAGATTGAGGATCAAGAGAACAGGGACAGGAGGTAAAACATGAGGTTGCGTGCAGTCCCGGAACAAAGAGGGGAAAATTTAGAAAAAAAAATCTGGACAATCCTGGGCCCGATAAGCGGCAAAAACCAAGATCAGTTCCCTGGGATTGACAGGGCACACCGAGTGGGAAGAATAGAAAGGCCCGACTCGGCGAGACCACGGGATATCATTATCAGATTTAGCCACTTTAAAGAAAAAGAGGACCTTTGGACAAAAATAAGAAACAAGACACCCCTGATGTTCGAGGGAACCGAAATACAAGTTTACGCCGATTTGTCGGCCCGCACTTTGGAAAGAAGAAGATTTCAAAAACCCTTACTGGAAATTCTCAGAAAGGAAAATATTAAATATAATTGGGGTTTCCCATCCTGCCTAATAGGCGTAAAAGAGGGGCGCTCGGCTAGGCTGAGATGCCCGGAAGAGTTGCAGGGTTTCTGTGCGAAGCTAGAGATCCCAGTCCCGGATCTACCGGGCTGGAACGAAATGGAGGGTTTAGGAGATTTCATACACAGGGGTGGGGGAGGAGAGGGGGGGGAGGACACAAGTAACACTCTAAAGTAAGCCCAAGTCGAGCCAGCCCTTTTTTTCCTTCATTTCCCAGAGTTCCGGGCCACGAGGGAAAAAAGAGGGCAGAACAAACTCAAACTCCACCTCACCGGGAATCTAGTGTCTGAGGGAGGCCACACGAGATGGCCCCCACGGACTTAGAGACCCAGGTCGGGGTCAGAGAGGGGAAGGAAAAAAAAAGAAGGGGGGGGGGGGGGGGGGGGGGGAGGGGTAGGGAGAGGGGGCGGGAGGGAATAGGAGATAGGGGAGAACATGGGAGGGGGGTCCCCTCCGCTGTCAGACAAGCAACGACTTTAAAACCTCCAAAAAAAAAAAGAAAAAAAAAAAAGCTATACACAAAAATAAATACTCAACAGAGTGATGGCGACTGAAATCAATTTTCTCACCTATAATGTAAAAGGTCTGAACTCCCCCAGTAAGCGTTTTAAGGTGTTAGAGGAAATTAAGAGATACAGGGCCGGAATAGTTTTTCTACAAGAGACCCACCTGTCACATACCACCAACACCAGATTATTTTCACCATCATATCCAACTTGGTACTATGGGGACACTATTTCAAGCAGGGCAAGAGGGGTGGCTATTGGGATCGCGAGAGATACAAATTTTATTCTGGACGATAGAAAGACGGACCCGGAGGGGAGATTCCTTTTTCTTAGGGGATCCCTCATGGGGGTGGGACTTACCCTAGCCAACATATACGCCCCAAATACAAAACCTATTACATATTTAGAGTCGATTTTGCTTAAATTGAGGGCCTTCAAAAAGGGATTCTTGATCCTGATGGGGGACCTCAATTTCGTAATGGACCCCACCTTAGATAGTACGTCTGGTGCGCCGGGGACAGGGAACGTACAGCTAAAACGGATTAAAAAAAGACTCAGTGGGGAACAACTGCTGGATATCTGGAGGATCCAGCACCCTCAGACAAGAGACTATACGTTCTTCTCCTACGCCCACCAGACGTATTCCCGTTTGGATCATATACTGGTAGAACATGGACTACTCAAGAGAATTATTAAATCAGATATAGAAATAACCTCCCTTTCAGACCACGCCCCGGTCTCCATGAGGCTAAGTTTCCCCGAACATAAACAACCCTCGAGCGGTTGGAAATTAAATACAGAATTACTATACGACAAAGAGATACGGGATCATATCAGAAATGAACTGGAATGGTTCTTTCAAATTAACGATAATGGGGAAGTATCAGAAGCACAAATCTGGGACGCCCACAAAGCGTTTGTAAGGGGGATTTTTATAGCAAAGGCATCTTGGAAGAAGAGGGAGAGGATGAGAAAAACGCAGGTATTGACGGCCGAGATTAACACATTAGAACAAAGACACAAGACCGGTGGGGCCCACATTCAGGGAATATACACAGAGCTGATGGACAAGAGGGAGGAACTAAAAGATTTAGCCGATCAGGAAGCAAGACAGGCATTCAATAAGATGGCCAAGGACCAGTATGTATGGGGCAATAAGCCAGGGAAATACTTAGACAGAAAACTGCAAAAAAAGAAATCTAGAAATTTTATTGAAAAAATCCAAGCGGGAAACGGGGAGATGAAGTACGTTTCTAGAGAAATAGCATCCACATTTAGAGAATACTATAAAGAACTATACTCAGTGAAGACCAGGGGAAGCAAAAGCAGGGGCGAAAACAGTAAGAAAACTAACGATTTCCTGGGTAGGGCAAGGCTAACCTCACTGGGCACCGAAGAGAGAGAAGATCTAGAGAGACCGATTTCAGAGGACGAGATTCTTATAGCACTTAATAACTCACCATCAGGGAAGAGCCCGGGCCCGGATGGGTTCACGGCCTTATACTACAAAACATTTAAAGAAATTCTCATTCCTAGACTTCAGCGCTACATGAATGGTTTGGGGATAGACTACGACATGAGCGAGGAGGCGTTATCAGCAACGATCACCGTTTTGAGGAAGGAAGGGAAGGATGGATCGGTGTGCTCAAATTATAGACCCATCTCCTTGTTAAATTTTGACACAAAACTGTACGCCAAGATTTTGGCAGAACGAATAAAAGGACATTTGAGCACATTGATCCACCCGGACCAAGTGGGCTTTGTCCCGGGCCGAGAGGGGAGAGACAATGGGATCTGGACATTACTGGCCATGCAGAGGATGAGGGACTCGCGAACCCCCAGTCTACTGCTCTCAATAGATGCTGAAAAAGCTTTTGACAGGGTGGACTGGGGGTTCATGTTTAAAACCCTGCAAAGGATGGGGTTTGGGCCAAGGATTATCCAAAAAATGAAAACCCTTTATGTTCGCCCGAAAGCAAACATAAAGATTAATGGAATAGTCTCCTCCGCGTTCAAGATGCATAACGGGACCAGGCAGGGGTGCCCGCTCTCCCCCCTCCTTTTCGTCTTGTCCCTGGAACCTTTGCTGTCTACAATCCGAGGAAACTCGGAGGTTGAGGGATGTAGAGTCGGCAGCGAGGATCACAAGCTCGCGGCCTTTGCAGACGACGTCCTCTTTTACGTCGGGTCCCCCCAGAAGTCAGTGCCCACTCTCCTAAAAATCTTAGCCGATTACGGCGAACTAACAAATTTTAGAATCAACTCCACAAAAACCTTCATCCTAAATATTAACCTTAACAAGGCAGAGAAACAGAACCTCCAGAAAACAGTCAGTTTTGTTTGGAAGAAACGGATAAAATATCTGGGAATAGACCTGGCCAACAACCCCAGGAAAATGTACAAAATAAACTACATCCCATTATTAGAGGAAATAAAAAAAAAATGCCAAGAGTATAAGGGAAAAACCCTGTCGTGGATAGGCAGGATTAATACGGTAAAAATGATGATACTACCAGTCATTACCTATAAATTCCAGATGCTCCCACTCCCTCTCCCAAAACATTATCTAGGAAAACTAAGAGCTATTATCATGAACTTCGTCTGGAAACACAAAAAACATAGAATCTCCCTCCAAATCCTAAAACAAGACAAAAGCTTAGGTGGCCTAGCAGTTCCAGACATCGAGAGTTATTACCACGCCATAGCATTATTAAGAATCTCAGAATGGGGTAAAACACATAATATTAAAAGATGGGTTAGCTTGGAAGAAGCACTTAGCGAAGTAAAACTGGGGAGGATTGTTTGGAATCCCCCGAAATTTCGATCACTGGGTGAAAAAACGCACATAATCACACGGACCACATTTAAAATTTGGGATAAGATTTACAAAATATTTAACAAAACATATAACTCACCCTTAATTGCACTAAAAGACAACCCCCTCTTCCCGCCAGGGAGAAAAGAGATAGGGGGCGACTGGATTATAAAGGACAGCACATGTTTAGGGGAAGTCATTAGCAAGGGGAAAGTTTTGGCACTGCACGATTTACAGAGTAACGAGGCGTTCTCCATTGATGGCTGGCGGTACCGACAGTTAACTCACTTTGTTGGCTCACTCCCTCGACCGTTAAGAGAGGCAGAAGACCTAACGAAGTTAGAGAAAATCTTTACGGCAGAAAACTCCAAGAAAAGAATCTCTAAAATATATAAATTATTATTGGAAAAAGATAGACCGGAGATACCGCCATACCTTATCAAATGGGAGAGCGAACTGGGAACACAATTAGAAGTAGGCACAAGTAAGAAAATTTTAAAATTAGCCCATGGTTCCGCCGTTGATTCCAAGACGGCAGAAATGAACTTTAAGTGCATGGCCAGGTGGTACAGGACCCCAGATAAGTTAAGCAAATTTCAGGTGGATACCCCGGCCAATTGCTGGAGGGGCTGTGATCAAAGAGGCACAATGGGTCACTTATGGTGGGAGTGTCACAAAATAAAAAAATTCTGGGAGACCATCCTAAAATATATAAAAGTAATAACAGCTGTGGAGGTGAAAAATGACCCCTGGGTCGTACTGATGCACGCAACCCCGAGTGAAATCAAGCAATATAAAGGCTCTCTGATTCCCCATCTTCTTAATGCGGCCAAAAGGGTGATCCCGAGGAGGTGGAAGGATTATGAAAGCCCTCCCTTATGGGAATGGGTAGATGAGGTAGAGTCCACATACATAATGGAGTGCGTTTTAAACTGCAGAGAGGAAGACAGGGAGGCCACGAAAGAAAAATGGGTGGGATGGAAAAAATTCAAGAAAACCTGGAGCTATACAGAGGTCCTGAGGTCTCAGCCTAGATAACCACGTGATAAAGTTATCCCTGCCAACTCCAGCTCAGAGCAAACAGGCCCAACGGTGGTATAAAAAACAAACCAAAACAAAACGACTTTAAAATCAAATAAAAAAAAAAAAAGGAAAAAGAGGAGGTTGCGCCCAAGCAGCGGAGGGGGGGGGAGGGGGTTGGGGGGGCATAGGGAATACATCAAAGTTACACACGGGGGGAAGGAAGAACAGAGATGGAAGGGAGCCGAAGTTGGGAATTTAGTAGGGCAGAAGAGTAACAGTCTGGCCCCTCCCCTATGTATTCTGTTCTGTACTCTTCGCTGTGTATATATGACTGACCAACTAATAAAAAAAAAGAAAAAGGGAAAAGAATTAAATGGCCCCCAGGGGCCTAAAAGAAACATAAAACAATCCACAAATGATGTTAAGACAAAAAGGGGAAGGAGATGCGGGTGCAGCTGACATTCCCCCATTAAGCTCTATCTGAAGTGGAAAAAAAAAAAAAAAAAGAAGCTCACAAACTATTAAACTGTTAATACAATCAAAATAATAATGAAAATCTTTTTGGAGCACCGAGCACTTTATAAGAGACTGTTTTTGCAATTGTTTTTTGTCACAGGAATGATGTATATATTACCACAAACTGTAAATGCTGTATTATTTTGTTTGTATTAACAGTTTAATACAGTTTGTGAGCTTTTTTTGTTCACAGCACCACACTGCATTATTTTAAAAGTGTAATATAATGTCAAAGCAGTTCAAAACCATAACCACACAGTCTCAGAACCCCCTTCCCAGTATTATTTTGATGTAACAAACAAATTCCTCAGAAAAGTGGGACTTTAAATGGATCACAGACAGAAGGTATATAGAAAAAGTATTACATTTATATTACATAAACAAACAACTCATGGTAAAACACATAATACAAAACATTGAATAAAACCAGAACATATGAATAAAAGCCTAGAATTAAAAGACCAACTAAGAACCAAAGCCCATACTGGGGTGAAGTACCTGGGCATACGAGTAACGCGGGACCCGCTTGAGTACATCATACTCAACCTGACCCCGCTGTTGAATAAATTCCGGGATAGGATCAAAATATGGTCAAAACTTAAAATGTCACTAGTGGGCAGGATTAACTTAATAAAGATGATTCTCATGCCTCAGCTCCTGTATATCCTTCACAACACCCCTATGGTGATCCCCCTCAAGCTGTTTAGAATCATTAATTCGCTATTTAGAGGTTTTATATGGTTGGACAAACCCCCACGGATAAAACTGGAACAACTTCAAAAGCCCAAGGAGGCAGGAGGCCTTGCCCTCCCCAACCCTTGGGTGTACTACCTAGCTGCCCAGGCGCAGCACATTGCCAGAGCCATGGGGACTATAGATGAGGGGGTGACCCCACCCCCTCAGCCCGACCCCACCAGGGAACTGATGTGTCTGGCCTCTGGTCATGCTGAGATTCCCGAGGGCATGGAGGCCCTAGCGTATGCTAAATCAAATAAGCGATACCCCACTTATACATTAATGCAGAAAGTTTGGAACAAGCTTAGACAGATACAGGGGGTGGAGGGGTATACTGAATACAGCCCAATATGGGACAATAAATATTTTGAGGAATTGCTCTCACTGGACTCTGGGGAGCGGTGGAAGAGACACGGGGTTACACACCTGAGACATATTTTTGAGGCGGGTAGCCTGATACCATTTGTGGTGCTGAGGGAGAGGTTTCAGCTCCCTCAGACGATGCTTTTCTACTACTTACAATTACAACATGCGGTGCGGACGCAGTTCGGTGGTGCACCGTGGACTCTTTCACCGACCCCCATTTTCAGAATGATGGGGGATGTTGTGCAGTTTCGGGGGTTCATATCAAGGATTTACTCGCTGGTTTTACACACTCACCTTGAGGGGTTCCCACAGACAGCTTATGCGAAATGGGAGGAGGACGTAGGCACGTTTGAAAGTGAGCAATGGGAGGAGGCTCTCCAGGCGGTCCAATTATGTTCGCTCAATGTGGCTCAGAGACTGTCCCAACTTTACCTGTTACTCAGAGTTCACCTTACGCCCGCTAGACTTCACAGGATGGGGATACGACAGGACGATAAATGCCCTAGGTGTGCAAGGGATCATGGGGACCTGATCCATCTACTATGGAGATGCCCCAAGCTTCACTTGTTCTGGACAGGAGTGGTGGCCACGATTAATGGAGCATATCGGCTTAACATACCAACTGACCCTAAACCCTGTATACTCGGGATACTAGACGACATACCTATGACACCTAAGAACAGGCAGGCGGTCGCCAGGGCCTTGTTTCAGGCACGAAAAATGATTCTCAGGCACTGGAAGGACTCAGAGCCCCCGGCCCTGGGAGAATGGATAAAACAAATGGGGGATACTATTAGGATGGAGAAGTATATCTTTCAACACAGGGGTTGCCCAGAGAAATACGAGAGTCTATGGGCTCCCTGGTTGGACACACCAGGACTGTCGCCGATTGATTTGATATTAGACCGATTACTGTAGAAAGAATAGGTGAGCTAGAGAACCGCTTGGGAAATAATTACTGGATATGTGCGGGATGGGGCGGCCCAGAGATGATGATAGAAGGTGTTCTGTACCAACAAATGTATGAGTATGGGAGATGGGGGAATAACGAAGCTGAATTATTGATGAGTCTTCCTGCAGAAATGTACATACCCTTTGGATCTGTGACTATGAACCTGTCTGAGTTTGGTGCTGAAAAAATTGTACTTAATGTTCATTCTGTATTTCTTTGGTTTTGTATTTGTTCAATAAAAACATCTTTGATTTAAAAAAAAAGAACCAAAGCCCAGAAGCTGTCACGACGACAGACCATCCAATGCATTTAGAAAAACACACATAGTTTTTATCTTCTTCAGGGACTGAACCGGGCTTATTGTTTTCAAAGCTGAGAGTCGGATCTATGATGATAAAATAAACAGCATCACAAACATGTACACAATAATGAGACATAGTCATGTAAAACAGCATGACTATTATAACTGGTTTACATATGGTAATACTGACCGCCGTTAGGAGTGTTTCACCAACCTAATAATTCAATTAGGAGTAAAAAGGTGTAGATCAAAATGCCATATACCCAGGAGGGTTTTTTTTATCCCTAGGGATACTACTACTACTTTTTATGCTCTCCCAAAATTGCACAAGAGTCTGTCGCACCCATTGGGGCGACCAATCATCTCTGGAAACGGCTCCTTGACCGAAAATTTAAGCAAACTCATTGATTGATACCTGCGACCACACGTTCTGGGGATCCTGAGCTACATTAAGGATACCATACATCTACTACAACACATTGATGGATTACAAGTGCCCCCAGACTCGTTGCTAGCCATCGATGTGGAGGCACTATATAGTTCGATCCCTCATGATAGGGGATTAACAGAAATTTGTCGGAAAAAAGTGGATTTGAGGGAAAGATCAATGACTATATCATTGAAGCCCTATGTTTTATCCTCTATCATAACTATTTCTCCTTCAATGGTTCTCACTACCTCCAGGTACAGGGCGTGGCCATGGGCACTTGTTTTCCCCCGGCGTACGCCAATCTGTACCTGGGGCAGTGGAAACACATGGTCAATACCTCGGATAGTATGGCTCCTTTTTTGGAGCATGTCGTGGTGTGGCTTCGCTATATTGATGACATTTTTATCATCTGGAGCAGCCCAATGTGGAGCTACAGACTTTTGTGCAACATTTCAATTCTAATGATTTAAGTTTCGCAATGACCACCAGTCACAACCAGGTTGATTTTCTGGATATTTCTATCCAGAAAGACATTAATGGAGTGCTAACTAGCAATCTATATAGAAAACCAACAGCTAGAAATTGCATTTTACATGCCACAAGTTTCCATCCGAACAACCTGGTTAAGTCAATACCTTACGTGCAATACTTGCGATTGAGACGCAACTAATATGATGAGATCTCCTTTAAAATAGAGGCAGACTGTGCAAATGAGGATATTCAAGAAACTGCCTCAAAAAGGCATTTAGGAAGGCTAGTTTAAAGATAAGGCAAGAGCTTTTTTATGGACACAAAGGTCAGAAAAGCGGTAGTCCTATGCGGATCATTACTCGCTTTTCAAACCAGCAGGAAACTTTTAAGAACATAATCAATAAATACTGGCACGTTTTGTCCCTGGACCCAATAATTGGTTCCCTGGTTCCAATATGTCTAGAATTTACTTTCCGGTGAGCGAGATCGCTGCGGGATAATCTTATCTCCAGTGAATACAAAGGTGGGCCCAAAGATCCCTGTAAAAGATTTGGCACCTTTAAATGTGGAGGATGCAGTTATTGCCAGTTCATGGATGTGAGCACAGACAAACTACTTCCTAATAACAACAAATTTGTCCCACTGCACTTCTCAAACTGTAAAACTGTTGGTGTAGTGTATTTACTACAATGCAACTGCAAATGTTTTTACGTTGGCAAAACTAAAAATGAACTGTGGCGTAGAATCTATCGTCACATTCAGAGCATGAAAACATGTAACCCGGATTTACCGTTGGGTCGACACACAATACAGTTCCACAACAGTATCCTCTCCAAAGTGAAATTTTTAGTGCTAGATCGAATACATCCAGGGATCAGAGGGGGAGACTGGAACAAAATCCTGCTGCAACGTGAACAGTGTTGGATTTTTAAACTGGGCGCAACATTCTTTTTGGGGTTGAACGATATGAACGATATGATATTCAACAAATGTACTCTCCTGTGTCAAGTAAGTCATCCTTTTATCTGGCCTTTGTGTCCTGTCCTCTTGTTTCCTTTTCTCTTTTTTCCAGTGTTTCCTCTTTCCCTTTTCCTATCTGATTATTAGATTTGATGTGTCATTGCTAAATTGACTGTCACTTACATACAGTGACAATTATGTTCAATATGAATGATTTTTTCCTTCATGATATAGGATCTGTTTATTCGTGGCCCTTGATTGCTATGAGTGGTATTTGGTTTGAATCATGGGGGCACTGCCTGTCCTCTTTATGCATGTGCCAGCCTAATGCCAAGTAACATCTCTTTTCCCTTTGTGATAATGGTGCTGTATAAGCGTGGTGACCGACGCCGTAAGTGTCTTTATCTTCTAAATGTTCAGCTATCTCATGTGTTCTCCCCTTTGACTACTAGATGTCCCTCCTGCTACGTGACGCATTGCGTATGCGTTGACGAGGTGACGCCATTCACGGCGATCACCTATACTCTTAATGAGTGATGTCATCTACGAGTGCCGGCCATGATGATGCAGCCGGAGCACGATGGTACCGATTGACTGCAAGTCGAGAAGAATCAGCCAGCCAGTCAGTAATGATCTGACTGGCTGACACAGGTGCTTGTAATGGGCAATCATGCTGTTTTATATTTAAAGCCAGGCTGGTTAACAGATTAGTCTCTATTCTGTTGACCGACAATAGGAGCCACGCCTGGCCATTCCAGGAGTAAGGTGTGTGAACACTTTAAATCTTATATCCTCCTTTCCATGCCAGCGTTTGTGTGCTGGCATTGGAATAAACTTGTCTCTATATATTGTGTAGTACCAATTTATGCTGCTGCAAAAAGGATTCCATCCTGTCTCTCTGTTTCATCCACAGATCATTACAGATCCCAGTTGAGGTTATACCCCTTCCTCCACAATGCCCTGTCCAAACTATCAGACAAAATTAGGACACAGACAATAGATCATGCCAAAATTAGGCTGATCTGCGTTGATATACTACTACTAATTTCCTGAGAATGTAAGCTCACAAGCAGTAGAGAAATCTATGACTTTCTTTTTATTTGGTACTTCAATTAATTGACACAAGCAGGATAATGATAAATATTTTATATATGCTATTTCCATCCAGATTAACTCTTTAAAACCTCTGGAGATCAGGATTCCTTGCTGCTCACTACAGCATCTCCCTAGGGATAAAAAACACTCCTGGGTATATGGCATTTTGATCTACACATGCATGTGGTGGATGAACATTCCCCCCTGACCTTTTTACTCCTAATTAAATTATCGCATTTGGGTTGGTGAAACGCTCTTAACGGCGGTCAGTATTACCATATGTAAACCAGTTGTAATAGTCATGCTGTTTTACATGACTATGTCTCATTATTGTGTACATGTTGTGATGACGTTTATTTTATCATCATAGATCCAACTCTCAGCTTTGAAAACAATAATCCCGTTCAGTCCCTGAAGAAGATAAAAACTGTGTGTTTTTCAAAACGCGTTGGATGGTCTGTCGTTGTAACAGCTTTTGGGCTTTGGTTTTTACTTGGTATTTTAATTCTAGGCTTTCATTCATATGTTCTGGATTCTCCTTTTGTGTTAGTCTGCTGCCGAAAGGGGAGAGATGTAACAATATCCCTCAAGAAATCTATGATACATTAATTCCACTGTATCAGAATGATGGAACATTGTAAGAGTTTTGTAGACTGTTGCCATGCCTCCTGTAATCCCTGATTAATCAAAGCATTGCTTGGATGTGGATTCCATGGAATGTAGGGTACAGACCGTCTGGCAATTTCGGGAGCTCCTGCTATTGTGAGAAGGTGTCCTGTGTTTATATTTATGATAATGTGTGTTGTGTCTTCTGAGCTAAAAGACTGCAAGTCTGCCCTGAAAGGAAATACCTCTGAGTCACCTAGGCTGCTTTAAGTGACTAGTTAACCACTTCAGCCCCGGACCAATTGGCAGCCAAAGGACCAGGCCCCTTTTTGCAATTCGGCACTGCGTCGCTTTAACTAACAATTGCGCGGTCATGCGACGTGGCTCCAAAACAAAATTGGCGTCCTTTTTTTCCCACAAATAGAGCTTTCTTTTGGTGGTATTTGATCGCCCCTGCGGTTTTTATTTTTTGCGCCATAAACAAAAATAGAGCGACAATTTTGAAAAAAATGCAATATTTTTTACTTTTTGGTATAATAAATATCCCCAAAAAATATATAAAAAAAAATTTTTTCCTCAGTTTAGGCCGATACGTATTCTTCTACATATTTTTGGTAAAAAAAAAATCGCAATTAGCGATTATTGATTAGTTTGCGCAAAAGTTATAGCGTTTACAAAATAGGGGATAGTTTTATAGCATTTTTATTAATATTTTTTTTTTATTAGTAATGGCGGCGATCAGCGATTTTTATTGTGACTGCGACATTTTGGCGGACACATCGGACATTTTTGACACATTTTTGGGACATTTGTCATTTATACAGCAATCACTGCTATTTAAATAGCACTGATTCCTATGTAAATGACAGTTGTAGTTAGGGGGTTAACCACTAGGGGGCGGGGAGGAGTCAGTGTGACGTGTTGTGTTTTTTTTTTACAGTAGGGGGGCGTGGCTGTACGTCTGATGTCATTGATCGGCGTTCCCGATGACAGGGAACCGCCGATCACTGACAGTCAGTGTAGGAAGCGCGGGGAGAGGTTTGTTTACATAGACCTCTCCCCGTTCTTCAGCTCCGTAACCCGATCGCGGGATACCAGCGGCGATCGGGTCCGCTGGTCCCGCGGCCGTGGTCACGGAGCTCCCGACCGGGTAGCGCGCGCGCCGCTGGCGGCGCGCGCGCGCCCCCCGGGCAGGCAAATTAAAGGGGACGTACAGGTACGTGCTTTTGCCTGCCCGTGCCATTCTGTTGACGTATATCTACAGGAGGCGGTCGGGAAGCGGTTAATTAGCTATGTTAATTCTGTTTCTGGTTACAGTTTGTATTGCTAAGGTAATATAATCGGGGGGATTTCCTTCTGGTGTATATATTTGTGTGAGTTTGTTCAAATAAATGTTCCATGTTCACTTTGTAACTAAGCTAGTTTCGCCTGGTTCTTGGTTACAATATATATCTGTAATATTTGATATCTGAGGATCCAGACTGGAGGAAGCAGTGTAATGACGTAAGCGGAGTACGATGGGGTTCTTTTACAGATATATAGTATATGTGAAGGTATAGATAAATTCTGTAAATAATTATAACAATGATAACATATCAATTCAGCAGAAACGTATCAATTCATTGGAAATGTATGGCACATGACAAAAAAGCATGATAGGAAAATAAGGTATACACTATATTTAAAGGTGTAAAAAAATAGGATAGGTTTAGATAGAAGTACCGCCCATACTGATGAAATAAAGGTTGCATTCATAATGGCATGAACTCACATAGAACCAACAGGAGTAAAATAAATAAGGAGAGGGAAGTGTTGTAGAGGATTGTGTGTACATCTAGCGCCTTGTCAAGGCCCCCAGGTGCAAAGGTGTCCAGCTTAAAGATTACATTTTTTTCCCTGGGGCCAAGGAAAGGTTCCCCCTCAGGGAGGGACCCAGGGATAGATTCAATAGCTTGCATTTTAAGGCCACAAAGATCTTTATCATGTAGGGTAAGACAATGCCTGGACACGCTGTATTTGGGGGAACCATTGTCCACACTTCTTCTATGCTCTCCAAAACAGACATGGAGGGACCTAATGGCATACTTGCTGAGTAGAAACTGAACTGTGGGAACCTTGAGTGGAGAGTTTAAACAACTTTTGCTTGTGATTGCTGTGTTGCATTTTTTTTTTTGGGGGGGGTTTCCTTGCAGCTTTTTTAACACCCTCTCTGTCACTTTTTAAACAGCCTTTTTTTTTTTATTCCTTCAGCCTACTAATTAAGGAGTGTGGAGTTGAGTATTCCAGGTGATAATCAAAATTAAAGCCTGAAACAGTAGCGCTAAAATAAAATTAAAACGTGCATAATTGAAAAATGAATAACAGTCATAAAAAAACTCTAGCACATCCAACCACGTGATAGGTGAACGTGATACAAGAATAGTGTACAGTGAAATATATACAAATATATAAACTTATATAAAACGTGAAACAAAATGTGCAAAAAAATGTTCCAGTAGAGGTAAGACAAATGTTCCAAATATTGCATAAAGTGAGCAGTCCTTTTGATGTGACTCTTCTTAAATCAATATATAATCTTCTTCCATCCACCACACCAGTGCTCAAAGTGCCACTCCCATAGGAGACTCACTCACCAGAATTTTTGCCCCCACTTCCGTGTCGGGCAAATCAGCATAAAAGATCTCAAAACAGCCAGTGGGTAGCCTTCCTGTGTACTTCACTCAGTGTTAACAATAGCTCCACATGTGAAAATAAAAAGTGCTCCAATAGTGTAATAACGTAAAAGAAATTTAATAGCACACTAATAAAGAGCTTCAATCGATTCACTCACATTTTAAACAAGTGTTGAAAGCAAAGAATAATATACACCACAGCAGGAATCACTCCAATCACTATAACCTGGTAAATCCACTTCACAGCAAAAAGTATACACAATGGTCACGGCGGACCCGAGGTGTGTGTGATATTCTTATCAGGATCTCACCATCTCCCCTCCATCAAGCGTCCATACAGTGAAGGAGAAAGACCAGCACCGAAAAACTGTTTAGAGGTAAAGTTCAGATGTAATCTCACTGAACGTCGCTTAGGCCACGCCCCGAGAAGCAATGAATACGATCATCCATGAGATTGCAGAACTACCAAGGTCCCAGTGTTTTAAAAAGAATACTGAGGCCAACAAATCCCCGGACAATCACCAAATTAGATTCCTCTCAGGATTTCACTGCCAATACAGAGAGGTCGAGGAAATATATAAAAAACACTGGCACATTCTATTGAGGGATCGCCACCTTGGGGGAATTCTACCTCAGCTACCTAAATTCATCTATAAGAGGGCACCCAATTTTGGTGATCAGGTTGTTAAAAGGGTTTTGGACCCCCCTGGGGAAGGGAATCTCAAAATAGATCTGAAAGGATTCTATTGTTGCAGGAAATGCATCTGCTGCAAGACAGTACGGGTATCTAATAGGGGTGTTACCACTGTCACCAATAGGGACAATGAAAGTTTCCCGATTAAAGATTTCATTTCCTGTAACACATCACACGTGGTATATTTGATGTGGTGCCCTTGTGGCCTCTTTTATGTTGGAAGGACGAAGAGATTGCTGCGGGTGCGGATTTCTGAACATCTCGCCAACATTAGGAGAGGCTACCAATTCCACAGTGTTTCATTACACTTCAAATTGAAGCACCATCAGGACGCTAGCCTACTTCAGTTTGTAGGCATAGACACAATACATCCATCTTGGAGAGGGTCTAATCGGGTTAGGGACCTGTCACAACGGGAAACTCGATGGATCTTTTTGTTCAAATGTCTTGCGCCTAGGGGCCTCAATATTGAACTAGACCTGAATTGTTTTCTGAATGATTTCTAGATTGAGTTATATCAATTCTTACCATGGGGGATCACTGTTAATGTACAGATTGCTCTACTTGATTCATAACTACTAGTGCAGAGATGGGGGTATGTTTTATGGTCATTCTCCCCCGGTACCTGCCTATTACATATATTTAATATGCCCATAATTCTCTAAGTTTGCATTATTACCAATAGTTCATTGGTGACTTCCCCCTAAATTTAGATTTTTAACAGCAATTGATATTTGAGGGAATACCAGCCACTCTATGCTATTATATATATATTTTTATAAATTTTTATTTTTTATTCTATGTTTATTTTAAATCTATACAGTTTCCCCTTTAAGGGGACAAAATATAGATTGAAGTAATTAGTCTAATACTTCTTACATCAAGTTTTAATAGGCTTATTACCATTTATCTGGTTTTAGTAAAATGCTTTTTAGTAATATATGATTTATGGATACTTCAATACTACATAATCTTGCCCTCCCTATGTAAACGGGGACGCGAGGTGTGTGTGTGAATTTGAGTACATAAATTGATGGGGACCACAGATACCCATGTGCTGTATTTCAGGTATGATGGAGACACTGATACAGGATTCCAATGAACCGAATACAAGCTCTAATACGTCACTACACGATAGTCATGTGACCGGCATCCCTTCTGGTATTCACCAATGGCGTTCCCGCATGATACGCACGCGCACGAGTGGGGCAGCCTGTGCGCGGACATGGTATTGATGTGGGACGACCATGATATGTACGGGCCCTCGGATGCTCGTGCGCATGCGCACACACGTACGGGTTGATCGTGCGCAGGCGCGCTGGGTGGGCGGAGCGGTCGTGACGCTCTATGCGGGGATTGGCCGGACTTACGTTCGGGAGGCTCGTCTCGGCATGGTCCTCTCATGGGGCAATGGCGGATGACGTGCACGTGTATCTAGTGAAGGGCTCGCTGGATTGGCGTAGCCCTGTATTCTCTGTGGTGATTGGATACACCAACGGCTGGGGGAGAGACAAAGCGTGGTTTATCGCGCTGTTGTTTCTCACACATGCCGGCCCCAATAGCACAATTAGCATTCCACCAATGGGAGGGAGGGGAGGGACATATAAACAAGATTGATACATCGCCAGGCCAACCCCATGATTAAGTCTTATGACGAAACATGTCGGGGCGTGGCCTAAGCGACGTTCAGTGAGATTACATCTGAACTTTACCTCTAAACAGTTTTTCGGTGCTGGTCTTTCTCCTTCACTGTATGGACGCTTGATGGAGGGGAGATGGTGAGATCCTGATAAGAATATCACACACACCTCGGGTCCGCCGTGACCATTGTGTATACTTTTTGCTGTGAAGTGGATTTACCAGGTTATAGTGATTGGAGTGATTCCTGCTGTGGTGTATATTATTCTTTGCTTTCAACACTTGTTTAAAATGTGAGTGAATCGATTGAAGCTCTTTATTAGTGTGCTATTAAATTTCTTTTACGTTATTACACTATTGGAGCACTTTTTATTTTCACATGTGGAGCTATTGTTAACACTGAGTGAAGTACACAGGAAGGCTACCCACTGGCTGTTTTGAGATCTTTTATGCTGATTTGCCCGACACGGAAGTGGGGGCAAAAATTCTGGTGAGTGAGTCTCCTATGGGAGTGGCACTTTGAGCACTGGTGTGGTGGATGGAAGAAGATTATATATTGATTTAAGAAGAGTCACATCAAAAGGACTGCTCACTTTATGCAATATTTGGAACATTTGTCTTACCTCTACTGGAACATTTTTTTGCACATTTTGTTTCACGTTTTATATAAGTTTATATATTTGTATATATTTCACTGTACACTATTCTTGTATCACGTTCACCTATCACGTGGTTGGATGTGCTAGAGTTTTTTTATGACTGTTATTCATTTTTCAATTATGCACGTTTTAATTTTATTTTAGCGCTACTGTTTCAGGCTTTAATTTTGATTATCACCTGGAATACTCAACTCTATACGTATCTTTTTAAGTGGCTGCTTTTAGTGTTTATTTTCCACATTTCTTCCCCGTGGCGCAGTGGTTGGAATCTGGATTGTGGCGGTTTATCCTGATTCCTTATTTTATATACAGCTCTATTACAACCACAAGCAGCCATGGATTCATGCCATTATCTATTAGATAGGCAAATGGACCCAGAATGTATCTTTTCAACCAATCATACGATGATCGAATGTGATGAAGACATTTCTGGTTTGTTGAAAAACTTAGACACGTTACTTGAGAAACGTCTCAAGACTTGGTGGGATGTGTTTACCTTTGAGCACTATCAAAGGGAGAATTTAATCTTCAGGAGTCTCAGGTGGGAGGTTACCCCACAGGATGGACTCACTGAACCCAAATTTTTAGAAGAGTGGCTGGGGTTTTTTAACAGAGTGGGAAGGGAGCTACAAAGTTTGGTATTGAAGAGAAAACAAATCAAACTAGGGATATTAAATACTAAAATTAAACTTTTAGAGGATAAGTTGGAATCTTCCAAAGAGACCCCTCAGATGAAAGAATTTGATGTCACTATGAAGAAGAAATTAGAAAAAATTGACCGTGATACACAGAAAAAGAAGGTTAAAAAATACAATCGTGATGCGAATGATTTCAAAACAGGGAATATTTATGCATGGCAGACTAACCCTGATATTAATAGCGGACTAACATCTAATAATGGGGAAACCTTGGATAATGGAGCTTCAGTGCCCCCAGATCCCCCAAAGAAAGTGGCGAATAAAACCGTGCACAATAAAAAGGAACAGGGAGCGGGGAACCAGCAGAGAAGGGGGGCAACCTCTAACTATAATACCCCCCAGTATAACCATCATTACTCCTCACCCAGACCGGGGTATGATAGAAGTACCTATCCATCAGAAGATTTTGTTCGGCACTCTCCCCGATTACCTAGAGAGAGTAATCATTATCCACAACAATATGGATCATATGAACATCACTCTCAGTCTCAATACAATCATCAACCGTGGCCACCCCAGCCTTACAATCAGGCACCTCATGTCTCTTACCCTGGCTACAGGAATGACAATTCCATGGGAGGTGGACCTGGCCCTTCTAGGGATGAGGGACATCATGATTACACACATGGAATGCCTTTTTTAGGTCAAAGGGGGAGGGGAGGCAGGGGGGGGGCGGGAACACCGAGACGGAATGGACAGGGCCCAAGGGGGAGAGGCGGGTTTGGACCCCCTATATACAAGGAAAGGACGCCCACACAAAAAGAAGAAGGGGATGTAGGGCAGGGAAACGGCTATCCGCCAAGAAAAAGGCAGAGGGATGTTTGAACTCAGGGATATACAATCTAAGTGGGGTTGAATTAGATAAAAAGGAATTGAACATTTTAAATCTTGGCCTTAAGTGTGCACAAAAGAAAACTATGAACAAATTCGAGGTTTATATAGATACACACAAATTTATCAGGACCATGAATATTAAAAAGTACTTTCTTAGTCGTCCCACTAACTCTATCATGAGATCCTATGTCAGTACCAATAAAATAGACAGTGGCCTTAAAAATAAATCAATATTCAACCCACAGATTCCAGCTAATCATTATATAGAGGTCTTTAAAAACCTTGTGCTCAATGATATTGAAAAAGTGAACCCTAAAAAGCGCATTAATCCCGAATACATCAGAGAGGGGGTTAAATCCCTTGAGGGCAGAAAAAATGTCATCATCAGGCCTGCTGACAAAGGGGGGGGTGTGGTCATTTTGGATAGACAATTCTACACTGACCAACTCACTGAGCTATTAGCTGATGAAATCACATATAAAAGATTGACAATAGACCCCACTGAGCAATATATGTCCCAATTAGCTGCACTAGTGGATTGGGGATTTCGTATAGACGCCCTCAATGCTAAAGAAAAAAGATACCTTGTCCCTAGCACCTGCAGGATACCTGTGATCTATACTCTGCCCAAAGTCCACAAAAACGCAGTGAAACCGCCCCCACGACCCATTGTCAATGGGATCGGTTCTATCACCGCGAGACTGGGCGAGTACTTAGATAGATTCTTGCAGCCCAGTGTTAAAGCCACTCGGGCTTACCTTAAAGACACCTCTGATCTATTACTACAGCTGGAGGAGGTTAGATTAGATACCACTGTCCCCTCATTTTTGGTGACGGCGGATGTGGCGTCACTTTATACTATCATCCAGCACGAAGATGCCTCTCTGGCCCTTAATTGGTCTCTCAGTAAACGGGAAGATATTCCGCACACCCAAAAACACTTTCTGGGACAGGTGTTGGATTTTTGTGTCTCACATAACTACTTCTGGTTTGGGGGGAATTTTTTCTCCCAACAGGTTGGCGTGGCTATGGGAGCTAAATATGCTCCCAGCCTCGCCAACCTGTTTATGGCTGAGTGGGAGGATAGGCGTATCTTCAGTAGGTCCTTGCCACAGTTGAAATTCTACCGCAGATTCATCGACGACCTCCTATTTATATGGGAGGGGTCTGAGGAATCTGCGGTGGAATTTCTTCTGTATCTCAATGATAACACCAACAACATCAGATTGGATTACCAAATTAGTGAGTCCATAGTAAATTTCCTTGATGTCACTATCAGTAAAGTTAACAATGTGCTTAGCACGAAAGTGTACTTTAAGCCCACAGATAGGAACAGCTATTTATCCATTAGGAGTGGTCATCACCCCATATGGATAAAGAATATCCCCAAAGGGCAAATGTTACGGGTTCGACGGAACTGTACCCATCTGGTAGACTATTATGAACAGGCCAATGTACTGAAAGATAGGTTTGTTCAGAAAGGGTATGATACAGAAGCAATGAATACGATCATCCATGAGATTGCAGAACTACCAAGGTCCCAGTGTTTTAAAAAGAATACTGAGGCCAACAAATCCCCGGACAATCACCAAATTAGATTCCTCTCAGGATTTCTCTGCCAATACAGAGAGGTCGAGGAAATATATAAAAAACACTGGCACATTCTATTGAGGGATCGCCACCTTGGGGGAATTCTACCTCAGCTACCTAAATTCATCTATAAGAGGGCACCCAATTTTGGTGATCAGGTTGTTAAAAGGGTTTTGGACCCCCCTGGGGAAGGGAATCTTAAAATAGATCTGAAAGGATTCTATTGTTGCAGGAAATGCATCTGCTGCAAGACAGTACGGGTATCTAATAGGGGTGTTACCACTGTCACCAATAGGGACAATGAAAGTTTCCCGATTAAAGATTTCATTTCCTGTAATACATCACACGTGGTATATTTGATGTGATGCCCTTGTGGCCTCTTTTATGTTGGAAGGACGAAGAGATTGCTGCGAGTGCGGATTTCTGAACATCTCGCCAACATTAGGAGAGGCTACCAATTTCACAGTGTATCATTACACTTCAAATTGGAGCACCATCAGGACGCTAGCCTACTCCAGTTTGTAGGCATAGACACAATACATCCATCTTGGAGAGGGTCTAATCGGGTAAGGGACCTGTCACAACGGGAAACCCGATGGATCTTCTTGTTCAAGTGTCTTGCGCCTAGGGGCCTCAACATTGAACTAGACCTGAATTGTTTTCTGAATGATTTCTAGATTGAGTTATATCAATTCTTACCATGGGGGATCACTGTTAATGTACAGATTGCTCTACTTGATTCATAACTACTAGTGCAGAGATGGGGGTATGTTTTATGGTCATTCTCCCCCGGTACCTGCCTATTACATATATTTAATATGCCCATAATTCTCTAAGTTTGCATTATTACCAATAGTTCATTGGTGACTTCCCCCTAAATTTAGATTTTTAACAGCAATTGATATTTGAGGGAATACCAGCCACTCTATGCTATTATATATATATTTTTATATAATTTTTTTTTTTATTCTATGTTTATTTTAAATCTATACAGTTTCCCCTTTAAGGGGACAAAATATAGATTGAAGTAATTAGTCTAATACTTCTTACATCAATTTTTAATAGGCTTATTACCATTTATCTGGTTTTAGTAAAATGCTTTTTAGTAATATATGATTTATGGATACTTCAATACTACATAATCTTGCCCTCCCTATGTAAACGGGGACGCGAGGTGTGTGTGTGAATTTGAGTACATAAATTGATGGGGACCACAGATACCCATGTGCTGTATTTCAGGTATGATGGAGACACTGATACAGGATTCCAATGAACCGAATACAAGCTCTAATACGTCACTACACGATAGTCATGTGACCGGCATCCCTTCTGGTATTCACCAATGGCGTTCCCGCATGATACGCACGCGCACGAGTGGGGCAGCCTGTGCGCGGGCATGGTATTGATGTGGGACGACCATGATATGTACGGGCCCCTGGATGCTCGTGCGCATGCGCACACACGTACGTGTTGGTTGTGCGCAGGCGCGCTGGGTGGGCGGAGCGGTCGTGACGCTCTATGCGGGGATTGGCCGGACTTACGTTCGGGAGGCTCGTCTCGGCATGGTCCTCTCATGGGGCAATGGCGGATGACGTGCACGTGTATCTAGTGAAGGGCTCGCTGGATTGGCGTAGCCCTGTATTCTCTGTGGTGATTGGATACACCAACGGCTGGGGGAGAGACAAAGCGTGGTTTATCGCGCTGTTGTTTCTCACACATGCCGGCCCCAATAGCACAATTAGCATTCCACCAATGGGAGGGAGGGGAGGGACATATAAACAAGATTGATACATCGCCAGGCCAACCCCATGATTAAGTCTTATGACGAAACATGTCGGGGCGTGGCCTAAGCGACGTTCAGTGAGATTACATCTGAACTTTACCTCTAAACAGTTTTTCGGTGCTGGTCTTTCTCCTTCACTGTATGGACGCTTGATGGAGGGGAGATGGTGAGATCCTGATAAGAATATCACACACACCTCGGGTCCGCCGTGACCATTGTGTATACTTTTTGCTGTGAAGTGGATTTACCAGGTTATAGTGATTGGAGTGATTCCTGCTGTGGTGTATATTATTCTTTGCTTTCAACACTTGTTTAAAATGTGAGTGAATCGATTGAAGCTCTTTATTAGTGTGCTATTAAATTTCTTTTACGTTATTACACTATTGGAGCACTTTTTATTTTCACATGTGGAGCTATTGTTAACACTGAGTGAAGTACACAGGAAGGCTACCCACTGGCTGTTTTGAGATCTTTTATGCTGATTTGCCCGACACGGAAGTGCGGGCAAAAATTCTGGTGAGTGAGTCTCCTATGGGAGTGGCACTTTGAGCACTGGTGTGGTGGATGGAAGAAGATTATATATTGATTTAAGAAGAGTCACATCAAAAGGACTGCTCACTTTATGCAATATTTGGAACATTTGTCTTACCTCTACTGGAACATTTTTTTGCACATTTTGTTTCACGTTTTATATAAGTTTATATATTTGTATATATTTCACTGTACACTATTCTTGTATCACGTTCACCTATCACGTGGTTGGATGTGCTAGAGTTTTTTTATGACTGTTATTCATTTTTCAATTATGCACGTTTTAATTTTATTTTAGCGCTACTGTTTCAGGCTTTAATTTTGATTATCACCTGGAATACTCAACTCTATACGTATCTTTTTAAGTGGCTGCTTTTAGTGTTTATTTTCCACATTTCTTCCCCGTGGCGCAGTGGTTGGAATCTGGATTGTGGCGGTTTATCCTGATTCCTTATTTTATAATTAAGGAGTGTGGTTAATTGGTCACAGGTGCTTGAGGCCTATATAACTTTCTGTAGAACTCATTTTGAGCCTGCTCATCTTTGAGCTTGCTGGAACTTAGACCAAGTGGAACTGGACTAAGTGGTGAGTTTAAACCAGGGTTTAAAACAGGAGGTTATAACAGGGCTCAAAGTACCTGTGTAGTGTGAGTACCTGAGTGGTGTCTGAGTAGTGTGTGGATCGTTAGTACCTGTTTATTGTGTGTACCTGTGTATTGTGATTGCACGTTGTATGCGAGTGCCTGTGGGCTGCGAGTGCACATGGGCTGCGAGTGCACATGGGCTGCGAGTGCACATAGGCTGCCAGTGCAAGTGGTCTGTGAGTGTACATAGGCTGCGAGCGCACGTAGACTGTGAGTGCAAGTAGGCTGCGAGTGCACGTAAGCTGCGAGTGCAAGTGGTCTGCGAGTGCATGTTGTCTGCGAGTGCACGTAGGCTGCGAGCGCGTGTAGGCTGCGAATATACGTGGGCTGCGAGTGCACATAGGCTGCGAGTGCACGCGGGCTGCGAGTGCATTTGGGCTGCGAGTGCACATGGGCTGCACGTGCACATGAGCTGCGAGTGCACGTGGGCTGCGAGTGCACATGGGCTGCACGTGCACATGAGCTGCGAGTGCACGTGGGCTGCGAGTGCAAGTGGTCTGCGAGTGCACATAGGTTGCGAGTGCGCGTAGGCTGTAAATAGACATGGGCTGCGAGAGCACATAGGCTGCAGGTGCACGCTGTCTGCAAGTGCACGTGGGCTGCGAGTGCATGCGGGCTACGAGTGCACGTGGGCTGAGAGTGCACATGGGCAGCACGTGCACATGAGCTGCGGGTGCACGTGGGCTGCGAGTGCACGTAGGCTGCGAGTGCACGTGGTCTGCGAGTGCAAGTGGTCTACGAGTGCACGCTGTCTGCAAGTGCACATGGGCTGTGAGTGCATGCAGGCTGTGAGTGCACGTGGGCTGTGAGTGCACGTAGGCTGCGAGTGCACGTGGGCTGTGAGTGCACATAGCTGTGAGTGCACGTGGGCTGCGAGTGCACGTGGGTTGCGAGTGCACGTGGGTTGCGAGTGCACGTAGGCTGCGAGTGCACGTGGGTTAAGAGTGCAAGTGGGCCGCGAGTGCATGTGGGCTGTGAGTGCACATAGGCTGCGAGTGCACATGGTCTGCGAGTGCATGTGGGTCTGTGAGTGCACGTGGGTCTGCGAGTGCACATGGGTCTGCGGGTGCATGTGGTCTTCGAGTACCTGTGTATTGTCTTGTTGAGTACCTGTGTATTGTATTGTTGAGTAGTAGTGTCAGGAAGCTAGTTGTTGGGTAATTTGGACAGGGTATAATCCCAATCCTCATTAAATTGGTAGGTACGATGCCCGGCGAGTGTGGATATGCGACTCGGTGTACATCTTGCGACATGTATGCGTTCCTTGATTATCTGATTGAGGGCGAATACTGCTGTGCAAATTGTAAGCTGCACACAGAAGTTTTTTTTTTACCTCAATACAGAGAATGCATTAGGGTAAAAAAAAACTGCTTTTAGAATCACTTTCATATTTCCAGCTTTCCTGAAGATGACCTTAGGGTGGTCTGGTACTGTCACGATCAGGGGTCAGGCTTGAAGACCAGTTCCTATAGCAGTAGCAGGACCACTGACCAGCAGGATAAGTACACAGGCAGTCCCCCTGGCGGATGATGGTGGAGATGGATTTTGCTGTGTGTTAGTCCTAATTTACGGTTTGAAATTTATTTTTGGTCCAATCCTGCCAGACTCATCATGTCATAGGTCCACATTGAAGAAGATTAAAGTGGTTGTAAACTCTCCCCCACAACTTTGCCCCATGTGAATCAGCATAAAAAACCCTAATGAACACTGCTTGTAGATATCTCCTTACGTGCATAGTATTGTTGTAATCCTTTTTGTTCTTTAGAATGACGTCACTGAGCATGCCCATATCTCCCATGATTTGCGGCACACTCTGTGTGCTTGTCTATCTATTATCAGCACTTCCTACGGCAAATTAACACAACACTGAAATCCCACAAGACTGCATAATCATTTAGAGCTTCCTCCTACACCCCATGGTACCATGTGACATTACATGAAGTGGAAAAAAAAGGCATCGGACAGCATTACTGCAGTCTTATCAGCTGAAGCTAATAAGACTGACATAGGCAAACACTACATAAGCGGCACAAGTAAATACTATGAAATAATACAAGTCAGCTATGAGCAGGGAAGCATTGTTGCCAAAGAAACGTTAGCTTAAAAAGGAGGCTTGGTTAACAGTACAGGAAGTGCTCAATGTAAGGGCGGAAATACACTGTGGTCTCAGAAAACAATACTTGAGATGGTGCTGCCTTACCCCTGGAAACAAGTTTTTTAAAGTTTCTTTAAACAGTAAGTAATTTGCGATTTGGGCTGGATTACAGTGGCTATAGTTTGATAATTAATGAATTATTATAATGGACTAAATAAATAGAAGTTTCAGAATGGGAGAGTTTACTTCCTCTTTAATACATCTTTGTTGATGACTGATTTAAAGTTGGTCCCGAAGGGATTACTAATACAAAATTCAATAAATTCCGATACCAAATTACCCAGCAGTTGCTATATGATGATAATATCATATATGTATCTTCTGTAAATGAAAAAAGTGGGGGTTCCCCTAAGGGTTTGGACTTTTAAGGCATGCTCAATCTGTGACCCCAGACAAAACGTAAGATAATATGTATTAGAAAAATATTTATTACAAAAATATAAGTAAAAGAGGAAAGTTTCTTGTTTTGACAATGTTACAATAAAAAACCTTTGAAAATGTTTGAACAATATTGGATTTAAAGAGTACAATGTATTACATCAATGCATGTTGTAGGCGTTGACTCAAACCTGACGCGTTTCGGAGGTTTAATTAAACAACTTTTCTCCTTCTTCAGAGGTAGGAGCGCAACAATCCTAATATCTAGAACAAATTGTCAAAAGAAAAACCTCAATAGATATAATGATATTCACAAAATAAAATAAAAGAGTTTTTGCATATGAGTACACATATAGACATAATGAATTCACATACCGTTTCCAAAGATGTTCCAATATGATTAAAAGCAATGGCTGGGAGGAGGAGCTTCTTATTCTGGACTTTCTTGGAAGATGTGATTTAATCAAGAATTTGTATCCATATATTGGATTTGATGGCGTGATAGCGACAAAGGGCGTCTGTGAGACACACTGAGGTCGGGTATAGTGGCCCTGATGAATCAAAACATTTATGAGTCTTTTTGTACATAGAGGGTGAAGTAAATCTAGAGTATAATAGAGAATATCACTCAAAGTGTATTGTATGTATTTTTCACAGACCTGTATTCTGTGTTATTAGGTGAATCTTCGTCGGGTTAGGCTGGTACTTTTAGTGTCATAAGTGGTTCGATGAGTCTGGGAAAAGAATTAACCAGAGATGTCCAGGGTAAAAGAACCATAGTCACCAGCGAATAGCCCCCCTAAAAAAAGGGGAAGTTCCCACATATAGATCTTTACAGAGTTAGATTGTGGCTGGAAAGTATAGTTATATTTTAATTATATTTATATTTATATATATAAATATATGGAGTATTAGTGGGTACATTGTATATATGCTTTTATGTATTTATTACAAAGAAAAAGATGCTTATTGCATCCAGATTTTTGATTGGAATAATTAATTACCTTGTTTGTCAACAAATGTCCCAGTTTATATTCCAATAGCTTTCCATAAAAGGGAAGGTGGAGGAACATTATCTTATTGAATGGCAGGGGGCCTCTAAGCCCCAATCTAATAGCCAGTGTAGAATATAATGGAGAGTTCTCAATGATTAGTTTACAATCCAGCAGAGAATGTAATGCCAGATAAAGCATGTATGTACCAGCAATAAAGGCAGCCCAGCAGCGAAGATTTAGGGTATTCTATAGCTATTGAGGTCTAGTTTTAAAGAAAGGAAAAAAGAAACAGGCTTATGCTCACCCATCCATTTGTTTAAGATCCGCTCGTCTCCTCCTCAGATTGGCAACTGCAATCTAGTGAGTGAGACGGGCGGTCTATTTGAATCAACTTCCCCGCCTAGCAATCAGCTGTTCTCAATACAGCCGATTGCAGAATGGCAGGGGAATGTTGTAGCGCCTCCCTAACCCGGCCCCCCGAGTGTTGCGCGCGCATCCGGGTCCCGCGCACCAATCAGTAGTGCGCATTGTGACCCGGACACGCCCACAGCTCCCGCCGGCACGTCAAGCTTCAACGGCGAGCAGCGTGTGCTCGCCAGGTGAAGCAATATGGGGTCCCCACGCCAGTCATTGACGTAGGACATCCCCAATGTGCCGCTCCGTCCATTCAAAAGAATGGGCGGGCGGCTGGGCGTGCCGGGCGGCTCACTAGACAGCCCTTCAACCCAGATCAACACCATATGTGTATTAGAATAGAAGGCTGACGTCCTTAGAAGCTCCTTCAGCCAGGCATTTCACAACGGGTCTGGAATATATAAACGAAAAGGGAAAGCAAATAGATAAGGGACGGGGGATACAGGAAACACCGTTATACAGATGAATCATAACAAAATGGCATATACAGACATATTGTTGCCTAAAGATTCACATAGATCTGCAAAACAACTTCAAAAAGAAGCGGTTGTATAAGTAGACTAAAGTCAATGGTATATGTAAACATATTGTTGCCTGGAGATCTATGTACATTTATAGCATAACACTATAGTGTAATACAGCAAAAACATATATAGAGCCATCATGTATTACTGTATTTGTTCATTCCCAGGTTCAAGAGATTGGATGCCATAAGATGGAATATTTGTAATGATTAATATAGAAAGAAGGAGAGATTATCTCCAACAGATACATTGTGCATTCTCAAAAGTTATGTACAGCATACCAAGTCGATGGGAACGACAAATTGGAGTATCTGGATGTAGTTGTTGTATTCTCCCTATAGCGGGCCCGGAATCGCATTCACAGCATGTATATATATATATATATATAGAGGGTTATTATATATAGTCCCAGATTGTAGTGGGAAACATCTAAAGCAAAGGGTAAATGGATGGTTGAAGTGTAATTTCAAAGGGGTGGTGAAATTATTTATTTTTCCATCCCGCCGGAGGAAAAACCTTCCAAAAATGGCTTAAACCAGATAGCCTCATTGAGGCCTGGAGAGTGGGTTGCCCTAAGCTTAAAAATCCATCGTGCTTCCAATTGGAGGAGAGATTTGTTCCAGTCTCCTCCTCTTGGATTGGGATGGATGCGATCTAAGATGAGGAATTTAATATTTGGGAATTTGCCCGCATGTATAGTGATGGTGTGTCTCCCAAGAGGGAGGTCTGGATCGCATGTTTTCATGCTGTGAATGTGTCTGTAGGCCCTTTTCCAGAACTCCAGTTTGGTTTTCCCTATATAGAAACAGGAACACTCGCATTGTAGTAGATAGATGACTCCTAACGTTTTGCAGTTAGCAAAATGTCTGTCTTTAAATATTTGGCCATCTGGTAATTTCGGATTCTTTTCCACCCACATATATTTGCAGTATTTGCATGACCCACACATGTAGGTACCTTTGTATTTGCAGTGTGTCTTAGTATTAGCATTGTATTCACTGCTAGTTATCTGATCTCTCAGGGAAGAGGTTCTCCTGAATGTAAATAAAGGTTTTTCTGTAACATATGGGCCTAGGGTGGGGTCCTCGGTTAAAAGATGCCAATATTTGTGTACTATTTTTCTAATCTGCTGTTCCTGACTCCCAAATCTGGATATGATTCTCAAAGGATTGATATCATCTTTGGATTTTTTTGAATGTAGGAGATGGTCCCTACTGCGTATACAGGCCTGTTGGAAAGCCCTTTTCAATGAGGCATGTGAGTATCCCCTTTCCAGGAGACGGTCACGGAGGTTATCGGCCTCTTGTTTAAAGATGTTGTCATCCGCACAATTTCGTCTGATTCTTAAGAATTGACCGTATGGTATAGAGTTTAATAAGGGTTGTGGATGGAAGCTGGTCGCATGCAAAATTGCATTTCCAGCTGTTGGTTTTCTATAGAGTTTAGTAAGTAATTTGCCTTCCTCGCCCTTATAGACTTCTACATCCAAGAATGCAATGTTGGTGTGACTGTATGACATAGTAAAATTCAAGTTGAATTCATTCCTGTTCATCCTAGACAAGCATTGTTGTAACAGATCCAATGGGCCGTCCCAGACGATGAAGATGTCGTCGATGTACCGGTACCACCCCAGGATGTGGTCCGTGTACATCGACAAGTCTTCATCGTCTAGGACCGTTTTCTCCCACTCCCCCAGGTACAGGTTGGCGTAGGATGGGGCACAGCAAGTCCCCATCGCTACCCCCTGTACCTGGAGGTAGTGGGAGCCACTAAAGGTGAAAACATTGTGCTCTAATATGAATTCAAGTAGGGTAGTCATGAATTCACTGTATGCGGGATCGACACCGATGTCATTTGATAGAATGTGTTTAATTGCTGCTATACCTTTACTATGGGGAATGGAACTATAAAGTGCCTCAACATCAATTGTTACTAGTAATGTATAGTCCGGTACAGCAATGTTGTCTATGATTTGCAAGAAGTGCATGGTGTCTTTCACGTATGACGGTAGATTCATGACAAAGGGTTTTAGAAATTCGTCGATTAATCGACTAGCGTTCTCGCTTATGGATCCCACTCCTGAAATAATGGGTCTCCCAGGTGGTTTATCTCTATTCTTATGGACTTTGGGAAGTGCATAGAACGTGGGTGTTTTGGGGAAATCATTGCGGATAAATTTCCACAATTGTTTAGTGATGGTATGTTTCTTTTTTCCTTTCTTTAAAACTAGACCTCAATAGCTATAGAATACCCTAAATCTTCGCTGCTGGGCTGCCTTTATTGCTGGTACATACATGCTTTATCTGGCATTACATTCTCTGCTGGATTGTAAACTAATCATTGAGAACTCTCCATTATATTCTACACTGGCTATTAGATTGGGGCTTAGAGGCCCCCTGCCATTCAATAAGATAATGTTCCTCCACCTTCCCTTTTATGGAAAGCTATTGGAATATAAACTGGGACATTTGTTGACAAACAAGGTAATTAATTATTCCAATCAAAAATCTGGATGCAATAAGCATCTTTTTCTTTGTAATAAATACATAAAAGCATATATACAATGTACCCACTAATACTCCATATATTTATATATAAAATATAATTAAAATTAAAATATAACTATACTTTCCAGCCACAATCTAACTTTCTTTTACCCTGGACATCTCTGGTTAATTCTTTTCCCAGACTCATCGAACCACTTATGACACTAAAAGTACCAGCCTAACCCGACGAAGATTCACCTAATAACACAGAATACAGGTCTGTGAAAAATACATACAATACACTTTGAGTGATATTCTCTATTATACTCTAGATTTACTTCACCCTCTATGTACAAAAAGACTCATAAATGTTTTGATTCATCAGGGCCACTATACCCGACCTCAGTGTGTCTCACAGACGCCCTTTGTCGCTATCACGCCATCAAATCCAATATATGGATACAAATTCTTGATTAAATCACATCTTCCAAGAAAGTCCAGAATAAGAAGCTCCTCCTCCCAGCCATTGCTTTTAATCATATTGGAACATCTTTGGAAACGGTATGTGAATTCATTATGTCTATATGTGTACTCATATGCAAAAACTCTTTTATTTTATTTTATTTTGTGAATATCATTATATCTATTGAGGTTTTTCTTTTGACAATTTGTTCTAGATATTAGGATTGTTGCGCTCCTACCTCTGAAGAAGGAGAAAAGTTGTTTAATTAAACCTCCGAAACGCGTCAGGTTTGAGTCAACGCCTACAACATGCATTGATGTAATACATTGTACTCTTTAAATCCAATATTGTTCAAACATTTTCAAAGGTTTTTTATTGTAACATTGTCAAAACAAGAAACTTTCCTCTTTTACTTATATTTTTGTAATAAATATTTTTCTAATACATATTATCTTACGTTTTGTCTGGGGTCACAGATTGAGCATGCCTTAAAAGTCCAAACCCTTAGGGGAACCCCCACTTTTTTCATTTATATATAGGATGTGGCATGCTATACTAAATTCCCCTCTTTATACATATATGCTCATCGCCAAGCCTACAACTTTCTTCTGTAAATGATGACGTGTTTACATATAGATTATTGGACCATTTATAAAGATCTTCCCAATATCCCATGAAGATATTTCTTGCCCCTAGGGCCATGCCATTTCAAAACTTGCCCCTAGCGCCATGCCAACCTTTTGAAGAAAGAATTCCTCCAGAAAGCCCAAAAAATTATAAATAAAAATTTTAAATAATAATAAATAAAATGAGTAGCCTCCACCAAATATTTCACCCATTGAATTTGTTATTCTTGATGGAAAACTACTGAAACGCCCTAAGCCCTACCTTGTGTGACAGGGAGGTCATGTCAAGCTACAATCAGCAATAACTAATTTCCTACCAAAATGGTCTAAGATGTTAAATATATAACTGGTGCCCTTGATATAGGTGGGTAAAGCCATGATCACAGGCTATAGAAACAAATCAGTTCCCATCGATAATGCTCTAAGATGTTAAGTATATGATAAGTCTTTCATATAGGTGGGTAAAGCTGTGACCACTGGTTGTAAAAATGAATCATCTCTGGTCCCCCTACTACCAGATGACTTGTGGATAGCCCTAGAGTCAGAGGAGAGTTGATCTTGGCCTTGCTGACACATGTCTTGACTTGTTGGCAGTCCTAACCATTTCGCAGCTGTGGTGTCACTCTATCACTGGATCATTTATGCTTACATGGGTGTTCCTATCAGAGATTATCGGCAATGTCTCAATGACCCCTTGCAGTACTCCACAATCCATCTGTATTTGGCTACACTATGCAAGTTTTGCCCTGTGTCTTTTCGCTCATATTGCTGTAACTTTGCAACTCTGCAGCAAGTTACAAGATAAGCAGCAGCATCAGGGGCTAATCTTTGTGAGCCAAGATGGCAACACAGCCAGTAACTACATAGTCAAAGGGGTTTACATGATTTGTGTGCCAGCATTTCAGTCCTGGATGTAGATTCTGACCCTGGATGATATCTTATCGGGAGAAAGGAAGATAAAGGCATTGTTTGCAAGCATGCTGTTGGCTGACGTCACAGAGCCGGTCCAGGCTCGAGAAAGATCACGACCAAATAGTCAGGATCCAACCACATGCCTGGAAGGGCACCTGTCTCAGACTCTCAGCAAGATGCTGAGAGCCTGAGCCAGTCTATCCTGCCCCCTTCACAGCCCAGTGCTCCAGTGAGAGCAGGGGGACAGAGCAGAGAGCCAGTGACCAACAGTCACTAGCTGTCTGTTTAGGGAGCTCTGAAAACCAAGCAATTGGTGGTGTTTGATTGCTCAGTTTTCAGTCTTTGAGTTGAAAGGAGACAGAAGCAGAATTGGACTGTATCCACCTAGCTAAGTATTACCTGAAAAAAAAATCCCATACTTCTCTTTTAAGCTCTTTGGTGAGTGAGCTATAAAATGGTGTTTTTTTTTATCTATTCATGAGCGTGTGCCCTGCTGTTTCTCTTTTTGCATGCATACGAGGGATTCATCCCAGGACTAACCAGGGGCTATCGGTTAATTGATGTCCATCTGCTACAGATTATCCTGCCTATGAACTGCATATAGAATTTTTCTCCTTATGTGATTTCACTTGTATTATATACAGGTTACTTTTTTTACTATGATTGCTATCACTGGTTTAAATCAAAGATCTAAAAAATAAGCCCCCCCCCCCCCCCAGCTGTTGCGGAACTACACATCCCGTGAGGCATTGTAAAACTCTGACATTCACAGACATGGCTAGGCATGATGGAAATTATAGTTCCTGAACAACTGGAGGGCCATAATTGGGAGACCCCTGAATTGAATGTACAAAGGGTATAAAGTGGTCAACTTCTAGGATACTGTAATGCAGACATTTTCCCAGCAGGAGATCTGATAATGACAAAATAGTTTGAGGCTTCTGCAGGTTTGTACCTGCTCAGCATATTTCTAATAAAAAATGTTTTTAGGATTTTGAAACTCTGTGTGCACAGATCTTTACATCCTTTATTATTGGTGATAAATGGGTGGAAAGGGATAGAGACAGGGGATTATAACGGTACTTAGTAAGGAGGAGGACACTCGTGATTTTTTGTAAAAAATACAACAATATTTATTTAACAAAAAGTTTGACACAGAAAAAATGACATACATTTAAAATATGTCTGTCAATCAAGCTGAAGCCCACTAGAAAGGGGGAAAGGGGGCCTCAGAAATGATTGAGAAACCATGCACATTCTATAATTCCTTGAAGATTAATTAAAAGATCTATACAACTGTATAGGTCATGGGTACAGTATAGTTGTTAAATGAGGATGACCGACATGTTTTGCCAAACAATGGCTTCTTCAGGGTCACTGAATCAGTCTGTACCCGAAATAGATAGGTCTAATAAATACAGAAAGCAAAGTTGTTAGAGATAAACAATGAAACTACTACCATGGCTTAAAGTGGAAGTAAAGTCAAAATTATAACTTTTACCTACAGGTAAGCCTATAATAAGGCTTACCTGTAGGTAAAAAAAAATATCTCCTAAACCTGTACGGTTTAGGAGATATTCCCCGTGCAATGCGCCGCTGACTGCAGCGGCGCATGCGCACGGGGGATTCTCGGCTGAAGGGCCGGCAGAATCCGAACCCTGCCGGGAAGAATTCTCCCGTGCGCATGCGCGGGAGTGACGACATCGCGGCTCCAGCCACTCACAGCGCTGGAGCCGCGATACCCGGAAGACACGCCGAGGCAACATGTCAGCGACCTCGGCGTGGACCAGGTGAGTTACCGACGCTTCGTTCTAAGGTAAGTATATCATAATGAGCTAGTATGCGGTGCATACTAGCTCATTATGCCTTTTCCTTTACAGGTGTTAAAAAAAAAAAAAAGTTCAGCGGCTTTACTACCGCTTTAAACAGTGTTTACATTGCATGTCATTATAAGCTATATACGCCCCCACAAGACCCACAAACACTTTCCCCCCATTTAGCAAATTCCAAGAGCGATACATACCACCGAGCCAAAGCCAGTACCAGATCTAAATCGCAGGTGTAGTCATGTGCATATGTTTGAACGCAAGGGACTGCCGAGAGCATATATAAAACCTGGTAGGTAACGGTAAGTAGAGTACATATAAATTTAAAATGGCTTCAAACTAGGTTGAATGCCATACATGGCTGTTATAGCCTAAAGTATAAATAACTTACCAAGACAAAATAAGTGATACATGTGAGGGGCGCCAGGTATAGGGACCACTATGGGGTCTAGATGGAAAAAACATAAACCCCTATGATGAAAAAGAGTTGTTAAAAAATGTTGGAAGGTCCTAAAAAACAATAATTGGTACTGGATATAAAGGCTGCTAGCTTACCAGAAAATTGCATAAACGTTTTTTAGCAGGGCAGGAAAACCATAGAGGGTTTCAGAATGGTATTAGAATATCTGGAGAGAGAGCCAGTCCAAAGGTGGATATAAACCCGCAGCTATGGAAGGAATAAGTTTGCAGAGTCAGAACTGAGTCTATAGATTCAAAGATTGTAGTGCAAAAGGAGGTCATTAACAAACCTAGTGCAGCAAAGGTCCGGATATGCTGGCGCCCCTGAGTCCATCACCATAATGGTGCGGACAAGCAGGTTATATATGCCCTCCACACCTGATCACAGTGATCCGTGATCAGGCGGCGGGCAAACGAGCCTCAGGCGCATGCGCAGTAGCGAATGCGCACTAGCCTACAATTCCCACAATGCCCGGGAGTGAGTGAGTGCGCGCGCAGCACACAGCGTGCGCAACACTCGAGAAACTAAACAATCACATATAACCTAGAGCAAAAAATTGCAATGATCAAACTGAGGGGATGAATTAATAAAGTAACCAGTTCAGAGTTAGTGCTGGGGTAGTATGGAAATACCATTGCAAATAGCAAATTAAAGAAATGGTTTAAAACTAATGTGTTCATTGAGGCCTGGAAAATGGATAGCATTGAGATTGTGTATCCATTTGGTCTCAAGCTGTAACAATTTTTCATCTATCCCCCCTCCTCTAATATGCGTCTCGACATGTTCAAGTGCCGAGAAGCATATGCATTGGGGATCAAAACTATGTACTTGACTAAGGTGCCTATTAATAGCCGTAGTGATCATGCGTTTAAAGGTGGGCTTAATGTGGTCGCGAATGCGAACTTGGAAAGGCCGTTTAGTTTTACCAATATAAAAGCATCCACAGATGCATGTAGCTAAGTAGACTACACCTATGGTTCTGCAGTTTACATGGTGTAAAATTTGATAGGAGGATCCATCAGGTAATTGGGTAACCTTGGAATTTACTATGAACCGGCATATATCACATGACCCACATGGGTATGTGCCATTCTCCCGACGTATCTGAGTTACACGTGGGGCATGATGGCTTCTAGTGAGACGGTCTCGAAGAGAGGGACATCTTTTGTAAGTGATATCAGGACGTGTGCCAATAAACTTACTGACTGTGGGGTCGGCTAAGAGTAAAGGCCAAAAGTTATTAACCACCTCACGGATCTGAGTATGCATAGAGGAAAAACGGGTGATCAGTCTTACTGGTTGAGCGTTTGTTAAATCTTTAGTGCTGTGTATCAATTTTGACCTATCCAGGTTTCTAACTTTATTGAATGATCGTTTCAATAAAGCATGGCTGTAACCTCTATTGATTAGTCTAAAGTAAAGTTCCTTAGAGGCGTTGAAAAAGTCAGCATCTGAGGTGCAGTTACGTCTTATCCTGAGGTACTGACTATATGGGATACTGTTAAGTAGTGATTGAGGGTGGGCGCTTTGAGCGTGTAAAATTGTGTTACCTGCAGAGGGTTTTCTGAATAAAGAAGTGCTGATACCGCCAGATTTGTCAATGCTGATAGTTAGATCAAGGAAGTTTACAGACTGCTGACTGAATTCCATCGTAAATTTTAGATTAAAATCATTTACGAACAGGGATTCAAAGAATTGTTTTAAATCCTGTTGTGAGCCTGACCAAAATAACAAAATGTCATCGATGTATCAATGTAAATTACCCAAAAACTACTTAGCTACATGCATCTGTGGATGCTTTTATATTGGTAAAACTAAACGGCCTTTCCAAGTTCGCATTCGCGACCACATTAAGCCCACCTTTAAACGCATGATCACTACGGCTATTAATAGGCACCTTGGTCAAGTACATAATTTTGATCCCCAATGCATATGCTTCTCGGCACTTGAACATGTCGAGACGCATATTAGAGGAGGGGGGATAGATGAAAAATTGTTACAGCTTGAGACCAAATGGATACACAATCTCAATGCTATCCATTTTCCAGGCCTCAATGAACACATTAGTTTTAAACCATTTCTTTAATTTGCTATTTGCAATGGTATTTCCATACTACCCCAGCACTAACTCTGAACTGGTTACTTTATTAATTCATCCCCTCAGTTTGATCATTGCAATTTTTTGCTCTAGGTTATATGTGATTTTTTGCATACATGGACTCCTCCAGTGTCGCACCTCTCAGTCTAACCATCTGTGTGGTCGGCTCTCTGGGGTACCCGGGCAACTGCGCAGCCTCAACAATTGCCTTTCTTTTTTCTTTTTTTTTTATATTCAATGTATTAATAAACTTTATCTATGTGCCTATATTTTGTATTGCAACTTTTGACTAAATCATTTTTTGACTAAAGGTTGTTATTGAATTGCCACTCTACCATGTACAATTTTTTCTTCTTGGTTTCAACTTCTTTAAAACCACTATTGTTACATATCTAACTCAGATTCAATTAATTATTAAGGCCTTGGTCTGCATTGTTTTTTTGCATGTCACTTCAAAAGGGACCCTGTCACTCTTGGGGATGACGGGGTTCACGGCTCCCTCCGCCTACCTCTCCCTCCACATTGGTTCCCCTATACCATCTGAGCATTTCACCAGCGACCGATGCGACTTTGCCGCTAGTTCCCACGTCTATCTTGGTACCACTACTTGTCATGTCTGTGTTTTACAGCATTGGGTTCTGTTTGGGCACCCCAGGGCTGGGATCTTTGATTGCCAGCCCGTTTTGCCTCTGACTATTGCCACATTCCATCTAGTTATCCGTAAGCTCCTTTCTCCATCCTCTTTTCTCTGATTCAACTGGAGTATTCCACTTCTATCACTGTATTGAGCGCATCAGGTTCTATAGATCTGCATTGCTTCCCGCCCCTAGTACACCTTTCATCCTCTGGGTGGCTTGAGAGCTTAGTTTCTCGAGTGTTGCGCGAGCTGTGTGCTGCGCGCACACTCACTCACTCCCGGGCATTGTGGGAATTGTAGGTTAGTGCGCATTCGCTACTGCGCATGCGCCTGAGGCTCGTTTGCCCGCCGCCTGATCACGGATCACCGTGATCAGGTGTGGAGGGCATATATAACCTGCTTGTCCGCACCATTATGGTGATGGACTCAGGGGCGCCAGCATATCCGGACCTTTGCTGCACTAGGTTTGTTAATGACCTCCTTTTGCACTACAATCTTTGAATCTATAGACTCAGTTCTGACTCTGCAAACTTATTCCTTCCATAGCTGCGGGTTTATACCCACCTTTGGACTGGCTCTCTCTCCAGATATTCTAATACCATTCTGAAACCCTCTATGGTTTTCCTGCCCTGCTAAAAAACGTTTATGCAATTTTCTGGTAAGCTAGCAGCCTTTATATCCAGTACCAATTATTGTTTTTTAGGACCTTCCAACATTTCTTAACAACTCTTTTATATCATAGGGGTTTATGTTTTTTCCATCTAGACCCCATAGTGGTCCCTATACCTGGCGCCCCTCACATGTATCACTTATTTTGTCTTGGTAAGTTATTTATACTTTAGGCTATAACAGCCATGTATGGCATTCAACCTAGTTTGAAGCCATTTTAAATTTATATGTACTCTACTTACCGTTACCTACCAGGTTTTATATATGCTCTCGGCAGTCCCTTGCGTTCAAACATATGCACATGACTACACCTGCGATTTAGATCTGGTACTGGCTTTGGCTCGGTGGTATGTATCGCTCTTGGAATTTGCTAAATGGGGGGAAAGTGTTTGTGGGTCTTGTGGGGGCGTATATAGCTTATAATGACATGCAATGTAAACACTGTTTAAGCCATGGTAGTAGTTTCATTGTTTATCTCTAACAACTTTGCTTTCTGTATTTATTAGACCTATCTATGTCGGGTACAGACTGATTCAGTGACCCTGAAGAAGCCATTGTTTGGCGAAACATGTCGGTCATCCTCATTTAACAACTATACTGTACCCATGACCTATACAGTTGTATAGATCTTTTAATTAATCTTCAAGGAATTATAGAATGTGCATGGTTTCTCAATCATTTCTGAGGCCCCCTTTCCCCCTTTCTAGTGGGCTTCAGCTTGATTGACAGACATATTTTAAATGTATGTCATTTTTTCTGTGTCAAACTTTTTGTTAAATAAATATTGTTGTATTTTTTACAAAAAATCACGAGTGTCTTCCTCCTTACTAAGTACCATTATAATCCCCTGTCTCTATCCCTTTCCACCCATTTATCACTCTAATTGGGATGAGGTACATTTATGAATGAGTATCCCAGGCCTCCCTTTCTACCCTTTATTATTGGTCTTTTAGCTGTTCTTCAATTCACTCAGCTTCACACTTTTGTAAATCAAGCCCTTTTATTCTTTCACAAGCTGTTCGACAAACTATTGGCTTAGGCAAAACAATAACACCACCTGAGTATTGTTCATACATATACAGTAGTTACCAGTTATGAACTAGTCATGGTGTCACATTGGCCCATCTATTGAAAAGAGTTTGTTCTGCATAGTGTAGGTTCATTCTATTAAAAGCTTTTGTTAATACTTGTTTTGTTAATGCATCATGTGCCTGTTGAAATCTCATTGTGGCATGACTGTCTGTATTTATTTTGCTGAATGCATTGAAATGCTACTATTGTCCACAATTAAATTCTAGAAGTTCACAGAGTTCTGACTGTGGCTGGACCATCAATGACAAAAGTAATATTTAAAGTGGAGGGCCACCCTAAAAAAAAAGAGCATTAATATTCATAAAAAAAAAATTAAAAAAACATTTGGAAAAAAAAAAAAAACGTTTTACCTTACCAGAAATCCCTGTTGCTAAGCAGTCTTCCTAATCTGCCTCCTTCCTACTCCGCGGTGATCTTCGGTCTTCTCTTCTCTTCCACGTTGTCTTCTGGGTAATGGGGCGCACTGTGTTCTGGGAACTGTGTGTTCCCTAACACAGCGCGTCCCATTCACAAAGCACCCCGCGACTCGCGCATGCGCAGTAGGAAACGGGCAGTGAAGCCGCAAGGCTCCACTGCCTGTTTCCCTTAGTCAGGATGGCGGCGCCGGGACCCGAGAGCCCAGGGACATGTCGGCCTGGGCGGCCGACATCGCGGGCGCCCTAGAAAGGTAAGGCCACTTTCACACGAAGCGCTTCTAAACTGCCAGTAAAAACACTGAGCGCTTTTGAAGAGCTTTTCAGGCGCTTTTGAAGAGCTTTCCATTAATTTCAATGAGTAGGGGAGTTTTTCACAGCCCTGCCAGCACACTGCCCCAGTGTGAAAGCCTTTATTGATTTTAATGGAAATAAGTTTTCGTGAGCTTTTTATGCGCTGTTTTTAGCGTAAAAGCGCCTGAAGTGTGAAAGTGGTCTAAGTCTCCCTATTAAAAGTCAGCAGCTACTTTTTAAGCAATTTAAAAGGTTTATTTTACACATTATTATATTAAATTTTTAGACTATATGTACTAAAAAGATGCAAGTTATATTCACATTAGAAACCTGGATTCCCATGCATTAGAACTGTTTAAAAAAAAAAAAAAAACAACTAGAATTGTCAATTGAGTTGCCAATACTGGTAAAGGATAAGTTCACCTTCAAGAAAAAGTAAGAAATACACACCTTTTTGCAGGTAAAAAAATTAGCATTTATTCTTTTTTTTATTGGGAGCCTGTAAAGCATTGCACCCGCGATCAGCAGATCGCAGGTGCAATGCAGGGATCTTGCAGACTGTCAGTGTAAGCAGGCAGTTACACAACGACAGGAAGCCTCAATAAACGATCTAGAGCGCTTCATTGAGAACAAGTAGTTCTCCCATTCACAGAACTCTGTAAATGAAGGGTGCAGTCGGATGGGCAGAGCCCGCCCGGCGAGTTTTTTTTTAAATTGTGACTACAGGCCGGGGAGAAGATCCCCGACCTGCTGTTAAAGCGAAGACTTGGGTGGGGGGGGGGGGGCACGGGGACAGCTGCTGCATAACTCCTGAATACAATTATAACATGTAACCTATCCTTTAAGTCCTTAGATGCCTGCTAAGCAAAATACTTGTGTATGCATCCTCATATGGAAGATGCAATTCTTGACTAATTTTAGGGCCTTTCCTAAGTTGCACTCTCCTGGAAGAGTTTCAAATAAACGTCCAAGGGGGTTTGAGATATACAGTACAGTCAGATACCCAATCTGACCTACCTAAAAAAAAAACTTAAATTCAAGTGGACTGCAGCTCAATTTGAAGGCTCTCCTAGAGAAAAATTCCAGTGCCCGTTGAAAAAAAGTTCCAGTGCCCGTTGTCTTGCCCGATGATCCAATGTCCGATGTCCGGCTTGGTGATCCAGTTCCTGATGCCCGACTCGATGTTCCAGTGCCCGCTGCCCGGTCTGATGTTTCAGTGCCTGCTGTCCAGTCTGATGATCTGAAGCCTGATGTCCGGCTTGAGGATCCAGTTCCTGACGCCCGGCCTGATGTTCCAGTGCCCGTTGTCCAGCCTGCTGTTCCAGTGCCCGCTCCCCGCCTGATGTTCCAATGCCTGCTGTCCAGTCTGATGATCCTATGCCCGATGTCCAGCCTGAGGATTCAGTTCCTGATGTCCGGCCTGATGTTCTAGTGCCCGCTGTTAGGCCTGATGTTCCAGTGCCTGCTCTCCAGTGAGATGATCCGATCCCCGATGTCCAGCTTGATGTGCTTCTCCCCATTGCCCAGCTTGACATGCCTCTACCCGCTGCCCAGCTTGATGTGTCTCTGTCCGCTGCCCCGCTTGATGTGCTGCTACCCGCTGCCCAGCTTGATGTGCCTCTGCCCACTTTGATGTGCCTCTGCCGGCTGCCCAGCTTTATGTGCCTCTGCCCGCTACCCAGCTTGATGTGCCTCTGCCCACTGCCCAGTGTGATGTGCCTCTGCCCACTGCCCAGCTTGATGCCATGGACTTTTTACAGCTGCGACTAGTTGGAGCGCCCAGAGGTCACTCCTTCGGGGGGGGTACTGTCAGGAAATGTTTCACCGGCTGGTGGCGCTGTCAGATCTTTGGGCTGCAGTACTGGTGTCCACCAGCTGGTGTCTCCTGGCACTCTGGAGCCGACATCATCTCCTGCAATCAGGCGTCACCTGTATTCCTGAATCCTGTACCTTGTGACCTGTATTCCTGAGTCCTGTACCTTGTGTCCTGTGTTCCTTAACCTTTCATCCATCCCTGGACCCCTGTCTTGCAGACTTATCCCTTCCTCCTGTTGTCCTCTCCCTGTCCCATCCTGCTCCCTGTTCTATCTGATAGATCTCTAGTGTATCACCCTGGCTTGATTACGTTTATGATTATCTCCTGTATTCATGTTTGGTTTAGAGTTATTGTGTGTCACCTTGGTTGTTTGCTTTATTGTTTATGACCTATCCTTTTAATAAATCTTACTATTATTACTTTACATGCTTTTTGGTCTTCCCTATTGCAGTCCACACATTTCTGGTCACACTGGTTTATGACATATAGCATGTAAATTGCTACACCAGCTCAAATTTTCTAAAACTATCCAAAAATTTTAAGTAATATGTCACTTTTGGTGTACAGAGTACCTACAGAAATTGTCTGCCTGTGTGTTTGGCTAACTGATTTTATCTGAAGTCTCCAATGAAATATAATTAACATTTTAGGTATCCCTTGCAATAGGAATTTCATTTTTGGTAAGATACCTTTTGACTTGTCTCCTAAAGAATGCAGATGTTGCAGCTTTCCTCATTCCACAAACACATCCTAAAACAAATATCCAAGTTTGATAAATCCATCATTGGTGTCAGTCACAGAGCTCAGACATTTTGTAGTTGCTTCTCCCTCTTCTGCTGTATTAATGCAAGACTTTAAATTTTACAGGTATTTTTTAGCTGGAGAATCCTCAGTGCCAACTGATTTCTTATGCCCCGTACACACGGTCGGATATTCTGATGGAATAAGTCCGATCGGATTATGTTGTCGGAAAATCTGATCGTGTGTGGGCTCTAGCGGGCTTTTTCCGTCGGAATTTCCGACGGGAAAAATTTGAGAGCAGGATCTCAAATTTTCTGACAACAAAATCTGATCTGACTTTTTCCGATCGTGTGTAGGGAATTCCAAAGGACAAAGTGCCACGCATGCTCAGATCAAATAACGAGACCAAAGCTATTGGCTACTAGCCTCTACGTAGTTCCGTAATACACAACAAACGTCACCACGTTCGGATTTTTCAACAACTTTGTCCGACTGTGTGTATGCAACACCAGCTTCGGACAAAATCCGTCAGAAAAAAACGGACGGATTTTGTGGTCGGAATTTCCGACCGTGTGTACGGGGGCTTACTGTGCTGTGCATACAGTTTCAGATTTTGTTTAGCTTCAGCTCATATAAGATATGAACATGTAATGCTGTATGTGGCCCAAGCCATATGTAGGGGTCTATAAATTCCCTCATCCCTCCTCTGCCCTCTAAAGCATCTGATCAAACTGATGGGTTTGATCACATGCTTGCCTGGCCTCTACCATCCAGTAAGCAAAGAACAAAAAACAGCAGTGGTGTAATACACATTGCTTGCAGTTTCATTTGTGATGAAGGAAAGGGAGGAACAGATGTTCATACTTCTCCTCTGTTTGCAGCCCACCTATTCACTTTCAGCGGTCACGGGCTCCTCCAGGCCCACAGCAGCAAGTGGCTAGTGGCTGCTGGGGGAAGGGGGCCCTAGTGAGAGGCTGTAGAGCCCCTCGGATCCCTTTTACATGAAAGCCGGTTGCCAGCTGAAAACGTAACCAATTCCACTCTAGGCTGGTATAACCACTTCCACCCAAGGCTGTTTATATATGAGCTAAGGACTGAAAGTGGTTAAATTGGCTAAACAGCCCCTTCAATAGGTCCCCATTCCATTCCCAGGCCACATTGTACTGCGTGGGCTAATGTAGCTATTGTTATGCCACTGTATTTTACCCTTATATGTATCAGCTGTTTTATGCTTATCTCCATTAATGTAAAGTTTTTAGATGATCTAACCATGCAGATTGTACTAGCAGATGTTAACAACAAGCAACAGACCCTTTTATACAATGCTCTATCACACATTCACTGTACAAGCTACAATATAAAAGTCAGCACAACAAAATTGTAAAAGCAAATAAAATGAATAACTAGCTAATACTTATAAAACTCTACATTGTAATATTTTTTAGAAATGCAATGTGTTGAATTAATGTTTTAAATAGATACTCAAAAACACACACAAATAACGTTAAACCAGTTTTAAAATTCATTAACTTCAACTTTCTGGTGGTATAGTTTCACATTTCCTAATACTATATTTTAAAGTGGACTTAGCAATGATATTACAACTCCACAAAAATGCATTACTGACATATAAAACATAGCAACAGTATAATATTCACAAAAACGGTACCTTCATTCATTGAGTTCTATGCAAGTGACAGCGCCTAGCCTGAGAGATGAAGTCGGCAGGAACAATGTCATCAGCATGCTGAAGGAAGCATTTCCTCCATCTCTTCCCTAGTTATCATTTTGACTGTACCTTTGTAACTTTTTTAGCAAGAGACAATAATAACATCTTTGTGAGGAATAGGTCTACAGAGCCAAAAAACCTAAAGGCAACTTCACGTGCACAGTATCTCCAAAATTGTGCCCCTGACTTTATTAATACTGTTAAAAACATTTTCGAAAGGGAAATCGAGCATTTAGCAAATGCTCTTGCATAAGGGCCCCTTTCACTCTGCTCTGGACAGCTGCTGCACACTAAACCAATGTCTTTCGCCCTGCTTGTTGTACCCAGTTGAGTAATAAAGACTTTGGACTTAGGGATTTTGCATTTGGTGCTCATTTTGACCCATTACAATGATATTTCTCGATTTGTGTGAGCATCCTCTAATGGGGGGAGGAGAGGGATATCTTAGTTCTACTTTTGTATTAAACTATTGTACAACAAAACAGTATAAAAAAAGTACACAGCAAGTATCTAGAATCATGGAAATAATTTTTGTCACACTTCCAAAACAGAAAATGATGCTACAGCTGATGCTTCCTTTACATTGGTGCCAGAACGTAGTGTCAAGTTGACTAAACATTCAGTGAAGCTGACAGTCCAGTGAGAGCAGCATTACAGAGGAAGACAGAGGGGGGAAATCATCTTACTAAACAAAAACAGGCTATCATTGTTCTTTTATTTTTTGTATTTTCTGCAGATACAGCACAGGAGTTATCCCATAAAAAGCCTTCTTTCAAGCCACACATTTGGGGTGGCACATCCACAGACAACTGAAAGAATGGGGAAGGTAAAAACATATTTATTCATCTAAAAATTTTATTTTTTAAACATACAGTTACAGATAGATAAACTAAAACAAGATCAGTACTAATAAGTGAATTAAAGTGTGAAACTTTAATTTATTACCAGGAGTATTTCTGGATTGCAAAGGATTGTTTCCAACAGAATCTTACAATATGCAGGAATTGTCTATTTTTTGGTTGCAAAATTACCATCCAAGTGATTGTGTGCTTGAAGTAAACACATATTTAATAAGACATCCTTTGTCAAATTTGTTTATTGAAAGTCAGGAAACAAGTTCAAAAGCGATACAGGAATATATAATATTAAGGTACAGTATAATTATATTATATGACTAAGGATAAATTAATCTTGCTCTTTAGTCATAAGGTCATAATAACTTAGAGAGACTATTTCCTATAATGTTAAGAGAGCATCCATTTTTAAACATAAATTATGATGGGAAAATGGAGTTTCCAAATAATTATAGTTGAAAATGATCTAAAAATTCTTAATACAGGAAGCATTAAGGGAACATCGCTCTAATTTTTCAAGCAGGAAAAAATTTCTATGTTTCATAACGTTATAAGAACAAGAAATACAATTCAAAGAAACGCTATATGAACCTGATGAAGAGAAAGAGGTATAAGAGAAGAAAAGAAATGTAAAGTATCAGAGGGGTTAGAAAAGAAAGAAAGGAGGAGAAAGGAAGAGAAGTGAAAGGAAAGGGATATCCGAGCTAATGTGTGTTTTCAAGCAAGTTTTAAATATGGGGAAAAAAATAAAAAATAATAATGAAAGTGTAAGGGAAGTTTACCCAGGCATCAATAATGATATATCGAAATTAGAGGGCAGATAGTGTGTCATCCAGGGGAGCCATATCCTCTCGAAGTTAGGAATTTTGTCTTGGGTTATAGCCTCTATTTTGGCATGTACCATAGCTTGATTAATCCTATGTTTTGTTTCAGTTAATATCAGGGTAGGAGTTTTCTAGGCTTTAGTGATTGTTTGTTTTGAGGCCGTAGTTATCTGTAATAATAGTTTGAATTGATTATTAGAGAGAGTTGTTGGTTTTAAGTTTAGAAGTGCAATCAAAGGATCTGGGAAGATGGACACTGCGAATAACGTTGAAATCATGTGAAATATGTGTTCCCAACATTTTTGGACAATGGGGCAGGTCCACCATATATGGAAATGTGATCCAGGTTCAGTACAGCCTCAAAAACAAAAAGAGGAATAATTGGGAGCAAATTTCACAATTCTAGTAGGAACTAAGTACCAACGTGTAAGTACTTTGTAGTTAGTTTCTAAAGCAGCTATGTTTTGAGAGGAAGATTTTGTAGTTGTCCAAATCTTGTCCCATTTTGTAGTATCTAATGTAAATCCAAGATCAGATTCCCACTTAGATACATACGAGGGATTGTTTAGTAATCGGATTTGTACGTTTTTTTACGGTTAGAGGGTTTGAACCATAAAAGATTAGATATTGATAATGGGTCACAATCTACTAATGGTAATATGTAGATATATTAGGAAATCCAAGACCACCTTGAAGCTTTGGAAGATATAGCGTGTGTTTAGGCAAGCAAGGTTTTGAAGAGCCCCAAACAAAGGTTGTTAATTTACGCTGTATTATTCTTAAGAAATATGCTGGGACCGAGATGGGTAAAACCCTAAAAAGATACAAGATTTTAGGTAGTATAGTCATCTTAATAACATTAATTTTACCTATCCAGGGTATGGGGCGAGAAGACCACTGAGTCAATAAGTTGGTAATTTGATGTATGATAGGAGGAAAATTAGCCCTAAATAGTGCAGAGAGATTAGGCGTGAGATTAATTCCTAAGTATGGAAGACAGGTGGCGGACCATGTGACAGGGAGAGATGCTTGCACTTGTTGCAAAGCTGAATTAATAAGACATCCTTAAGGGGTCTATTTATTAAAAAAAAATGTTGTGTAACTTAATATTTAAGTTGTCTTTTGCAGGGCAAGAGTAAAATGAATTTGGCAAATCCTACTTGATCTATGTTGTCAAATAAAATGTAATTAGAATGAGTAAAATATTACATCAAATGCGCAACCTTCTTAAACAACATTCGCTGAAATGTAAGCATTGAACAATAGAAGCACTAATGTATGCTGTATATAATCTAAGAAAATTCAACCATGTATATGTCCTAGTAATTATGGGGGTTGTTACCAAAAACTGCATGGTGCAAAATCTGGTGCAGATCTGCATAGAAACCAATCAGCTTCCAGGTTTTATTGTCAAAGCTTAATTGAGCAAGCTGAAGTTAGAAGCCGATTGGCTACCATGCTGCACCAAATTCTGAGTGCAACTGTTTTAGTAAATCCTGCCCTATGTTTTTTAAACTGCTGATAAACAAAGCATGATTTTTCATCTTTTTTTCTGTCTTTGTGTTTTTTTTTTCCTAATAGATAATTTTCTATGAGGATAGGAACTTCCAGGGTCGTTCCTATGAGTGCAGCAATGATAACCCTGATCTGCAACCCAATTTTAATGCTTGCAACTCTGTTCGAGTGGAGAATGGCTGCTGGATGATTTATGAGCGACCCAATTACATGGGACATCAGTATTTCCTGAAGAGGGGAGAATATCCTGATTATCAGCAGTGGCAAGGACTTAATGATTCCATCAGGTCTTGCCGTTTACTCTCACAAGTGAGTTTTATAATGGATTCAGTCACTTAATTAACAATATAATGGTCATAATCAACTAGATGCAAAATATTGTATAATTATAGCATATAATTGCATGCTAGTGAAACAAAAATGTATGTGGCATGTATTTTTGCTATTGTGACCCATTGCAGCTGCTTTAAGCTGAAATTCCATCCAAAACTTATTTTGCTCCTGGAAGGAGTGAATAAGAGTTAGATCCTTTGGCAGTTTTGTTTGATTTGTTGTTCTGTCTGTGTTTCTTTTGGGTGGTTTCCTCTCACCTCCTGTCCTGGTCAGCATGGGCATTGTTATGATCTTAAAGGTCCTGTTTTCTCTTTCTGGAATGCATAATCACAATATTCTTATGGGTAATCCAATAGTTAAAGTCAGGAAAATATCAAGAAAATCTAACCAAAGATCTTAAAAACAAAGTAGAATTGACCAGGCTACAATTTAACAAATGCCTCCCAATAAAGTTCAAAAGAAGTCTCAGATGGACAATAGATACATTTTATTGCCACATAGATTGCAAAGACAAATTTCTGGAAAAGAAACGTAATCCCCAACCTGCTATTTCTAAAATTAAGAATGGCCCGCTCATTCAAAACCCCTGTTCGGTCTTTAATAAATTATATTTATATTATTCCAAACTTTACACAACATTGCACCAAACCCCATATGTAAATTATTTGCAGGTCTCCCAAACTCAGCTCCTCAAAAGATCATAAGCAGATTTTAGAAGGAGGGGGTGGTAATGGTGGAAAAAGTGTCAATGGCTATCAAACAGTCTAAACCATCCAAGTCTCTTGGCAGCAGTAACAGTTTAATGGCATTATATTGCAAAATATTCTTGACACAGATTGTACCCCAACTAGTCGAATACTTGAATGCATTGAGATAGCGGTCACTTTTCGACAATGATTCAAACAAAGCTCATATTTGCAAGATGCTCAAGCCCCATTAAGAATCGTTAAAGGCTGTAAATTATAGAAAAATATAATTGATCAACATTGACTTAAAATTATTGACCGAAATCTTAGCCAACATAATCGCCAGGTTCAGAGAACAATGCATTCACAAACATTGAGTAAAATTTGAACTTAACAGAAATGCCCCAGACCAAATTAGAAGAACACCTTGCTTCCTTGTTAAAATCAGGATAGGATGGCGGAAGGGATATAAAGAGAATGAACTATCCATAGATTTACAGGTAGTCCTGGAATTATCTCTTCTATGCTTTGTGTAGATGGGGTTTTGGACCCCAGTGGCTAACATTACCATGCACAGAATATATCTGAAAAGACTAACATTAGAACAGACACAAGACAGAGTGGTCTCTGTCCCTTTCATGTTAATGAAATACATAGAAAAACTAGCTACAGCTATTTTTCACAAATGAGATCTAATGGGTGTTGTCTGTGGAGACATACTGTATGTCACAAGTGTGTTCTCTTAGCAGATGATTTATTATTTTGGAAATATTTTGGAAACATGACTCAACTTAACCAACCCCACAACCTCACAAATCAATGACTCCCCTTTTCTGTGTCAACTGACCTATTAACTTATCTGGGAGTTAAATTAATCAATGACAATAGATTTACACGTAGCAAAACAAATTATATCACTCTCATAGATGGGTAGAGAAGCCACAATAAAAATGACAATGTTGCCAAAAATCGTATACCACTTCAATACCTTTCTCTTAAGGATCTCAATAATGGATCTGAAAAAAAATACATTCTTCATTATAAAAATTCATATGGGGCTCTAGTGTATGCAGATTCTTCAGCACCACACTGTATGCCCCCAAGTTATCTGGAGGATTGGGAGTCCAAAACCTCCTAAACTATTACAGGGCATTTCAATTAACCCAAACGTCACAACTTTACTTCAGGTTTTAAAGTCCTTACTGGATAGATATCAAATTCAGGGTGGGAGCCCCATGCCCTATAGACCAAGTATGGAAACCCCTGAATATATCCTGCATATATTCTCCTAACTGGCAAAGACAGAGTGAATTTCCCTAGCATGAATTCTGGCAGCAATGGACCCAACAGGTGTTAAAATCTTTCCACTTTCTATCCAAAACAAAAAGTTTTCACTTTAATGACTAATATTTGGAATTCTAATTATTAAACCAGAATTCCTTTTTGAAAAGTCTCCCTGCAAAAGAGGCTCAGTAATGCTTACCTATCCAGTGGGCAGTGCCCCGGACTGCTGCTCTTTTGAAGAGCGTGATGATTGAAGAATTTACAGCATCCCATGCACCTCCAAAAGTGTAGGAGGTGTTCTACGTGGTGCACTGTGGTTCAATTCACTAGTCCCTATTTCATTACCTACCAAAGATCCAAGTCACTACCCACTGGGCAGGTCAATATTCTCAATCTTCTTTTGCAGTAAACTTGAAAAATACATTTTTGCAGCTACAAATTTGAGTTAGAATTGCATTTTTTTTTTTTATTCAAACTAATTTTTTCGTTGCTATCCTGAGACAGTCTGAGGATTCATAAGTAATTTAATGTAAAGATACAACTTACTTAATCAATTAATTGTTTTTCATTATAGCACCTAGGAATTGGAACTAATAAACTCAGAGTATATGAAAGAGGTGACTGCAAAGGAGAAATGATGGAGTTCCTTGAAGATTGTCCAAATGTTTATGACCGCTTCTGCTCCCATGAAATCCACTCTTGTAATGTACTAGATGGTTATTGGATATTCTATGAGCTCCCCAACTACAAAGGCAAGCAGTATCTTCTCAGACCTGGTGAATATAAAAGATTTACTGACTGGGGCTCCCAAACTGCAAAAGTTGGGTCTTTCCGTCGTGTCCTGGAGCCTTATTAAAAAGCTTTTCTTGTATTCCTGTGCTAATAAAAGCATGACAAACAACACTCTGTGCTTGACTTAAATTTGAGCTATGTGCAAAATCAAAAATGACATGTATGATGCAGTTTGTTAAAGTGGTAGTGAACTCTTATTTTAGCCTTGTTGCCTACAGGTAAGCTCATAATAAGTTTTACCTTTAGGTACCGTGAAAACCTACTAAACTTGTGCCATAGATATTCAAATCAACTCCAGCTGATGACGTCACTGTGCATGTGCAGTATGCTCTGTGTTCAGCGCATACTGAGTGTGTTGTGCATGCAGAGTGCTGTGGCGCGATGGTGACTCCACAGAACCGATGTCATCATGGCCCAGCCATTTACACAGCCAGAGAGCGATGACATTGCAACAATGGAGGACTGTGTTTGACAGGTAAGTCTGCTATAACTTGCTAGTATGCACTGCATACTAGCACATGATATTTACTAGTACATATCAGAAAACATAAAATGCACACATGAAGGAAATATATACTGTGTATATATATATATTAAGTAATTGAAAATGTCCAAATTGGACCCAATTAGCCATTTTCCCTCCCAATGTAATGTTAGTGTTACAAGGTCACAGGTGTGAATGGGGAGCAGGTGTGTTAAATTTGGTGTTATCGCTCTCACTCTCTCATACTGGTCACTGGAAGTTCAACATGGCACCTCATGGCAAAGAACTCTGAGGATATGAAAAAATAATTGTTGCTCTACATGAAGATGACCTAGGCTATAAGAAGATTGCCAAGACCCTGAAACTGAGCTGCAGCACGATGGCCAAGACCATTCAGCGGTTTAACAGGACAGGTTCCACTCAGAACAGGCTTCACCATGGTCGACCAAAGAAGTTGAGTGCAAGGGCTCAGTGTGATATCCAGAGTTTGTCTTTGGGAAATAGACGCATTAGTGCTGCCAGCATTGCTGCAGAGGTTGAAGGGGTGGGGGGGTGTCAGCCTGTCAGTGCTCTGACCATACGCCGCACACTGCATCAAATTGGTCTGCATGGCTGTCACCCCAGAAGAAAACCTCTTCTAAAGATGATGCACAAGAAAGCCTGCAAACAGTTTGCTGAAGACAAGCAGACTAAGGACATGGATTACTGGAACCATGTCCTGTGGTCTGATGAGACCAAGATAAACTTATTTGGTTCTGATGGTGTCAAGCATGTGTGGCTGCAACCAGGTGAGGAGTACAAAGACAAGTGTGTCTTGCCTACAGACAAGCTTGGTGGTTGGGAGTGTCATAGTCTGGGGCTGCATGAGTGCTGCCAGCCCTGGGGAGCTACAGTTCATTGAGGGTACCATAAATGCCAACATGTACTGTGACATAGCACAGCATGATCCTTCCCCTCAAAGACTGGGCCGCAGGGCAGTATTCCAACATGATAACGACCCCAGACACACTTCCAAGATGACCACTGCCTTGCTAAAGAAGCTGAGGGTAAAGGTGATGGACTGGCCAAGCTTGTCTTTAGACCTAAACCCTACTGAGCATCTGTGGGGCATCCTCATACGGAAGGTGGAGGAGCGCAAGGTCTCTAACATCCACCAGCTCCATGATGTCATCATGGAGGAGTGGAAGAGGACTCCAGTGGCAACCTGTGAAGCTCTGGTGCACTCCATGCCCAAGAGGGTTAAGGCAGTGCTGGAAAATAATGGTGGCCACACAAAATATTGACACTTTGGGCCCAAATTGGACATTTTCACTTAGGGGTGTACTCACTTTTATTGCCAGCTGTTTAGACATTATAGACTGTGTAGTGAGTTATTATATATACATATATATATATAATATATATATATATATATATAATATATAAAAGCAAAAAATTGGTTAGGCCAGCTTAGTTGCACAATGTGGGGAGTTTAGAAAGGTGTGTGCCACATCCAATAATAATAGAAAAGAGAAAATCTCCCCTGAGTGGTGGACTTTAAAGGCACATAATGTCTTTCCCCGTGAAGATATTGATTGAAATAGAGTATAAATGAAGTATAACAAAATTTATTAAGAAGAAAAATACATAAAAACAGAGCATCTTAACAAAATTGACATCATGAATAATGCATCAATATCATAATAAGTGATCAGACCCAACGTGTTTCGGAGTTGTCTAGGGTTTCTGCCTTCTTCAGGGGTCACAGTACAGGGAAATAGAGCCCTGTTCTAAATACAAAAAAGTAGTTTCAAAATTACATTTATCACAGTTTTATGGGGAGTTTAGAGTTTAGAACATAAAAACAAAAAATATATAAAATATATATAATGATGAATGAAGGTAAACTTACAAAGATGTAGATGCTGTAAGTGTAGGCACTCTATTAGCTTAAAAACAATGAACTGTATCAGGTCGAATAGTCTCCCACAGAGAAGTCCAAAAGTAGCCTGTATAGGCAGATGTTGTATGCCTATGGTTGGTAGAGGGGCAATATCTATATTAGATGATGTAATCTCATTCTTAAATATGGGATAGTGCCTGGATGCCGTAGCCGGTGAGGGAGGAGCGCACCACAGGACCACTGGGGTCAGCAAAAATAAAGAGTCCTCTGGAAAAGAAGTAAAAAATGTATTTTAAGGGTTCATTCAATATATGTGTGTCTATGTGTATATGACTTGCTTTAAAATTGTCTATAAGTATCCGTTCAGAGCAGAAAAGCAAGTATGCATAAATACCTAGAAAGTTCAACCTGCTGAGAGTGTCCAAGATATTAATCCTGGAAGTAACAGACAGAATCTGCAAAAAAAGGGGAGGAAGTGAGATAGTATATAGATCAGTTACAATCAGATCTCTATTGAGAAATGTGACCAACAAAATACTATAGAGGTATATAAATAATTTCAAGATCATTTAACGGTGAGATAAACTACACCGATAATTATATGTATGTTCTCGTTCCTATATACTATTTAATGTGTGGATTCTTTTTGGGCTCTAGCCAATAAAGAAATTAAGAAAATCACATGTATATACATGCAGTTATAGCAACTTAATTCAAAAAATCTTATACGCAAAAAAAGATGAAGAAAAACCCACATAGGAGGATATAGCGGGGTTACAAGCCCCCTATCAAGCTGTCAATAGAGCTGCAAAACTCATATGATTAAACAGTTTTAGAGTCACACAAGATAAATTGTGTTTGAAAAATAAAAAGTATATTTGTTTTACAAAAATAACCACACCACATCATATGGTTCAAATAACAAGATGCAGCTAGAGTTATGGAGTGTTAAACATCAGTATCTAACAGACTATTGAAGGGGGCTATGAATAAGAAAGAAAGGAAGAGAAGAAAAGTTTTTTTATTTACCTTATGGCGTTTGTATAGGATGCAGCCGCTCGTCTGACCGTCAGCACACCGTCTGACACAGGTACAGATTAGCCAGGCTGCATCCATATTTAAAGAGAGAGGGCTCTAATGCTGGCCCCCCGAGCTGGGGGGGGGGCGGCCGGGTCCCCACGCGACCAATCAGCGGTCACGCCCAGGCCTCCCGCCAGCACGCACGGCTCCAGCTGCAAACTGCGCATGTCCGCCGGGTGGAGCAACATGGATTAGACGGCGTCACAGGTGACGCCCTATCTTCCATTAAGGCGCACCGCTGACAGAAGTGGGCGGGCAGCTTAGTGTGCCAGGCGGTCCGATAGGCGTTCCCCCCCACACACACACAAAAAACGGCCCCAGGCAAAATCCAACAGAAGGTACACTACACCTATGGTTTTGCAGTTGGCAAAATGTTTTGCCCGGAATGTTTCGCCATTAGGTAGTAATGGATTCTTTTCTACTGCCATGTAACAACAGTAGTGGCATGAACCGTGTAGGTTTAGGAGATATTTCTTGGACCTACAGGTAAGCCTTAATCTAGGCTTACCTGTAGGTCAAAGTGGTTTGTAAGGGTTTACAACCACTTTAATTTGTGCTATAATAATATACTCTGCAATGATTTCACTCTGTATTCTCTGATAACCGTATACATCTGCAATTCTCTATATATAGTATGGGTGGCATTCCTTTTGCTGTTTTTGTCTCTGTTTTTGTAACAATAATGTAAATATGCTTTACATATGTACATAGCTCTCTTGCCGAGAAGTCCTCCTGCTATCAAGGTTCTATACAATCACACCTTCTTTTTAGGCACTTCGATATCTGCAGGTTAATCCATCCCTGCTATACTAAACTGTTGGATTTCGCCTTGAAGGTTAATCCATCCCTGCTATACAAAACTGTTGGATTTTGCCTGGGGCCGTTTTTTGTGTGTGTGTGTGGGGGAACGCCTATCGGACTGCCTGGCACACTAAGCCGCTCGCCCACTTCTGTCGGCGGTGCGGCTTAATGGGAGATAGGGCGTCACCTGTGACGCCGTCTCTTCCATCTTGCTCCACCCGGCGGACATGCACAGTCCGCCGCTGGAGCCTGACGTGCCGGCAGGAGGCCTGGGCGTGGCCGAGTCACGAAGCGCGACCGCTGATTGGTCGCATGGGGACCCGGCCACGTGCGCGCCGCTTGGGGGGCCAGCATTAGAGCCCTCTCTCCTCCCGCCCCCTTAGCAACAGCTGTGCGGCTAGCAGCTGATTGGGGGTGGGGGATTTAAATACGGATGCAGTCTGGCTAATCTGTACCTGTGTCAGACGGTGTGCTGACGGTCAGACGAGCGGCTGCATCCTATACAAACGCCATAAGGTAAATAAAAAAACTTTTTCTTGTCTTCCTTTCTTTCTTATTCATAGCCCCCTTCAATAGTCTGTTAGATACTGATGTTTAACACTCCATAACTCTAGCTGCATCTTGTTATTTGAACCATATGATGTGGTGTGGTTATTTTTGTAAAACAAATATACTTTTTATTTTTCAAACACAATTTATCTTGTGTGACTCTAAAACTGTTTAATCATATGAGTTTTGCAGCTCTATTGACAGCTTGATAGGGGGCTTGTAACCCCGCTATATCCTCCTAAGTGGGTTTTTCTTCTTTTTTTGCGTATAAGATTTTTTGAATTAAGCTGCTATAACTGCATGTATATACATGTGATTTGCTTAATTCCTTTATTGGCTACAGCCCAAAAAGAATCCACGCATTAAATAGTATATAGGAACGAGAGCATACATATCATTATCGGTGTCGTTTATCTCACCGTTAAATGATCTTGAAACTATTTATATACCTCTATAGTATTTTGTTGGTCACATTTTGACCAATGTTACAATCTCAATAGAGATCTGATTGTAACTGATATATATACTATCTCACTTCCTCACCTTTTTTTGCAGATTCTGTCTGTTACTTCCAGGATTAATATCTTGGACACTGTCAGCAGGTTGAACTTTCTAGGTATTTATGCATACTTGCTTTTCAGCTCTGAACGTATACTTATAGACAATTTTAAAGCAAGTCATATACACATATATTGAATGAACCCTTAAAATTTATTTTTTACTTCTTTTCTAGAGGACTATTTTTGCTGACCCCAGTGGTCCTGTGGTGTGCTCCTCCCTCACCGGCTACGGCATCCAGGCACTATCTCATATTTAAGGATGAGATTACATCACCTAATATAGATATTGCCCCTCTACCAACCATAGGCATACAACATCTGCCTATACAGGCTACTTTTGGGCTTCTCTGTGGGAGACTATTCGACCTGATACAGTTCATTGTTTTTAAGCTAATAGAGTGCCTACACTTACAGCATCTACATCTTTGTAAGTTTACCTTCATTCATCATTATATATATTTTATATATTTTTTGTTTTTATGTTCTGTCTATGCCTACCCTGCTCCCCACTCTAAACTCCCCATAAAACTGTGATAAATGTAATTTTGAAACTACTTTTTTGTATTTAGAACAGGGCTCTATTTCCCTGTACTGTGACCCCTGAAGAAAGCGGAAATCCTAGACAACTCCGAAACGCATTGGGTCTGATCACTTATTATGATGTTGATGCATTATTCATGATGTCAATTTTGTTAAGACGCTCTGTTTTTATGTATTTTTCTTCTTGATACATTTTGTTATACTATATTTATACTCTATTTCGATCAATATCTTCATGGGGAAAGACATGATGTGCCTTTAAAGTCCACCACTCAGGGGAGATTTTCTCTTTTATATGTATATATATATATATATATATATATATATATATACACACACACACACACACACACACACACAGTATATGTATATAATAAAAACTGTGGATGAAATAAATACTATCGATATACCTTCAATAATTTTGCTTTGGTGTTGGAAATTTTTCAAAATCTTTTTGGGTTGGACCAACAGTGAAGCAGAGTAGTTTAAATGATCTGGAATTTGCATTGCTTGCTGTGAATTTTATGAAAATGGTGATGACATTGTGGCGACTCATTATTACATACCAGCTCCCCCTTTCAATCAATATTACCTGAATATATTTTCACTGCATCTTATTATTAGACACCTATTCACAGTTATTCCTTAACCACTTGCCGACCGCCTCCTGTACATATACGTTGGCAAAATGGCACGTACAGGCAAAACCCCATACCTGTACGTGCCTGCCGATCGGATCCCCCCCCCCGCCGGCGGAGATGGTCGGCTTCGCTTCAGGAGCGATCCGAGATGAGGGGTAGCGGCCAGTGATTTCTGGCCACCCCCTCGCGATCGCTCCTGGCAAATGAGAAGCTTCCCCTGCCTGTGAATTGTAAACACAGGCAGGCAGAAGTGATGTCACACTCCTCGTGTCGATCTTTCTGACCGGGACGCCGAGGAGTGAAGACATCCAAGTAAGTGCACAAACAGTACACTGATACCAGGACACGTAGGTACACATTTCACCCCCCAGTCACCCCCCGATCACCCCCAAGATCACCACTGCCCGATCTTCTGCTGCATCTTCTGCTGTTGTTGAGATGCAAGAACCGCAGGTCTCTAGTATGGAGCAAAGAAGTACTAGCGCCGCTATTCCTTCTGGTGAACTGGCAAGCACCAGCGGTCTAGTACACCCTGGACGTACATCCAGCACTGCAGTAACACTTGGTGACGTAGCGAGTCCCATAAGTGCAGTTCAAGCTGGCAAGGTGGCAAGCACAAGTAGTGTCCCGCTGCCACCAAGAAGAAGAAGACCAAGGCAGGCCCATCGATCACATAGTGTCCTTCCTGCAGAATTCGCCAATCCTGATTGGGTGCCCACCACTTCTGCAGAACCCGTACTTCCCCCATTCACTGGCCAACCCGGTATTCAGGTGGAAACAGCTGATTTTAAGCCATTCGATTTTTATTCGCTGTTTTTCACGGAAGATCTCTATAGATCTATTGTGGACCAAAGTAATATATATGCTGGTCAATACATCAACGCTAATCCCCAGTTGCCTTCCCTTGCCAGAGATTGGAAACCACATACGGTTTCCGAATTTAAAGCGGTGTTTTACCTAAAAAAAAAAATGTTTTAAAAGTCAGCAGCTAAAAAAAAAGTAGCTGCTGACTTTTAATAAGTACACTTACCCTCCCAGGGCGCCCGTGATGTCGGTCGTGGAGGCCGAGATGTCCCTCGGCGATCCGGTTCCAGCGCTGCCATCCTCAGTAAGGGAAACGGGCAGCGAGCGCTGCCCGTTTCCTACTGCGCATGCGCGAGTCGGCGCGCGGCCTACTGCGCATGCGCGAGTCGAATTTGAAAATGGGGAACGCGATGTGTTGTGGGACATAACACACCGCGCCCCATTCACTAGAAGGCGGCGCTCGGAGCAGAAGAGAGAACAGCGCCGCGGAACAGGAAGAGGCAGATTAGGACGAACTGCCTAGCAACAGCCATTTCTGGTAAGTAAAAAAAAAATAATTTTTTTTTTTATTTTATTTTAAAGTTTTATTAACATTTTTTTAAAGTTTTTTTTTTCAGGGTGGCCCTCCACTTTAACCACTTCCCGACCGCCCACTGCATATATACGTCAGCAGAATGGCACGGGCAGGCAAAAGCACGTACCTGTACGTCCCCTTTAAATGCCTGCCCGTGGGTCGCGCTCGCGACCCGGTCGGAAGCTCCGTGACCCCAGCCGTGGGACCAGCGGACCCGATCACCGCTGGTGTCCCACGATCGGGTCACGGAGCTGAAGAACGGGGAGAGGTATGTGTAAACAAACCTCTCCCCGCGCTTCCTACTCTGCCTGTCATTGATTGGCTGTTCCCGGTCATCGGGAAAGCCGATCAATGACGTCAGACGTCAGCCCCGTCCCTAATGTAAAAAAACACACACGTGACAGCCCATAACCGCTCCCCTCCCCCTAGTGGTTAACTCTTTCACTACAACTGTCATTTATACATTTATTATTTATATTAATAAAAATGCTATAAAACTATCCCCTATTTTGTAAACGCTATAACTTTTGCGCAAACCAATCAATAATCGCTAATTGCAAAAAATTTTACCAAAAATATGTAGAAGAATACTTATCGGCCTAAACTGAGAAAAAAAATGTTTTTTTATATATTTTTTTGGGGATATTTCTTATAGCAAAAATCAAAAAATGTTGCATTTTTTTTCAAAATTGTCGCTCTATTTTTGTTTATAGCGCAAAAAATAAAAACCGCAGGGGCGATCAAATACCACCAAAAGAAAGCTCTATTTGTGGGAAAAAAAGGAAGCCAATTTTGTTTGGGAGCCACGTCGCACGGCGCAATTGTCAGTTAAATCGGCACAGTGCCGAATCGCAAAAAGGGGCCTGGTCCTTTGGCTGCCAATTGGTCCGGGGTTGAAGTGGTTAAGTCCTTTCTGGGCCTTTCCCTCAACATGGGCATACATAAATTCCCGACTCTGAGGACTTATTGGTTCACCTCACCAGTCCACCATATGCCCGTGTTCTCTGCCTCCATGTCCAGGGCACGATACGAACAGATCTTGCGGTTCATGCACTTCAGTGACAATGAACTCTGTCGTCCTCGTGGAGACCCTGAATTTGATCGGCTCTACAAAATTCGGCCCCTCATAAACCATTTTAACCAACGTTTTGCAGCCTTGTTTACTCACAATCAAGTTGTCTGCGTTGACGAGTCCCTGATTAAGTTTTCTGGCCGCTTGTCTTTCAAACAGTACCTTCCCAGCAAGCGTGCCAGATACGGGGTCAAGCTCTATAAGCTCTGTGACAGGGCAACAGGCTATACATGGAGCTTTTCGGTTTATGAGGGAAAAGATAGTAACGTAGAGCCGGAGAACTGTCCAGATTACATAGGGAGCGCTGGCAAGAAAGTGTGGAACTTGTTGTCACCCTTATTCGGAAAGGGGTACCACTTGTACGTGGACAATTATTACACAAGCGTGCCACTGTTTAGTCACTTGTTTGATCATCAGATTGGAGCATGTGGCACCGTGCGACCTAATCGCTGGGGCTTTCCCCAGCGGCTTGTAGATCTTAGGCTGGGGGAGAGAGCCTACTTTCAGTGTAATAATTTGCTCGCTGTGAAGTGGAGGGATAATAAGAATGTTTTCGTTCTTACCTCCCTTTATGCAGACGCGACAGTCCAAATTCGTACGGCGGCTGGTGTTGTGGAGAAACCCCTCTGTGTCCACGAATATAACCAAAATATGGGAGGGGTGGATCTCAACGACCAGTTGTTGGCGTCGTATCTAGTTGCCTGTAAGGCTAGACGCTGGTACAAAAAAGTGTCTATTTATTTATTCCAATTGGCTTTGCTGAATGCTCATGTGCTATACGGAGCTTCAGGCGGGACATTACCCTTCCTTGAATTCCAGGGAGAGGTTGTCACAGACCTGTATCCAGACGGTTCTGCACCTCACCATTCCCAACCAAATGCAGTAAGCCGGATGCATGAGAGGCATTATCCTTATGTCCTCCCGAGTACCCCTACCCAACGAGCCCCCCAAAGAAGATGTCGTGTCTGTAGCAAGCGCGGATTTAGGCATGACACCCGTTATTTTTGTCCACGCTGTCCTGACAATCCTGGTCTTTGCATTGGTGAATGTTTTGAACGCTACCACTCACTAGTTGAGGTATTAGCATAGGGTACAGCATTTCACAGGCTAGCATACACTTTCACAGGGTCTCAAGAATGCCATCGCGTTTTGAGACGCGACCGTTACCGTTAAAATTATAGTTACAAAAAAAAGTGTCAAAAAATAAAACAAAATAAAAAAGTACAACCCCCCCCCCCCAAAAAAAAAGAATATATATAAAAAAAAAAAAAAAAATAGTTGTCGTTTTATTGTTCTCTCTCTCTCTATTCTCTCTCTATTGTTGCTCTTTTTTACTGTATTCTATTCTGCAATGTTTTATTATGTGTTATCATGCTTGCTTTTCAGGTATGTAATTTTGTTATACTTTACTGTTTACTGTGTTTTATTGTTAACCATTTTTTTGTTTTCAGCTGCGTCATTCAGCTGCAGCGCGGATTTGTTTATCTTGACAGCAACAGCGTTTGCTTCCACGATAAATAAAGCCGTGACTCCAATGCTGTAGGATGTGATTTCACCACCACAGATAAAAAAAAAGAGCATATATGCCGAAGCATGGGGGCAGCAGGGGCGGAGGAGCGATTGGCTCCTAATGCCGCGTACATATGGTCGAAATTCCGACGGAGGCTTGCCCGTGGAAAAGTCCGACCGTGTGTACGTGGCATAACTTTTGCAGGAGGATGCCCCCATGCTTCGGCATATATAAATGGTGCATGTATGCCCATCATTAGAAGTGGGTGGATGAAGGGAGGTATTCTAATGGTGGGCATACCCACCAATCAATCTCTTTTTTTCTTTCAGCCAAGAGGCTGCATGAAAAAAAAAAGATTACAATATATGTCCAGTATGTTGCTGGACTTTGAATGGTTATACCAGAATGATGCCTACAGGTTTAGGTATCATCTTGGTATCATTCTTTTCAGCCAGTGATCGGCTTTCATGTAAAAGCAATTCTAGCAGTTAATTAGCCTCTTTTTTCAAAAAAAGAGTACCTGTCACTGCCTATTGCTATCATAGGGGATATTTACATTCCCTGAGATAACAATAAAAATGATAACAAAAAAAAAATGGAAGGAACAGTTTAAAAATAAAATAAAAAAGCTAAATAAATAATAAAAAAAAAAGCACCCCTGCCCCCCCTTCTCTTGCGCAAAGGCGAACACTTTTCGGTCAAGTCGGTCTGGCGTCATATGTAAACAGCAATTGCACCATGCATGTGAGCTATCACCGCGAAGGTCAGATCGAGGGCAGTAATTTTAGCAGTAGACCTCCTCCGTGAATCTAATGTGGTAACCTGTAAAGGCTTTTAAAGGCTTTTAAAAATGTATGTAGTTTGTCGCCACTGCGTGTTTGTGCGCAATTTTAAAGCATGTCGTGTTTGGTATCCATGTACTCGGCCTAAGATCATCTTTTTTATTTCATCAAAAATTTTAGCAATATAGTGTGTTTTAGTGCATTAAAATAAAAAAAGTGTATTTTTTCCACAAAAAATGCGTTTGAAAAATCGCTGCGCAAATACTGTGTGGAAAATAAAAATGCAACACCCACCAATTTAATTTGTAGGTCCTTTGCTTTAACAATATATATAGTGTTTGGGGGTTCAACGTAATTTTCTTGCAAAAAAAAAATATGTTTTCATGTAAACAAAAAGTGGCAGAAAGGGCTTTGTCTTCAAGTGGTTAGAAGAGTGGTTGATGTGTGACATAAGCTTCTAAATGTTGTGCATAAAATGCCAGGACAGTTCAAACCCCCCCCAAATTCAGACCCCATTTTGGAAAGTAGAGAGCTGTAAAATACTCACCATGCCTCTCAACAAATAGCTTGGGGTGTCTACTTTCCAAAATGGGGTCATTTGGGGGGTTTGTGCTATTTTGGCATTTTTTATGGCATGTTGAGCCCATTGAATGAAAAAAAAAAAAAAAATTTGTACAAAAAGTTGTCACTAAATTATATATTGCTCAAACATGTCATAGGCATATGTGGAATTACACCCCAAAATACATTCTGTTGCTTCTCCTGAGTACGGGGATACCACATGTGTGAGACTTTTTGGGAGCCTAGCTGCGTGCGGGATCCCAAAAACCAAGCACCGCCTTCAGGCTTTCTAAGGAAGTAATTTTTTTATTTCACTCCTCACTGCCAATCACAGTTTCGGAGGGCATGGAATGCCCAGATGGCACAACCCCCCCCCCCCCCAAATGGCACCATTTTGGAAAGTAGACACTCCAGATCTCGCTTTTTGTCACAAAGTTTTGAAAATTGAAAAAATAAATGTTTTTTTCTTTACTTTCTTAATTTTCAAAAACAAATGAGAGCTGTAAAATACTCACCATGCCTCTCAACAAATAGCTTGGGGTGTCTACTTTCCAAAATGGGGTCATTTGGGGGGGTTTGTGCTATTTTGGCATTTTATGGCCTTCGAAACTGTGATAGGTAGTGAGGAGTGAGATCAAAAATTTTCACCCTTAGAAATCCTGAAGGCGGTGATTGGTTTTCGGGGTGCCGTACACGGCTAGGCTTCCAAAAAGTCCCACACATGTGGTATCCCCGTACTCAGGAGAAGCAGCTAAACGTATTTTGGGGTGCAATTCCACATATAACCATGGCATGTGTGAGCAATATATAATTTAGCGACAACTTTTTGTAAAACATTTTTTTTTTGTCTTTGTTCAATCACTTGGGACAAAAAAAAAATATTCAATGGGCTCAACATGCCTCTCAGCAAATAGCTTGGGGTGTCTACTTTCCAAAATGGGGTCACTTGGGGGGGTTTTGTGCCATCTATGCATTTTATGGCCTTCAAAACTGTGATAGGTAGTGATAGGTAGTGAGGAGTGAAATCAAAAATGTATGCCCTTAGAAATCTTGAAGGTGGTGCTTGGTTTTCGGGGTCCCGTATGCGGATAGGCTCCCAAAAAGTCCCACACATGTGGTATCCCCGTACAAGGAGAAGCAGCAGAATGTATTTTGGGGTGTAATTCAACATATGCCAATGGCATGTGTGGGCAATATATAATTTAGTGACAACTTTGGGCAAAAAAGTTTGTAATATTCCCGCAACTTGTGGCAAAATATAAAATATTCCATGGACTCAACATGCCTCTCAGCAAATAGCTTGGGGTGTCTACTTTCCAAAATGGGGTCATTTGGTTTTTTTTTTTGCTATTTTGGGATTTTATGGCCTTCGAAACTGTGATAGGTAGTGAGGAGTGAAATCAAAAATTTGCACCCTAATGCGGCGTACACACGCTCGGACTTTCTGGCGGGATTGTCTGCCAGACCTAGTCCAGCGGACAAACCGCTGGACTTTCCAAGCATGTGGACTTGCCCACACACGCCCGGACTTTTCCAGTGGACAATCCGCGGGACTTTTGAAATGAACGGACTTGCCGACACACGCTCGGAAAGTCTGTTCATTTAGAACGTGACTGCAGGTAGACGGGACTAGCGAAGGCAGTGAATGCCGCCGCGCTAGCCCCGTCACCTGGCATTGATTTAAAGGGGAATCCCTACGCCGAAAAAACAGCGTGGGGGTCCCCCCTACATCCATCTCAGACCCTTAGCCGAGCACGCAGCCCGGATGGCCAGAAAAGGGGTGGGGACGAGCGAGCGCCCCCCCCCACCCTAAAGCACCTTGTCCCCATGTTGATGAGGACAAGGGGCGATACCAGGTGTAAAAGTGTAAATAAAAAAAACACACAATGTGTGCCCTCAACATGGGGGGTGTTCCGCCTTCGGGGGTCTTCCGGGTCTCTTCTGTTCTTGCTGCTGTCGCCGCCTTCTGCACTGTCCTTCTTCTTCTTCCTCCTCTTCTTCTTCTTCTTCCAATGTTGACTCGTCGCTCTCTCTGGCCGGAATGACAGAGACACGCAGTGTTGTGACTTATATAGGGACCCCCCACCCTACCCCGCCCACATATGATGTCACAGTCCTAGCATCCTCCGGGACTGTGACCCCACATTGATGAGGACAAGGGCCTCTTCCCGACAACCCTGGCCATTGGTTGTCGGGGTTTGCGGGCGGGGGGCTTATCGGAATCCGGGAGCCCCCTTTAATAAGGGGGGCCCCCAGATCCCGGCCCCCCACCCTATGTGAATGAGTATGGGGTACGATGTACCCCTACCCATTCACCTAAGGTGTAAAAGTGTAAATAAAAAAAAAACACACAATTTTGTAAAATATTTTATTGAACAGCTCCGGGAGTCTTCTTCCGTCTTGGGGGGTCTTCTCGCCGGACTCCTCCGCTCTCTTCTGCTCTTTTACCTAGCTCCTTCACGAGCGGAGGAGCCCGGCTTTCTTCTTCGTTGTCGTCACCGTCGTCTGGGGGTCTCGTTCCGCCTTCGGGGGTCTTCCGGGGTCTCTTCTGTTCTTGCTGCTGTCGCCGCCTTCTGCACTGTCTTCTTCTTCTTCCTCCTCTTCTTCTTCTTCTTCCAATGTTGACTCGTCGCTCTCTCTGGCCGGAATGACAGAGACACGCAGTGTTGTGACTTATATAGGGACAAGGGGCGGGGTCACATGCTCATGTCCCATGGTTACCCCGCCCACATATGATGTCACAGTCCTAGCATCCTCCGGGACTGTGACATCATAGTGGGGCGGGGTCACCATGTGACATGAGCATGTGACCCCGCCCCTCGCTCGTCCCCACCCCCTTTCCTGGCCGGCCGGGCTGCGTGCTCGGATAAGGGTCTGAGATGGATTTGGGGGGACCCCCACGCCGTTTTTTTGGCATAGGGATTCCCCTTTAAATCCATGCCAGGTGACGGGGCTAGCGCGGCGGCATTCACTGCCTTCGCTAGTCCCGTCTACCTGCAGTCACGTTCTAAATGAACGAACTTTCCGATCTTGTGTCGGCAAGTCCGTTCATTTCAAAAGTCCCGCGGAAAAATATTCAATGGGCTCAACATGCCTCTCAGCAAATAGTTTGGGTGTCTACTTTCCAAAATGGGGTCATTTGGGGGGGTTTTGTGCCATCTATGCATTTTCTGGCCTTCAAAACTGTGATAGGTAGTGTGGAGTGAAATCAAAAATTTATGCCCTTAGAAATCTTGAAGGCGGTGCTTGGTTTTCGGGGTCCTGTATGCGGATAGGCTCCCAAAAAGTCCCACACATGTGGTATCCCCGTACTCAGGAGAAGCAGCAGAATGTATTTTGGGGTGTAATTCCACATATGACCATGGCATGTGTGGGCAATATATCATTTAGTGACAACTTTGTCTTTATTCAATCACTTGGGACAAAAAAAAAAATATTTAATTGGCTCAACATGCCTCTCAGCAAATAGCTTGGGGTGTCTACTTTCCAAAATTGGGTCATTTGTTTTTTTTTTTACTGCTCTGCCATTTTAGCACCTCAAGAAATGAAATGCATGTGAGCTATCTTCGCGAAGGTCAGATCGAGGGCAGTAATTTTAGCAGTAGACCTCCTCCGTGAATCTAATGTGGTAACCTGTAAAGGCTTTTAAAAATGTATGTAGTTTGTCGCCACTGCGTGTTTGTGCGCAATTTTAAAGCATGTCGTGTTTGGTATCCATGTACTCGGCCTAAGATCGTCTTTTTTATTTCATCAAAAAGTTTAGCAATATAGTGTGTTTTATTGCATTAAAATAAAAAAAGTGTATTTTTTTCCACAAAAAATGCGTTTGAAAAATCGCTGCGCAAATACTGTGTGGAAAATAAAAATGCAACACCCACCATTTTAATCTGTAGGGCCTTTGCTTTAACAATATATATAGTGTTTGGGGGTTCAACGTAATTTTCTTGCAAAAAAAAAAATATGTTTTCATGTAAACAAAAAGTGTCAGAAAGGGCTTTGTCTTCAAGTGGTTAGAAGAGTGGTTGATGTGTGACATAAGCTTCTAAATGTTGTGCATAAAATGCCAGGACAGTTCAAACCCCCCCAAATGACCCCATTTTGGAAAGTAGACACCCCAAGCTATTTGCTGAGAGGCATGTTGAGCCCATTGAATATTTATTTTTTTTTGTCCCAAGAGATTGAATAATGAAAAAAAAAAAAAATTGTACAAAAAGTTGTCACTAAATTATATATTGCTCAAACATGTCATGGGCATATGTGGAATTACACCCCAAAATACATTCTGTTGCTTCTCCTGAGTATTAGGATACCACATGTGTGAGGCTTTTTGGGAGCCTAGCTGCATGCGGGATCCCAAAAACCAAGCACCGCCTTCAGGCTTTCTAAGGAAGTATTTTTTTTATTTCACTCCTCACTGCCAATGACAGTTTAGGAGGCCATGGAATGCCCAGATGGCACAACCCCCCCCCCCCCCCAAATGACACCATTTTGGAAAGTAGACACCCCAAGCTATTTACTGAGAGCTATAGTGAGTATTTTGCAGATCTCGCTTTTTGTCACAAAGTTTTGAAAATTGAAAAAAGAAAAAAAAAATGTTTTTCTTTACTTTCTTCATTTTTAAAAACAAATGAGAGCTGTAAAATACTCACCATGCCTCTCAACAAATAGCTTGGGGTGTCTACTTTCCAAAATGGGGTCATTTGGGGGGGGTTTTGTGCTATTTTGGAATTTTATGGCCTTCGAAACTGTGATAGGTAGTGAGGAGTGAAATCAAAAATTTTCACCCTTAGAACTCCTGAAGGCGGTGATTGGTTTTCGGGGTGCCGTACATGGCTAGGCTTCAAAAAAGTCCCACACATGTGGTATCCCTGTACTCAGGAGAAGCAGCTAAACGTATTTTGGGGTGCAATTCCACATATAACCATGGCATGTGTGAGCAATATATCATTTAGCGACAACTTTTTGTAAAACATTTTTTTTTGTCTTTATTCAATCACTTGGGACAAAAAAAAATATTCAATGGGCTCAATATGCCTCTCAACAAATAGCTTGGGTGTCTACTTTCCAAAATGGGGTCATTTGGGGGGTTTTGTGCCATCTTTGCATTTTATGGCCTTAAAAACTGTGATAGGTAGTGATAGGTAGTGAGGAGTGAAATCAAAAATTTATGCCCTTAGAAATCTTGAAGGCAGTGCTTGGTTTTCGGGGTCCCGTATGCGGATAGGCTCCCAAAAAGTCCCACACATGTGGTATCCCCGTACTCAGGAGAAGCAGCAGAATGTATTTTGGGGTGTAATTCCACATATGCCCATGGCATGTGTGGGCAATATATAATTTAGTGACAACTTTGGGTAAAAAAAAAAAAGTTTGTAATATTCCCGCATCTTGTGGCAAAATATAAAATATTCCATGGACTCAACATGCCTCTCAGCAAATAGCTTGGGGTGTCTACTTCCCAAAATGGGGTCATTTGTTTTTTTTTTTTGCTATTTTGGGATTTTATGGCCTTCGAAACTGTGATAGGTAGTGAGGAGTGAAATCAAAAATTTGCACCCTTAGAAATGAAGGCGGTGATTGGTTTTCGGGGCCCCGTACGCGGCTAGGCTCCCAAAAAGTCCCACACATGTGGTATCCCCATACTCAGGAGAAGCAGCAAAATTTATTTTGGGGTGTAATTCCACATATAACCATGGCACGTGTGAGCAATATATCATTTAGTGACAACTTTGTCTTTATTCAATCACTTGGGACAAAAAAAAAAAAATATTCAATGGGCTCAACATGCCTCTCAGCAAATAGCTTGGGGTGTCTACTTTCCAAAATGGGGTCATTTGTTTTTTTTTTTTTTTTTACTGCTCTGCCATTTTAGCACCTCAAGAAATGAGATAGGCAGTCATAAATTAAAAGCTGTGTAAATTCCAGAAAATGTACTCTAGTTTGTAGACGCTATAACTTTTGCGCAAACCAATAAATATACGCTTATTGGCATTTTTTTACTAAAGACATGTGGCTGAATACATTTTGGCCCAAATGTTTGACTAAAATTGAGTTTATTAGATTTTTCTTATAACAAAAAGTAGAAAATATATATATTTTTTAAAATTTTTGGTCTTTTTCCGTTTATATGGCAAAAAATAAAAATCACAAAGGCAATCAAATACCATCAAAAGAAAGCTCTATTTGTGGGAAGAAAAGGACGCAAATTTCGTTTGGTTACAACATTGCATGACCGCGCAATTACCAGTTAAAGCAGTGCAGTGTGAAATTGAAAAAAGACCTCTGGTCCTTAAGCTGACAATTAGTCCGGGGCTAAAGTGGTTAAGGTGGAATAAAAGCTAAAATTTGCCAGAAGGTAGGATCTTGAGTTAGAAAAGAGTTTTTAGGTCTGTTCTGTACATTGTACAGTCCTGTCATCTTACAGATGCCGGGAATGGAGCCTGGTAGGAAGATAATGTATCTTCAGTGTGCTGTGCATCTTTGGGAGTTACATCATCAGTGCCTGCCCAATGGGTAAAGCAAGAGGACAGCTGACCCAGAAGAAGAGGACATGGCACCTGCGAGCACAGAATGGATGTGGGGATCTCAAGCCCCACAGCAAGGTCCCTTTCACATTGGTTTGCTTCAAACCTGCCAGCAAAAAGCTAAGCGATTTTGCATTGCTTTGTATCGCTTTTGCAGAGCTTTTGAGGTGCTTTTGCGGTGCTTTTGAGTTTACAGTTTGCGGTGCGGTTTTTAAAGGACACGTGACTCAAAAACTGCATCAAAAACGCTGTAGGCTTTTTTGAGGCGCTTCCCAATGTTTTTGGTGTGTTTTTTTTTTTTAGCTCCCCAAGCATGCTCCAAAGATGCTGCAAACAGGATTCTTTTTTCACCACACCACAAGTGCACTGCCCCAGTGTGAAAGCATTCATTGATTTTAAAGGGAAGCCTTTTTCTTGAGCTTTTCAGACCCTTGAAATACTCCTCAGTGCGAAAGGGGCCCAAAGGAGATCAAGCTCAAACATTAATGTGTCATAATGCACTAGAATTCTGTGCATTCTTGCACATTAAACCCCAACATGGGTTTAAATAACCCCAAAACCAATTACACACTGCCACATCAATACATCATGAACCAAACAAGTAAGTGTACCTGATGGGGAACTGCAACTGTGACCAGTGAAAAAAATTGATACAGCCTGAATCCAATAAAAAAGCTAATTCATTCAAATAACAGCCTTCATAAAATAAGGCACAGAACTGATGGGGAACAGCCTACATAATCTAAATATCACCCCATACTTTATGCCTAGCTCACAAGATGAGAAGATGCATAAATATGACACTTAAAGCATCGCATTCACAAAAGAGTCAACAAACCATACTCTCTATTTCACATATAACAAACACAAGGCCTACCAGGCCTTGTCATGTGGCCCCTATACCCAGTTTTGCTGGGTGTAAGGTCCCCAACTCCATTGGGGTTGCACACTGGGGTTGCACACTGGGGTTGCACACTGTGCATAGCACACCCCTAAATCTGCCCATAGCACACCCCTGAACCCTGCGCTCTGTACAGAGTGCACCCCTGAACCCTGCACTCTGTACGGAGCAAACCCCTGAACCCTGTACTCTCTGTGTATAGGGCACCGCTGAAACTACCCTCTATACATAGCACACCCCTGAACCCTGCACTCTGTACGTAACACGCTGCTGAAATCTGCACACCCCAGATACAAAACCGGCCCTTTGAGGGAGACCATGGGGACACTTGGTTAGCCTGGTTTACCTAGCAGGAAAAGCAGTGCGTGGAGAACATGTATGACAATGTGTTGGCCTGTAGGGTCATGCAAAGGAGTGGAATGCCAACATCACCTATTTTAAGTACTCCAGGTGGAAACTTTTCAATTACTGCTCCTCCTGTTCCATCAATGTACCACTCCAACAATGTGGCAGGTCCCTCTTCTACCTATTCTTACACTGTGCCTAGTCCCTCTTCCACTTGGCTTTTTCACTTGGACATGTTTTCCATCCAGGGCTCCTATACAATTTGGAAACTGATTCTTTTCCCAAAATGTGTTAGCCACCTGTTCCCACATTTCTTCCATTGGCTGACCCATAATGTTATTATGTAACACCCAGGTCTGCTGGGTCACTTTTGCCACCTTGCTCACACCCATCAGAAGGTAATGGTGTAGCGAAGGAAACATTGTCCTGTGGCAAAAAACCTACAAAGAAAGAAATGATAAAAAACATTGTCCATTAAAAAAAATTGTGCAAAAAGGGAAATAATATTTTAAAAATGTATTTTTTTCACAAATTGCAAGTCCTATGGGGGAAAAAAAAGGACCATTTCTTTATAAAAATCATGTGTAAAAAAATTGGAAATAAAAGTTTTTAAAACATTTGACCCAAACATCTTTTTTTTAAATAAATACATGGGACTTTGATATAATTACATTCCTGAGTGTCCCCAGGGGACATTTCTCATCCTCATCTGCATGTCCATTCGTGTTAGACAGGACTGCAGCCTCTCCAGAAGATCATCAAATGTGCGTACAGACATCCTTAGAAAAATGAAAAACTTTTCTGCATAATTCTGTAGCTGAATGTATAAGCTTGCAAAATATCCTGAAGATATGCGTTGTTCCATCAATGGATGAGTCCAGTACCAACGACCTTTGGTCCTCTCATGCAATTCTCTCTGTCTTTTGATCCTATGCAACAGAATCAGAAGGAGCATTTCTTCAATAGTCTTCAGGTCTGGATAGTCAATGCAGCCAGCAAAAACAGACATCTCCCTGCTAAAGACAATGCTCTCTCTGCTCTCACAAAATGGTTCCTAAAGTTAATAATTTACTATTTTAAATGCATTGTGGGTATTTGGAAGTGTTCTGGGTGCAATTTCTGAAAGAAAACAGTTATAAACGTTGCCACGCATAAATGCGCTTGCAAAACGTGGTTAGAAGCACATTTTTACAGCCACGTTTTCCTGACAGCAATTCTGACTTTCAAAGAGAGTATTTTAACCACTTCAGCCCCGGACCATTTGGCAGCCAAAGGACCAGAGGTCTTTTTTCAATTTCGCACTGCACTACTTTAACTGGTAATTGCGCGGTCATGCAATTTTGTAACCAAACGAAATTTGCGTCCTTTTCTTTCCCACAAATAGAGCTTTCTTTTGATGGTATTTGATTGCCTCTGTGATTTTTATTTTTTGCGATATAAACGGAAAAAGAGCGAAAATTTTGAAAAAAAAAGAGATTTTCTACTTTTTGTTATAAAAAAAATCTAATAAACTCAATTTTAGTCAAACATTTGGGCCAAAATGTATCCAGCCACATGTCTTTAGTAAAAAAAATGCCAATAAGCGTATATTTATTGGTTTGCGCAAAAGTTATAGCGTCTACAAACTAGAGTACATTTTCTGGAATTTACACCGCTTTTAATTTATGACTTCCTATTTCATTTCTTGAGGTGCTAAAATGGCAGAGAAGTACAAAACCCCCCCAAATGACCCCATTTTGGAAAGTAGACACCCCAAGCTATTTGCTGAGAGGCATGTTGAGCCCATTGAATATTTTTTTTTTTTAGTCCCAAGTGATTGAATAAAGACAAAAATAAAAAAGATTTTTTTTTTTTTTCAAAAAGTTGTCACTAAATGATATATTGCTCACACATGCCATAGTTATATGTGGAATTGCACCCCAAAATACATTTTGCTGCTTCTCCTGAGTATGGGGATACCACATGTGTGGGACTTTTTGGGAGCCTAGCCGCGTACGGGGCCCCGAAACCCAAGCACCGCCTTCAGGATTTCTAAGGGTGCAAATTTTTGATTTCACTCCTCACTACCTATCACCGTTTCGAAGGCCATAAAATGCCAAAATAGCACAAAACCCCCCCAAATGACCCCATTTTGGAAAGTAGACACCCCAAGCTATTTGTTGAGAGGCATGGTGAGTATTTTACAGCTCTCATTTGTTTTTGAAAATGAAGAAAGTAAAGAAAAAAAAATTTTTTTTTTTCTTTTTTTCAATTTTTTGTTCAAAACTTTGTGACAAAAAGCGAGATCTGCAAAATACTCACCATACCTCTCAGCAAATAGCTTGGGGTGTCTACTTTCCAAAATGGGGTCATTTTGGGGGGTTTTATGCCATCTGGGAATTCCATGGCCTCCGAAACTGTGATTGGCAGTGAGAAGTGAAATAAAAAAATTACACCCTTAGAAAGCCTGAAGGCGGTGATTGGTTTTTGGGGTTCCGTACGCAGCTAGGCTCCCAAAAAGTCCCACACATGTGGTATCCCCGTACTCAGGAGAAGCAGAATGTATTTTGGGGTGTATTTCCACATATGCCCATGACATGTTTGAGCAATATATCATTTAGTGACAACTTTTTGTAAAAAAAATATATATATTTTTTTTTTTTCATTATTCAATCTCTTGGGACAAAAAAAAAAAATATTTAATGGGCTCAACATTGCTCTCATCAAATAGCTTGGGGTGTCTACTTTCCAAAATGGGGTCATTTGGGGGGGTTTTGAACTGTCCTGGCATTTTATGCACAACATTTAGAAGCCTATGTCACACGTCACCCACTCTTCTAACCACTTGTAGACAAAGCCCTTTCTGACACTTTTTGTTTACATGAAAACATATTTTTTTTTTGCAAGAAAATTACGTTGAACCCCCAAACACTATATATAATGTTAAAGCAAAGGCCCTACAGATTAAAATGGTGGGTGTTGCATTTTTTTTTTCCACACAGTATTTGCGCAGCGATTTTTCAAACGCATTTTTTGTGGAAAAAATACACTTTTTTTTATTTTAATGCACTAAAACACACTATATTGCTCAAATTTTTGATGAAATAAAAAATATGATCTCAGGCCGAGTACATGGATACCAAACACGACATGCTTTAAAATTGCGCACAAACACGCAGTGGCGACAAACTACATACATTTTTAAAAGCCTTTAAAAGCCTTTACATGATACCACATTAGATTCACGGAGGAGGTCTACTGCTAAAATTACTGCCCTCGATCAGACCTTCGCGGTGATACCTCACATGCATGGTGCAATTGCTGTTTACATATGACGCCAGACCAACGCTTGTGTACGCCTTTGCGCAAGAGAAGGGGGGGCAGGGGTGCTTTTTTTTTTTTTTTTTGTTTTTTTTTTTATTTATTTAGCTTTTTTATTTTATTTTTAAACTGTTCCTTCCATTTTTTTTCTTTGTTATGATTTTTATTGTTATCTCAGGGAATGTAAATATCCCCTATGATAGCAATAGGCAGTGACAGGTACTCTTTTTTTGAAAAAATTGGGTCTATTAGACCCTAGATCTTTCCTCTGCCCTCAAAGCATCTGACCACACCAAGATTGGTGTGATAAAATGCTTTCCCAATTTCCCAATGGCGCGGTTTATATCCGGGAGGGGGACATTCCCTCCCACTGCTTGTAAAAGCAGTCTAGAGGCTAATTACCCGCTAGAATTGCTTTTACATGAAAGCCGATCACTGGCTGAAAAGAATGATACCAAGATGATACCTAAACCTGCAGGCATCATTCTGGTATAACCATTCAAAGTCCAGCAACATACTGGACATATATTGTAATCTTTTTTTTTTCATGCAGCCTCTTGGCTGAACGAAAAAAAGAGATTGATTGGTGGGTATGCCCACCATTAGAATACCTCCCTTCATCCACCCACTTCTAATGATGGGCATACATGCACCATTTATATATGCCGATGCATGGGGGCATCCTCCCGCAAAAGTTATGCCGTGTACACACGGTCGGAATTTCGACCGTATGTACGTGGCATTAGGAGCCAATCGCTCCTCCCCCCCCCTGCTGCCCCCATGCTTCGGCATATATGCTCTTTTTTTTAACTGTGGTGGTGAAATCACCTCCTACAGCGTTGGAGTCGCGGCTTTATGTATCGTGGGAGCAAACGCTGTTGCTGTCAAGATAAATAAATCCGCGTTGCAACTGAATGGCGCACCTGAAAACAAAAAAATGCTTAACACTAAAACACAGTAAACAAAATTACATACCTGAAAAGCAAGCATGATAAAACATGATAAAACATAATAAAACATTGCAGAATAGAATGGAGTAAAAAAAAGAGCAACAATAGAGAGAGAATAGAGTGAGAGAGAGAACAATAAAACGACAACTATTTTATTTTTTTTTTTTTTTTTTGAGATTCACAGGTAAAAAAGCTCCTGACTGAAGCGACTGAATCAAAACGCTACCACAAAAAAAATGTTAGCGATCGCAGGGATCAGGCCTGACTCTGCGAACGCTGCAGTTATGTGTGCTTAGTGTTTTGTAAGTGACAGTGATCGATCGATACTGCACTTGGGTGGGCTGGGCTGGGCGGAGGGGGAAAACGCAGGTGCTAGCAGGTATCTGGGCTGATCCCGCTAACAATGCGTTTTTTTTTTGGAACCCTAAACTGCTGGGACGCTAGTATAGATCTGATCAGATCAGATATTGATCTGTTCAGATACTGTGCCACTAAGGGAGGTGTATGCTTTGTGCGTGGGTGTTTGCGGTACTGGCACTAACCTGGGGTGACGCAGACCTTATTTGACCCTAAAACCTAATTGATATCACCCGCCGGGCGATCAGGGGGTTAAACCGTTATTGGGTAATAAATGGCGGGTGCCCTGACAGTATAAAAAACAAGCTAACTAACCAGCGTCACCCGTAACAGTAATACAAAAAAAACCTGGTTACCTAGCGACACTAATGCAGCGATCAGAAAAACGATCGCTTAGTGACACTGGCAAAAGGGGGTGAAAGGGTTAACTAGGGGCAATCAGGGGTTAAAACCTTTATTAGGTAATATATGGGGGTACCTGACGCTATATAAAAACCTGACGGGGAACCTAAATAACGAAAAATAACTAACTGGCTAACCAGCGTCACCAGTGACAGTTATACAGTGATCACTGGTGAAAGGGTTAACTCTAGGGGCAATCAGGGGGTTAAAACCTTTATTTAGGTTGTAATATGGGGGTACCTGACCTATAAACCTATTTATGAACCTATATAAACATGGCGGTTACCTAAAAAAAAAAAAATGGTTACCTAGCGACACTAATGCAGCGATCAGAAAAACGATCGCTTAGTGACACTGGCAAAAGGGGGTGAAAGGGTTAACTAGGGGCAATCAGGGGGTTAAAACCTTTATTAGGTAATATATGGGGGTACCTGACGCTATATAAAAACCTGACGGGGAACCTAAATAACGAAATAACTAACTGGCTAACCAGCGTCACCAGTGACAGTTATACAGTGATCACTGGTGAAAGGGTTAACTCTAGGGGCAATCAAGGGGTTAAAACCTTTATTTAGGTTGTAATATGGGGGTACCTGACCTATAAACCTATTTATGAACCTATATAAACATGGCGGTTACCTAAAAAAAAAAATGGTTACCTAGCGACAGCAGTGACACTAATACAGCGATCAGAAAAACGATCGCTTAGTGACACTGGCAAAAGGGGGTGAAAGGGTTACCTGGGGGGGCAATCAAGGGGTTAAACCTTTATTAGGGGGGGTGGGGGGCTACCTTGGACCTAAAACTAACTGCACTGACAGTTATTACAGTCACACTGACACTAAATGCAGTGATCAGTAAAAAAATGATCACTGCAATTAGTGACACTGTGACTGGGGGGGGAGGGGGTGATCTGGGGGGTGATCTGGGGGTGACAGGGGGGTGTTTTGTGTGCCTATGTGTACTGGTGTCAGTGTACTGTTGGTGCACTAACCTGTGTGTGTTGACAGCTCGGCGTTCCGGTCACATAGACCGGCGCACCGAGCGTGACATCACTTCCTCTGCCTGTGTTTTGATTGACACAGACAGAGGAAGCATCTGATTGGCCAGGAGCGATCGCGAGGGGTGGCCAGAAACCACTGGCCGTCCCCTCATCCCGGATCGCTCCTGAAGCGATCCCGACCGTCCCCGCCGGCCGGGGGGGGGTCCGATCGGACCCCCCACGCGCCTGAAGAATGGCACGTACAGGTACGTGGTTCTGCCTGTACGTGCCATTCTGCCGACGTATATGTACATGGGCGGTCGGGAAGTGGTTAAATACCATCTGTGCATGAAGACTTCTCTTAGCTAATTATTTACTCCAATATTCATAATCTTTATTTAAATGACAATTTCTTCATTACGAATAGGCTTTTAAGGATAATTGTTAGCCGGGTATGAAACAAATATGATCTGTGTCTTTAAAAAATGTTTTAGCATGTAGATAATCATTAGTGCTAAATGTTACCAAATCTAAGAAGTTAATTTCCTCCTGTTCAATTATGTCTGGGCCCTGTTGTGTGTATCTTTTAGTGTGACAACATTGTCAACTTTGATTTTAATCTTGTAGTTTGAAAGGGTTTAGGGCCATTTGGCCATTTTTTTGGCCAAGTTTTGTAATATAATAACGTTTTCTAATTAGCTATACCACGGGTGGTCCTCATTCACAAATACTTGTTGGGTGGTCGTCCCTCGACTCCCTGTTGCTTTTTGGTTACAAATGACCAGTTGTTAAGGTTCCCCACCTTAAGGGTGAGTCATGACTGGCACTATTTAATTAACACCCCATGGTGGGAACTTTGGCCCCTTGATTTTTATTTTTATATTCATCCCTTTCAAAGGGCATACATTTTGCATCTGATTTCTGACTATTTAAAAACCCAAACCCAATCCTTGGCCTCACCCCCTGCTCACTGGCTATGATTGACAGCAACACCACATATGTGAGCTTTTTTTTTGTAGCTTATCCAACCTGGGGGGCATCCTCTGACTTTTAAGGAGAATAAATTACACATCTAATTTCCTGACTACCTCTCACAGTTTAGGAGGCCTTAAATCACCAAGAAAGTAAAAGCACCCACAAATGACACCATTTTGGATAATAAACAACCCAAAGTATTTGAAGATTTCATTTTTACCATAAGTTTTTGGAAAATGCTGAAAGAAAATGAAAATATATTTTTTTACACAAAGTTGTCAATTTAATCAGATATTACTCACACACATCAATGACAAACTTAGAATTATACCACAAAACACATGCTTCTACTCCTCAAAAATATGGGGGGTGTAGGGTGTGAGACTTTTTGAAAGTTTGGACCAATTATCTACATTGTATCTTGTGTATCACAAAAATCAACCAACATTGTATCAAAAATAGTATACTATAATTTGACTTCAGACAAACATAGTAGATTGAAAGTGAAATCTTGAAAGCTGTCTTTGCTGATCAGTAACACGAGAGGCAATACAAGTTGTTGAGTGAGACTGAATACTGGGGAGGGGGGGGGCTGAGTACCTGGCACATGGTGGATTGGAAGAACCCTTTTACAGAATTGTTATATATACAGTAACTCACAAAAGTGCGTGCACCCCTCACATTTTTGGTTATATATTATTGTATCTTTCCATGTGACAACGCTGAAGAAATTACACTTTGCTACAATGTAAAGTAGTGAGTGTACATCTTGTATAACAGTGTCAATTTGCTGTCCCCTCAAAACAACAACACACAGCCATTAATGTCTAAACCGCTGGCGCAGGTGTGAATGGGGAGCAGGTGTGCTAAATTTGGTGTTATCGCTCTCACTCTCTCATACTGGTCACTGCAAAGTTCAACATGGCACCTCATGGCAAAGAGGACCTGAAAAAAATAATTGTTGTTCTACATAAAGATGGCCTAGGCCCGTGATGGTGAACCTTGGCACCCCAGATGTTTTGGAACTACATGTCCCATGATGCTCATGAACTCTGCATTGTAGTTAAGCATCATGGGAAATTAAGTTCTAAAACATCTGGAGTGCCAAGGTTCGCCATCACTGGCCTAGGCTATAAGAAAATTGCCAAGACCCTGAAACTGAACTGCAGCACAGTGACCAAGACCATACAGCAGTTTAACAGGACATGTTCCACACAGGCTGTCAGAAACCATGAATCAGACTGAGACAGAAGTACAGTTAAATCACACTTGTTTAATAATAATAAAAAAAGGTAAACAGAGAGTTCAGGAACCGGAAAGGTATGGTCAGACAAGCCAAAACGTCAGAGAGACAGAGATGAGCGTAGTAGAACAGCAAGCAGGATCTGGAGCCAGAAGGAATGTCAGCCAAGCAAGTCTTTAACAGAAACACAGGAGAGCGTCTCTAGAGATGTGACTAAGGTGAAGGCAGAGATCATCTGGACTGGATGGCTTAAGTAGGCAGGACTGACAAGCAGGATATCATCAACAGGTGAGTCACTGTGGAGAGTTAGGAGCTGGCAATTAGCTGACAGCTGAGTGGCCAGCTTTGAGAGGAAGGGCTGAGCCCAGCCCTGACACAGGCCTTGTCAAAGAAGTTGAGTGCATGTGCTCAGTGTCATATCCAGAGGTTGTCTTTGAGAAATAGACATATGAGTGCCGCAAAGGTTGAAGGGGTGGGGGGGTCAGCATGTCAGTGATCAGACCATAGGCCACACACTGCAACAAATTGGTCTGCATGGCTGTCATCCCAAAAGGAAGCCTCTTCTAAAGATGATGCACAAGAAAGCTGGTAAACAGTTTGATGAAGACAAGCAGATTAAGAACATAGATTACTGGAACCATGTCCAGTGGTCTGATGAGACCAGGATTACACTATTTGGTGTCAAGCATGTGTGGCGGCAACCAGGTGAGGAGTACAAAGACAAGTGTGTCTTGCTTACAGTCAAGCATGGTGGTGGGAGTGTCATGGTCTGGGGCTGCATGAGTGCTGCCGGCACTGGGGAGCTACAGTTCATTGCGGAAACCATGAATGTCAACATGTACTGTGACATACTGAAGCAGAGCATGATTCCCCTCCCTTCGGTGACAGCAGTTTAGACATTAATGGCTGTGTGTTGAGTTATTTTGAGGGGACAGCAAACTTACACTGTTATACAAGCTGTACACTCACTACTTTACATTGTAGCAAAGTGTCATTTCTTCAGTGTTGTCACATGAAAACATATAATAAAATATGAAGGGTACACTCACTTTTGTGAGATACTGTACAATTGTGTGCAATTGTTTGCACGTTTCACAGGTGCATTTGTATTTTTTTATTTCGAATGGACACTTTATTTAATGTGATTTATTGATCTTCACATGTTTTATTCACACACACACATATATACACTATATTGTCAAAAGTATTGGAACAATGCCTTTACATGCACATTAACTTTAACAGTATCCCTGTCTTAGTCTGTAGGGTTCAATATTGAGTTGGCCCACCCTTTGCAGCAATAACAGCTTCAACTCTTCTGGAAAGCCTATACACAAGGTTTAGGAGTGTGTCTATGGGAATGTTTGACCATTCTTCTAGAAGCGCATTTGTGAGGTCAGGCACTGATGTTGGACAAGAAGGCCTGGCTCACAGTCTCCGCTCTAATTCATCCCAAAAGTGTTCTTTCAGATTGAGGTCACAACTCTGTACAGGCCAGTCAAGTTCATCCATCTTTGTGCACTGGTCCAAATCATTTGGTGGAGGGGGGATTATGGTGTGGGGTTGTTTTTCAGGGGTTGGGCTTGGCCCCTTAGTTTAGTGAAGGGAACTCTTAAGGCATTACCGTACCAAGACCTTTTGGAAAATGTCAATCTCTGTCTCAACTAATAGCCAATAAAAGGGTGTCTCATTACCAAGCTGTCACACAAGAAACATCTCATGACGGGTCAAAGCAAAGAGCTTTGAAAGGACCTTCACAACCTTATTGTTGCAAAACATACTGATGGCATTGGTTACAGAATGATTGCTAAACTTCTAAATGTTCCAGTAAGCACTGGTGGGGCCGTGATCTGCAAGTGGAAAGAGCCAAGAACCACTTGTGGAGAGCTTCAGAAAGACCTGGAATTAGTAGGTACAAATGTTTCAAAGAAAGAAAAAAGTAATGCACACCACCATGGCCTGTATGCACGTTCACCATGCAAGACTCCATTGCTGAAGAAAAAGCATGTTCAAGCTCGCTTAAAGCGTGCTGCACAACACTAAAGCCCCATACACACGGTCGGACAATCCGCGGACCAGGTCGGTCGGATTCTGTCCGTCGTACTTTGTCCGATGTTGGTGTTGCGTACACACGGTCGGACTACGTTGTCGGAATATCCGGTCTGCAAGAACGTCGTGACGTAAGTCGTCGTCCACAAGATTAGAAAAGGGAAGTTCAGCACCACGTCAGGCACCCGTTGGGCTCCTTCTGCTGATCCCGTGTTTATCGCGAGTTAGTCGAAGTTTGGTGACTTAAGATTCGCGCTTCTCAGTTTTCTGACTCAGATCGTTACTGCTCTTCAGTTTGTGCTTGTCGTGCGTATCTGTTTATTAGTGCGTGTAGTCAGTTCGCATTTGTTGGTCATTGCGGCCCATATCTTGATATAGGACGCTTTGATTTGCACTGCTTATTGTCTGCTCGTTTCTGGTATTCATTTCGTTCTTTCAGGCCTTGCTGTTTATCGGTGCTTTCTGTTTGTCCGTTCTGACCAGCCGACCTTTTGTGACCTTGTGAGCGATGTTTCCCATGCGTATTTGTCGCCGAGTTCGTGCTGTACGCGGAATTGGTGTCGGGCTTCTAGCTTTGAGCCAAGACCCGTCCATGAACAGAGTGACGAGGAGTATGTGGACCAAGAATTGGTTGCTTCAGCGTGACCAATTCTCGCACATGCCTTTGCTTCGTGAGATCCAGGAGAATAATCCTGATGATTTCAGGAACTTTCTCAGGATGACGGACCCCGATTTTCACCGTCTTTTGGCTTTGCTGACCCCCTTTATCAGCCGGCAGGATACCTGCATGAGACAAGCCATTACTCCGGAGCAGAGGCTTGTTGCCACGTTGAGGTACTTGGCGACAGGGAGAAGTCTTCAGGATTTGAAGTTCTCTTCAGGTATCTCTCCCCAGGCCCTGGGACTCATTATTCCAGAGACCTGTTCTGCCATCATCCAGGTCCTGCAGGAGGACTATATTAAGGTAACATTTATACTTTACTATTCCCTTCTATGTATGTTCTTTTTGCTAATGTCTTCTATTTTTGACCTCCTTCCCTAATTACCATGATTGCAATATGCTCTAATATGCTGTGCCCCTTTTCTCCTTCATGCATTTTTCCCTTCACTTACCTCACCAGCATGCTCTTCTGCCCCAATAGACACCTATGGCCTAGTCACCTAAGCAATGTATTTTGTCTGCTGCATAGGATTTTTTGCCCCCAAACACCCCCTAAAATATGCACAAATGTTTGCTGTGTGGTTTACTTCATGTAGAGCCCCTTTTTTTTATTGTTTTTGGTGGGGGGGGGGGCAAACTCATTAGGAACCCCCTCCCCCAACTGCTCTGTCAGATGGTACCAATCCTCTATCTGCTGGCTTTCCCAAGGTCAATACACACTATATACCTACCTCTTTTTAGTGGGCATCTTTAGGGATGAATTCTGCAAAGCATGTAGTGCAAGGGGCTGCCTCCATACTTTCCATTTCCTATTTTTTTGTGTTCTTTCCCTCCTATTAGCTTGCTTGGTAATTTCAGAATGTCACAATGTGCTTTCCTTTTTTTGGGGGGGGGGGGGGGTTGAAATGTTAGTTTAGCTTTCCTGGGGGCTGCCAATAGTGTTAAGTACAGAGGGTCTGGCCAAACTAGCACACATTATTGAGCCATTTGCCAATCAATGAAGTGCAGAGGGTTACCTGTCCAACACACCCCCCCCCCCAAAACCCTAGTTATTGTCAAAGGCCCATCAGAAGTGGGGGGATTGATGGGGGGTGAGTAATCTGTGAAGGGGAGCCTCTACTTTTCTGTGCAAATACTTTCCAGCCTCCAATTTTATACAATGCTCTTGTTCCAAGATGTTGAATGTCTAATCTGCTTGCAATGTTTATGTGCAAAGTGACTAATTTTTTTTTCTTGTTTCACTCCACAGTTCCCTTCAACGCCACAGGAATGGCAGACTGTGGCCTCCCACTTTGCCAGCCGTTGGGACTTTCCTAACTGCGGAGGGGAAATTGATGGGAAACACGTCCGCATCGTCCCACCGCCCAACTCGGGGTCCCACTATTATAATTATAAAGGGTTTAATAGTGTAGTGATGTTGGCGGTGGTGTCGGCAACATATGAATTTATGTATGTGGACGTGGGGATGAACGGCCGGATCTCGGATGGTGGTGCCATTACGCACACGGAGTTCTACTGGCGTCTCCAAAGTGGCAGTCTGTGCTTGCCACCTCCAGAGGAGAATGCTGAAGGACTCCCATTCGTCTTTGTCGCAGATGAAGCGTTTGCGTTGACTCCCCATGTGATGAGGCCGTTCCCGATGAGGACCCTCACCCCAGAACAGAGGGTCTTCAACTACAGGCTGTCCAGAGCCAGAAGAGTGGTGGAGAACACTTTTGGCATCCTGGCCAGCCGCTTCCGCCTGTTCTTGACGGCAATTAACTTGACGGAATACAAACTGAACCACATAGTTCTTGCCTGTTGCATATTGCACAACTTCCTCAAAAGACATAACAGGAACTATGTGGTGCCCGTTGGCCCAGATGTGGAGGGCCCTCCAAATGCTGACCTCACAGCCCTTCAAGTGGCACGTCCAGGCTTGCCCCCTCTAAATGCCCGCGCGGTCCGCGAGCAATATATGGACTACTTTGTGGGTAGGGGGGCCATTGCTCTGCCTGACGATGTGTGAGAGGCATTTTTTAATAAATCTGATATTTCAACCAACCTATGATTTCTTGTGATTTCAGTATTCTTTTTTGCTTATTTTACCTTGAAATTTTTTTCACTTTGCCTTCGACAGTGGGAATGCACTTTCTGGGCAAAAGGAGATAACAGTCTCTTCTTCCCAAAAAGATTAGTCTCATGTTGTGTGTTTGATACCTAATCTTTGGTCTAGATAAGGTTTGTACTGCCTAACTGACACCCAAAATACTCCTTTTCATCACCAGGTCAGACATGTGTGTATTCTCAAAAATGCTGTGCTCCTTGTTTTTGTACAAAGCACTGTGGGTGTCATTTACATAAGTCAAATCAAAAAGTGCCCTGGAAAAGAAACTTGCAGTGCAAAGTGGACTTGCCTTTAGTAAATAACACCAATTGGCCCCCATATCCTTTCCATTTGACATACATAATGCATTGTGTTTTTGAAATAAGGAAGCCACACATTTAGAAAAATAAAAAAGTTTACTTGGAAAACATTCACAAGTGCGTTTACAATCTTCACGCCCAAACTGACAACATCTTGGTTATTTACAGCATTGTTTAGAAACATTACGCAATTGGTAAAACCAGGCATGGAGCAAAACAGAACCTATGAACTTGGAAAGTTCAACTTTGTAAAGTGAAGACAAGATCAGACATGACTATATGTTCAAAGTGTGTTTGATCTTGCCTTCATCACATGGGGGGGTCACCCCTGGAAAGTGGAAATTTAGAACATGCACACAATTTGGGTCTGAAAATGGTCATTAGATGTTAAAACACATGCCTAGAAGCTTCAAAAGTGCCATTTTCCATCATGGGGATGAATGGACGTTTTTTGGGGGTGCAACCCCTTCACCACAACCACTTTCGTAGTTTGTAAAGTGGTTGCACCCCCAAAAAAACGATGGCATTCATCCACCATGATGGGAGCTAGCACATGTGGACACAATGTGTGCATGTTCCAAATTTCACACAGTTCTTAAGTTGCAAATGTGTTCATAAGCTGGCACAAATGTGTGTTAATTACTTGGTGCGTTTTCATATTTTTCCTAAAACATCAATGATGTTCTTCAATTTTTGTTGATCATTGATGTTTTGCTTTATGTAATCGAGATCTCTATTGCAGACCATTATCTCCCCGATGAGTACGTGGGCACTCTCTGTGGTAAAGTGCGATTTTTCTTCCACAACATCCACGTCACCTAAAAACCACAAACAAAAAAAAATCGGGTGTTGGAAATGAGGCAGGCATACATTGATTAGCTTACCAGTAGCTGTGTTCTCCCACACTCACCTGTTGTGGTGACAATTTCTCCAAGTTCGATGATCTCTCCTTCCTCCTCCTCCTCCTCTGCTTCTGCTGTTTCACCTTTTTTGGGAGGTGTTGGTTTTGGGGTTTCCTCAGACGGGCCAAGTTTTCGCTCCCCTATGAGAATGTACAAAAGGAAGATTTAGCAACACAATCTATTGAGGGCAGAAATAGGAAATGACAAACATTGCTTGAAAGTGACGGACACAATTTTTGTTTGGCCAGTTACAAATGCCAACTACATGAATGTAGTCACTTTGTAAAGGTGCTAAACTGACTAGCTTTTTGGTAGAAGTTTGTGTGATGGAGACCCCCCTCTAGTATCCACTGGAGCACATGTGTGGAAAAGCCTACTAAAAAGGTGGTTTGGGTGTCCCAGCACTAGTGCTCTAGAGTCCAGATGGGTAACCAGCTACTGGGTGACCTCTCCTTTACATTGAATAAATTGGCTTTACATTCTTGATGACATTTCGAGTGAGAACAAACTTCCTTTCCACAAAAAAAACACCAAACATCGTATTATAAGTGGCCGATCGTTGCGTACGATCGAATGGACACACACACGACCATGACAGTGGCAGAAAGATCGAGGCTGAGTACGATCGAATGCACAAACGAACATGAAAGTGGCCATTTTGGAATGTACAACTTTGTAAAAATCAAACCACATGGAGCAGTATGCAAGCAAGAAATAAAACACAAAACACAACTACTTACTTTTTTGAAGAATTCGCTTGATCTTTCTGTACTGATCGGCCTCCCTCAGTTTCAGGTCTGACCAGCGTTTCCTCAGTTGCTCCTTGGATCGTTGTACCCCAAAATTATTGTACAGCCTCCTCACAACTTTAGACATGATCTTGGCCTTGCGGACATTGGGGTTGAGGTAAGGCCCATACTTCCCATCATAGTCGCTCCTCTTTAATATGTCCACCATCTCCAACATTTCTCCAAATGACATATTGGAGGCCTTGAATTTCAGGCTCCGGGATCGGGACGTTTCTGCCTCCGGACTTTCCTCGTCCTCCTCGTTGGTGGGATATTTGTGGCGCACCTGCTGTGTCCCCGCCATGTGCTCTCCCCACTGCGCCGTAAAGAGAAGGGGTGGGGAATAGACGAGAAAGATCGTCAGGGGCGGGCGGAGTTTGACGCATGCGCACTGTATATAAAACGTCACACGCCTGTCGTAGCCACGATCTGGGAGACGAGGGGAGAGAAAACTCACGCACGAGACGATCGCTACAAACGAAGGTACAATTGGACGTTGGTACATAACTAGCCTAGACTGATTCGAACTTGAGGCCTCTTTATGGAGAAGATTAGGAGAGCCTGACATAATTTATAGTGTTTTGTGTGGTGTTGTGTCTTGCAGAGATTATGAAGGGATTCAACGACATGAGTTTTCTCCCCCTCTTCATTGCCAAATACAGGGAATTTCCCATTTTATGGCAGGGTAAACACCCCCATTATAGCAACAAACCAAAGAGGCACGCAGCCCTGGAGGAACTTGTGGAATTTGTCAAGCCAAGGTTCCCCACGGCAACTGTTGATGCTATAAGAAAGAAAATTGGCAGCCTGAGGAGTGCGTATATCAGGGAGCGCAAGAAGGTTGTGAAGTTGGAAGAAACTGCAACTGCAGCAGATGAGGTCTATGTGCCCAAGCTCTGGTACTATCAGAGTCTCCATTTTCTCAAAGACCAGGCTGATGTCACGGAGCCACTCTCGACTCCTCCTTCCACGCTTCCTTGCGCGCAGGCCACCCCTGATGAGGCTTCCGAGGAGCAACCTGGGCCTTCCAGTCTGGAAGAGGTGGAGGAGCCCAGCTTGTTCCAGGTATAGTAGTTTTGTTACCATTTATGTGAATAATGAATGATGATCACTTAATTCAGGATCCCCAATTGCTTAGTTCCTAACGTGTTTGACATATCAACTGACAGTAGTGTTGGAGACAGTTGGGGCCACAATCTAAACTGCAGGGCTGAGAATTGTATGGTTTTCTATTTGTAAACATTTTGCAACAGTCACTAGATGAAAATTGTGTGTGTTTGATGAACAAATAACTGAAACTATGTCCCTTTTTCATACACAGTTAGACCTCAGCCAGGAGGTGGCTGTGGAAGGTGGCAGTCAGGAGGAGGCAGGGGTTAGTGGCAGCCACCAGGTGGGTAGTGGCAGCCAAGAGGGGGCTAGGCCTCGGAGCCTGACTGACTCCCAAATCCCTCTCCTCCGCCTTCCGTACAGAAGGGCGAGAAGGGGGGGTTATGCGGCAGAGTCAGCGCTCCGCATGATCAGAGAGGCTTCAGCCTCCCTACATGCCACACCCGCCGACGAGGAGACCTTTGGCTCGGTGGTTGTCACGAAGATGATGGGTATGGAGGTGAGGCAACGCAACATGTGTGAGGGGCTCATCCTCCATGTCCTAAATAAGGGTAGGGCTGGGGAGATGACCCCAGTCACACATGTTTGCCATACTTACCATGCTCCGCCTCCTCCTCCTCCTCCTCCTTCTGCCACCCCACCAGCACGACAGCCACAGCGTGCAAGGAAGCGTGGAAGGAAGACCTGAGAGTGACGACCTGAAATCAGTCTGGTCTGAGAGAAGATGGAGCCTCTTGTAGTACCAGAGCCTGGGGACCTAGATGGCATCTGCTGCAGTTCCGGATGCTTTCGACTTCAGGACCAGATTGCACTCCCCTTAATATACGTACTCCTCAGGCCCCCAATTTTCTACGCTTGAAAAATGATGGTAGCCGTGGGGGGCCAAGGCTTTGCAAATTCCCCAAGTTTCACCATGGCTGCGTTCCTCTTTGGTTTGTTGCTGAGACCTAAATAAAGGTTTATTTGATTTGAAATAATCATTGACTATTGTGTTTTACTTTTCTACAATGACAGTTTTTCTTGGAGTAGGCAGGTACATTTCACTAATCCTAAATTAGAATTAACAAGGGGCACCAACAACCAACAAACTCCTAGTAAATTTAAGCAAGAAATACAAATGTTAATAATGTGGTTTTGCTAAGTTGAGACACACAACCCCCCTCCAAAAAAAAAAAAAAAAAATTCTCCTTCAAATATGTATTCCCAAAAAAATAAAAAAAAAAGACAAATCATGGTAAAAATATAACAAAGATTCTTTTACGATCTGAGTAAAAATAAACATGTAGTGTATAAATGCTGAAAAGTAATAAAGAACTAAGTTTGTGAGAAGTGCGGGTGAATAGGAGCAGCTAAAACATGTCATTCTTGTTGCATTGTAAAGAAAAAGAGAATGCGCTGCATTAAAGACATTTTAACATTGCAGCGTGACGAATGTGCTGTGTCGATTAGGAAAGGTAGTTTTACCTGACCGAGCGCTTCCGTCACAGAATTTCTTCTGAGCATGCGTAGCACTTTGTCCGTCGGACAACCGTACACACGATCGGATTTGGTGTGATCGGACCGTGTTGACGGCAAATCTTTCCAGCAGGAGATAAGACTTTGTCCGTCGGACAAACCGACGTACACTGTCCGATGGTGCATACACACGGTCTGATTTTTCAACAACATTGTCCGATCGGACAGAATCCATGAAAAAGTCCGACCGTGTGTATGGGGCTTTAGACAAGCCTGTGAAATACTGGGAGAATATAGTCTGGTCAGATGAGACCAAAATTGAACTGTTTGGATACCATAGTACACACCATGTTTGGACATTAAATCGCACTGCACATGACCCCAAAAACACCATACCAAAGTGCAGTTCGGAGGTGGGAACATCATGGTGTAATGCCCTGCATGCATACACATGGTCACACAAAAGTTCTCTGAACTTTCGACCGTCAAGAACGCAGTGACGTACAATACTACGACGAGCCGAGAAAATTAATTTCAAAGCTTCCGAGCATGCGTCGAATTGTTTCCGAGCATGCGTAGGAATTTTGCGCGTCGGAATTGGTACAGACAATTGGAAATTTACGATCTGAACTTTTTCCGACCAAAAAATAGAGAACCTGCTCTCAATCTTTTGCTGGTGGGAATTCCGCCAGCAAAAGTCTGATGGAGCACACACACGGTCGGAATTTCTGACCAAAAGCTCACATCCGTCTTTTGCTTGCGGAATTTCCGCTCGTGTGTACGGGGCATAAGGGCTGTTTTTCAGCATATGGTACTGGCAAACTTCATGTCATTGAAGGAAGGATGACTGGAAAAATGTACCAAGAGATTTTTAATAAAAATCTGCTGTTATATATCTTGATGAGGAAGATGAAACGAGGATAGAAATTTCAGCAAGACAATGATCCCAAACACAAAGCTAAGGAAACTCTCAATTTCAGAAAGAAAATAAAGCAGCTAGAATGGCCCAGCCAATCACCTGACTTGAATTCAATAGAAAATCTATGGAAAGATCTAAACAGCAGAGTTCATAGAAGAGGCCCACAGAACCTTCAAGATTTGAAGGCTGTGTGAAAGAATTGGCCAAAATCACACCTGCAATGCTTGTGACTAGTTTCTCCATACAGGAGGCATCTTGAACCTGTTATTACCAACAAAGGATTTTGTACGAAAAAATAAAATTGTAAACCATTTCAGTTAGCGTGTTCAATACTTTTTTTTCTTGTGTCATTTCTTGTGTCATTTCATTTTATTATACATAACTTAATTTCTGAATGTATTTGTTTTGGTTTCTTTGTATTTATGGATTGCATTGGGTTGTTATTGACATGTGGTGAAAATTTCATGTCAATAGCACCTTTACAGATATATTTACCTAGAAAAATGGTGACATGTTTAATACTTATTTTGGTAATCCCTAGCTAGTTGCCATCTCTGTAGGGCATTTGCTTCTCTATGAAAGTCCTCATCCTGAGTGCAGTTTTGTTTAATCCTGAGATACTGACAGTATGGGATAAAGAAGAAGTGGTATAGGATGTGAGCTAGTGGGATGTAGTATCGTGTTACCTGCTGAGGATTATCTATATAGTAAAGTGCTCAAAATGCCTTCAGTATTCTAGACAATTTCCACATCCAAAAAAGTGATCTTTTGGGTATCAAAATTGTATGTAAACTTTAAAATATAGCTATTGTCCTTTAGATTCTCCAAAAATTTCACTAGTCTAGTTTTTGATCCTGCCCAAATCATAAAAATATCACCTATGTAACGATGCCAAGATACTACACAACATAAATCATATGTGAGTTCTTCATATACTGTATATACCATAGTTTGTAGACTCTATAATTTTCACAAAGACTAAATAATATATATGTATTTGGTTGTTTTGTTTTTTTACCCAAGAAATGTAGTGAAATACATTTTGACCTAAATTTACATGTATATAGAAAGATAATTTTTTTGCAAAGTTGTAAAACTTAAACTAAGGGAAAAGTATTTTGGTGTTTCTTTTGTTGTTTATCTTTTAGATTTTTTGTCTTTTTACTTTATATTGTTAAAAAAAAAAACACCAAAAGAAAACTCTGTCTCAGAAAATTATAAAAAAAGAAAGACATTTGTGTACAGTGTTGCATGACGAGTAATTGTTAGTCAAATTATCACAGTGCTGAAAACTGAAAAAAACTACTTCAGATCCCCGCTATAGCGGAATGATGGCTACAGCGCGGACCTGTTTTGCCGGGAGTACGTCTATTGACATCCTCCCATGCCCGAGCGGCCTGCGCGCCTGTTGCAGGAGAAAAAAAAATCCGATAACCAGCGGCCGTGAGAGGGACATCAGTCCCAATCATGGAGAGCTGCCGCCAGCTCCCCAGTGCCCACCTGTGCCACCTAACAGTTCCACCTAACAGTAGACAACAGTGCCGTCTACCAGTGCCACCCATCAGTGCCCACAGTGCCAACCATCAGTGCCCACAGTGCCACCTATCAGTGCCCACAATCAGTGCCTCATCAACAGTGCTGCATATCAGTGCCACATATCAGTGCCCATTAGTGTCACCTACCAGTGCCCAACAGTGCCGCCCATCAGTGCCACCTATCAGTGCCCATCAGTGCCATCGATCAGTGGTACCTATCAGTGCCACCCCTCAGGGCCCATCAGTGCCATCTTATTAGTGGCCATCAGTACCACCTTATCTGTGCCCATCAGTACCGCCTTATCTGTACCCATCAGTGCCGCCTTATCTGTGCCTATCAGTGCCCATTTGTGCAGCCTATCTGTGCTCACCAGTGCTGCCTCATCAGCAAACTATGAAACATGATTTTCTTTCTTTCAAAATTTTCTAATTTTTTTGTTTGTTTAGCAAAAAATAAAAATCCCAGCTGTGATTAAATACCACCAAAAGAAAGCTCTATTTGTGTGAAAAAAATTACAAAAATGTAATTTGAGTACAATGTTGTATGACCGCGCAATTGTCATTCAAAGTGCGTCAGCGCTGAAAGCTGAAAATTTGTCTGGGCAGGAGGGGGGTTTAAGTGCCCAGTAAGCAAGTGGTTAGCACGCCAGCCTTCAAGGTAATAAGGAACATGTCAAACATTTGGGTGTCTTTATTTCTAGGGTTTAATCAGGGTTTAATCTGTGGACAAGTAGATGTACTATTCACATAAGAGAGGCTGCTGCCTGGGGCTCCCTTGGTTTTGAAGGGGGCTTCCAGATTCTGATACGTTTACCCCTGAAGACCACCACAACCAAAAGCCCCAGTTGTGGGAAAGAGGCCCTTTTCCTCATCAACATGGGCACAAGGTGCTTTGCCGGGGAGTGGGCATGGCAAAACCTTCTATGGTTAAGGAGGGGAGACATATGCTTATCCCCCATTTTTCTGATCAGCCAAACCTCATGCTTGTATATATAGTAAAGGTGCAGAGCTCAATTAATAGTCCCAAGAAATAATTCAGGAACAAATATTCAAATGATGGTTCAATCTGTGATAAGCAGAAGATAGGAAGACCCATCACCAGCACCGACAATACAGCCACTTACCCTATTGAGTGGACCCTCATCACAAAGGTCAGATCAGCACATATGAAGCATACAGCAAGCCCGTCAATCTTCATATATCTATAGCAGCAGATCGGATAGTAGATGCAGAAAACCTGGATATAACTCTCCTTATTCAAGATTTACCCCAAAGGCACTCCAGTCACCACACATATAACATCCCATGTGAACAAAAGGAAAAATGCCTCATTGCGCAGTATATCAGGATAATGTTTGATAAATAAACAAATAAAATTCACTCACCCTGTCAACAAACAAATCAAGCTCTGTTTGCAAGTGTGCAGCTTTTCCCCACCACAAAGATGGCCGCCATGTCCCAGCATGCAGTAGGGTCTCATCTCCGGCTCCTCCCTATGCCATGTCGTCAGAGAATGACGTTGTCAGGGGGGTGGCTAGATGGACGCTGGGCTGGATTATATATGCAGGACACACTAATTGGAATGAGGAAGTAAGATGTGCTCTAAGTGCCGGATGTGACAACACTGCTCACACACATATGAGCAGCCCAATCAACCACCCTTTTTTAGACTTAGATCTGTTCATTTACTCAAAAAAGAGGGATCAAAAAGCTAAAGCTTTATACTATAACTTAATAAAATGTCAGTATGACATGAATAAAGATTGAAAAAAAATGTTGTTCTTAACAAACATGTATTACACTTGGACACAACGCCATCTTGTGGTTTAGAAGGAAAATTACAGTCAACCAAATACATGGAAAACTATACATGCACACAGAAAAAAGGATACAAATATCTAAAAATTAATATATACAGAACATATATAAGAAAAAGAATGAAAATAAAAATACTCTTACCCCAACAGACTATTCAATGATAATGGGATACTTTATTGCTAGTTAATTGAACCAGTCATCATGCATTGCTGATGAATGCATTTATATCCCATTCCACATTCATACCGTGATGATTGTAAGTTCTAGCCTTATAGATCCATTGGGTTTCCAATTTGGACACCCCTCTGGTCATATGTCTACCCCTCCAGTTACCCGTGTATTTGTCTATACCCAGAAATAGCGTGCCCTTGAGGCTCCTATTGTGGTGGGTAGCATAATGATGGGATAGGATATGTTTCGGATATCCATTTTTAATGTTGGAAACTAGGGATGAGCTGAACATCCCCCGGTTCGGTTCGCAGCAGAACATGCAAACAGGCAAAAAATTTGTTTGAACACGCTAACACCGTTAAAGTCTATGGGACACGAACATGGAAAATCAAAAGTGCTAATTTTAAAGGCTTATATGCAATTTATTGTCATAAAAAGTGTTTGGTGACCTGGGTCCTGCATCAGGGGACATATCAATGCAACAAAAAAGTTTTTAAAACTGCAGTTTTTTCGGGAGCAGTGATTTTAATAATGCTTAAAGTTAAACAATAAAAGTGAAATATTCCTTTAAATTTTGTACCTGGGGGTGTCTATAGTATGCCTGTAAAGTGACGCATGTTTCCTGTGTTTACAACAGTCCCTGCACAAAATGACATTTCTAAAAGGAAAAAAAGTAATTTAAAAGTACTCACGGCTATAATGAATTGTCGGTCCCGGCAATACACATAAAAGTCATTGAAAAAAACATCATGAGATTCCCCACAGTCCATTATCAGGACCTTCGGGTCTGGTATGGTATGAATATTAAGAGGAACCCCGAACCAAAAAAAAAAAAATTGCGTGGGGGTCCCCCCAAATTCCACACCAGTCCCTTCAGGTCTGGTATGGATATTAAGGGGAACCCCGCACCACATTTTTTTTTTAAATGGCGTGGGGGCCCCCCTCAAAATCAGGTGGCCCTGCCCTCCTCTGCCGACATCACCGTGTGGCCCCACCCTCAGTTATAAAAGCTGTCACCTGAGAGGACGGTCATTACAGCGGGTGCCTCCCATGGAGACGGATCAGTGGCAGCATGCAGGTTTTTTTTTTTTTTTTTCAGTCCATCGGCAGAGCAAGAGAAGAAGACTTTGTGGGACAGTTTTATTTTAAATTTTTTAATAAAGGACTTGTCCCCAAGCCGTGTCATGTAATTTTTACCATTTTGACACCTTTTTTGTGAAATGGTAGGGGTACATTTGTACCCTATTACCATTTCACACAAGGGGGGGGGGAGCCCCCCACCCACAGACCATCACAACCACCGGGGCAAGGGTTGTGGGGATGAGGCACTTGTCCCCATCAACATGGGGGCACGGTGCTTTGGCTACCTCAAAGTACCCTCCCCATGTTGAGGGCATGTGGCCTGGTATGGTTCAGGAGAGGGGGCGCTTTCTCGTCCCCCTCTTTTCCTGCGGCCTGCCAGGTTGCGTGCTCGGGTAAGGGTCTGGTATGGATTTTTGGGGGGACCCCCCGCCATTTTTTTTTTCATTTTGCCAAAATTTTTTTTTTTGAGGGGGACCCCCACGCCATTTTTTTTTTATTTTGGTTCGGGGTTCCCCTTAATATTCATATCAGACCCAAAGGGCCTGGTAATGGACTGTAGGGGAATCCCATGACATTTTTTTCAATGACTTTTATGTGTATTGCCGGGACCGACATAAAGCCGCAAGTACTTTTAAATTACTTTTTTCCTTTAGAAATGTAATTTTGTGCAGGGACTGTTGTAAACACGGGAAACATGCACCACTTTACAGGCAGGCATACTATAGACACCCCCCAGGTATGAAATTTAAAGGAATATTTCTGTCAGACTTCACGTACCTGACTGAGGAGCCCGAGATAGCAGGGGAAATCCTCCCTTACGTGTCTGGTTCGCGGCCCCTGGTAGTATGGACAGGAGGCACGGGAGCACAGAGTGGTATGAGAGTTATATGTTATTGCAGGAGAAGCGGCCCAAATGGCTTGATGCAGAAGGGTCGGTGATCTCCAGGCAGCTGGACACTGGCAGTGGATGCAGAGCAGTGGATACAGAGCAGGAGCTGAAGAGGCAGGTCCAGTCACAGGCGCGGTCGGCAAAAGACAGGCAGCACGGTACAAGGGGTCAGGCAAATTCAAAGTCTGGGTCACAGGAAGGGTTGGCAACAGGCGGGCAGTACAGTGGAGCAGGCTGGTTCAAGGTCAAAGACAGGCCAGGGTCAAAGGCAGGCAGCAGGCAGGTCAATCCAAAGGTCAAGCCGGGTAGTCAGGAGATCAGAAGCTTCAGACGGGGTAACAGGTACTAGGACACAGGGAGCTGCAGATCGGACAGCACCGAGCACAATGCAGTGCACCCCAGAGAGCCCAGTACCGTGTCCGTTCCGAGTATTTCCCTGACAATTTAATTTTTAATGTTTCACTTTAAGCATTATTAAAATCACTGCTCCCAAAAAACTTCAGCTTTAAAAACTTTTTTGCATTGATACATGTGCCCTGGGGCAGGACCCAGGTCCCCAAACACTTTACCATGCATATAAGCCTTTAAAATTAGCACTTTTGATTTCTCCCATAGACTTTTAAAGGGTGTTGCGCAGCTTTTCGAATTTGCCGCAAACACCCCAAATTGTTCGCTATTCGGCGAACACCCGATGTTCAAGTCGAAATTACGTTCGACGCGAACATCGGGCTCATCCCTATTGGTAACATGTTCTTTTAGCCGCACTTGAAGTTGTCGTATAGTCCGTCCTATATATTCCAACCCACATGGGCACCTGATAACATATACTACATGTTTAGTAGTGCATGTAATAAAGGGTTTAATGTTAAAACATTCTCCAGTAGAATTAGATGTATAAGAATCAATATTACAACGTCTCTCTACGTTAATATGACATATAGAACACTTCTTATATGGGAAGAAACCCCCCATATTGTGAAAGAAGGAGATTCTATTGGGCGGATCTATAACGTTAGGGGCTACTTGGAGCATGAGGGGTGGAGCACCCCTAAAAACGACTGCCGGTATTTCCAGAAGAAGAGGCCAAAGGAACATTCCAGTGCTTACGTAGAATGTTTCTGATAGCATGCTTATAGCTATCATTGGATATCACTGCCCTAGGGACCAGCAGTTACTCTCTATTCTTCTTCGTTGCATGGTCTTTAGCTTGCTCAAGTTCTACCTCATTATACCCTTTCTCCAGGAATTTTAACTTAAGAGCAGAGGCCTCTCGCAATAAGTCTTCAGACCTTGTGCAATTCCTCTTCAAACGTAGGAACTGGCTGACTGGAACCGATCTTAGCCAGGCAGGATGATGGCAACTTTTAGTGCAGATGAAGCCATTTCGGTCCATCTCCTTAAAAAAGGTTGACGAGACAATGGCTCTATTCTGCACTTCAATTTTAAGGTCCAAAAAATTGGCCTCGGATTTACTTGATTCGTGTTGGAGAGAATATCCCTATCGTTTGAGTTTAGGAAGGCCACAAAATCATCAAGGCCACTCTGTTTATCATCCCATATGAGGAGGATGTTGTCTATGTACCTTTTCCAGAGGATCAACTCTGGTCTAGGCCCAACATAGATGGCATTCTCCTCCCACTTAGCCATAAAGAGATTGGCCATACTCGGTGCAAATTTTGCGCCCATGGCCACACCTCTATTTTGCAGGTAATAAGATCCAGCAAACCAAAAATAGTTTCTTCCCATGGCAAAGTCAAGGAGTGATAAAATAAATGTTAATGACCTGCATAGAGTCAAGCAAAAATGAAGGTGTTTGGATGACTAATGGTTTTAAAAAAGTGGTCGATGTACTTACCCACCCGGGATGTAAACGAATTGATGCCTCTAACAATAGGCCATCCAGTTGGTAAAGAATAAATCATGCTCTTCTACAACATACTGCTTGACGTGATAACCTCTGCAATCTTCTATTGCACATACTGCCTGCCGCCATGCACGCCACACTCCTCTTCTGAACATACCGTCCACCCTCATATTGTCAGCACTTTTTTCCAGTTCATTCTGCCTCCTCTCCTACACAATCTGCCAACTGTCATACCCTCAACATTCCTCCCCTACACATATGTCATACCCTATGCAAATCTTATCCTGTACATACTCTCCCCCATTCTATACCCTTGGCACTTTTCTCTAATACATATTGCCCCATATCATATCCTTCATATTTCTCTCATGCACATACTGCCCTAGTTCATATCCTCTACATTTCTCTCCTAGACATGCTGTCCACTTATACACATATTTAGTATTTTTCCAATCTCCAAAACTTAGGCACTTTTTTGTTAATATATACTTTTAATAACTTAATGATGTAGAGATGATGCTGGTGTGTAAGTATTTGATAATATATTATTCCCTTAAAACAGTGGCAGCTGACTGATGTATAAAACAAAATGTTTAAAGCAAACTCTAGTAACTTCCTTGTCTATGCCAGCACACTGCGGTTTCATTTGTCACAGCAATAAATAAAATCCCTGCGCTTACAAAAGCAACTGCAGTGATAAAATACAAAGAATTTTCAATCACAATCAAAATAAAACACAGAAACAAAAACTGGGGATTAATTGAAGTAAATAAAAAATGCAGCGTTTATGTTCATTACACTGATGCAGGAGTAAAAAGATATAAAAAGGGTGACAAGTCCCCAGTAACAGCTGAGGTCTTCCACATAGAGCAGACACAATGGGAAAGGTAAGTTAAACAATTATAAGGGTTCTTATGAAGAACATGTGATCAGTTCTTCTCTTTGTAGTCAAAATATGAATAAACCTTAATCCTGTTGATGTATAGAGCATAATGTCTTCTGCTTTAAACATTTAGTACTATAAATTTTAATTACGGTATCATACCAGATATTATTTTAGGGCTTACTTGGAGTACCATTTTGTATAGTACTTGATTATTTGCATACTCTGATAATTTAGATGTTCTTTTAAAGCAAATCATGTATTACAGCATATCATTATACCCAATTTGCTGATAAAAAAGATGCTTATTTGCAGTTCAGTTAGCTCAATCTGCAGTTGCTTTGGGGCATGATGCTGAATGTTTTCTTTGCAAATTCCTGAAAATCTTCTACTTTGCTGAATAATTTGGGAAAAATGCTGGTAGCCTAAAGGGTTGGGGGTAAGCTGATCGTATCTACATCGAATAGATGTATAATGACAATGAATGTAATTAAGCAGTCTTGACAGAAACACGCATACATAGTAGTGAACTAAAAGTGAAATAATTTTCCTTTAAAACAATAGTAAGTCCATCATCCTATTATTTCTTACTCTGCTCAAAAGGGTTGATTTACTAAAGGCAAATAGACAGTTCACTTTGCAAGGTAAGTTGTGCATTGCATAGAAATTTAACCCAGAGCTTAGTGAATATGGTGAAATGCAACTTTGTAAAGAATACCCAATCTGGTGCAAAGAAAAAAACAAAGAAAAAAAAAATACATTATTTTTGCTTGCACATGATTGGATGATGGAAATCAGCAGAGCTTCGCCTCATTCACTAAGCTCTGGGGATAATTCCGGGAACAGTCTAGTTGACTTTAGTAAATCAACCCTAAAGAACTTGTGAAGTATTAAAGAAGTATTAAATGAGTTGTAAAGGCAGTTGTTTTTTTTTATCTTAATGCATTCTATGCATTAAGATAAAAAACCTTCTGTGTGTAGCAGCCCCCCAATTACCTACCAGAGCCCCTTCAATCTCCAGCGATGTCCACGATCCCCTCAGCCATCAAGTACACTCCCCCTGATTGGCTGAGACAGAGCAGCAGTGTCATTGGCTCCCACAGCTATCAAAGTCAGTCAGCCAATCAGAGGAGAGAGGGGCGGGGCCAGGTCAGGGCTTCCTGTCTGAATGGATACACGGAGCTCTAACTCGGCTTGGGTGCCCCCTTTAGCAAGCTGAGGGCTGAGGGGGCACTCAAAGGAAGGAGGGGCTAGGAGCAGCGAAGAGAGACCCGAGAAGATGAGGATCCAGGCTGCTCTGTGCAAAACCAACTGCACAGAGAAGGTAAGTATAAACATGTTTGTTTAAAAAAAAATACTTGAAGTGATTGTAGCCGTATTAGTGCAATTGTGACAGAGAAAATTGAGTACTGTCCGTGATACTTTTTTTATTTGCACTAACATATCATTTTTCATGGACGAGCTTTCGGGGTGTGTCCCCTTCTTCAAGGTCTAAGCAGTACTGATTCACAAAAGTTTACCTTCTGCTTAAACTTTTGTGAATCAGTACTGCTTAGACCTTGAAGAAGGGGACACACCCCGAAAGCTCATCCATGAAAAATGATATGTTAGTGCAAATAAAAAAAGTATCACGGACAGTACTCAATTTTCTCTTTAAAAAAAAAAAAAAACACACAAGCCTTTACAATCACTTTGAACCCAAAACCAAACGTAATATATTGCAGCTTACCAACCATTAGATGTGCTTAGACTGCATTTGTTTTCTTTTTTAGACTTTTTCCCCCCTCTGTTTTCCCCTGGTGATCTGGCCAGTAACACACTTGCTGTATTAGAGTGCTCCCACACCTTTTTAACAGCAGCATTGTCAGTCTGGGGGAGGGAGAAAGAAGTGTATTAGCAGATTTAAAATACACTAAAGCTGGCCATACATTATACAATTTTCTTTAGATTTACGTTCAACCATGTAGTGAAAGGGCATGGCTGATTGCATACAAATTGAAAGTGTTTGACCTTTTATTATATGTTTTTGTCAAAGCAAAATTGTATAAGAAGATTGTAGAATGTTTGGTCGGCCTAACAAATTGAAAAACTCCAGCTAGCACTTTACAATCAGTTACACTAACAAAATGGTTTGCCTCAACACTCTTAACTGATACATCTGCAAGAGAGCTTGTTCTTTTGAAAAACAACAGGAAAAGAAAGCTTAAAAAGGAAAATGAATTCAGCCATCACAGTATAGTTGCTAAGCTGAAACATAGTAAATGTTTGCTTTTGGGTTTATTACTGCTTTAAATCCTTCTTCAAAAGTCTGTTTAAAAAGGTACATCGGGGGAGCTGGGGCTAAAAGGAAACTGTGCAAGTACACATTTTGGTTCTTGTCTCTCTAAAACTCATTTCAGCTCTACTTAATCTTAATCTTTGCATAGGGTTTTTATGTTACAAGGTTACAGGCATGTTTCATATGCAATCGAGCAAAAAGGAAAAAATAGAAATCTGTCATTCAAAATAGGAGGTTTTCAGGGGCAAAGTAATTTCAGAGTGGAGGAGCACTAGAACGATTTTCTTGGCTGAGGTGAAGCACTATTTCTCACTGACATTGGCCTAGTAAATATAGGAATAACAGTCTAAATGTAGCTGGTTCGTGAACTATATTATCAAATATCCCAAATAATGAAATTAAAGTATCGCTAAAGGCAAAACTTGTATTTCAGCTTGGATAGAATGGAGAGGGATTAGAACACCTTTGAGGTTTTTTATTGCTGTCTGTTCCCCTTGTTAGGGAGATTCACTCCTACTATTTGTCATGTTTACTGTTATTACTAAAAGTGAAAGTAAAAGAAAGTTTTGGGTTGTTCCCAGAACAGTAATAGAGCCCCCCTCCCTTTCAATGGAGACCCTACGTCTGGTGACAATAAGGAATTCCCTCCCTTTGGTGGGATCTATTCTCACTTCCTGTTTTGGCTATGGGACAGAAAGTGAAGGGAAATCTCTCCAATGGAACACAGATGGAAAAAAAAGTTGACAGCAGTTTTAACCCTCTCTTACACTATCCCAAAACAAAAAAAAAAAGGCTTTTAGTCCTACTTTAAACTCCAATACCTGGGCAGAGGGTAACAAACACCTTCATTTCTTTATTTATGCCAAAATGTTTGAATATTATAAATAATTAAATTAAAGCACAAATACTGGGCAGAAAGTAACAAACTACTTTATTTCTTTCTAGATAATTTTCTTTGAGGACAAGAACTTTCAGGGTAACTCCTATGAGTGCAGCTCTGATTGTTCTGATCTTCACTCCTTCTTCAGCCGCTGCAACTCCATCCGTGTGGAGAATGGAAATTGGATGCTCTATGAACGTCCCAACTACACTGGGCATCAGTATTTCCTCAGGAAGGGAGAATATCCTGACTTCCAGCAATGGCTTGGTTTCAATGATTCCATCAGATCCTGCCGATTGATCTCATCTGTAAGTTTCAAATTATTAACAACAGTGGTAGTGTTTAATCACTAGCCGACCAGCCACCGCAGTTGCACTGCGGCAGGTTGGCACGGCTGTGCAAATTGCCGTAGGTGTACGTCGTGTCCCCGGATGCCGATGCGTGTGTGCACAATGTCCGCCAGGCACCCGCGATCGCTCGTGACAGAACAAGAACTGGGATGTGTGTAAACACACAAATCCTGGTTCTGTCAGGGGAGAGGAGACAGATTGTGTGTTCCTACTAAGTAGGAACAACTATATGTCTTCTCCACTAGTCACTCCCATCCCCCCACAGTTATAACACACAGTGAGAGAACACATTTAACCCCTTGATCGCCCCCCTAGTGTTAACCCCTTCCCTGCCAGTGACATTTATACAGTAATCAGTGGCTATTTTTAGCTCTGATCGCTGTATAAATGTCAATGATCCCAAAAAAGTGTCAAAAGTGTCTGTCCGCTGCAATGTCACAGTCCAGATTAAAATCGCAGCTCGCCGCCATTACAAGAAAAGAAAAAATAAAATAATAAAATAATAAAAAAAACATAAATCTATCCCCTATTTTGTAGATGCTATAATTTTTGGGCAAATCAATCAATATACCTTTATTGAGATTTTTACCAAAAATATGTAGAATACATATCGGCCTAAACTGATTTTTTGGGGGGGGTATGTACTATAGCAAAAAGTACAAAATATTGTGTTTTTTATCAAAATTGACGCTTTTTTTTTTTGTTTATAGCGCAGAGGTGATCAATTACCACCAAAAGAAAGCTCTATTTGTGGGAAAAAAAGGACATACATTTTGTTTGGGTACAACATCGCACGACGGCGCAATTGTCAGTTAAAGCGATGCAGTGCCATATCGCAAAAAATGGCCTGGTCAGGAAGGGGGCAAATCCTTCTGGGGCTGAAGTGGTTAACATTACCATAACTGATCATTTATAATAGTTATAACACAAACTTAAAGCGGGAGTTCCGCCGTTTTTTTTTTTTTTTTTTTTTTTAAAGCCAACAGCTACAAATACTGCAGCTGCTGACTTTTAAAATATGGACACTTACCTGTCCAGCGCGCCCACGATGTGGGCACCCGAAGCCGATCTGTCGCTCGGCTCTCGGGGTGCTGCCGCCGCCATCTTCGGTATGGGAATCAGGAAGTGAAGCCTGGTGGCTTCACTTCCCGGTTCCCTACTGCACATGTGCGAGTCGCGCTGCACAATACGGTCGGTCCCTGCTGTCTCTGGGATCCTTGTGTTTCCCAGCAGACAGCGGGGGGATGACAGGAAGTGGCGTAAATATTCTCAGATTCTGCGGCTATCTATGCCCGGAAGTGGGTGCAGATACCTGTATTATACAGGTATCTGCACCCCCTCCCCCCTGAAAGGTCCCAATTGTGGCACCGGAGAGGGGGAAGGTTCCGATGAGCGGAAGTTCCACTTTAGGGTGGAGCTCCGCTTAAAAAGAAAACAACAAGCTAAACCTAAAAATTGTTTTTTGGATCTACACTTACATATATTTATGAAAATAATCTCTACATTAAATATAAAAGTTTTCCCACACTACACATGGTAACATTAGTCATTACCATTATTTTACATAGTATTATACCAAAAAAATGAATTCTGCAAGCAGCAGTAACATTACAATATCTGTCTTTTATTCTTACAGTACAGGGGATCCCACAAGATTCAGCTTTATGAAAGGGAAGACCTCCGTGGAGAAATGCTAGAAATTACTGAAGATAGCCCAACTCTCTTTGAGAAGTTTAACAATCGTGAAGTCCACTCCTGTAATGTCCTGGAAGGATCATGGATCTTCTATGAGCTGCCCAAATACAAAGGGAGACAGTATTTTCTGAAAACGGGAGAGTACCGCAGATTTACTGACTGGGGAGCCCTAAATGGCAAAGTAGGGTCTCTGAGACGCATCCAAGACAGTTATTGATCTACTGTATTTGGCTGAAACTTGCAAATAATAAATTAATTGAACACATACAATGGTCTCATTATTACAATGATAAGATAAAAGAAAAACTGGGAACAAAACCAAAAAAAATACAAAAAGGCTAAAGATCCCCTTATTTAAACAATCATATGTCCACCGACTTATTGGATGTTCAGTTCACGTCATTTATAGTCTGCACATCTGGCTTTTGTCTGACGAAAAAGCGAAATCGGCTGTCTAAAGCACCGTACTAACGATCTGAAAATCGTCAGACAGCTCATCGTATGAATTTTTCCATTCAATTTTCGTATCGTGTGTATGGGCCTTTAGAGAGGTCCTGAAAAGAGATTTGACCTATATCAATTTATTGAATGTAATACAAATATATAAGGGTTATAAAAAAGGTGAAGGGAAAAAGCAGCGCCCAAACAAAAAAGATAACAAAAGCTGCTAACACTCCAATATGACAGATTGCAAAAAGTGAAGGTGAATAACAGTGTAGCGCTAGGTATGTCTCTGTGCAGTAATGGGTACTGAATAGAAAACTCAATAACCACCAGATTACTGTTCAGAATGTTATTCTATAAATAGGAATAACAAAAAATTCAATTAAATAAGTGCCCATGAGTGGTGAGCATCTGGTCTTCTAGATAAATGGAGGCATGATGTTCCAACAGACCATATAAACAAATGTTGTGGGTGCACGCCCAAGAAGACTCCAATACCCACGTGAGGGTGTCAGTGAAAACGTAATTATCGCAATACGTAATATGTTGTTAAATCGACAAACAAAGATGAGCAATATATGAGACGTGACTCTATACAATAATATTATACATTTGATACTAAAACCATAATATATATATAAATGTTGAAAAACAAACAAAGTAAATGAGCTGTAGTGAAAAGCTGTATAGGGTGGTTACGTTTAAATAACCCAAGTATCACCAAAGATCATATTGCAACAGCCTCTTAACTGATAAAGAATGGGACACTGCTGCAAGAGTCTCAGTGTCACAATGCATAAATCTCAGTGTCACAATGCGTAGGTCACAGTCCACTAAACGTAATGTGTAGTAGCTTGAAAAAATTGGTTCACAATGGGATACCAAACAGTGTAAAAATAAAAGTCTTAATTAACACAAATTGGTATAGGCATATATAGAGACTGTGATCAGAGAATTTGTAATTCAAAGTCCTGGTGATCCTGATTGAATATTTCAAATTATTTCATAAAATCCAAGTAGACAACAATATTGTGAGCCGACATAGGAGTGGAAATGCGGTTCGGATGCTGGATCCTCTCATGTGAGGGCAACACTACGACCAAGAAGAAAGAATATCTTAAGCGCTTACCATGTATGGTGGACCAACTCACCAGTAGTGGAAGGTCAAAACAGCTTATTCGGCTACCTCCAGGTGCCAGAAGTGTGGAACAAATCCGTGGGAGTGTGATATCTCGAGGTCCTTGAAGGATACTCACCGACCGACTGAATGGCAGCAATGTTGTTGTGGTCAGATCAGTGATCCTCGGTCCAAATCACCGTAGATAGGGAAAAAATAGAAGAGGGACTCCTCATAGTGTAAAAAACCCAAAGACAAGGGTTCGTATTTATTTAAAAGAACATGCATCCAACAAAAATTGAAATAATGTGAATGGAGCCGTTCAATGAAATCAAATATATGAAAACGCAGTAGGCAGTAAAGCTGAAAGACCCGACGCGTTTCGTCTAATAAGACTTCTGCTGGGGTGTACTCCAGTGTACTCCTGCTGCGTTATATATAGTGTACAATAAAATTAAACCACAAAGAGCACCTGGATGCTTCCAATCAGCCACACTTCCTGTTTCCTGTTCCTAATTGAATGGTATTGGTGGAACTGGGGGAAGGCTAGGCCTATCATGGGAAGTGTAGAGGAATGAGCCATGCCTCCAACCAATGGGGATATAGAGGGAAGGTAGGGATCACAATGATAGGAAGGCTCAAGCGGGAGTGTTTTCCCGCAAAAAGCCGTCATTGTGGTATGGGCGGGCATAAGCCATATCAGTATCCAATACAGGGACAAAGGACAAAAGAGCTTTAGACTGATAGGCGGGCTGAAGCGCAGGTAAAGTTACCCGCGAAAAAAAAAGGCGTTTGTTTAGAAAGCGGGCGTCACAGCCCTAGAGGCTGTACGGCCACGCTGAAGAGAGCGGCCGCGTGGAGCGGCGCGGCGGAAGTGACGTACTAGAAGCAACATTCATGGCGGGAATGGCCCGCCGGAAGTGCTTGGACTGAATGGCCGCTCTAGGAGATACAGCCATGTGACACAGCGCGGCGGAAATGACGTACCAGAAGCTACAATCACGGCGGAAATGACGCACCGGAAGTGCTTGGACGAACCTGATGTAAACAAAAAGAAGCAGAAGTCTTATTAGACGAAACGCGTCAAGTCTTTCAGCTTTACTGCCTACTGCGTTTTCATATATTTGATTTTATTGAACGGCTCCATTCACATTATTTCAATTTTTGTTGGATGCATGTTCTTTTAAATAAATACGAACCCTTGTCTTTGGGTTTTTTACACTATGAGGAGTCCCTCTTCTATTTTTTCCCTATCTACGGTGATTTGGACCGAGGATCACTGATCTGACCACAACAACATTGCTGCCATTCAGTCGGTCGGTGAGTATCCTTCAAGGACCTCGAGATATCACACTCCCACGGATTTGTTCCACACTTCTGGCACCTGGAGGTAGCCGAATAAGCTGTTTTGACCTTCCACTACTGGTGAGTTGGTCCACCATACATGGTAAGCGCTTAAGATATTCTTTCTTCTTGGTCGTAGTGTTGCCCTCACATGAGAGGATCCAGCATCCGAACCGCATTTCCACTCCTATGTCGGCTCACAATATTGTTGTCTACTTGGATTTTATGAAATAATTTGAAATATTCAATCAGGATCACCAGGACTTTGAATTACAAATTCTCTGATCACAGTCTCTATATATGCCTATACCAATTTGTGTTAATTAAGACTTATTTTTACTAACAATTTTTTCAAGCTACTACACATTACGTTTAGTGGACTGTGACCTATGCATTGTGACAATGAGATTTATGCATTGTGACACTGAGACTCTTGCAGCAGTGTCCCATTCTTTATCAGTTAAGAGGCTGTTGCGATATGATCTTTGGTGATACTTGGGTTATTTAAACGTAACCACCCTATACAGCTTTTCACTACAGCTCATTTACTTTGTTTGTTTTTCAACATTTATATATATATTATGGTTTTAGTATCAAATGTATAATATTATTGTATAGAGTCACGTCTCATATATTGCTCATCTTTGTTTGTCGATTTAACAACATATTACGTATTGCGATAATTACGTTTTCACTGACAATCTCAATTCAAACTCCCTTAAGTTCTTAATCAGGCATTTCCACGATTCAGTACAGAGCCCTTCTCTGCTCACAGCTGACGAAAAAAAAGGAGATAAAAGAAACATTGCAACATTTGGTTCTTATAGATCAAAGGAATGAACTTGGTCTGCAAAAAAGTTTAAATCGGAGATTCACCCAAAAGTGGAACTTCTTCTCATTTTACACCTTCCTCCCTCTGGTGCCACATTTGGCCGCCGGGCCAGTGGGAGAGAGGAGTGGAGCTTCGCGCATGCGCAGTAGGGTTCCCAATGTGAAGCTGTAAGGCTACACTGCCGAGTTCCCTTACTCGCATTGGAAACCGCTGCAGTGCCAACATCGCTGGACTCCAGGACAGGTAAGTGTCCGATTATTAAAAGTCAGCAGTTGCAGTATGTGAAGCTGCTGGCTTTTAATTTTTGCAGCGGTGGGCGGACCTCCACTTTAACCACTTAAAAAAAACAAGCCTTTATCTGACACTTGTTGCTTCAAATTTGGCCCCTTTTACACTGGGGCGTTTTTCAGGCGGTACAGCGCTAAAAATAGCGCCTGTTCACCGCCTGAAAAAATCCGGCCCCTTTAAGTTCAGTGTGAAAGCCGGCGGGCTTTCACACTGGAGCGGTGCGCTAGCAGGACGGCAAAAAAAAGTCCTGCTAGCAGCATCTTTGGAGCGGTATAGGAGCGGTGTGTTCACCGCTCCTATACCGCTCCTTCCCATTGATTTGAATTGGAAACCGCGGTAAAACCGCGGCAATACGGCGCTCTGCGGGGGTCTTTAACCCTTTTTCGGCCGCTCGCGGGGGGTAAAACCGCACCGCGAGCGGCCGAATACCGCGGTTAAAACGACGGTAAAGCAGCGCTAAAGAAAGTGCTGCTTTACCGTCACCGCGGCTCCCGCCCCAGTGTGAAAGGGGCCTTAAAGAGGAAGTAAACCCTGATATGCTTTTACTTTGCAGGGAACAAAAGAGGAAGTAAAACCTAAGGGGCTTGCATGCATCACATACTAGCCCATTATGTGCCACTTACCTGCAAACAAAGCCCCCAATGTCCCCTGCTGGTGGCTGCATCCACCTTCACCCCTCTTCCTTTCGGGGCCGTGGACTCCGGTTCTGTGACTGGCCGGAGTCACGTGACATCACTCCCTAGCGGGAGCCGATGGTCACGGCATGGGCTCTTTAGAAACGGCACGATCGCGCCCTTTCTTCAGTGCGCATGCGCCGATGTCGTCGCAAGCATATATAGGAAATATCTCCAGTACCTACAGGTAAGCCGTATTATAGGCATATCTGTAGGTATAAGTGGTGTGTGTTTACAACCACTTGCCACCCAGGCCAATTCTGACATTTCTCTCCTACATCTAAAAATCATAATTTTTTTTGCTAGAAAATTACATAGAACCCCCAAACATTATATATGTTTTTAGCAAAGACCCTAGAGAATACAATGGCTGCTGTTGCAACTTTTTATCTTGCACGGTATTTGCGCAGCAATTTTTCAAACGTGTTGTTTTAGGGAAAGACACTGTTTTGTGCTTTAAAAAAAAAAAAACAGTAAAGTTAGCCTAATGTTTTTGCATATTGTGAAAGATGAAGTTACGCTGAGTAAATAGATACCTAACATGTCACGCTTCAAAATTTCACACGCTTAAAAATCCCCATAGGCGACGCTTGAAATATTTTTACTGGTTACATGTTTTTTTTCATATGTGGGCGGGACTTACGTATGTGTTCGCTTCTGCGTGCGAGCACAGGGGGACAGGGGCACTTTAAAAAAAAAAATTATTGTTAATTATACTCTTTTTTTTTATTTATTTTTTGACACTTTTTTGAAAAAAATCTAAATTTTTGATCACTTTTATTCCTATTACAAGGAATGTAAACATCTTTATAGTGAGATATGGGGTCAGTAAGACCCCACATCTCACCACTAGTCTGGGAAGCCTGAAATAAAATTAAAAAAACGATCACCGCTTCCCAGCCGAAGCGGCACCGTTTCTTTGAATGCAGAGGCCGGGCGTGACATCATAACATCGCGCCCGGCTTCCCGACTGTCTGTAGCTATAGGCATCATTCAGATATACCAGCTCAAAGTCCGTCACGTCATATGACGGCGGGCGGCGGTTAAAAACAGTATTTTTTGCTATAAAATTACTTACAATCCCCAAACATTATATACATTTTTTTTTCAGCAGAGGCCCTAGAGAATAAAATGGCGATTGTTGCAATATTTTATGTCACACTGTATTTGCGGAACGGTCTCTCAAAAGCAATTTTTTTGGGCAAAAATACACAATGATTTAGGGTGCAGGGGGATGTTACGTCGAGAATCATGATCTTTATTCTGAGCAATTTCTCATTTTATCCAGAACCATGCAGCTCTAAGACATTATATGTATATACAGTATCTCACAAAAGTGAGTACACCCCTCACATTTTTGTAAATATTTTATTATATCTTTTCATGTGACAACACTGAATAAATTACACTTTGCTACAATGTAAAGTAGTGAGTGTACAGCTTGTATAACAGTGTAAATTTGCTGTCCCCTCAAAATAACTCAACACACAGCCATTAATGTCTACACCACTAGTAACAAAAGTGAGTACACCCCTAAGTGAAAATGTCCAAATTGGGCCCACCATTATTTTCCAGCACTGCCTTAACCCTCTTGGGCATGGAGTTCACCAGAGCTTCTCCAGTTGCCACTGGAGTCCTCTCTCACTCCTCCATGATGACATCACGGAGCTGATGGATGTTAGAGACCTTTCACTCCTTCACCTTCCGTTTGAGGATGCCCCACAGATGCTCAATAGGGTTTAGGTCTGGAGACATGTTTGGCCAGTCCATCACCTTTAACGTCAGCTTCTTTAACAAGGCAGTGGTCATCTTGGAGGTATGTTTGGGGTCGTTATGTTGGAATACTGCCCTGCGGCCCAGTCTCTGGAAGGAGGGTGGTCATGCTCTGCTTCAGCATGTCACAGTACATGTTGGCATTCATGGTTCACTAAATAAACTGTAGCTCCCCAGTTCCGGCAGCACTCATGCAGCCCCAGACCATGACACTTCCACTACCATTGCTGACTGTAGGCAAGACACACTTGTCTTTGTACTCCTCACCTGGTTGCCACCACACATACTTGACACCATCTGAACCAAATAAGTTTATCTTGGTCTCATCAGACCATAGGAAATGGTTCCAGTAATCCATGTTCTTAGTATACTTGTCTTCAGCAAACTGTTTGCAGGCTTTCTTGTATAGCATCTTTAGAAGAGGCTTCCTTCTGGGACAACAGCCATGCAGACCAATTTGATGCAGTTTATGGCATATGGTCTGAGCACTGGCAGACTGACCCCCCACCCCTTCAACCTCTGCAGCAATGCTGGCAGCACTCAAACGTGACCGTCCATTTCCCAAAGACAACCTCTGGATATGACACTGAGCATGTGCACTAAACTTCTTTGGTCGACCATGGCGAGGCCTGTTCTGAGTGGAACCTGTCCTGTTAAACTGCTGTATGTCTTGGCCACCTTTATGTAGAGCAACAATTCTATTTTTTAAGATCCTCAGAGTTCTTTGCCATGAACCTTGTAACACTAATGAGTCACATGACACCGGGGAGGGAAAATGGCTAACTGGGCCCAATTTGGACATTTTCAGGGGTTAGGGGTGTGGCTGCGTGTTGAGTTATTTTGAGGGGACAGCAAATTTACACTGTCATACAAGCTGTACACTCACTACTTTACATTGTAGCAAAGTGTAATTTCTTCAGTGTTGTCACATGAAAAGATATAAAAAAATATTTACAAAAATGTGAGGCGTGTGTGTATATATATATATATATATATATATATATATATATATATATATATATATATATATATATATATATATATATATATATATATATTTCTATCGATATATAGATAAATAGATATAGTAGGATTTGCGAGGGATTGTGGTGATGCAATTGGCCAGCTTGAACATGTATTGCAATGTATGTGAACTAAAAATCCCTATTTTATGCAGATTGCTAGAAAGGGTGTTTAGCAGTGTGTAGTGTGTTCATTCAGAGTTTTTTAAATTCAGAATTATCTTTCGTACATAGGTGCCCCCTGATAGGTGCGCTTACATTTGTGTTTATATGTGGGGGCAGGATGGGCTTAACCTGAAAGATTTTTAGGAGCTTGGGTGTAACTTTATTTTTTGACTTTTTTTTTTACTTTCACTAAACTTCATTCATATCATATAGGGGACCAAAGGTCCCCTATGTGAGAATAAATGTATTATTTCTAATGGGACACATCTCCCTGGCTTTCAATCAAAACTAATGGAGTGTAGATTTTGTTCCATTAGCTTATTCCCTGGCCACAAGAGCCAAGATGTTTTACACGTTGCTTTTGGGTGAATTCTGGGCCTGCTATGTTGGTCCTAGACCCACAGGCGGTACAGCAGAGCCTGAGAAGCATGATGGGAGCAGTTGCGGTGGGGGTGCCCACTCCAGGGATCACAGAAATTTATTTGGCTGCTATATAGTTGGTTATATAGCCAAGATGTGCCATGCTGATATACTTGTACCCCAAAAGACTGAGTGCTGTAATAAAAGCAAAAGGTGCTTCAACAAAAGTATTAGTTTAACCATTTGCCCACTGTGCACTTAAACCCCCTTCCTAAGTAGGCCTATTTTAAGGCTTTCAGCACTCTCACATTTTGAATGACAAATACTCAGTCATGCAACACTTAACCCATATGACATTTTTGTCCTTTTTTCCATATAAAGCTTTCTTTTAGCAGTATTTAATCACCACTGGGTTTTTTATTGTTTGCGAAAATACCAAAAATTGTGTTTTAAAAAAAAAAATACCTGTAAAATCCATTTCTTTGAAGTACATCAGGGGACACAGAGCCAACGTAATTACTATGGGTGTTTAACAGGCCATCTTCAGGTAATGGACACTAACACACTAAATTAAAAAGTGCACTCCCTATATAACCCCTCCCACTGGTGGGCGTACCTCAGCTTTGTAGCAAAGCAATATAGGTGTATACCAAAGAAAGGAGGGACCTCTGTGTCCCCTGATGTACTTCAAAGAAAAGGATTTTACAGGTAAGCGGTTATAAAAATCCTATTTTCTTATAATATATCAGGGGATACAGAGCCATAGTAATTACTATGTGGGATGTCCCATAGCAATGCCAACTGAAGAGAGGGAGACACCAATAGTAGTGCACCAAGAGACTAGAGGACTCATACTGCAGCCTGCAGTACACTGCGCCCAAAGGTGATATCCTCATGATCTTTTACATCTACTTGATAGAATCTGGTAAATGTATGGATTGAAGACCAAGTTGCGGCCTTGCAGATCTAAGCCATGGAGGCTTAGTGATGCACTGCCCCCAAAGCCATAACAGCCCTAGAGGAGGGCGTTTTGATTGAATAGTGTAGAAACTACCTCTTAAACCATAAGCTAGAACGATTACTTGTCAAATCCATTTAGAGTAGTGGATTTCCATGCTGCCTGTCCTCTTTTAGGACCTTCAGGCAATACGAATAAAACATCCGTTTTCGGAATCTGAGCAGTCGTCTTTAAGTAGACTGCTCTCACCACATCAGAGAATGTAGTGGTGATGCACTGCCCAAGAAGCATTAGCGGCCCCGGCGGAGTGCGCTTTAAAATGAAAAAAGGAGGAATTCTCTTCAAGTCAAAAGCTTAAAAAAAAAAGGATTTTTTTTTTTTTTTAACAAAAAGTTGTCACTAAATGATATATTGCTCACACATGCCAATTTTATATGTGGAATGTCACCCCAAAATACATTTTGCTGCTTCTCCCGAGTACAAAACCCCCCCAAATGACCATTTTGGAAAGTAGACACCCCAAGCTGCTGAGAGGCATGTTGAGCCCATTGAATATTTTTTTTTTTAGTCTTTTAGACAAAAATAAAAAAGATTTTTTTTTTTTTCGTTGTCACTAAATGATATATTGCTCACACATGCCAACACCCCAAAATACATTTTGCTGCTTCTCCCGAGTATGGGGATACCACATGTGTGGGACTTTTTGGGAAAATTGATTTCACTCCTCACTACCTATCACAGTTTTGAAGGCCATAAAATGCCAAAATAGCACAAAACCCCCCCAAATGACCCAATTTGGAAAGTAGACACCCCAAGCTATTTGCTGAGAGGCATGTTGAGTACATGGAATATTTTATATTTTGCCACAAGTTGCGGGAATATTACAAACTTTTTTTTTTTTGCCCAAAGTTGTCACTAAATGATATATTGCCCACACATGCCATGGGCATATGTGGAATTACACCCCAAAATACATTCTGCTGCTTCTCCTGAGTACGGGATACCACATGTGTGGGACTTTTTGGGAGCCTATCCGCATACGGGACCCCGAAAACCAAGCACCGCCTTCAGGATTTCTAAGGGCATAAATTTTTGATTTCACTCCTCACTACCTATCACAGTTTTGAAGGCCATAAAATGGCAAGATGGCACAAAACCCCCCCAAATGACCCCATTTTGGAAAGTAGACACCCCAAGCTATTTGCTGAGAGGCATGTTGAGCCCATTGAATATTTTTTTTTTTAGTCCCAAGTGATTGAATAAAGACAAAAAAAAAAAAAAAAAAATTTTTTCAAAAAGTTGTCACTAAATGATATATTGCTCACACATGCCATGGTTATATGTGGAATTGCACCCCAAAATACATTTTGCCACTTCTCCCGAGTACGGGGATACCACATGTGTGGGACTTTTTGGGAGCCTAGCCGCGCACGGGGCCACGAAACCCAATCAACGCCTTCAGGGTTTCTAAGGGTGCAAATCTTTGATTTCACTCCTCACTACCTATCACAGTTTTGAAGGCCATAAAATGCCAAAATTGCACAAAACCCCCCAAAATGAGCCCATTTTGGAAAGTAGACACCCCAAGCTATTTGCTGAGAGGCATGTTGAGTACATGGAATATTTTATATTTTGCCACAAGTTGCGGGAATATTACAAACTTTTTTTTTTTTTTTGCCCAAAGTTGTCACTAAATGATATATTGCCCACACATGCCATGGGCATATGTGGAATTACACCCCAAAATACATTCTGCTGCTTCTCCTGAGTACGGGGATACCACATGTGTGGGACTTTTTGGGAGCCTATCTGCATACGGGACCCCGAAAACCAAGCAACGCTTTCAGGATTTCTAAGGGCATAAATTTTTGATTTCACTCCTCACTACCTATCACTACCTATCACAGTTTTGAAGACCATAAAATGCCAAGATGGCACAAAACCCCCCCAAATGACCCCATTTTGGAAAGTTGACACCCCAAGCTATTTGCTGAGAGGCATGTTGAGCCCGTTGAATATTTTTTTTTTTTTAGTCCCAAGTGATTGAATAAAGACAAAAAATAAAATAAAAAAAATTTATTCAAAAAGTTGTCACTAAATGATATATTGCTCACACATGCCATGGTTATATGTGGAATTGCACCCCAAAATACATTTTGCTGCTTCTCCTGAGTATGGGGATACCACATGTGTGGGACTTTTTGGGAGCCTAGCCGCGTACGGGGCCCCGAAACCCAAGCACCGCCTTCAGGATTTCTAAGGGTGCAAATTTTTGATTTCACTCCTCACTACCTATCACAGTTTCGAAGGCCATAAAATGCCAAAGTAGCACAAAACCCCCCCAAATGACCCCATTTTGGAAAGTAGACACCCCAAGCTATTTGTTGAGAGGCATGGTGAGTATTTTACAGCTCTCATGTGTTTTTGAAAATGAAGAAAGTAAAGAAAAAAATTTTTTTTTTTTTTTTTTTCAATTTTCAAAACATTGTGACAAAAAGCGAGATCTGCAAAATACTCACCATACCTCTCAGCAAATAGCTTGGGGTGTCTACTTTCCAAAATGGGGTCATTTGGGGGTGGTTTGTGCCATCTGGGCATTCCATGGCCTCCGAAACTGTGATTGGCAGTGAGGAGTGAAATAAAAAAAATTACACCCTTAGAAAGCCTGAAGGCGGTGCTTGGATTTTGGGGTCCCGTACGCGGCTAGGCTCCCAAAAAGTCCCACACATGTGGTATCCCCGTACTCAGGAGAAGCAACAGAATGTATTTTGGGGTGTATCTCCACATATGCCCATGGCATGTTTGAGCAATATATCATTTAGTGACAACTTTTTGTAAAAAAAAATATTATTTTTTTTTTTTTTCATTATTCAATCTCTTGGGACCAAAAAAAAAAAAATTTAATGGGCTCAACATTGCTCTCAGCAAATAGCTTGGGGTGTCTACTTTCCAAAATGGGGTCATTTGGGGGGGGGTTGAACTGTCCTGGCATTTTATGCACAACATTTAGAAGCCTATGTCACACGTCACCCACTCTTCTAACCACTTGAAGATAAAGCCCTTTCTGACACTTTTTGTTTACATGAAAACATATTTTTTTTTTTGCAAGAAAATTACGTTGAACCCCCAAACACTATATATATTGTTAAAGCAAAGGCCCTACAGATTAAAATGGTGGGTGTTGCATTTTTTTTTTCCACACAGTATTTGCGCAGCGATTTTTCAAACGCATTTTTTGTGGAAAAAATACACTTTTTTTTATTTTAATGCACTTAAACACACTATATTGCTCAAATTTTTGATGAAATAAAAAATATGATCTTAGGCCGAGTACATGGATACCAAACACGACATGCTTTAAAATTGCGCACAAACACACAGTGGCGACAAACTACATACATTTTTAAAAGCCTTTAAAAGCCTTTACAGGTTACCACATTAGATTCACGGAGGAGGTCTACTGCTAAAATTACTGCCCTCGATCTGACCTTCGCGGTGATACCTCACATGCATGGTGCAATTGCTGTTTACATATGACGCCAGACCGACGCTTGTGTTCGCCTTTGCGCAAGAAAAGGGGGGGCAGGGGTGCTTTTTTTTTTTTTTTTTTAGTTTTTATTTTTATTTAGCATTTTTATTTTATTTTTAAAATGTTCCTTCCATTTTTTTTTCTTAGTTGTCATTTTTATTGTTATCGCAGGGAATGTAAATATCCCCTATGATAGCAATAGGCAGTGACAGGTACTCTTTTTTTGAAAAAATTGGGGTCTATTAGACCCTAGATCTTTCCTCAAAGCATCTGACCACACCAAGATCGGTGTGATAAAATGCTTTCCCAATTTCCCAATGGCGCGGTGGGTATGCCCACCATTAGAATACCTCCCTTCATCCACCCACTTCTAATGATGGGCATACATGCACCATTTATATATGCCGAAGCATGGGGGCATCCTCCCGCAAAAAAGTTATGCCACGTACACATGGTCGGACTTTTTTCGACCGTATGTACGTGGCATTAGGAGCAAAATCGCTCCTCCGCCCTCTGCTGCCCCCATGCTTCGGCATATATGCTCTTTTTTTTAACTGTGGTGGTGAAATCACCTCCTACAGTGTTGGAGTCGCGGCTTTATGTATCGTGGGAGCAAACGCTGTTGCTGTCAAGATAAATAAATCCGCGCTGCAACTGAATGGCGCACCTGAAAACAAAAAAATGGTTAACAATAAAACATACCTGAAAAGCAAGCATGATAAAACATAATAAAACATTGCAGAATAGAGTAAAAAAGAGCAACAATAGAGAGAGAGAGAGAGAGAGAGAGAGAGAGAGAGTAACAATAAAACGACAACTATTTTTGGTTTTTTTTTTTTTATTTTTTTTGGGGTTTTTTTTTTTTTTACTTTTTTTTTTTTTTTTACACTTTTTTTTTTTTTAACTATAACTATAATTTTAACTGTAACGGTCGGGTCTCAAAATGCGATGGCATTCTTGAGACCCTGCAACTATAATTTTAACTGCAACGGTCGGGTCTCAAAATGCGATGGCATTCTTGAGACCCTGTGAAAGTGTATCCTAGCCTGTGAAATGCTGTACCCTACGCTAAAACCTCACTAGTTCGTGGTAGCGTTCAAAACATTCACCAACGCAGAGACCAGGATTGTCAGGACAGCGTGGACAATAATAACGGCTGTCACGCCTACATCCGTGCTTGCTGCAGACACGACATCTTTTTTGGGGGGCTCGTTGGGTAGGGGTACTCGGGAGGACATAAGGGTAATGCCTCTCATGCAGCCGGCTAACTGCATTTGGTAGGGGATGGTGAGGTGTGGAATCGCCTGGATACAGGAGTTCCATGACAACCGCTCCCTGGAATTCAAGGAAGGGTAACGTCCCGCCTGAAGCTCCGTATAGCACATGAGCATTCAGCAAAGCCAATTGGAATAAATAAATAGACACTTTTTTGTACCAGCGTCTAGCCTTACGGGCAACTAGGTACGGCGCCAACAACTGGTCGTTGAGGTCCACCCCCCCCCCATATTAAGGTTGTATTCGTGGACACAGAGGGGTTTCGTCACAACACCAGCCGCCGTACGAATTTGGACTGTCGTGTCTGCATGAAGGGAGGTAAGAAGGAAAACATTCTTATTATCCCTCCACTTCACAGCGAGCAAGTTATTACACTTCAAGCAGGCTCTCTCCCCCAGCCTAAGACGGGAATCTACAAGCCGCTGGGGAAAGCCCCGGCGATTAGGTCGCACATGCTCCAATCTGCTGATCAAACAAGTGACTAAACAGTGGCACGCTCGTGTAATAATTGTCCACGTACAAGTGGTACCCCTTTCCGAATAAGGGTGACGCCAAGTTCCACACTATCTTGCCAGCGCTCCCTATGTAATCTGGACAGTTCTCCGGCTCTACGTGACTATCTTTTCCCTCATAAACCGAAAAGCTCCACGTATAGCCTGTGGCCCTGTCACAGAGCTTGTAGAGCTTGACCCTGTATCTGGCACGCTTGCTGGGAAGGAACTTTTTCAAAGACAAGCGGCCAGAAAACTTAATCAGGGACTCGTCAACGCAGACAACTTGATTGGGCGTAAACAAGGCTGCAAAACATTGGTTGAAGTGGTTTATGAGGGGCCGAATTTTGTAGAGCCGATCAAATTCAGGGTCTCCACGAGGACGACAAAGTTCATTGTCACTGAAGTGCATGAACCGCAAAATCATCTCGTATCGTGCCCTGGACATGGAGCAAGAGAACACGGGCATTTGGTGGTGCGGTGAGGTGGACCAATAAGACCTCAGCATCGGGAATTTGTGTATGCCCATGTTGAGGGAAAGGCCCAGAAAGGTCTTAAATTCGGAAACCGTAATTGGTTTCCAATCTCTGGCAAGGGAAGGCACTTGGGGATTAGCGGCGATGTATTGACCAGCGTATATATTACTTTGGTCCACAATAGATCTATAGAGATCTTCCGTGAAAAAACAGCGAATAAAAATCGGATGGCTTAAAATCAGCTGTTTCCACCTGAATACCGGGTTGGCCAGTGAATGGGGGAAGTACGGGTCCTGCAGAAGTGGTGGGCACCCAATCAGGATTGGCGAATTCTGCAGGAAGGACACTATGGGATCGACGGACCTGCCTTTGTCTTCTTCTTGGTGGCAGCGGGACACTACTTGTGCTTGCCACCTCGCCAGCTTCAACTGCACTTATGGGACTCGCCACGTCACCAAGTGTTACTGCAGTGCTGGTTTGACTACGTCCAGGGTGTACTAGGCCGCTGGTGCTTGCCAGTTCACCAGAAGGAATAGCGGCGCTAGTACTTCTCTGCTCCATACGAGAGACCTGCGGTTCCTGCACCTCAACAACATCAGAAGATCGGGATCGGGTACGCCTGACCTTAGCAGGGACCTCACCTTCGTCGCCAGAGCTATCTGTCATGGAGCCGCTGTCGTCTACTGGATCGTATTCTGAGCCTGATTCTGACAGATGAGTGACCTCCTCTTCACTATCTGACATACTCAGAAACAAGTAGGCCTGTTCACTAGTGTACTTGCGATTTGCCATTTTGGGCTCTAAATTTAGTAGTACACTAGTGAGATTCACAGGAAAAAAAGCTCCTAGGCTGCTGGCAACTGAATCAAAACGCTACCAAAAAAACTGTTAGCGATCGCAGGGATCAGGCCTGACTCTGCGAACGCTGCAGTTATGTGTGCTTAGTGTTTTGGAAGTGACAGTGATCGATCGATACTGCACTTGGGTGGGCTGGGCTGGGCTGGGCGGAGGGGGAAAACGCAGGTGCTAGCAGGTATCTGGGCTGATCCCGCTAACAATGCGTTTTTTGGAACCCTAAACTGCTGGGACGCTAGTATAGATCTGATCAGATCAGATATTGATCTGTTCAGATACTATACCACTAAGGGAGGTGTATGCTTTGCGCGTGGGTGTTTGCGGTACTGGCACTAACCTGGGGCGACGCAGACCTTATTTGACCCTAACACCTAATTGATATCACCCGCCGGGCGATCAGGGGGTTAAACCGATAGTTGGGTAATAAATGGCGGGTGCCCTGACAGTATAAAAAAACAAGCTAACTAACCAGCGTCACCCGTAACAGTTATACGGTGATCACTGGTGAAAGGGTTAACTAGGGGCAATCAGGGGGTTAAAACCTTTATTAGGTAATATATGGGGGTACCTGACACTATATAAAAACCTGACGGGGGACCTAAATAACTAAATAACTAACTGGCTAACCAGTGACACTTATACTGTGATCACTGGTGAAAGAGTTAACTCTAGGGGCAATCAAGGGGTTAAAACCTTTATTTAGGTTGTAATATGGGGGTACCTGACCTATAAACCTATTTATGAACCTATATAAACCTGGCGGTTACCTAAAAAAAAAACTGGCTACCTAGCGGCACCAGTGACACTAATAGAGCGATCAAAAAAAACGATCGCTTAGTGACACTGGACAAAGGGGCCTAAAACAATCACTTGACAAATCCATCTAGAAATCGTAGATTCTGATGCTGCCTATCCTCTTTTGAGGACCGTCAGGCAACAAAAAATGTCAAAAAACATCTGTTTTTATGCATCTGAGCAGTCACCTTTTAATACATCTTGACCGATCTCACCACATCAAGAGAATGTAGTGACCTTTCGTTCAGAGAACGAGGTTCTGAAAAAATGAAGGCAGAACAATATCCCGGTTTAAATGAGAAAAAATAAAAACCTGACACTACCTTCGGAAGGAAATTAGGATGAGGCCGCAATACAACCTTATCCTTAAGAATAATCAAATATGACTCTTTACAAAAAAGAGCAGCCAACCCCAATACTCTTCTTTCAGTTTCCAGGGAAACCAGGAAAATATATGTTCCTTGTCAAGAGGACAAAAGGGAAAATCCCATATTGGCTCAAAAATTAGTAAAGCCGACAGGACTAAATTTTAAGTCCCAAGGTTGACCCAACTGGAGGATTAATCCACGTTTCCCCCTGAATAACAATATGAACCCCATCTGTAGGAATTGAAGGATCCTACCTATGACATATTTCCTGGGGTGCCAACCCCTGGATACACACCAGGAGACATATGCCTTCCAGACTCAGTATATGACACTGGAGGCCCGCTTCCTAGCATAACCAAAGTAGAAACTACTGAAGCGGACAGCCCCCAATCTGATTTTAGAATGTGGGTCTCAATAGCCAAACAGTTAAACTTAGCGTTTATATGGAAGGATGGAACACTGGACCTTGGGAAATGAGGTCTGGCCACAATGGTAAAGACCACGGATCCCCTACCACCATCCTTTTGATCTCGGCAAACCAAGATCTCCTGGGCAACGCTGGGCCACAAGAATCACCTCCTTCCCTTCTTGCACGATCCTGCAAAGAAGGTGCGGAAGCAGAACAGGAGGGAAAGCATAGATCAGAGAAAACTGATCCCATGGAAATACCAAGGCATCTGTTTCGTATGCCATTGGATCCCTTGTCCTTGACACAAAGTTGTCGATCTTGTTGTTGAACCCGGAAGCCAATAGATCCACGTCCGCAACTCCCCATCCTTGGCATATTGACAGAACAATGCCGGGCTGAAGGAACAATTCTCCCGGAAACAATAGTTGGCGACTCAAGTAGTCCGCCTGCCAATTCTCTATCCCTGGAATGAAAATTACTGATAGACAAGGAATGTTGCTTTCTGCCCAAGACAGAAAATAATTCACCTCTTGCCCCCTTGGTGATTGATATAAGCCACAGCTGTGGCATTGTCGGATTGGATCCTGACAAGACAATTCTGTAGTCTGAGCGTCCAGGCCTCCAGGGCCAGGCGTACTGCCCGAATCTTCTAGAATACAGATGGGCAAGGTCATCTCTGATCTGGACCATTTCCTTTGGACAGACGCTTCCAGGACTGCTCCCCAGCCCAAAGGGCTGGCATCTGTTACCACCTTCCGGGTAACTGGTAGAAAGGATCTTCCTTTTGAAGATTCTTGGATATCAACCATCAATTGAGGCTCTGACGCACTTTGGCGCATAAACGCAACGGGAAGTCCAGAGTTTGGATCTTCTTGTTCCAAGTTGACAGGATACTGTTTTGCAGCAGTCTTGAATGGAACTGCGCATAAGGAACGGCCTTGAAGAAGCCACTATCTTTCCTAATAAACACATGCAAAGATAAATAGAAGGATTCTTCTTTGTTTTGACCCACCGAATCAGTTCTTTTAAAGGAACCAATTCTTTCCTGGGGTAAAAATACCCTTTAGTGGACTGTATCTATGATCAGCCCTAAGCACTGCAATCTCCTTGATGGTTTTAAGGAGGATCTTACTAGGTTGAGGATCCAACCAGACTATTCTAGGTAGCTGACTGCGGTAACCAGACCTTGGTTTAAGCGGGTTACCGACTGACCTATCAAGACTAGATCGTCTAAGTAGGCTAGTATCGTTATACTTTGAGCCCTTAACCTGGGTAAAAGAGGGGCCAGGATCTTTATACACACTCGAGGTCCAGTAGCTAGCCCGAAAAGGTAGAGCTACAAACTGGAAATTAAGATTTTCTACCTTGAAGCGTAGAAATTTCTGGTGAGCGGGGAAGATCGGCACATGGAAAAAAGCATCCTTGATGTCGATAGATGCCAGAAGTTCTCCCCCTTGTAGGAAGGGGACTACTGATCGGATAAATTCCATGTGGAGAGAAAGACTTATTTTTCTCTGGATCCTTAGGAATGTTTGATCTGAGAAAAAACGAGGAGACGGGAACTCTTGGAACTCCAGATTGGAGCTATTGAGGAAGTCCTCCATTCGTCTACCTGTCAGATCCATGAGAACTGCAGAAGAATTCCCCCTATTGAGCTAGCGGGGCGCATCCTGATAAGGAGGTTACAGTATCTTGTAGGTTTTCCTCCCCCAAGACCTCTTTTTGTCCCTGGGGTTAACTCTGAGGATTACCTATTGAATCTGATGGTGGAAGCCATCGTGACTGCCTGGAGGTTGATGCCCCTGGCACAAAAGTAGGAGCTTTTTAAAAATATATTTACTCCTTTACTTAAATGAAAAAAAGGGGGTACTTTTCCACTAGAATTTCTTTGGATGAATTATCCAAACAACCTCAAATAGCTGTTCCACCGCAAAAGGAAGACAAGCCAGGAGTTTCTGCATGGTGAAAGGAAGTTTATCCTCCGCTGATGTGCGTTCCTGCACTCATGCGTTTAGCGGTTTGTGTTTAGCAACAATGTGCACAGAACCGTGTATAGCACCTGGTATTCCCAGGCTGTACAGGTACAAACCACCATAGGCATCTCAGCAGTTGTGTGTTTGACTAGTTTATAAGCCAGAACCTGCATGAGAACCTTGTGGAAGTTCTACAAAAGGAACTCACAAGCAATTATTGCAAGCATAAAGCTGCCAGAATTCTGGGCCTGCTGAGCAGGATCCTAGAACACCTGTTAAACTGGCCTCACAACGATTAAAAAATTACTGTCAGCCAGGAGAAAAACGTTTTTTTTTGTTTTTATTTAACAGGAATTCCAACTTTATTTGTCGGATTAGGATTTTAAGGGAGGTGCGCCAATCAAAGAAAGGTATATGTGTCCTTAAGCACCTTACAAAACTCAGTTTGAAGGAACTTGTTATATGTTACTACTGTCAGCTGTGGATCCCTTTAGGGTCAAATGAGTCCTGTGGTGGATAGAGTAGGGTAAAATAACGGTTGGCATCAATTAAATTGACTCTAATGTCTATACAATATTGCTAAGTACTCCTATGCAGACGGATGAGTGTTCTTAAACAATCCTAAGCCAAAGAATTTTTTCTTACAAAGGCGTTTTTGCAACACAATCCCAATTCTGTGAAAGAAAACCAAATCCTCCTAATCATATAAAACCCAATCCTGTGAGGAAATTTTTTTTTTTACAAAATATATATATGTGTGTGTCTATAATCCTGTAAAGGAAAAACTATGTGACCAGGCCACTATACGTGTATATCTATAATCCTGTGGAGGGAAATTTTATACAACCAAACCACACTTTTATCCAAAAAAAAACAGAAACAAACCAGCACACAAAATTCTATGTTTTGTTGTGCCGTGACACAAATCCCCCCTCCCCTTCTGTGCTCTCACTCCTGCAAAAAGAAATTCAAAAAATGTCCAAATTCTCGAATTCCATGTGCCACAGAAAATTGTTAATAATAATGTGCAACATAAAAGAAAAAAGGTCTGCTTAAATATAAAGAAAGTCCATGTGCTGACACCACTGTCATTTAAATCGATCCGTGACAGATTAATTCCACTTAAATGCACCACTAGTGATTAACTCCTTGGCAGGTTATGTGTATCACCCTTGTGTGAATCCGCCACCACTCAAAAATGGCCACTCACCAGATTTAGGTGAGTTTTTGGCGTTTGGTTAATTTATCTGGATAACCACTCCTTTGCTCGGATTTGTCCTCACTCAGGGGTCCGAATTGCGTTTTTTGCAGGGGATAGCCTCCATGCTCCAGGGAAATAATAAAAAATGCTCCCATAGCGTAATACGTTCAGAAAAAAATTATTCAACAAACAAAGAAGGTTTAAAAAACAAGCAAGCTTTTTCACTCACATTCTCCTGTGCCCTCAAAGCCGGCACTGAGCCTCTCCAGCCGTGTAAAGGGGGACCTCAAGTCACAGGAAGAACGCAATACTGTGTCGCCTATCCCCTCATTCACCTGCCAGCTGACCAGTTGTAGAATTACCCAGCAGCCTCTACGCGTTTCGCATGTAGATATGCGTCATCAGGAAGCTTCCTGATGACGCATATGAGGGGAATGAGGGGATAGGCAACACAGTATTGCGGTCTTCCTGTGACTTGAGGTCCCCCTTTACACGGCTGGAGAGGCTCAGTGCCGGCTTTGAGGGCACAGGAGAATGTGAGGGAAAAGCTTGCTTGTTTTTTAAACCTTCTTTGTTTGTTGAATAATTTTTTTCTGAACGTATTACGCTATGGGAGCATTTTTTATTATTTCCCTGGAGCATGGAGGCTATCCCCTGCAATAAACGCAATTCGGACCCCTGAGTGAGGACAAATCCGAGCAAAGGGGGGATTTGTGTCACGGCACAACAAAACATAGAATTTTGTGTGCTGGTTTGTTTCTGTTTTTTTGGATAAAAGTGTGGTTTGGTTGTATAAAATTTCCCTCCACAGGATTATAGATATACACGTATAGTGGCCTGGTCACATAGTTTTTCCTTTACAGGATTATAGACACACACACACACACACACATATATACATTTTGTAAAAAAAAAAATTTTCCTCACAGGATATGGTTTTATATGATTAGGAGGATTTGGTTTTCTTTCACAGAATTGGGATTGTGTTGCAAAAACGCCTTTGTAAGAAAAAATTCTTTGGCTTAGGATTGTTTAAAGAACACTCATCCGTCTGCATCGGAGTACTTAGCAATATTGTATAGTAGGGGTGCAACGGATCGTCGCCCATCCGTGATCTGAACGGGTCACCCCGTTTGGATCGGCACACCCCGTTTGGATCGGCACACCCCGCGATCCGCGGAGCGCTCCGCGGCCTCGGCCTTAGGAAAGGCCGCGGCTTCGGCCTAGCTCCGGAGCGGCGGCGGCCATCTTGGTACACCCGGCGGCCTTAGGAAAGGCCGCGGCTTCGGCCTAGCTCCGGAGCGACGGCCATCTTGGTACACCCGGCCACTGTTTACAATGTGATCTCTCCGTCAAATGACGGAGCGATCACTTGTAAACATACCCTGCGATACCCAGCCAATACCCTGCGATACCCAGCCAATACCCTGCGATACCCAGCCAATACCCTGCGATACCCAGCCAATACCCTGCGATACCCAGCCAATACCCTGCGATACCCAGCCAATACTCTGCGATACCCAGCCAATACTCTGCGATACCCAGCCAATACTCTGCGATACCCAGCCAATACTCTGCGATACCCAGCCAATACTCTGCGATACTCTGCGATACCCAGCCAATATTACAGTGGGGGAGAGGATGTGGATATTACAGTGGGGCAAGATGACGTGGATATTACAGTGGGGACTATATGGTGGTGGAATTTTCCCAGGTTTTTGCAAATTCAATTATTATTTGCTGATCCGAAAAATTATCCGATCCGCGACTCCTGATCCGAGGATCGATCCGATCCGTGAGTTTTTTGATCCGTTGCACCCCTATTGTATAGACATTAGAGTCAATTTAATTGATGCCAACCGTTATTTTACCCTACTCTATCCACCACAGGACTCATTTGACCCTAAAGGGATCCACAACTGACAGTAGTAACATATAACAAGTTCCTTCAAACTGAGTTTTGTAAGGTGCTTAAGGACACATATACCTTTCTTTGATTGGCGCACCTCCCTTAAAATCCTAATCCGACAAATAAAGTTGGAATTCCTGTTAAATAAAAACAAAAAAAAACGTTTTTCTCCTGGCTGACAGTAATTGCTTAATCGTTGTGAGGCCAGTTTAACAGGTGTTCTAGGATCCTGCTCAGCTCAGAAGGACACATATACCTTTCTTTGATTGGCGCACCTCCCTTAAAATCCTAATCTTAATAAGTAAACGGACATCTGTCTCTTTTACCTTCTAGAGTGCAGCCTTCAGAAAACGCATACTAGTATAAAAGTTGGCGCCGGTACCCCCTCTTTTTTTGTATTTTCTTTATTTGTCGGATGCCTAAGCATTTGAGTATTGTCTGCTGAATAACAGCTCTTATTTACAGAGAATATACTGCGTTAATTGCTAGTATACCGTACTTCGTGAATTTCCTCCACCATAGGATAAAGTGTAAAAACTTAAAGTGGATGTAAACCCACTCTCGTCCTTTCTTAACTACTGCAATATTGGTTATCTAGAAGGATATACATGCCTCCTGCATGTATACTTATCTCTCAAATGTCTCCGCTCTGTCTGCTATGAGACCCGAAAAACTGCAGATTTTGCGGGTGGGTCTGTTTTCCAGAGCTCAGTGGGTGGAGTCGTGATGTCAGTAGACTCCCCGCCCACCTCTACACTCCCCTTATCAACATGCATTTTCTCCTGTGTATTTCTTACACTGAACTTCTGCTATGATCACCAACATCCAGTCAAAACCCAGAAAAGTCCCCACATGACTTCAGCATGCCAAATCATGCTGAGGTGTGGAACAGGCAATCCTTGCAGAGCTGCTGAAGAAAGTAGGAATAAAAAAATAATGCATGTCTTAGGCTAGTGCACGAGATATGTAAATCACCTGTCCATCACAGCAAGGGGGGGGGGGGGGGAGAACTACAAAGTTTTCAAAGTTTGTCCATTGTATTTCACTGAAAAAAGATATGAGGATTTCTCAGAGCTGGATTAACTCTTTGTGGCAAGACTGGGCACAGCTGATCTGAAATCCCATACTCTATATTGTGCCAGACAAATTTTGGGTTTACATCCACTTTAACTAGGAGGAAAATAACATTTATCTGGAAAATCTTCTCAGATACAAAAAAAGGTTTTCCGACAATAAATGGACAGGAAAAAGCATGCACAGTCTAAGGAGGCTTTAACAAACCCAAACACTTAGTTAAGGGAGAATAAATGTTGAGTGGACCATTTAGCAAGATATTTAAACCAGCTGGTTCTCCCACCTCAGAAGAGGAGTCATCAGCCTCACCCCGGTCCCCTGTGGGGATTTGTCTTCTCCCGCCCCTAGTTCCCCCATTTGAGGGTCCTGGGCAATGAAAGAGAACCTGTGCGATTAAAGTCGTGTTTTTTTTTTTTTCTTTTAAACCCATCATGGCTGAGGGAAAAAAGAACCTTTGGTAAAATACACAGGGGCTGCAGTGTTTTAACCACTTTAAGACCAGCCTCGTTTTGGATTTTAGGTGTTTACATGTTTAAAACAGTTTTTTTTGCTAGAAAAAAAAACTTAGAACCCCCAAACATTATATATTGTTTTTTTTCAAACACCCTAGAGAATAAAATGGCGGTCGTTGCAATACTTTTTTTCACACCGTATTCGCGCAGCGGTCTTGCAAGCACACTTTTTTTGGAAAAAATTCACTTTTTTGAATAAAAAAATAAGACAACAGTAAAGTTAGTCCAATTTTTTTATATATTGTGAAAGATAATGTTACGCCGAGTAAATTGATACCTAACATGTCACGCTTCAAAATTGCGCCCGCTCGTGGAATGGCATCAAACTTTTACCCTCAAAAATCTCCATAGGCGACGTTTAAAAAATTCTACAGGTTGCATATTTTGCGTTACAGAGGAGGTCTACGGCTATAATTATTGCTCTCGCTCTACCAATCGCGGCGATACCTCACATGTGTGGTTTGACCACCGTTTTCATATGCGGGCGCTACTCACGTATGCGTTCGATTCTGCGCACGAGCTCGTCGGGACGGGGCGCTTTAAAAAAAATTTTTTTGTTTTTTTTTTATTTTTTTTGATTTTATTTATTTTTACACTGTTTTTTTAAAAAAAAAAATTAATTGGCTCACTTTTATTCCTATTACAAGGAATGTAAACATTCCTTGTAATAGTAAAAAGCATGACAGGTCCTCTTAAATATGAGATCTGGGGTCAAAAAGTCCTCAGATCTCATATTTTGGACTTCAATGAAAAAAAAAAAAAATAAATAAAAAAATGTCATTTAAAAAAATGACATTTGAAAATTCCTCTTTAAGAGGTATGGGCGGAAGTGACGTTTTTGACGTCGCTTCCGCCCTCCTATGGTATAGAGATGAGTGGCGGCCATCTTAGCGTCACTCATCTCTAGACACAGGAGGAGAACGGACCCGATCGAGGGGGGGGCACCTCTCCCGCCGCCGATAACGGTGATCTCGCGGCGAATCCGCCGCGATGACCACCATTATCGGACAGCCGACCGGCGCCTGAAGAGATGGATACCTCGGTTGTGGCAGCAGCTGCTGCCGTTACTGAGATATCCCTCTTCAAAAAAGGGACGTACATCGTCGTGCGCCGGTCGGAAAGTGGTTAAACAATTGTAAACATTTCATGCCCCTGATGCTCACTCTAACCAGTCACTCCCTCTCTGGGGAGGATGCCATCAGTAGAGATGAGTAGGCTTACCAGAGCTAGAGGGGGACTCCTTTAGCTCTATTTCTGGGGGTGTTTTAACCCCCTTCTGACCTTAGCCCGATGCATAAAGCAGAGGTACCATCAGAAGAAATCACATGCACTGCTTGAGCGATAATCCAGCTCTGCTGCTGTTATCAATGCCCAGCCTGATGCAATAGTAAATGTGCCAAAGGAATGCCTGTGTCACCAACCTCTAACGCCACTTTGCTCCCGTGTCCCTCCACAACTGCAACAATAGATATGGTGCCTTTAAACCATGCCTCCTCGTGTTTGGACGTCCGACACCGCTCTTACCCCCGCCCCCCCCCCCCCCCCCGCGTTAGCCACGGCTTTCCCCATTACCTTTTTTTTCCAAAATGAAGCATTTTTTTTCTGCACTAAAAATGCATGCACAGTGTTTTCCATGTATTCCAATGGCTCTAGTTCACACCAGTGCTGTCAGTTCCAGTCAGTTTCTGCACCAGAAACTGACTGGAACTGACTGCACTGGTGTGAACTAGAGCGACTGGAATACATGGAAAACACTGTGCATGCATTTTTAGGGCCAGTTCACACCACAAATGTACTCATATGTTCTGGATCAGTTTTTGCTTACAGTTCACACCATACGCAGTTCCAGTGCGTTTTTGATACAATTTGCTAGGTTCCAGTACAGTTCTGTGCAGAAAAAATGCAACACGCTCTACTTTTTTTTCTCCACTGGAAACTGACCGCACTGGTGTGAACTAGAGCCATTGGAATACATGGAAAACAGCATGTATGCATTTTTAGTGCAGAAAAAAAGCGAACGGAACTGTATCTGATGGGAACAAGCATTGAAAGTTTTAGTGCCAGTTCACACCATACGCAGTTCCGTTCAGTTCCGTGTGCTTTTTTTCTGCACAAAATGCATGCACAGTGCTTTCAATGTATCCCAATGGTTCTAGTTCACACCATGCAGTCAGTTTCCGGTGCAGAAACTGACTGGAAACTGACTGCATGGTGTGAACTAGAGCCATTGGAATACATTGAAAACACTGTGCATGCATTTTTAGTGCAGAAAAAAAGCACACGGAACTGAACGGAACTGTGTCTGGTGTGAACTGGCCCTTAGAGTTTACAAGCTATGGTGGCAATCATTGAAAATTGATCACACCTGATGTACTGACAGACATCTTATTTCTTGAGACCTTAACAAGCCAAGAAAGTACAAATACCCACCAAATGACCCCTTTTTGGAAAGTAGACATTCCAAGGTATTTAGTAAGAGGCATGGTGAGTTTTTTTGTAGTTATTTTTTCCCACAGTTCTTTGCAAAATTAAGATTTTTTTCACAAAATTGTCATATTACCAAGTTATTTCTCACACACTGTATAGGCAGATCTTTGCAACTACACCCCAAAATACATTCTGCTACTCCTCCCGAGTATGGCGATACCACATGTGTGAGACTTTTACACAGCCTGACCACATACAGAGGCCCAAAATTCAGGGATCCCATCAGGTGCTCTAGGGACATAAAATTACAAATTGAATTTCCTGACTACCTATTAGACTTTTGCAAAACACTGTAGGGCACTGAAAGGCACTGTAGCGGCACTGATGTGGCATGGATGAGAACTGATGTGGCCAGATGTGCCACAGATAAGGCATAGATGTGGCACGGACAAAGCACGAATGTGGCATGGATGAGCACCGATGAGGCATTGATGTGTCATGGATGAGGCACATATAGGCATGAATTAGGCACAGATGGGCTAGAATGAGGCAGGGGTGAGTGCTGCTGCAGTCCCCCTCCTCTCCTAGCATGCTGTACCGATTGCTATGTACAGCATGCGAGGAGAGGGGAGAGCTGAACCAGACATGCGCCGGTTTGTTGACAAGTGATCACGCCGTCATTGGACGGTGCGATCACGTGGTAAAGGGCCGCTGTCCTTGATCCGTGATGCGGTAAAGAGGAACGCGGGAAGCACGAGTCTGGGAGGATGTCATTGTACGCCCTCCCAGAATTATCCGGCCGTGCTGGAGCCGTCATTTGGCTATAGCCCGAGTCGGCAAGTAGTTAAGGGTGTGCCCCCTTTTTATAACCATAATATAATATTTTTTTTATATTTACTTTCCTCCACCTAAAATATTTTAGTTTGTTTATAGGTCACATTAAAGGTGGAAAAAGATCTGAAATGATTTATCTTTGTCTCATTTTTTTTACATCACAGACACCTGACATTTTAACAGGGGTGTGTAGACTTTTTATATCCACTGTATTTACACAATGTTACCAGATAACATTTTTTTAATGACAAATCCTGGAAAACTAACAGCCGTATCACATTTTTTGGAAAACCTCAAATATCATAAAATCACCTATTATCAATTCAAATAATCAATATTGTAACATATTGTAGTGTAGACACCATGGAGTCTATTTATAAATGTTTTATACATTTTTTAAATTGGATTTCATTGAAAAAATGTGCAAATTCTGAGTTTAAAAAAGAAGGTTGGGATAAAAAAAAGACACAATCATACTCACCTAGCTGCACGTGTTCCCCACCACTGAGCAACTAAACACCGCTAATCGTTCAGTTCTCGGTCTTCTGAGAACAGAGTGCCGGTGACTGTCAGTGGGACGCCAGGCTGTAAAGGGGCCGGGGGTGTCTGGCTCAGGCTCTAAGCAACACGCAGAGAGGCTGATCCAGCTGCCAGTCAGTCATCTGGATGGATTCCGACATTAAAGTCCAGTTCCCTCCAGAATCTATATGGACTGAGTGACGTCAGCTGACTTTAGCCCGCTGTCGGCTGAATCTGGGTTACAGGAGAGCAGAACTAAATGCATTTCTATAACCTACCAAAAGAGATTTGGCCCTACTTCTCCTTAAAGGATAAGTTCACCTTTAGGAACATGTTACATGTTCCACCCATTTTTAGGGTGGAACATGAAGCATGTTCCCAATGCTGCAGCTGCTGCCCGATTTCCCTTCCCCTTCCTGCAGTACATGGAGAAGTTCCCTGTACTCGGTCACTTTTTTAAATCAGCATGGTCGTGCGTAGCTATGACCACATGGCCGCTTCATGCATTCACACAGCTCTGTTTGTGAATGAACTACAAGCACTGACATCCTTTGCAGCTGTCGGCTTGTAGTTCTCATATGACTACGGCTATGCAGCGCAGCGGTAGTTCATCGATTCTTACAGTCAGTGTATCTGCTGTCCCTTACTGGATGTACAGGCACACAGATGCACTGACAGATCTGCAGGAGACCTGAATCACTGGTGTGATGGACTCACCCGGGACAGAGGCTTTTGGAGGGCACTGAATGCTGGCCTCTTGCCTGCTGATTATGGGCCCTGGATTTTGGGGGAACGGTGCTCTTTGTGAGTTGTATGCCTGGGCACCCTTGAGGTGGTGTTACTTTGGATTCAGGTCCATGTCCCCCAAGACACACAGACTCTGGGAACCCTGTATATGCCATATTAGAAATAATGACTGGTTCATACTGTTGTGACACATAGGGGGTTATTTACTAAAGGAAAATCCACTTTGCACTGCAAGTGCACTTGGAATTAAAGTCACTGTAGATCCGAGGGGGACATGCAAGGAAATTAAAAAACAGCATTTTAGCTTACACATGATTGGGTAATAAAATCAGCAGAGCTTCCCCTCATTTCAGATCTACCCCTTAGATTTAGAGTGACTGCACTTCCAAATGCAAAGTGGAGTTGCCTTTCGTAAATAACCCCCATACTGTTAGAAGATGCTGATGTCATCAACTCCAGCCACCTGTCTGTCTGTTGTCTGCTATAATATAAATAAGTCTAGTATGGCTTCTAAAAGTCTTTCACCCATTGTTGTTTGTGCTAATTAACCCTGTTATTGTGTGAAGGAGTTCTGTGTTGATATTTATGATAATTTGTATTGTATAGTCCGTGAGCTAGAAGACGGCAAGTCTACCCTGAAAGGTCATATCTCTGAGTCACCAAGTCTGGGTAAATGGTTAGTAAACTAGCTCATGTTAATTATGTTTATGGTTACAGTTTGTATTGTCAGCCTGCTGTATATATTTATGTGTCATCTCAAATAAAACAGTTCATGTTCAGAAACCAAACGAGTATTGCCTTGTTTGTTGTTGGGACCGGTTGGAGGATCTGATATCTATATTCAGACTGGGAGGAAGCGGTATATGACGAAAGCACTCAAGCGGAGTGTGGGACCTTTCGTCACAACTGGTGCAATGCTTTACAGGCTTCAAAAGAAAAAAAAAAATCTGTTTACCTTTATTTTTTTTACCCTTTAAGTTGTACAAATCTTGGGGGAATTAATAAAGAGTTGTACAACTCTTCTAAATTTAGAACAAGGAGCAGATGCAGCTCATATTTAAAGGGTCAGTTCACCTTTACCAAAATATACCTATGCAGATAAGGGATGTCTTTAGATGAAATCAAGCTGTGCAGCTTTGACCAAAATTGAATAATGCCCTCACTATAGGTATAGGCCATTTATGTGCCTCATGAAGCCTGACCTGAAAACTCCCAGGTCATTGCTAGAAGTTTGAAAAGCGAGGCCCAGCCATTACTATTCACCTTCACCATCAAAGAAGTGATCTCTTTCTCCAATTCAAACCCCTTCACACAAGCTCTCTCTCCATCACTGAAGCAGTATCTCTAAACTCAGAGTTTGAGAGCTTACTCCTGTGATAGTGAAGGTAAACAGTAATAGCCAAGCCTTGCTTAGCAACATCCTGGGAGTTTACCTATCAGCATGTTTCTTGCCAACACATTTGCATGCAGCACACCTAGTTGGGTCCCAGCCCTGTTGGTCCCTCACCTAGCTTAAGGGTTTAAGTATAGGGGATTACAAGAAGCCAATACTAAATCAATTGAAGTACGGTACATACTTTACATTGCAAATTAAAAAGTGCAATTATTGAGTTATTCATACCTTGCTGCATTATTTTGGATCTTTTATAGCTGCTTGGAATTCAGCTTTGATGCAGACTGTAATAATGCATTGGCATAAACCCATACATTGCCATTCTAAATGTAATTCTCAATGTGTGATTTATAACACTAGATGAAAAGGGTGTCTGTGTTGGCCAGTGCAGGTTTAGTTGTCCAATTTCACAATGAAATAAAATGGCAACTCTAGCCACATAACAAAACCAAAACTCCACTTTCCCCAGTCATGTGTCACTTTTTTATTTTGTAAAAAGAGCTTCAACTCTCAGTAACACTCACTTTAACCCATGGACCCATTGCAGCCAATGCCCCAGTCTTCTGATCTTCAGCTCTGATGAGAGGGGCTGTGTGGAGACCGGCATACAAAGCAGCTTCAGTGGAGCAGTCATCACAACCTGACCTGTGGAAGAAGGCAAGGATTAGTGGTTGTCAGAAAGTTCATGTCTATGTTATCCCCAACAATGAACATCTTTTATTTGGTCCCTTGTGGTCTGATATAGTGGACCTTCCACCTCAGTGACAACGTCCGCTTATTTAACCACTTGATCCCCAGGCCCTTTCTGACACTTGTCATTATTCCGCAATATTGCAATATTGAACCCTTCCTATGAGGTTATGTGGACTTCTTCTTCTCTTTTGCTCCGAAAAGTGTAGCTGCTGACTTTTAATAAACAGACACTTACCTGTCCCACGGTCCAGCGATGCGGGTGCCCCTTAAGTCTCGCTCCTCCTCCCCCCCGGCATTGTAACTGTGGGCGCCCGGCTGTGGCTTCACAGCCGGGCACGCACTGCACATGCGTTATCAGGAATGGCGGGGCAATCTTCTGGGACCTGTGATGTGTCTCAGAAGATTGCAGAGAGGGAGGAGAAAGAGGTGAACTTGCGCTCGGCAAATCAAAACTGGGTAAATGATCCCGCCCAAAAAAATGACATGCCAAATGTAGCATGTCAGGAGGTCACCAGTACTTAAAGCTGAAGTTCCATTTTTGGGCAGATCTCCGCTTTAAAGAGAACGTTTCCTACCTTGCGTTCATTATTAATGATTTTCAAAAGTGCACTGGAACGACCCACTTCCATGTCTGCAGAACAGAACAGGTACAAATATACCAGAACTTGAATTCATCAGATCATATTATACTGTAATGTTACATCGCTGGCAAGAAGTGTGTGTAGAAATGAGGGCTCATCCTTGTTGATGACCAAATCTGAATAAAATGATTGGCTCCATAACAAATCTTGGCCTGACTTTGCTGTGAATAATGTATTAATGCCACTGATGTCACCATATGATTAGGGATGAGCCGAACACCCCTTGGTTCGGTTGGCACCAGAATATACCGAACAGGCAAAAACTTCGGAAGAACACACGAACACTGTTAAAGTCTATGGGACATGAACATGAAAAATCAGAAGTGCTAATTTTAAAGGCTTATATGCAAGTTATTGTCATAAAAAGTGTTTGGGGACCCGGGTCCTTCCAAAGGGGGCATGTATCAATGCAATTTTTTTTTTTTTTAAACTGACATTTTTTCGGGAGCAGTTTTTTTTTTAATGCTTAAAGTGAAACAATAAAAATGAAATATTACTTTAAATATTGTGCCTGGGGGGTGTCTAAAGTATGTCTGCAAAGTGGCACATTTCTCCCGTGTTTAGAGCAGTACCACAAAATTAAAATTACATTTCTAAAGGAAAAAAGTAATTTAAAACTGAATGCGGCTGTAATCAATTGTCAGGTCTCGGCAATATAGATAAAACTCATTGAAAAAAAAAACGGCATGGGGTCCCCCCCAGTCCATTACCAGGCCCTTTGTGTCTGGTATGAATATTAAGGGGAACCCCCGAACCAAAATGAAATAAAATGGCGTAGGGGACCCCCCAAAATCCATACCAGACCCTTATCCGAGCACGCAACCTGGAAGGTCGCAGGAAAAGAGGGCGGGACAAGAGAGCGCCCCCACTCCTGAACTGTACTAGGCCACATGCCCTCAACATGGGGAGGGTGCTTTGGGGTAGCCCCCCAAAGCACCTTGTCCCCATGTTGATGGGGACAAGGGCCTCATCCCCACGACCCTTGCCTAGTGCTTGTGGGGGTATGCGGGCAGGGGGCTTATCGGAATCCGGAAGCCCCCTTTAACAAGGGAACCCCCAGATCCCGGCCTCCCCCCCCGTGTGAATTGGTAACGGGTACATTGTAACCCTACCTTTTCCCCCAAAAAAGTGTCAAAAATGTTAAAAAGACAAGAGACAACTTGGGACAAGTCCTTTATTAAAAAAGAAAAAAAGAAAAACGTTCGGTGATGTAAATTCATGCCACCCGACAGACCAACATTTAAAAAAAAAAAAAAGCTGCAACCATTCTGCCTCCATGGGAGGCTCCCGCTGACTGGTGCTTCTTCTGGGTGACAGTTCTTATAAAGCTGATGGCAGGGCCACCAGGTGACATCACCCCCCTCCGACGCCACGGGGAAGCTGCCGTGACATCAGAGGAGGGCGGGGTCACCCGTTTACGTCACTGGGTTTCCCCACCCTCAGCTATATTAGAACTGTCACCCAGAAGAAGCATCATTCGGTGGGAGCCTCCCATGGAGGCGGAACGGTTTAGTGTTTTTTTTTTTTTTCGGTCCGTCGGGCGGTGTGAATTTACATTGTGGGACATTTTTTTTTTTTTAATAAAGGACTTGTCCCAAGCTGTCTCTTGTCTAACATTTTTGACACTTTTTTTGTGAAATGGTAGGGGTACAAGGAATACCCCGTTACCAATTCACACATAGGGGGGGAGGCCGGGATCTGGGAGTCCCGTTGTTAAAGGGGGCTTCTAGATTCCGATAAGCCCCCGCCCGCATACCCCCACAACCACCCCTACCCCAAAGCACCCTCCCCATGTTGAAGGCATGTGGCCTGATATGGTTCAGGAGGGGGGGGGGGGTTTCTCTTGCCCCCCTCTTTTGCTGCGGCCTGCCAGGTTGCGAGCTCGGATAAGGGTCTGGTATGAATATTGGGGGGACCCCTACGGCTTTTATTTTTTATTTTTGGTGCAGGGTTCCCCTTAATTTCCATTTCCTGATGCATCATGGCAGCACACACATTGGGTTGTGACTCCGCCTCCACAACCTGATAGGACTGGTTAGCTATAAGAATCGAAGAGGAGTCCACCGTTGCATTGTCCTTTTTTTCCTCACCTGTATGAACGATCGTTTGATCAGGATCGGTTAGAAACATGGTGTCACGTCCGAGTGTAGAGATGATCAGAGGTGAGTGTAGGGATGATCAGAGGTGTGACATCCGAGTGTAGGGATGATCAGGGTTGTCATGTCCGAGTGTAGGGATGATCAGAGGTGACACGTTCGAGTGTAGGGATGATCAGAGGTGACACGTTCAAGTGTAGGGATGATCAGAGGTGACACATTCAAGTGTAGGGATGATCAGAGGTGACACATTCAAGTGTAGGGATGATCAGAGGTGACACGTCCGAGTGTAGGGATGATCAGAGGTGAGTGTAGGGATGATCCGAGTGTAGGGATGATCAGAGGTGACACGTCCGAGTGTAGGGATGATCAGAGGTGAGTGATGAGGGATGATCAGAGGTGAGTGTAGGGATGATCAGAGGTGAGTGTAGGGATGATCAGAGGTGAGTGTAGGGATGATCAGAGGTGAGTGTAGAGATGATCAGAGGTGAGTGTAGGGATGATCAGAGGTGATCAGAGGTGAGTGTAGGGATGATCAGAGGTGAGTGTAGGGATGATCAGAGGTGAGTGTAGGGATGATCAGAGGTGAGTGTAGGGATGATCAGAGGTGAGTGTAGGGATGATCAGAGGTGAGTGTAGTGATGATCAGAGTTGACTATAGGGATGATCAGAGGTGTCACGTCCGAGTGTAGGGATGATCAGAGGTGTCACGTCCGAGTGTAGGGATGATCAGATGCGTCACGTCCGAGTGTAGGGATGATCAGAGGTGACATGTCCTGGTGTAGGGATGATCAGAGGTGTCACGTCCAAGTGTAGGGATGATCAGAGGTGTCACGTCCAAGTGTAGGGATGATCAGAGGTTTTACTTCCGAGTGTAGGGATGATCAGAGGCGTCACGTCTGAGTGTAGGGATGATCAGAGGTGACATTTCCCTGTGTAGGGATGATCAGAGGTCAGTATAGGGATGATCAGAGGCGTCACGTCCGAGTGTAGGGATGATCAGAGGCGTCACTTCCGAGTGTAGGGATGATCAGAGGCGTCACTTCCGAGTGTAGGGATGATCAGAGGCGTCACGTCCGAGTGTAGGGATGATCAGAGGTGACATTTCCCTGTGTAGGGATGATCAGAGGTCAGTATAGGGATGATCAGAGGTTACACGTAGGGATGATCAGAGGTGTCACGTCCAAGTGTAGGAATGATCAGAGGTGACATGTCCGGTGTAGGGATGATCAGAGGTGTCAAGTCCGAGTGTAGGGATGATCAGATGCGTCACGTCCGAGTGTAGGGATGATCAGAGGTGACATGTCCTGGTGTAGGGATGATCAGAGGTGTCACGTCCAAGTGTAGGGATGATCAGAGGTTTTACTTCCGAGTGTAGGGATGATCAGAGGTGTCACGTCCGAGAGTAGGGATGATCAGAGGCGTCACGTCCGAGAGTAGGGATGATCAGAGGCGTCACGTCCGAGTGTAGGGATGATCAGAGGCGTCACTTCCGAGTGTAGGGATGATCAGAGGCGTCACGTCCGAGTGTAGGGATGATCAGAGGTGACATTTCCCTGTGTAGGGATGATCAGAGGTCAGTATAGGGATGATCAGAGGTTACACATAGGGATGATCAGAGGTGTCACGTCCAAGTGTAGGGATGATCAGAGGTGTCACGTAGGGATGATCAGAGGTGACATGTCCGGTGTAGGGATGATCAGAGGTGTCCTGTCCTGGTGTAGGGATGATCAGAGGTGTCACGTCCAAGTGTAGAAAAGATCAGAGGCGTCACGTCCGAGTGTAGGGATGATCAGAGGAGAAAATATATCTTATAAAAGAGTAAATGACATAAGTTGTTGATGATTTGACAATTGTATAAGAAAACATTTATGTAATACGTTTGTAAATGTATCCTTTATGTGATGAAGAATAATAAAAACAGTATATAAAAAAAAATATATACGTTTATTGAAATTTTTTTTTACCCGAGACATGTGGCTGAATACATTTTGGCCTAAATGTATGACTAAAATTGAGTCTATTGGATTTTTTTTTTATAACAAAAAGTAGAAAATATATTTTTCTTTCCAAATTTTGGATATTTTTTCATTTGTATCACAAAAAATAAAAACCGCAGAGGTGATCAAATACCACCAAAAGAAAGCTCTATGTGTGGGAAAAAGAGGACGCAAATTTCTTTTGGGTACACCATTGCCTGACCGCGCAATTACAAGTTAAAGCAGCGCAGTGCCAAATTGAAAAAGTGCTCTGGTCAGGAAGGAGGTAAAACCTTCCGGGGCTGAAGTGGTTAATGTACCCTGCCAAATGTAGGAAAGTCAATGGTGAGCCAAAAACATGGGTAAGGGGCAAGTTGGTAGAATACGGAGACCGAGAATGCAGACATGGTATGGGAGTTATGGGAGACAGGAAACATGCTTCAGGAGTCAGACTGAAGACACAACACTGCTGTCTGAGCCCCTTTACAAATAAAGGCTTCCACATTTGTGCTCCCTACAGCCCCCCTAGGGCCCATTCACCTTTGTGCTCAGCACAGCCCCCTAGGGCCCATTTACACCTGTGCTCAGCACAGCCCCCTAGGGCCCATTTACATGTAAGCATTCGGTTGTAGTGTGTTAGTATACATGCATTAACGCGCGTTATCGGTGCGCTTCATTAAGGAAGCTTATAGTGTGCACCACAATAAATGAAAAATACATGACCCTTTTTTTTTTTTTTTTTTTTAAACACAGTGCACCACATCCGATATGCACTGTGGTTCGCTGCAGTGCATTGGAATCTACTGCCATTTATTGTAAATGTTACTCCATTTAATTTAAAATGAATGGGGCGTAGGGAAGGTGCGTTGTCATGAGTTTATACGTTTTTAGCAAGTATTACCACAACGCACATGTGGGCCCTTAAAAATGTACTTGTATCATATATAATACTTCTTTCAGGTCAGTTATAAAAATTTGAAAGAGATGGACTTTACTGATAAAAAATAGTATGAAAGAAATAAATCAAACCTTTTAACTACTAGAACCTAGTGTAAAAAATATTTGTCACTGGCTTGAGTAAGCTCCTAGGCTAAGGAAAACACAGACTGTCTCAAGGAGTTCTGAAGGCCACACAATAAGTACTGTACAAAGAGCTGCATGCAGCCCCAGGTGCAGGCTGGGCAGGAGTTTATATCTACTTTCCAGATCAATTCACGTTGCCATTCTTGTGTACTGCATTAAAAGAGAAGTTTTTTTTATTTTTTTATTTAGATTCATACTTACCTATGTGGCTGGACCATCAGACCGATGCTGCAGCTGTCCCCCACCGCCTCTGCACTGAGAACGGAGCCACCGAACACTGCCAATGGCTCGGTTTTCACAGATCACTGAGAGGAGAGCTGCTGCCTGTTAGTCAGCATCTCTGCTCTCTGCTTCTCCACGCTCATTGGAACGCTGAGCTGTGGAGGAGAAGGGAGTAGCCGTCTCAGCGGTTCACTGAGACTGCCATCAATCAAGGCAGCTGGCGGATCCAGACTTGGGAAGTCCGGATGACGCGCTGCCTCGACTGATGGCAGTGACGTCAACGAAGAGCAGACTTCAGACCACTTTCCGCTGAAAACGGTTCACAAAAGTGCACTCCTGTGACCCTTAGGAGAAGCCCAGCCTAAAATGCTCAGGCTGGACTTCTCCTTTAATGCATGTGCATTAACACGCGAGGTATCACGTAAAGGTGCATTGCGTTAAAGCCAACCAATCAATTAAAATGGGCTGCCAATGCACTAGAACAGATACAAAATTTTACAAGCAGCACTCTCCCAGCGGTACTGTGTGCTGTAGTGCATTGCCCCAGTGCTTTGGGGTACCATTTAAAATGAATACCCTGTAATGTGCTAGGATGTATAACGTTACCACTCTATGCACCAGGATGCAAAGTGTGATTTGACCCCAAACATAGTTGGAAGAGCAGCCACTGGCCATGAAATGTCCTCAATATGCAGCCAAACTGTTATTAAGTTATGCTAAATTTGAAATCATTTGAAGCCACAGCTTCAGGTGGTAGAAGAAAATAAACAAATGGCAAAGGCTCGTCGAGAAATGCTAATGAATGAATCTCAGAAGGTCATCAGTTGCATAAAACTGTGGACCTTCTGAGATTCATTCATTAACATTTCCAGTGCATCTGCCATCTTCTACTACCCAAAGCTGTGGCTTCAAATTATTTCAAATTCAGCATATCTTAACTACTTTAGCCCCAGTTAATGTACATATACGTTGCATAGTTGAAGTGGTTATACCAGGATCAAGCCTGCAGCTACAGGACTCATCCCATATGTTTTTTTCAGTCGTCGATGCTCTTTGTTGTAAAAATATTCCTAGCAGCTAATTAGCCACTGGATCGCCTTTACAAGCAGTGGAATGAGGTGAACCCCCCTTCACGGCCTTTCTGGGTTCTCTCATCCCACCGGAATGTCCCTGATCATCTCTATGGTCTAAGACAGCCTTTCTCAATCGGGGTGCCTTATGAGTTCTTCAGGGGAGGCTTGGCAAAATGCCTAAAATTTTCCCTAAAAATTGTGTAACAGCATGTGGATCAGCCTTCCTTTTTGATACACAAAGCCACAGATTTGTATTGTGCAGCAAGAGGAGTACATTGGGCACCGGGACACCATCCTTGTTTGACCCCCCCCCCCATGCTCCTCTGTCAGCACTAGGGTCATGTTAGCTGTGTTGGGCAGAGAAAATTAGGAAAAAGCTGGAATATCAGTGTGCAAAAGTGTATTTGCTTTCAAAGAATAACTTACCTATAATGCTGGGTGTATTATGTGTAGGAGTGCTGTTGCAATACATAAAAATATTACTTTCGTTTAACATTTTAGACATGCAATTTTTTGTCACGCAGTATTTGCAACAACCACCATTTTATTATCTAGGGCCTCTGCATAAAAAATATAGATGTGTGACAAATTCACAGGCTTTTTTTAATCTACAACTCGATTCATTTCACTACTGTCAAAGTTCAAAAGAACAAGATTTGGTCCAGCCCTGAGCATCAGAGTTTGACCACCCTTCTTCCATGATTGCAAACACCACTTCCCATGATCTGAAATGTTAGTGTTATATTGTGAGACAGCAAGTCTCTAGTGAAGCCACAGCTGGTACTTGTTGGGTCACTTTTCACCCTTATCATAAAAAATTAGCAATAATACAATTCAGATTTGTGATTAAACTGACATTAAACTATGGTTTTAAAAAAGTCTGTTCAAGTATGTGTTCTTAACTCAAACACAGACCTTTTATTGCTCTCATCCTCCTCCAAATTTTTTTTTTTTGCTGCTGAGATCTGAAACCTTGTTGGAGGGTGGCGATGTTCGATCACCTTGGTACCACTGAGTGTAGGAGTGTTGCTTTCTCCCAAGATGGACTAGGACAAGGAGGTAGAAAAACACAAAGAAACAATTTCATAAAAAGTAGATTACAGGGCCATTAAGTAGTATATGAATTATATTATAGACTAAGGATGTAATTTAATGTTGTTACTTTAAGCTGCCTATGAGCCTACCTACCTGATGAAAGTACTATATAAAAGTGACAAGATGCTGTGTTTGAGCACAAGCATAATTTAAAACACACATTTAGCAATTTTTTTTTTTTTAAATCAGCACCGGGGTGATATTTACATTAAATGAGAAGAGTTCTTTGTGCTGATGCTATTTTGGTTGAAATATTCTGTCCCTTGTCCCCTGATACCCAAGTAGCTGTGATCTTCCAGGGCAGCAGGGCTTAATGCGAGCCACTGAACCCTTCTTCAAAAGTGCTGACTAGACCCTTTCCACTCCACTGCTCCATTCATAGAAGCTGTACTATAATTTCCTGGAGGACAGGCAGATGAATGAAAGGTTTACCTCCTCCATTCACAGAGCACTTTTTGTTGCAGGATTTAGTAATGCAGCCAGTCAAATTGCATTTTCAGAAGAAGTGGTCAGCAAAGAAAGCCTGAATGCCGAGCCATCATACCGTGGTCAGTTTACATGCCTCTGTCATCCCGTGTTCTGCTCTGAGTCTCTCCCCTCTCCCTCCCTGCCTGTCAGTGTGAGAGACAATCTCCTCCCCACCCCTCCTGCCACTACTCCGCTGCCATATGCAGCTATTAACTACTGTGTATGTGTTTTGTTTTTTTAATGACAAGGCTAAATACCTTTTTGCACACCCCGCTGTGTGGTCCCATTACTGGCTGGCTGATGTCACAGGGTAATCTCAAGGATCTCGTGATCACACAGCTTGGAGTACATCACGGGACACAGAGCCACAGTAATTACTGTATGGTTATATAGGCACCTTTAGGTGATGGACACTGGCACACCCTAGACAGGAAGTTTAGCTCCCTATAAAACCCCTCCCCTTACTGGGAGTACCTCAGTTTTGTAGCAAAGCAATATACGTGAATTAAAGAGGGGAGGGACCTCTGTGTCCCGTGATATACTCCAAAAAAAAAGGGATTTTATAGGTAAGCCGTTATAAAAATCCTATTTTCTTTATCGTACATCACGGGACACAGAGCTACATAATTACTGTATGAGATGTCCCAGAGCATTGCTATCTGAGGGGAGGGGACACCAACAAAAGTAGGGTGCAATCAGACCTGAGGACCTATACCGCTGCCTGCAGCACACTGCGCCCAAAGGCGATAGAATCTGGTGAATGTATGGACTGACCAAGTTACGGCCTTGCAGATTTGAGTCATAGAGGCTTGGTGATGCACTGCCCACAAAGCACTAACAGCCCTGGTGGAGTGCGCTTTGATTTGAAAAGGTGGAACTTTCCTCTTCGAATCCATTTGGCAATAGTGGATTTCGACGCCACCTGTCCTTTCCTAGGACCTTCAGGCAACACAAACGTCTGTTTTCCGAAACTGAGCAGTCGCCTTCAAATAGATTTTGACTGCTCTCACTACATCCAAAGACTGTAGTGACTTCTTCTGTTGAACAGGGCTCTGGAAAAAATGAAGGCAGAAAAATATCCTGGTTTAAATGAAAACCTGAAATCACCTTCGGCAGAAAGCTAGCAGCCAATTCTGATACCCTTCTTGCAAAAGATATGGCAACCAGAAACCAACTTCCTTCTGAAAAGGATCAAGGGAGTATGTCGTATCGGCTCAAAAGGCTGTTTTTGTAAAACCGACAAAACCAAATCCAAGTCCCAAGGTTTTAAGGTTAAGTCGTGTCACCCCCTGTATAAAACTATTGACCAGGAAATGCGAAGCAAGTGGTCGTTGAAACAATACTGATAAGGCTGAGACCTGGCCTTTGACGGTACTCAAAACCAGGTTTATTTCTAATCCTATTTGCATAAAAGCAAGGCTTCTACCTAGAACAGGGATATGCAATTAGCGGACCTCCAGCTGTTGCAGAACTACAAGTCCCATGAGGTATATAGCAAGACTCTGACAGCCACAAGCATGACACCCAGAGGCAGAGGCATGATGGGACTTGTAGTTTTGCAACAGCTGGAGGTCCGCTAATTGCATATCCCTGACCTAGAACATACTTTCTAGGACGCCAACCCCTGGTCTCACACCAGGAAACATATGCCTTCCAGACTCTATAATAAAAGACTCTGGAAGCTGGCTTCCTTGTATTAATCAAGGTAGATATCACTGAGCCTGAAAGTCCACAATTCTTCAGAATATGGGTTTCAATAGCCAAACCGTTCAATTAAGCATTTGTAATGTAGGATGGAACACCGGTCCCTGCGATAGACATGGGGCCCCTACCGCCATCTTTACGATCTCTGCATACCAAAATGTTCTGGGCCATGCTGGGGCCACAAGAACCACGACTTTCCTTCCTGCTTGATCCTGCAAAGAAGTTGTGGTAGCAGCAGAATAGGAGGGAAATGCATAAATCAGTGAAAAGTTCCGTATGCGAGTGGATCCCTTGTTCTTGACACAAAGTTGTCGATTTTGTTGTTGAACCTGGATGTAAACAGATCTACGTCCGGGGTCCCTCATCTTTTGCATATAGAAAGGAAAATGTTGGGGTGAAGGGACCATTTTTCTGGGAACAACTGCTGGCGACTCAAGTCGTCCGCCTGCCAATTTTCTACCCCTGGAATGAAGATTGCCGATATGCACGGCACATGCTTTTCTGCCAGGTTAGGAAATGGTTTACCTCTCCCTGGGCTGTATGACTTCTGGTGCCCCCTTGGTGATTGATATACTGTAAGCCACTGCTGTGGCATAGTCGGATTGAATCCTGATAGGACAATTCCGCAACCTGCATGTCCAGGCCCTTAGGGCTAGGCGCGCTGCCCGAAACTCTAGAATGTTGATGGGCAAGGTCCTTTCAGTTCTGGACCATTTCCCTTGGACAGTCGTCTCTTCCAGGACTGCTCCTCAAGCCACAAGGCTGGCAGCTGTTACCACCTTTCAGGTAACTGGTACGAAGGGTTTCCCCTTCTGCAGATTCTTGGATATCCTCCACCAACTGAGGCTCTGGTGCAGCTTTGGCGACAGAAGCTTTGGAAAATTTAGGGATTGGACCCCCTTACTCCAGGTATATAGGATACTGTTTTGCAGCAGTCTCGAATGAGACTGAGCATAGGGAACCGTTTTGAATGAACCCACCATCTTTCCCAACAACCTCATGCAAAGGCGAATAGAAGGACCCTTCTTTGCCCTGACCTGACCGCTGATTGTGGAGACCATGCTTTGGTCTAAGCGGGCTACCGACCTGTCTATCAAAGAGTAGGTTGTCTAGGTATGCTACAATTGTTATACCTTGAGTCTTTAAACTGGCCAGAGGAAGGGCCAGAAGTTTTGTAAACACCCGAGGTGCAGTAGCTAGACCGAAAGGAAAGGCTACAAACTGAAAGTGGCATTTTTCTACTTCAAAAATGCAGATATTTTTGAAGAGCGGGGAAAATAGGCACATGCAGGGTTGTATCCCTGATGTCGAAGTTCCCCTCCTTATAGGATGGAGACAACAGATTGGATTGATTCCATGCGGAAAA